>OX336389.2:408547025-409747025 GCA_946902985.2 Meconema thalassinum
AAATGTGGGAGCAAAAATTTGGAGCAAAAAGTGGGAGCCAAAAGTGGGAGCAAAAATTGGGAGCAAAAAGTGGGAGCAAAAAGTGGGAGCATATATGGGTGCAAATGTGGGAGCAAAAATTGGGAGCAAAAAGTGGTAGCGAAAATAGGGAGCAAAAACAGGGAGCAAAAATTGGGAGCAAAAAGTGGGAGCAAAAAGTGGGAGCAAAAATTGGGAGCAAAAAGTGGGAGCAAAAAATGTAGGAGCAAGTATGGGAGCAAATGTGAAAGCAAAAGTGGGAGCAAGTATGGGAGCATATGTGAAAGCAAAAGGGGGAGCAAAAAAGTGAGAGAAAAAAGTGGGTGCTAAAAGTGTAAGCAAAAGTGGGAGCAAATATGAGAGCAAAAAAAGTAGGAGCAAGTATGGGAGCAAATGTGAAAGCAAAAGTGGGAGCAAAAAGTGAGAGAAAAAAAGTGGGAGCAAAAAGTGTAAGCAAAAGTGGGAGCAAATATGAGAGCAAAAAAAGTGTGAGCAAATGTGGGAGCAAAAAGTGGGAGCAAAAAGTGAGAGATAAAAGTGTAAGCAAAAGTGGGAGCAAGAAATCGGGAGCAAAAAGTTAGAGCAAAAATTGGGAGCAAAAAGTTGGATCAAAACAAAGTAGGAGCAAGTATGAGAGTAAATGTGAAAGCAAAAGTGGGAGCAAGAATGGGAGCAAATGTGAAAGCAAAAGTGGGAGCAAAAAGTGAGAGCAAAAAGTGTAAGCAAAAGTGGGAGCAAATATGAGAGCAAAAAAAGTAGGAGCAAGTATGGGAGCAAATGTGATAGCAAATTAGGGAGCAATAAGTGAGAGAAAAAAGTGGGACCAAAAAGTGTAAGCAAAAGTGGGAGCAAATATGAGAGCAAAGAAAAGTGGGAGCAAAAATGTGGGAGCAAAACGTGTAAGCTTAAGTGGGAGCAAACAAGTGTGAGCAAATATGGGAGCAGAAAGTGGGAGCAAAAGTGAAAGCAAAAGTGGGAGCAAAAAGAGCGAGCAAAAGTGAGTGCACAAAGTGGGAGCAAAATGTGTAAGTAAAAAGTGGGGGCAAATGTGTTGTTTTACTAAAACTATGACGTCACAGATGAATGGCAGTGGGAGGCTGGACATGACTTTTTATTACACAAATCATTTTCCTTTTTGCCAACCTCCCACCGCCATTCATCTGTGACGTCATAGTTTTAGTAAAACACTACATTTGCCCCCACTTTTTACTTACACATTTTGCTCCCACTTTCTGCACTCACTTTTGCTCGCTCTTTTTGCTCCCACTTTTGCTTTCACATTTGCTCCCACTTTCTGCTCCCATATTTGCTCACACTTGTTTGCTCCCACTTATGCTTACACGTTTTGCTCCCACATTTTTGCTCCCACTTTTCTTTACTCTCATATTTGCTCCCACTTTTGCTTACACTTTTTGGTCCCGCTTTTTTTCTCTCACTTTTTGTTCCCACTTTTGCTTTCACATTTGCTCCCATACTTGCTCCTACTTTTTTTTGCTCTCATATTTGCTCCCACTTTTGCTTACACTTTTTGCTCTCACTTTTTGCTCCCACTTTTGCTTTCACATTTGCTCCCATACTTGCTCCCACTTTTGCTTTCACATTTACTCTCATACTTGCTCCTACTTTCTTTTGATCCCACTTTTTGCTCCCAATTTTTGCTCCCACTTTTTGCTCCCAATTTTTTGCCCCCACTTTTGCTTACACTTTTAGTTCTCACTTTTTGCTCCCACTTTTTGCTCCCACATTTGCTCACACTTTTTTTGCTCTCATATTTGCTCCCACTTTTGCTTACACTTTTTGCTCCCCCTTTTTTCTCTCACTTTTTGCTCCCACTTTTGCTTTTACATTTGCTCCCATACTTGCTCCTACTTTTTTTTGCTCTCATATTTGCTCCCACTTTTGCTTACACTTTTTGCTCCCACTTTTTCCTCTCACTTTTTTGCTCCCACTTTTGCTTTAACATATGCTCCCAAACTAGCTCCCACTTTTGCTTTCACATTTGCTCCCATACTTGCTCCTACTTTTTTTGCTCCCAATTTTTGCTCCCTCTTTTTGCTCCCACTTTTTGCTCCCTATTTTCGCTCCCACTTTTTGCTCCCAATTTTTGCTCCCACATTTGCACCCATATATGCTCCCACTTTTTGCGCCCAATTTTTGCTCCCACTTTTTGCTCCCAATTTTTGCTCCCACTTTTTGCTCCCACTTTTTGCTCCCAATTTTTGCTCCCACATTTGCACCCATATATGCTCCCACTTTTTGGTCCCACTTTTTGCTCCCACTTTTTGCTCCCAATTTTTGCTCCCACTTTTTGCTCCCAATTTTTGCTCCCACATTTGCACCCATATATGCTCCCACTTTTTGCTCCCACTTTTTGCTCCCAATTTTTGCTCCCACTTTTTTCTCTCACTTTTTTTTGCTCCCACTTTTGCTTTCACATATGCTCCCATACTTGCTCCCACTTTTGCTTTCACATTTGCTCCCATACTTGCTCCTACTTTTTTGCTCCCACTTTTTGCGCTCAATTTTAGCTCCCACTTTTTGCTCCCACTTTTTGCTCCCAATTTTTGGTCCCACTTTTTTTTGCTCCCACATTTGCACCCATATATGCTCGCACATTAATCTATTGTTCTTATTACCAAGTTGTCTTTACTAGAGCTTAGTCTAAGCTTGACAGTTGATATGGAAGTATCTGTGACTAGGTATGGTAAGCCTCATGCATTCTATAAAGGATATTCATATATTGTGAAACGAACCAATAAAAATGGAACTGTTATTTGGCGTTGTACAAAACAACGTTCAAAACAATGTCGCAGTGAGCTAAAAAGCAAAAATAGTGTGGTTTTAAGTGTCAGTGATCATCAATGTAGTGTACTGCATGAAACACTATTGCTGTCAACAGAAAATCATGAAAATGTTAAAAAGCAAGTGCTACAAAACAATACTACTATTGAAAATAATTCAATGTTCAAAAAACCCTTAACATTATCAAAAGCCACGCAGACTCTACATGAGGACACTGTAGAGGAAGAGGAAAAGAAAGAGGAACAGGATGAGGATCAGAAATATTTAACTGGTTTTAGTAATGTTGAGGATAATGTTGAGGATAATTATAGTGATTATAATAATAGTGATATAGATCATGCTGCTTATGATTATGATAGTGATGATGATCCAAAGCAGGACAATAACGTTTTCATGCCTATTGTTTACCGAGGAAGAAAAAAGATCTACAACAAGCTTTGTTTTTAAAACTATAACACACTATCGTAAAGGCAAAGACTTGTATTAAGTGTGCTTTTTATTGTCATAATCATGTATACTCTGCAATGTTAAATATTCTGACTTCTATAGAAAATAAAACAACATTGTATCATTATTTTCATTTATTTACAAACTTTATATACATTTTTTTTGGTTTCATGCTAATATTTTTAAGACAATACTAAACACTAAGACATTATTATTCTATACACATATTTTTTCTTTCAGTCCATTGTCATGACTTATATCTTCCATTATTATTTGACTTTTTTATTTAATTAAAACGAATCATGCACCTATTGTTTTTAAAACCTTCATAAATTAAGTGTACAGGTTGCACAGCATTATTGACTTCATCAAAAACACTTTCCGACATATCATTAAACCGTATAGGCAGAAATGTCTCAAAGTTTTCACATACACAAAATACACGATCACCATATGCTGTTTTCAATTTCCGAATCTTAAAAATGCGGAATGGAATATGCGTTGGCAATTCGCTGAGCTTCTTTGTCTCTAACCCACATGATTGTCCCACAGCATTCAAAACATTCATTGTAGTAGTCTATAAACAAAAGAAAAGCATACCTATTACACTCTAAAACAGTTTTAATAATATTGTGCAATTAGGGATTTTGCAATGTGCATGGCGAATAAATTATACTAGTTATGCAAGAAATGCCCTAACTGTAGCAGATACTGCTTTTCTGCATATAGCACATGTGTTGAGTTCTAATGCACACTTGACACAGGCTACCATGTGTCCACAAGGCAAAAATACAACACCTAGTTCATCTTGATAACAAATTTTACATAATTGTTGGTCACACTTTTGTATCGGTTCGTGAGACAAGTCTTTTCTTTCAGCCTCGTGTATTTGCTCTGCGTGTTCTAACTCTAAAGGCACTTTTATGTCTTGTACTGCAATCACGTTTTCTTTACGAATAGTGTTCACAAATTCCTCACCTTTAAGCAACACCATGTATTTACAGTTAGGTAACAAACGAACGTGTTCCACAAAAGGGTCATCAGTCATTTGCCAATCCTTTAAAGCAAATCCACAATAACACATATTGTTTTATCCCCTTCACCAGTATAAAAAATCCAGCTTCACTTAGCTGTTTGGTAAGGTGTTTTAATATTAATGGCCAAACATTTTTATAAAATTCTAAACGTTTTTCAACAGAGCTGTACTCTGGGTGTGCTAGTGCTTTAGTCTTGCAAACTCCCAATGTTTCAAAAGCACACGCCAATTCAACACTGTCTATGGCATATGGACCACATATATCGACACTACCGTTGGCTGGTAATACATCATTATTATTATTTATTTGTGATTCAGCAACGTAAGTAGCGGCCAATGGTCTTGTGGTTCGGTAAAATGAATGCACGGGTAGGTTACCCACTTGCTTTCCAAGCATGTAAGGACAACAAGGAGACCATCGCAAATGGTCTCTAAAGGGATCATCCCCTTCTTCCCAGTGGGAAAGTTCAATACGACAAAACACACAGCGCACTACATCTTCTCGGTTCAAGTAAAAAAAACGGCTTTTGCAAGTTCATGTGTCGACAAAAAGCCTACAGGCCAGGATTCAAATGTTAACCAACGGTCATGTTCTGATTTTAAATTTAACCCACGTGGTAAACCAACATGCTCACTTGTTGTATTTGGTACTAACGCCATGTGTTATAATAAAACGTTTTCTTATTGTAAGTTATTAACGTTGCACAGAGTACTTTAAAGCACAATGTATGCTTGTTCACTGTCTGTTCATTACGATAATGGCGCATAACGACACCTAAAAGCAAACAAAATAACCCATCACTCAATCAATCAATCAATCAATCAATCAATACTTGTAAATAAAACGTTAACATTAATTGGCATTAATAAATCAAAACACCATTAAAAATAAACTATATGTTGGCACTAACAGTAACACATGTACTTATCTTCTTATTATAAAGCTACAGTAATTTACATCCCCCCTTTAACCAATATATAAACAAAAATGAATGTCATGTCATTTTGTTCACATTATCATGTTCAAACCTGTGGATATTCGTTGAGTCCATAGGGAACCACCCATAAATTAAATTTAAATGTTTGTTTTTAGAAAATCCAACATGGCCTTGTACTTATCCCAGTCAACAACAACATAGCCATTAATCAAGAAAGCAATCATCGTCCTAGTCATGTACAGGTAATGATTTTTTTTTGTCTACCAGTTTTCAGTAGTAGTAAAATGGAATAGCAATTTAAGTTGTCTTACCTGAGGTTTAAATAGTTCACTGCCTGGAAACAATGGTTGCACTTTACTGCGTCTCGGGTTTTCAGCGACTGCTACGGCGGTAAGGCTTTTCTTTCCAAGTTTCTAGAAATAAATAAAATAAACCGTTATAAATACCTAAATTCAGGTTAGTACATGCATTTTATAAAGTAAAATATGAAACAAGAAAATGAAACAAGTTAGTTTAAAAAAATAATCCCACCTTCACTTGCAGTGGCTTATTGCTGTTTCCTTCTAATGGGCTCAAAAGTGCAATGGTATCTTCTCTCTCAAACATGTAAGGTATACCAATTATCTGCAAACAAATAAATTAAAAAATCAATAATTACCTAATCAATAAATAATTGCTTGTAAATATATATAAATCAATAAATGTATAAATGAATAAATATATACCTACCTCACAACAAGAATAAGTATTTTCCACCAACACCAAAACTGTTAAACAAGACCAGGGGTATCACGCAACGCAATGTGTTCAAAGGCTAAGTGACAGAGGAAATGATAACGACACGTCTTTATATATGTTACGTTACATGTATAATCATTTTTTCCCACGCTTTGAACATTCTGTTATCTTGCACGTGGACAGATAACATCCAATGTGAACACCTGTGGCAGATCAAATTTCACATGAACTTGCATTTTGTCACGTACGAAGCAAAAAGGATGTAACTTGTTTAGCGTACATGTCATCTCACACGTGTATGCATGCATTTCGCTCTTCCCTGCCACCACGATGGTCAGATTATTTCACCTTCAAGTGTCCTCAGCGTCTTTGTCATTTTCCATTGCACCTGTTGTCAAGTCAGATCAACGCATTTCAATAAGCTCAAACGACATTCACATCCTGCTCCTCTGCAAGTTTGTTTTCTGTACTCGCTTTGACCAACATAGAACCAAGTTCTCATCACCGCTTACACGTTAAAGATCATTTTCGGGGTAAAGTATCAGAAAAAACGCACCCTAGCTCTGTCATAAACCGACCTGTCGAAATAGCGATTGATCTATTGAGCACAGACACCGTGGTCAGTGACAGGTTCGTTGAAACACACACACCCAGCAGTATCGTCTCTCTCAACCATCACGCTTCATGAACATTATAAACAGGTATAGATAAAGAATTTTTTTTCAACATGTATGGCGTTAGGCCCTTTGTCAAAATGTCAAACATAGTTTCTAAAAGGGGGCGTGATCCCGAGTCCTAGGACACCTCGTACACGTCTCTAGCGTTATGGGTTTGCGAGATAAAGCAAAAAGTCTAAAATCATGGTTTTACCTCAACATGGTTTTTCATTCCTGTTCAACACGAACATCCTTGGCAAGAGGGCAACGCAATGAAAAAAATGACACCTCGCACTTGTCTCTAGGATTATTGGTTCGTGAGTTATCAGCAAAAATCACAAAAAACACTTGTTTACCCCAAAATCGAGTTTCCAATTTTTTTAAGAAATATAACTAGTAGTCCATAGTAAAGAGGACGTCCGCCCGAGTCTTTGGACCCCTCGTACACGCCTCTAGCATGATTGGTTCGCGAGATATAGCAAAAAGTTTAAAATCACGGTTTTACCCCAAAACATTCTGTTTCACTCATTCTCAAAAACTTTATCCTATTATCAAAATAAACAGGGTTTCGAGACAAGCCATTTGACACGGCATAGGACCAAATCCGGCCATGCATTCGTGAGATATCGGAAAAAGTCTAAAATCATGGTTTTACCCCCTAAAAGCCTGTTTCCCTCATTCTCAAAACTTTAACCTATTAATAACATATATAGAGCTTCGAGACAAGCGATTTGACACGTCACACGTCCAAATCCGACCTTGCGTTCTAGAGATATCGGCAAACTTCATAGGAAAGTAGGCGACTATCTGGTTCTCTCCTCACCACCAAAACCTCTTCTTATCAATCATTTTTTTTTTCAAAGAGCTTGCCCTCTTAAAAAATCCCAAGTGCGCATGCGTATAAAACAAAAACAAAAATGTTGATCCATAGCGGCATCCAACAAAACGCATGCGCTATATGAGCAACAACCTTTAAGTTCATTTTAGCAGCGCACCTAATACATGTCGCATTTGAAATGAGACTTTCACTAAAAAATTACAATTTCACCCCCTAGTAGGGGTAGGTTTTATTTAGGGGTTGAAATGAGTGGTCCATTGAAAAGAGGGCGTTAGCTCGAGTCAAACGACACCTCATTTGTCAAAATCGGACCGTGGATTGGCCAGATATTAATGATTTAACAAGGTCGCCGCCCGAGCAACGCCGGGTGAAAAGGAAGGAAGGAAGCTTGTAGTTAAACGTGACCGTTAATCTCGCGATCATAAGCCACGGGACCTCCGTTTTACGTGGAATCCGAACCACAGGACATGGCATTTCACATCGAAAATCTCACATGCATTGACCGGGAATCGAACCCGGTCCGCCTTGGTGAGAGGCATACAGCTTTACCGCTGCGCCACCACGCCCCACGCCGTGTGAAGCAGAACCCCCCTCACCCCCCTACTTGCGTCGTACCATTTTCCTAGTGTTGCTGTTGTTGCTTCATTATTGTGAGATAGATCTTTCGCGATGGTTTTCCGTAACTTCTCAGGTAGGGAGGGACCTGCTCTTTATTTTTGATTGCTTATTAGCTTGCGGACTAGCCGATTGAAACCCTCCGAACTAGGATAGGGGCTTGTGAATTTTAACAATAAATTTTCACGGTGTTTTACATAAGTCTGGATGTTTATTGTCTCAGTCTAGTTTTTAAGGTGAACCTTTCTTTAGGCAGTCTATGACCATCGTCACCATGTACCACGATCCCTGTGGACTACAGATTCTCGTGCCGCTTTAGCCTATTTGGAAGTTCACCTGATCCTCACGGCAATTATGTCCGACGGATGAGATGTTAGGGAAGTCATTGCGGTTGTTGGCTATCCTGGCAGCTCCACCGACGGTCTCATAAAATGGCGCCCAACTCATGTGCCGACGTTAAGGTGGTGACCTTCAGTTCCATGTTATTTAGGAGGATCTTAATGTTGATTAATGGTAAATTAACAGGACTGGGACGAACTTAGAAAGTCGTACTGCAGATCAATTGACCGCATGGCATTCATGTTTGATAGAAGTCCATGGGGTGAGGCTTTAGTGTTAGATAAATGATGGATAGGATTTTTTTGATGATGCCTCATCCTGAGTAAATGTAATACTTTGCTTTGCTCGCCATTGTCTTTGTAAATGTAGAAGCACTTAGTTTGCATACTCCAGCTGTACTCGTGATATTTATTCAAATGAAACAACCATTATACCACGAAGTAACTAATCATAGCTGTAAGTTCCATTAGATATTAGTTAGTTAGTTAGTTATTGTTGTTTTAAGGGGCGGAACTAAAAGGTCATCTGCCCCTACCATTAGATATTGATCCTTCACTTTCTCATATATATATTTCTTGTCAATGGATGAGGAAACTATTCGTCGTGTGTTTGGGGAGATGATGGCAGGTGTTAATGCCAACCTCCAGCAGATTACTGCTGAATTAGGTACAGTAAGGACTGATTTAGGTGATGTAAGAGGTGATTTAGGTGAAGTCCGAGGTGACTTAGGTACTGTAAGGACTGACTTAGGTCAGAATACCCAAGCTGTCAACACTGTGAGAGGTCATGTGGACCAAGTTAGGCAAGACTTAGAGGTTAACACCCGATCCATAAACAATGTGAGTGGTCATGTGGACCAAGTAAGACAGGACTTAGAGGTTAACACTCAATCCATAAATATTGTAAGTGGTCATGTAGACCAAGTCACAGAGTCGATCAATAATGTTAGGGCTGATCTAACTCAGGTCAGGGCCGACATGGACGCATATAGAGTCGAAGCTAGGAATGATCTTACGGCAGGTTTAGCAGCTGTTAGGGTTGATGTCATACGACACCATCAGGAGGCTAACCAGCGTATAGATTGCTTAACCGACCAGATGAATAGAGCTAGGGAGGATGTGCAGACCCGATTGGAGGAGCACACAGCTCAAATTCAAACGACCATAAACAGAGTCCAGATAGATATGAGAGCCGACCTGGAGCACACACGAGAAGAATTTGGGACTCGATTGACTCACGTCGAGGGATTTGTGGACACCGTGAAAAAGGACATGGCGACCATGAATATTGGATTGATTTTGATGAGAGGTGCGGCGAATGCTGTGAATAACAACGTCAAGACGATCGTCGACGGCATGATAGAGGTCAAGGACGAATTAAACACCAATAGGAGGAATATTACGGAGTTGACAGAAACCGTAGCAGGCCTGCGTGAAACAGTTGACGTTCATCGTGAGGAACATAAAATCGATCTCATGTTATTAAGGGGTGACCTCAACGAACACAAGACCACAATGGAGGCTAAGGTAGCCGAGGTCAGAGACGATGTTGGAAAGATCCAAGACAACGTGTCGAAAGTCGAAGGAGAAATCGATTCCTTACAGAGACAATTCGAGGAAGTCGTGGTAACCGAGAGGGTAGACCTTAGCTATAACCTGAGGACGGCAATACGCGAAGTTCACACGAACCTCAAAGGGAAAGTCGATAGGATCGAACTACAACTTAACGACTTAGGTAATAAAGTCACAGCTAGAACCATCCCAGGGCTCGAGGTTATAGAGAGACGTCTCGACAGACTTGAGACGCTTCCTAGAGAGAGACACTTACCCTCACAGATGGGAAACTCTCAGGTGACACCCGTATCTCAATCCGCAGGGATGATGCCTACTCATTTCCAACCCAGCGCACCCATAGAACCGGAACCATCCCAATTCACCGGTTCAGCGCAAAGTCAAACTTTGAACTTTGACGCCCATCCTTTTCAACCAGCACCAAATCGACTTAGTCATGAAACGAATACACCTACGCATAACTACATGCAGAATTCATTTAGACCCGTGCATACGCAGGGAAATGTAACTATAATCCGTTCGAGAGAGGAGCAACCAGCTCGCTTCTCAGGAACTGGAAGTGGTATCACTCCAGTTGAATTCCTGGCCAACGTAGAAAGCTACTTGAGAGACACCATGGTAACTCCGGAGAGGGAGCTCCGAGTTATTGAGCGTTTGCTTGAGGGGCAAGCCAGCACCTGGTTTAGAGCATTCCGATACTCGTTTATAGGCTACCAGGATTTCAAAGAAGCCTTGTTAAGAACTTATTGGTCTAGCGACATCCAGCAGAGCATCAGAGCTGAGATGTATACTCGCCGATACAGCTCCAATACTCCAACGCGTTATGCGAACTACTTCGCGACCCAGCTTGCGAAACTTCGTTGTCTTCAACCCCCATTGTCTGAACAAGACCTAGTAAACACCATCGTTTGGCAATACCCTGCAGACGTGCAACGTGTATTGATTGCTGCAGGGGCATCCACTTTTCAGCAGTGTGACCAAATCCTGCGACGGTTGGATGCAAACACTGAACAGTTCCCGACACACCGTCAGCCGAAGGCTGACAGGCGTGAGGAGAGACATGTCAACTTGACTACTGTCGACAAAGTGAGCCAGACACCACAGCAGACGCAAACCCAAGAGAGCTCTGGACAACGTAATAATTATAACTATGGTAGAAGAGAATGGAACAACACTCCATATGCTAGGGACCAGCGAGATGACCGTCGTAGCCACTGGAACCGGCGCTTCGATCGAGGGACGAACGACGACCGTCGTCATGAAAACGACCGTCGAGGGAATAATGGTCGAAACCCACAACACGGAAGTATCCGTAGGGACTACCGTTACAGTAGAGGGTATAACAGAGATCGAGACCCCAGAAACCAGCCAGATAGAGATTGGAGAGGAAGAGCACGGGAGAGCCGTGAGTATCTTCAACAACACAGAGAACTCCAAATTCCAGAAGAGGGAGATCAGAACCCGACTTCGAGGGAAACTAGGAATTCGGCGGAGGAGACGGAGCAAAACCAGCCCAGTACTTCTCGCCAGGACTGGAAAAAAACGCCGAAAAATCAATAGATTCTTGCCTGGTTGAGCACAGAGTAACTGCCACCATATTACTCTGGGAGCCAATCCAGGAAGACCTCTTAGACGAACGACGAACGACGAACCACAGCTACGAATTGACGCGTCTACCGAAGATTGTAGCCACCCTGAATGGATACAACGTAGTCATTCTCATCGATACTGGGGCGATGATTAGTGTCATTTCCGCCGATTGCCATGCCAGACTGAAAGCAAACTCTGAGGTGACAGAGCTGCCAGTTTCTGCTGTAAGAGTCAGAGGAGTCATACCTGACCGTGTTGTAACGTGCAAAATCCAGATTCTATGCACTTTGAAGATTTCGAGCCACGTGTACTTGCACGAATTTCTTGTGCTGAAAGTCTTGCATCATGATGCCATATTGGGTGCAGACTTCATTAGGAAGTATGATGGAATCATTGATATGGCATGTAATACGGTAGAGTTCAAGCCGAACGAACCCATTCAGATGAACTTAGTTGAAGAAGAACCGGAATTCCTATCCGAAGTCGACGTTGTCGAAAATTTAAATGGCAAGGAAATTGAGAATACACAAGATGCCGACGAAGAGGCAGAACCATTATCAGCACCCATACGAGAGAATCTAGGTGCAATATTGAGGGAATACATGGATATATTCGACACCACACCTGGTGAGATATTGGACTACGAGTACGATCTTGTACTACTGGATGATTCCCCATTCCAGAAGAAGATTTATCCTATCGCAGAGAAACACCGCGAGGAAGCTGCTAAGAAGATCAATGAGATGGAAGCAGCAGGCACAATCAAGAAGTCACCAACTCCTTTCTTGAATCCTATAACACCTGTGGTTAAGGTGGATGGAAGCTTGAGACTTTGTCTCGATGCAAGAGCCTTAAATGAACGCCTAGCTCCTGAGCATGACAGACCGCCCAAGATTAGGGACATTCTCAGGAAGTTCAAGGGAAAGAGAATATTTTCGTCATTGGACTTGGTACAGTCTTACTACCATATCAGATTATCTGAGCATACTCAGAAATATACAGGGTTTATGTTTGATCAGACCACCTATGTCTTTCGAAAACTACCCTTTGGATTGAAAAATGCCGGAGCTGCATTAATTAGAGCACTTGATGCGAAGCTGACTCCTGAAGTGAAGCAGAAGGTGATATGTTACGTGGATGACATCATCATAGTTTCGTAAACAGAGGAAGAGCATTTAACCACCTTACGCCTTGTTTTTGAGAATCTTCGACAGGCCAACTTTAAAGTGAAATTTGACAAGTGTCGATTCTCCCAGAGAGAAGTGAAATTTGTGGGACACATAATCAATGGAGAAGGATACAGACCGAATCCGGCAAAGATCAGAACTGTTGCTGCATTTCCAACGCCAACCCGTGTGAAACACGTGAGACAATTCTTAGGAATTCTCCAATTCTGTGCTGCTCATTGTGAGAAGTACTCCGAGACTGTCGCACCACTGCAAGGTTTACTGAAGAAGAACTGCAGATGGGCCTGGAATGATGAGTGCGAGATAGCTTTCAGGAAAGCTAAACAGATGCTAGTTGACTCAATTCAGTTAGAATATCCAGACAATTCCCGGGATTTTATTCTAGAGAATGATGCATCTGCGATTAGAATAGGAGCCATCCTACTGCAGGAGGATGATAAGAAGAAACGTCATTACATCGCTTTCTTAAGCCGACGTTTGAGAGCACATGAATCTCATTATTTCACCACTGAGATTGAAGCACTTGCGATTGTTTACGCACTTGAGTACTGGCAGAAACTTTTGTTAGGCCAGAGAATTATTGTGAGGACCGATCACCATGCGCTGACCTTCATATTACGAACAAGACTGGCAAGCGACAGGATCACACGTTGGACGCTGTTTCTCCAACAGTTTGACTTGGAAATAGTTTACCGACCAGGCAGAGAGAATGTGTTGGCCGACATTCTCAGCCGGAATCCTGAAGCTACTGTTAATGCCAAAGACATCGAGGGAGAATGCGAGGAACACCTTCGCCGACTTCGTCATCTACCTGAAGGACAACGACGTGAGGAGGAACTCAGGCATATTATCCGTTTCCTGGAACGAAGAATGGATCCACAGGATGCTCATTATGCGAGGATCGCTGCTGTTGCAGATGATTATTTGATTTATCATCGTGTCTTGTACAAGTTTGTGGACGAGGACCACACTCAACTGCGTGCAGTTATCCCTAGGAGATACCAAGAATCTGTTATTCTTATGTTTCATCTATCCATTGGACATGGTGGGACAGACAAGACCATTGCATCCATCAAGGAGTCTTTTACTTGGAAAGGGCTAGGAACCACCGTTAGACAGTGTTTACGTGCTTTCGACGCATGCTAGCGGAACAAGTACACGTCACACTTGTTGAAGGAACCACCTAGACCAATACTCCCAACTCAACCTAGAGAGTTATACGCACAGGACCTTTATGGCCCAATACCTAAGGCCCGTCGAGGGAACCGCTACATCGTTGTAACTATTGATGTGTTCACGAAATATACGATGCTTCATCCGATTCAGAAAGCCACCGCACATCAGATTATTCAGAGGATTAGACGACAAGTGATACCGGAGGCAGGAAAGCCACAATTCCTGTTGACTGATCACGGATCACAATACACCTCCGCAGAATTTGCCAATGCTATGAACGAGCTGGAAATAGGTCATGTGTTATCATCTATTCGTCATCCAGAGAGCAACCCAGCAGAATGCGTAATGTCTATTATCGCAAAATTCTGTCGATTATATTGTCAAGAAGAACACTGGCGATGGACCGAAGTCCTATTGATTATGGCAAAATGTATTAATTCAACAGTCCATGAGAGCACTGGTCAAATACCTATGGTTTTGCATTTGAACAAGATGCCAATGAGAATATGGAATCGTGTGATTGTAAATCCACCTTGTTTACAACCATCACATGACAGCAGTCTTTTAGCTGCAAGGGACACTTTGGACAGAGAAGCTGCCAAACGCTTGAGAAGAACTAGACGCCAGAGATTTAGAGAACCACTAGTTGAGGGAGACCTTATCCTTATAAGGAGACCCGGAATTTCAAGTCCCATAGACCGCATATATGGGAAATTTCTGTCTTTATATTATGGCCCCAGTCGTATCCGACTGTCTTTGAACAATGGAAGTTATGTGATAGAAGACATTAGGACAGGAGAGCGCATTGGAACCTTCAATGCTGCTAATCTAAAAAAATATCACTTATGAATGAACTTTAAGTCAAATAAAAATGTCGTCCCAACATTTTATTTAAAACGACGGAGAGGAAGATGAACCCGCTGAGCTAAGGTCCATGTGATATTTTTTATAACAGCACATTTATGATGGGATGTAGTACCTTTGAACACACACAGAAAGCCACGTGGAGCTGAGAGCTCACGCTATACTCTTTGAAGTAGCGGTGAATCGCACTTTTGACTTTGGTGAAGTCTACTAATTATTTATCTGAGGTCTTATTAATTAATTTTATCTTTCCACAAGACTCAGAATATTCCATTTCGTCATTCAGCATTATTAAAACATTTTGGAGAATGTTATTTTCGCTTAAGGTAAGGTAATACCCTTGCAGATACGCAAACAGGAATGTAAGTAGTCGCTCAACGACTTCGGTTTGACGACCTACTTCCTCGAGTAACCCTGTGCCTTGCACTACTTCTGGAGAATCCGCCCCGTGTAGGCGTGAAGTTACATCCGTCTTGTTAGACGTAGAAAATATCCGCTGTTTAGCGTGGAAATTTTTATCTGTTGCCATCGAGCACGAATACGTTACGATACGAGTGATAAGTAAGAATTGTATAGTGAATTATTTGCACTACATCTGGAAAATCCGCCCTGTGAAGGCGTGCAATTGTAGCCGTCGTGTCAGACGTGAAAAATATCCGCTGTTTAGCGTAGAAGTTATCATCGGGTGCCATCGTGCACGAATATTCTATAAATCACTGTTATTTATGCACAGTGAACAACAAGAAGCATATTGTGAAATAATTGGCAAGTATAGTGAAAATTCTAACATTACCGTAACACCACATTTTTGTACCCACGTGTTTGTGGAGGGCCGAGAGCCTGGTGAAAAATATAGAAGTAAGCGTGTTATAACTACTTTAAATAAGTGTGATTATGAAAGTATAATATATTTGAATTGCCACAGTGAATTTTTCAATTGCAAAACGACGCACATTTCACGGATGCCATGTGATGTAAAAGTGGCGTCAGTACACGTGAAGAACCACAGAACAGTGCTTGATCACGTATTATTCCATATCTGCGAAGTAAAGGCTGTGTTATCAATTGTATTAAAGCCTGTAACATTTACAACGAACATTGTGATTTTGAAGTGAAAGAATGAACTACTACACGATTTATTCCACCACCCACGTGATCAAATTATTCTACACCATGTTTGAGACCGACATCATGGGCTAATACCATTATGGTATGAGGGTGATGTATCTATTGGAACCAGCATGATGGTGGAGCTTCCAGAACAGCGAACGAGGAGGAAGGAACCCAGGATGCCATTCCCAGGCATATCCAGTACATTCACGAAGTCGTCGACAGGGACAGATCGAACCCTGGTCTTTGGAAGAGTCCAGATGGGAGTCCTGATGAGGACGATGCCGTTCCGGAGAGCCAGAGGTGAATTTGTTCAACCCTTGTCGTTGAACAGAGGGCTGAGTGAGAGCTCCTCCATTTCGTGAGTTTTTGTACACCCTTTCTTGTTCTAGTTTCTGGTGGTATAGTAGGTTTAATGTAGTTTATGAACCAATCGAACTTAGTGACAGCCATTTTTATAGGTAGGGAATGTAACTAGTCTAATTAGATGTCATTTATTTCAGTTAGATTGAGACACCCATGGGTCAGACATTTTGGTCAACCCTGGTGCAGCTTGATGGACTTCGTAGAACGTCAATGCCTATCGTTTGCTAAACGTGACCGTAGTCATTTGAGGCTACTTTGTTTAACCCTATCTGGGGTGATTTTCAAGTCTTTGCTGACTTTAGTTATGGCAATCAGATGCCATGGTTATATTTCTTTAACTGCGTTCTTTGCAACCAGTCTTTGTTACACCCCTGACTTCGTTAGAGCAGTCGTATCAGTTAGGTAATCGACTGTAATTACCAGTTTTGTAACTGCATTATATTTCATTTGAGATGTTGCTCAGAAGCCATCTGGTCAAGTGTAGTAGACTTTACAAATAAAAGGGATGTTTCGTTGTCTAGCATCGAACCCAGTTCCCAACGTATCATTAAGCAGATCCAGTGTGTGGAATCTGCGCCACAATTATTATTTTGTTAGTGTCATGTGAAGACACGTATTTATTTGATGTTATACAAGCAACTACTGAAGTATTATATCTTTGAGAGCAAAGAGCTCCAGCAATGTGACATTGCTATCATTTAGATGTCTTTGGTTTGAAAGACGGAATTATATTACTGTATTCAGATTTATAGCGTGTTTTTATACACGTATTCTTCGAGGTTTATAACCTATGGTAAAGTTTTATGATGAGGCCAGTTGTACAGTTTTTATTTTTGCTTAAATCGCCGGCCTTGATAGTTAGAGTGTGTTGTGTCCGACAGCGCAGGAATGTTGTAGCCTGCAGCGACACAAACTGGTTTGTGACCCAGTGCCCTTGAGAGCACGCTTGTATTATGAGACAGACATAGTTTGACAGCGGACAGAATGCTTTTAGTATTCGCTCTTCCTTTCATTGCTATTTAGATCATGGAACCCAGTGTCCAACCTTGTATCTGATCACATGTTTTTATAGATTGTTCTTTGTTAGTTAAACGCACTTTTGCGTGTATCGTCGTTTGACGTGTACAGTTATGTCAGGTTTTCTATAGTACGTTGTAGGCGACCGTGTTAAAGGAGGTATTTATTGTATGAAGGTATTTGTGTGTACCTTGTCCGGGATTGTTCCCGTTGACCAGATGTTATTGGAGGGTTACTGAGTGTGCAGGCCCATCCCAGAGTTATTGAACGCGAGCTGTGCGCCGCTGGTAACTTGTGTTATTGTGTGTCCGAGTTGTTATTGCTCGTTGATTGTATTCCGACTTTTGAGTCGAGGCTTTTGGTGGAGATTGATCTCAGTGGAGACACTCCGTGCCCAGGCTATTGTCAGTATTATTCGCCATAAACCAACGATAAACCTAAACCGACATCTTAATAATAAAACGCATAATTTTGGTAAAACAAAAGCTAACTAACGAATTCTTTCTATCTAACTTTGTTCTTTTGCATTAGGAACCTGCTGACATGGCCGTGCTAATGAAGGTATTTCCTTTAGAGGAAATGACTTAGAACAGCTGACACTTTTTTAGTGACCTGAAGCACGCTCGAACCTTGAGTTAGTAGCTTGTGGAGCGCAGGCCATGCGATGTTAGACGTAGTCCTTACTACGCAGTCGTCACCGTAACTACACACATTAGATGACTTTGGCTTACAAAGAGTAAACCAAGGTGCAGGCAGGCATTATAATAAAACTACTGTGTCTATTTCATTACTTATGATGTAAAAATGTATGAATCCTACATGTTACCTTCTTGTGTGCTGTTAGCATGTAGTTCCTAAGAATAACTAAATGTTTTTTTTTCATGGCTGTTCACTTATCTTTGAATGTAAATGTTTTCTGTTACGGACGTCATCGCCGTAAATTTTGTTATTAACTGATAGGACGTAGCTAGATGAATTAACGTTAAATGTAAATGTGGAGATGGTATCATCCTAACTTAGATTTGTTTTGTTACCCTGTTAAATGTAACTTCTGATATTAGCTTGATCTTGTAACTTGACCTAGGGATTTGCGTCGTACCATTTTTCTAGTGTTGCTGTTGTTGCTTCATTAATGTGAGATAGATCTTTCGCGAGGGTTTTCCGTAACTTCTCAGGTAGGGACTTGCTCTTTATTTTTGTTTGTTTATTAGCTTGCGGACTAGCCGATTGAAACCCTCCGAACTAGGATAGGGGCTTGTGAATTTTAACAATAAATTTTCACGGTGTTTTACATAAGTCTGGATGTTTATTTTCTCAGTCTAGTTTCTAAGGTGAACCTTTCCTTAGGCAGTCTATGACCATCGTCACCATGTACCACGATCCCTGTGGACTACAGATTCTTGTGCCGCTTTAGCCTATTTGGAAGTTCACCTGATCCTCACGGCAATTATGTCCGACGGATGAGATGTTAGGGAAGTCATTGCGGTTGTTGGCTATCCTGGCAGCTCCACCGACGGTCTTAATATGGATATATCTAGAATAATGACGAAATTAAGTTGGTAATATCGAAATTTCTAATTAGTTCAAAATACTGTATACCTGGCATAATGTAGCCTAATATAGAACTACAGTTGGCAGCCCTGGTGACTGAATATATTCTTAGTTCCATCTCTTAAGGTACAGAATACAAAATTTGGTTGAAGTCCATTGGATAGCATGGACGTTACATGCAGTTAAACATTGGATCTAATAGCGCGCGTAAAATCGTGTTGGCAACAATGACATACATATATTGGTCAGAAATAATCTGAAATAATATGATCTATTGTTGTGTCAATTTTGAATGAAATCCATTAGTTAGTATAGAAGTTACATGTATTTTAAAATTGGACCTATCAGCAGGCTTTGAATCAAGTTGGCAGCACTGACGTATATTAGTTACTCCAAATTAATCTATAATGCCAGGTACTATACGTGTGCAAAGTTTAGAGCTATTGACTTGCATACTTTCTGATATATTGATATTAGTGTAACAAAAATAGAGACAGTATTTATTAACAGTTGGCAGCCCTGGTTACTCTTAAGAATCGGCAGAGACATATCTGTTATGGAACACATAGCACATACGAAATTTGGTTGAAATCCAAATGATAGTATAGAAGTTATATGTATTTAAAGTTGGACATCTCAGCAGGCTTAGAATCATGTTGGTAGCACTGACGTATATAAGTTACTCCAAATTAATATAGAATGTCAGGTACTATACGTGTGCATAGTTTAAAGCTGTCGGATTGCATACTTTCTGATATATTGGTATTTGGATAAAATAAATTGAGAGCATTTATTAACAGTTGGCAGCCCTGATGGATCTTAAGAATACGTTCAGTCATATCTGTTTATGTACACATAGCACATACGAAATTTGGTTGAAATCCAATTGATAGTGTAGAAGTTACATGCATTTAAAATTTGGACTTATCAGCAGGCTTATAATCATTTTGACAACACTGCGATGTATGGCCTCCTGGAAATTAAACTGCAATATTATTATCTATACGTGTGCCAATTTTGAAATAGCTCCGAATTCATACCTTCCAAGATATCCAACATGGAGCTCAAATTTCAATTGCAATTTTTCAGCAGTTGGTAGCACCGACATCATTTTCAAATATGGCCGTGAGATATTCAGGTATATATCTTTACTCCTACCAAATTTTGTTTCGATTGCTGCAGCCGTTTAGGAGTTGATAGGGGGGGACACACACACAGACAGACAGACAGACATTTGCCCGATCTCATAAGTCTACTTTTTCCTCATTTTTGCAAAATGTGAAAAGTAGGCTAATAAAAAATAACCCATGGCACTACAGCCCGTGAAGGGCCTAGGACTACGAAGCGACTGCTGTCCAGCCATTTGGCCTGCAGATATTGGGGTGACGCGTGATCAGCGCATCGGTTCCCTCGGCCTTTAATCTTGTTTTTCGCGATCGGGACGCTGCCTCACTGTCAGACAGCTACTCAATTGTCCTCACGAGACTGAGTGCACCCCGTTCATGTAATAAAAATTCATGATAGACATACGAAGTCTGATCAGGTTCTTTTTTTTAAGGGGCCGATAACCTCGATGTTAGGCCCCTTAAAACAACAATTATCATCTTCATCATCTTTTTTAGTAAGCGATAAACACAGTTCGTGGTTCACTCGGCCACGTAATATCAAACACTGGTTTAATAACACCGTGTGTGGTGGCACTCGATGCAATGCGGTATCTGCGGGACTCATTTTGTGAGGAAGCCCCAAATGAACTTGCAAGGTTGTAAGTTTTTACTACGGGAGAGGATATTTGTTCATATTCAGCTGGCTTGGAACAACCAAGCAAAATCAGGGTAAATGTGATTGCGCCAGAAGTAAAGTAATATTTTGGAACAGTTCAGCGTAGGAAGCGTCATATACTCAAGGTTCCATTAAGGTCATTTGCTGAGGACAAGTCGGTGCAAATTTGTTACTGCATTTCAGGGTACAGTACTTACTGTTGTGAAACACATTGGCAAATGTACATTTAGATTATTGTACCAAAATGGAGCACTTTAGATACATTAAGACGATACAACATAGACAACTTCATATTGTTGTTTATGTTCTTGTTATGTTTATGTCTTCGTAAACATTTACAGCACATTTTGAATACAGTAACATGGCAAACACCTATAAAATGGACCATCGCACATTAATAAGAAACTTCATGAAAAGTGAAACAGCGAATGGAAAAAAGGGGGTCGTAATAAACTTCAGAAATTATATATGTGTGGAGAGATGTTAAAATGAAGTTGTTATCCTCAGGGAGTAAAAAACAATTTTTCTATATATGTGACGTATATCTATACCAGGCTATAAATTATACCTGAATATTCCATTCTCTTTCGAGACAAGGATATTTTTTCTGCAAGCAGAAGTTGAGAAAAAGTTATGAGTTCAGCAACATGAGGAAGAGATTAAGCAAGTATTGCTATTCCAAGAAATTCGTACGGTTAGCAGCTAGAGGATGGTTGATTATGACCAGAAGAGTGTCTACAATAGCCCGCGAAGTTTTAATGATAGCTACCTTTCATGAAACGGTTTATTTGAATATTATTGGGGCTGAAGCGATGAGCCCCAATTTGTTGAGGAAAATCAGATGTCATAAACATTCCATAGTAACCCAGGAGCGAGTCTTTTACAAACTTTTACAGGCAATTGAGGTAGCTTAGCTTTCCATATTTATCACCACGGGTTAGATCTAGAAATAATCTTACGTGAACCTTTGGTTAAAACTTTTGATAAATGTTCTGACAAGTTGAGTGGTCATTTATTAACGTGTCCATTAAGTGCATGGTTGTAGCAAACCACTCCCTTTATTTACGACTAGCAACCCGACCTGGCTTCGCCCGGGAATAGTTATGAATGCATTGCGTGATAAGCGCTTTTTTCCAATGTCAATGAACAACGACAATTATCCGTTTTACGTCACGGCATGATGGGTTAAAATCACTGACTGGACTATTAATTATATTAAGTAGATGCATGTGCAACAAATTCTTGTCAGACGTAATTTAAGAATGGCGAGGTGCATGAAACACAAATCCCCCTTCCGTCCAATCTTAACTTGACTGTGAATTTTGCGGAACGAAAAGTTCATAGGCGAAATTAAGAAAAGCCGTGTTGCACTTCCAGGGAATGTCCAAACACAACCACTCTTCTCTAAAGTTTTTAACTCAACACGACTCGACAGTTTGCTGCTGGCTGTATCTGGGGCAATAAGCTCGTCTACTAGCTAAGCTGTAACTCTGGTGATAGACTCGCCCCTAGCTAGCTTGAAAACTGTCGCCTCAGTAACTGAATGGAGATAGTTGGAAGAAATTAAGACGTAAAAACACTTATAGTAGGCGATGTATTGAAGATAGAGATATGCTCTCCCGGGCTTTTTTGTAGAACTTTTCATGCTGAACAATTCTTACACTCATAGTATATTGATATTTTTAACGGTTTGTCCAGCGTAAGCTTAAAAAGCGCACGGACGCCAGTTTTTTTCTACCTTTTCACTGAAATCGTTAGAGCTTGACTTGCTTTGGTCGTAAATAAATTATTTTCTACAGCAACCTTCCTCGAGATATCCTTTACAGAATGGTGAAAACCGCATCAAAATCCATTCAGTGGTTCCCAAGATTACCCGTGACATCCAAGAATCGGGGACTTTGTTTTATACTAAGTAGAGATTATACCCCAATCAGTATAATTTAATATAATATAATCCCCCTTCCGTCCAATCTCTAAATTGATTGTGAATTTTGCGGAACGAAATGAGAGTTGCACTTCCAGGGAATGGCGAGGTGAATGAAACTCAAATTCCCCTCCCGTCCAATATTAACTCGACTGTGTTTCACAGGCGAAATGTAGAAAAGCTGAGTTGCACTTCCAGGGACACTCCAAACACAACCACCCCTCTCAGAAGTCTTAACTCAACACGACTCAACGGTTTGCTACTGGCTGTATCTGGGGCAATAGGTTCGCCTGCTAGCTAGGCTGTAACAGGTATGATAGACTCGCCCTTAGCTAGCTCGTAAACTGTCACCTCAGTAGTTGATTGGACACGGTTGGAAGAAATTCAAACGAAGAAACATTTATAGTGGGCGATGTATTCAAGATAGACATATGCTCTCCTGAACTTTTTTGTAGAACATTTCATGCTGAATAATTCTTATACTCATTTAGATACTTTTAATGGTTTGCCCAGCGTAAGCTTACAAAACGCTCGGACGCCAGTTTTATTTTTGACTTTTCCACTGAAATCGTTGCTGCTCAGCTTCCTTTGATCATAAATAATTTATTTTCTACATAAATTATCTTTGGGATATCCTTTACAGAATGGTGAAAATCACATCAAAATCCATCCAATGGTTCTCGAGTTTACCCGTAACATCCAAGAATCGGGGACTTTGTTTCATACTAAGTAGAGATATACTTCACGGATAAATATATCATGAATCTGAATGTTATTTATTCTACGTCAATCCGTAGAGCTTGAGTATTACCCATTTAAGATTTGATTTCTGCTGAGCATGGCTGCGCCACCGTTTGTTGATTATTGTAGCAGGAGCCCCGTAGGGTAAAGAGGAGAACACAGTGATGACAGAGTGCAGTCGACACATAAGTCAAGCAGCATTGCGCGCGCTACTTATCTTAGAAGAGCTGATAAGTGTCACAAGAGCTCATGTCACCACTCGCGCAACTGTACCTGTCAGCGAAGCAGAGTGACGTGTGACACAAGTAAACAGAGAATAGTTCCCATCTCGACCGCCGACAATCAATTCGTGAAAGGGTAATAGCTTATTGTATATTTCATAACGTTATGTTAATACAACGAAGGTGAAATTATTGGCATGTGCAGGCAGGACTAGTACCAAACATGACAACGAAATTACAGACATACATCTGTACTGTGCTATCGGCGTACTTACCTCATGAGAGATAAAGAGGTCAGATATGAATAGAAGAGCCCGGACTGCAATTCGATGAATGAGACTCCTAGTCTATATCTAACATTACAAGCAATTGGCCACTTTCAAGCATAACTGACCAAATGCTTTGTCATAATCGTTTGACTTGTTATTTTAGTTTTATATACCAATGAAACTTATTTATGTGTTCGCAAACAGTTGGAACAGATTTTCTATTTCAATGTTCTTGATGATTTCACCACAAAAGGCTGATTGCTCCTCCCTCGAGAAAGAGACGCTCTGTTCTACATACAATTAGTATTGCATCTACAGTGTATGCAAGTGACGCACAGCAAATATTAGGTTAATCTATCAAATTGATAAGTATCTTGTTATGATGAATGAAGTAGTACCAATATTAAGATAATCAGCAGAGGATCGTCAGAATTGTGAGGTGAAAGTTACAGTGTGGCATGACACAGGCCGTCACCAGCAGGGAAGACTATTGATGTGCACAAATGAACATTTGCTGCTCGAGTCTTCAGTCATGGGGGGCGTGGTGGCTCAGCGGTCTAGCTGTATGCCTCTCACCAAGGCGGTCCGGGTTCGATTCCCGGTCAATGCATGTGAGATTTTCGAAGTGAAATGCCATGTCCTGTGGTTCGGATTCCACGTAAAAAGGAGGTCCCGTGGCTTATGATCTCGAGATTAACGGTCACGTTAAACTACAAGCTTCTTCAGTCATTTGACTGGTTTGAGGCAGCCCTCCATGCTTCCCCGCCCTGAGCTAATCGTTTCATCTCTACATAGCTACCACATCCTACATCCAAGGTAATCTGTTTAACATATTCTAACCTTGATCTACCCCTACAGTTCTTATCCTTGACCCTTCCATCCATAACTAACTTTGCTATTCCTGGGTGTCTTAGTTGTGTCCTACCAACCTATCTCATATTTTCATTAACAGTCGCCAGAATCATTTCTCCTCTCCCAATCATCTTAATACTTTTTCATGTGTAACCCTATCAACCCATCTGATCACCATTCTCCAGTAAAACCACATTTCAAATGATTCAATTCTCCTCTTTTCTGCTGCTCCAACAGTCCAAGTTTCACATCCTTAGAGTGCCACGCTCTAGACAAAGGCTTTAAAAACGGGTTTCAAATACCTAAATCTATATTTGATGTCAACAGATTCCTTTTCTATAGAAATACTTCCCTTGCCTGTGCTGACCTACTTTTTACTGTATATCCTCTCTGCCTCGCCCATCACTGGTTATTTTGCTTCCTATGAAACAGAAGTCTGCTACTTCCTTTAGCCTTTCACCTGCCAAAGTGACGTCCATAGGGGTTTCTGATGTCTTTCAGGTGCACTACAATATTTTTGTTTTACATTTATTAATTTTCATCGTAAATTCTTTCCTTAAGACAGAATTCATACCATTTAAAATCTCATTAAAATCCTCTGGTGTGTCGGTTAAGATGACGATGTCATCAGCAAATCTCAGAGTTGAAATTATTTATCCTTGAATTTTTACGTCTACTTTGAATTTTTGTCCAATTTCCTTCATTGCTTATTCAATGTATAGATTCAAAAGCATGGGTGATAAGTTGCAGCCTTGCTTTACACCTTTCTGAATACCAGCTTCTCTCTCATATCTTCGGCTCGAATAACTGCTATCTGGTTTATGTATAGATTGTAGAGCACTCTCCTATCCCTGTTCTTTGTTCCAATCGTTTTTAGAATGTGAAACAACTTATTTCATTCAACGTCATCAATGACCTTTTCTAAGTCTACAAATGCCATAGACGTTCTGCCTTCCACCTTCCAAAATCAGCCAAGACTTGGCACAGATTCCCTTGTTCCTTCGTTTCTCCTGAAGCCAAACTGGTCTTGACCCAACTTTGTTTCTATCTGTCTTTCCATCCTCTGGTAAATTATTCTATTCAGGATCTTTGAAGCATGAGCGATCAAGCTGATTGAACAGATAAACTAGATTCTCAATAACGCCCAGAAATCAGGCAGCTGTCTCAGATTTGTGCCCGAGAATAATTGGCCCTAGCTTGTCCCAGGAAACATCACCCTGGCCATTTACACCTTTTCTACCGGCCTGTATCCATTCAAAGGTTCTGATGGTGCCATAGCTACAGATGGAAATTGGCGTTCAGACACTCACCTTTCGATGTGATTAACCAGGAGTCTGGATTCACTGGACCAGGCTACAATTTTCTTATCTTTCTGTGGAGTGCAGTAAACATTAGCGCAATAGGGCATTAGTCTCATTCCCAGCAGAGTTCACTTAACCATGTACCAATTTTAGATTTTTTACCTCCACCTAATTTTTTGAGATAGGCTTCTTTACTTATTCCAACATCGGAGAGAATTATCACACCAAGGATGTTGACCACCATCTACCAGGACGCGACCCCTTGCATGCAAGCAGAGGTATGCTAGGCGACCACACACGTACCCCTCCACCTTCGTAGCAAAGCGGTCTCTTTAACGTCTCAGCGGAGGCACTAGCCAGTTAAGAACGAGTAATGCAGCTGAGATTACATAACTAGCGGTGCTGAGATGGAACGCGCACAGCCAAGAAAATCATCTCAACATTGCTCGCGAACAACATACTACGTCCCCGTGACATTTTCACATAGTGGCCAGCTGTGGAGTAGCCCATACCAGTATATACATATTGCTGGCGCGTGGCGTGCATTTGCAGCAATTATGACGATAAATGTTCCCGGAGAGGTTGTCGTAATATAATGGCTCATCAGTGTATTTAAATAAAATAAAACAATATAGTTGTGCATATGTTTTGCATGAATTTATTTTTACACCCAATAATAACTCTATTTCACTTACAGATTATCTGTTACTTTAAAATACATTATTTCTCTTCATCTGCAAGGTAGGAATGCTTGAAAATCTTCTATAGTCCCTCCTTTCTTCGGGATATGGAGAGCTTAGTTGTTAGGGTCCTCAAAAGCCTCAGTGGTAAAAAGAGACGTGAAACCAATAACATATTATTATTTTTATTTTTATTATTATTATCATTATTATTATTATGTTAGGGATCCCATATACTGAGCCCAAGGCTACAGGGTTGAATTCTGGCAAACTAATTTGGCATTCATGGTTGCGTAATAGTGAAATACTTGTGTCAGGTGATTTTTAGGCACGCTGAATACACAAGTGTTCCTATTCCTAGTGTTTCTTAAAACACCTCTGTGTTAAATATTAAAAGCATATCAACAACTTTAATATTTTGAACATCACCAGTGAGCCCGTACGAGGTCTTCGTTCCTTACCGTAAGAGCATTGAAAACTTTTATGCATGGTGATTCACTATATCCTATTTAATTATAATATACCAAGATCTGTATTGTAAAGTTGTTATTGGAAATGTTGAAATTGAACACAAAGCAAAACATATTTATATACGTAGATAGATTGAGACTCGGACATGTTATTTAGAAATGTTCTGTGAGTACAATGTTCGACATTACAATGGAATCTGCTTGCAAACCAAGCTGAGTGTATCCGCCGCTGTGGAAATTATGAATAAAGCCATTTGATGGCTGGAGAACAGTAGAAGGATGATAATAATAATGTCATTGGTTTTACGTCCGTTTTAACTACTCTGGCTTTTAGAGACGCCGGGGTGCAAGAATTTTGCCCAGAAGAGGATCTTTAACGTGTCAGTAAATCTAAGTAGAAGGATGGAAGTGGAATTTCTGCGGGTTTGGTTTGTCTTTCTTGGCAATTCAAATTGATCGGGGAGTTATTCTCATGAAATAATATGAAGGTGACATCCAAAGTAACAATGTATTCTTACCTGTATACATATATTTACTGTATTTACGGTACTCGTTCTTTGCTGCAAATCTAGGTGGATATATCCACTGCTCTGGAAATTATAAATAAGGCTTTTTGGTATCTGGAGCGCTGTAGGCGGATGAATGTGGTATTTCTACGGGTCAAAATTGTTAGTGCCCAATTCCCTAACTAAAACAACACTTCCCTGTTATAAACCCGGGATTTAGTACACAAATGATTCCTAACATAAAAACGTGTATATTTTTTTGTATATTATAATTGAATAGGATGTAATGAAACACTATGCATACAAATGGAACAGAAATTGGAAGAGAACAATTCTGCTGAGGTAGGATTCGAACCACCTTGTATTGATATCACCATCGAATGTCAAGCAAGCTGTCCTCTAGATCACCATTACATTGTATTAGAAGACCTGTGTGACGTAACTTCATAGCATGTATAAGCTACAGATACTTAATGTCGCCTTTGAAAATTGCGTACATAATCTGTCTTCAATAGCTGAGCCTCCCTAAACATTTCACATTCTGAGGTTTATTTATGAGTAGTTTGCTGGAATAAAGAGATAGCCAGCCATTCCGTGACTGCAGCGCTGGGTACCGCCTCGCGGATGGAAGTGGAACTTCACTAACTTTCATTACTTGTGCCAAATTTATTAATGCTTGGAGTCATGAAATGTTGAATTAATAGTTTTGCGGAACACTCTGTGATCTGACGCTTCTGGTGAATGCTAAATTATGGCATTACGCTTTTTTGTTTCCTATATATGTGTTCCGAATCTTCTGCAATCCTTAACGAAATATTATATAGGAGATACTGTTCTCTGCAGAATGTTCTGTTATATTTCACATATACCTTAATTCCTTGTGTAGGCCTATATCGTGGTATGTGAGCCTTCTTTTAACATTAATAATAAGTAGTTCCGTGAAGAACTATACAGCCTACTTTTCATGCCAATGATTATTCTACAGTATATGAACCTATCTAGAATAATGACGAAATTAAGTTGGTAATATCGAAATATCTAATTAGTTCAAAACATACCTGGTGTAATGTAGCCTAATAACGCACTACAGTTGGCAGCCCTGGTGACTGAATATATTCTTAGTTCCATCTCTTATGGTACAGAATACAAAATTTGGTTGAAGTCCAATGGACGTTACGTGCAGTTAGACACTGGATCTATCAGCAGGCGTAAAAGCATGTTGCCAACAATACCATGCGTGTGCTGGTCAGAAATAATCTGAAATATTATGATATCTTGTTGTGCCAATTTTGGATGAAATCCATTTGTTAGTATAGAAGTTACATGTATTTTAAAATTGGACATATCAGCAGTCATAGAATCATGTTTGCAGCACTGCCTTATATTAATTACTCCAAATTAATCTAGAATGTCAGGTGCTATACGTGTGCAATGTATTGAGCTGTTGGCTTGTATACTTTCTGATATATTGATATTAGGGTAAAAAATATAGTCAGCATTTATTAACAGTTGGCAGCCCTGATTGCTCTTAACAATACTTATAGTCATATCTGTTATGGTACACATAGCACATACGAAATTTGGTTGAAATCAAACTGATAGTAAAGAAGTTAGATGTATTTAAAAATTGGTATTATCAGCAGGCTTATAATCATGTTGGTATAACTGACGTATATAAGGTACTCCAAATTAATCTAAAATGTCAGAATATACGTGTGCATAGTTTAAAGCTGTTGGCTTGCATACTTTATGATATATTGGTATTTGGATAAAACAAATATACAGAGCAATTATTAACAGTTGGCAGGCCTGGTGGCTCTTAAGAATACGCTCAGTCATATCTGTTTATCTACAGATATTACATACAAACTTTGGTTGAAATCCAATTGATAGTGTAGAAGTTATATGCATTTAAACATTGGACCTATCAGAAAGCTTAAAATTATTTTGGCAACACTGACATGGTTGGCCTCCTGGAAATTAAACTGAAATATTATTGTCTACATGTGTGCCAATTTTGGAATTGCTCCCATGCATACCTTGCAAGATATCCAACATTGAGCTCAAATTTCTAGTGCGTTTTTTCAGCAGTTGGTAGCACTGACATCATTTTCAAATATGGACATGAGATATTCCGGTGCACATCTTTACTCATACTAAATTTGGTTTTGATTTCTGCAGCCATTTAGGAGTTGATAGGGGGGGGGGGGGACACACACACACAGCCAGACAGACAGACAGACAGACACACATTTTCCCGGATCGATCTCATAAGTCTACTTTTTCCTCATTTTTGCAAAATCTGAAAAGTAGGCTAACAAGAAGTTCCGTGAAGAACTAAAGAGCCTACTTTTCTTAAAATTTAAGATTCATGCCAATGATTAATCTATATGGATCTATCTAAAATAATGACGAAATTAAGTTGGTAATATCGAAATTGTTAATTAGTTCGAAATACTGTATACCTGGCATAATGCAGCCTAATAGAGAACTACAGTTGGCAGCCCTGGTGACTGAATATATTCTTAGTTCCATCTCTTAAGGAACATAATACAAAATTTTGTTGAAGTCAATGGATAGAATGGACGTTACATGCAGTTAAACATTGAATCTAAAAGCGCGCGTAAAATCATGTTGGCAACAATGACATACATGTATTGGTCAGAAATAATCTGAAATAATATGATCTATTGTTGTGTCAATTTTGAATGAAATCCATTAGTTAGTATAGAAGTTACATGCATTTTAAGATTGGACCTATCAGCAGGCTTAGAATCATGTTGGCAGCACTGACGTATATAAGTTACTCCAAATTAATATAGAATGTCGGGTACTATACGTGTGCATAGTTTAAAGCTGTAGGCTTGCATACTTTCTGATATATGGGTATTTGGATTTTAAAAAATTGAGAGCATTTATTAACAGTTGGCAGCCCTGGTGGCTCTTAAGAATACGCTCAGTCAAATCTTCTTATGTACACATAGTACATACAAAATTTGGTTGAAATCCAATTGATAGTGTAGAAGTTATATGCATTTAAAATTTGGACTTATCAGCAGGCTTATAATCATTTTGGCAACACTGCCATATATGTCCTCCTGGAAATTAAACTGCAATATTATTATCTATAGGTGTGCCAATTTTGAAATAGCTCCCATTCACACCTTCCAAGATATCCAACATGGAGCTCAAATTTCAATTGCGATTTTTCAGCAGTTGGTAGCACTGACATCATTTTAAAATATGGCCGTGAGATATTCAGGTATAGATCTTTACTCATACCAAATTTTGTTTTGATTGCTGCAGCCGTTTAGGAGTTGATAGGGGGGGACACACACACAGCCAGACAGACAGACACACATTTGCCCGATATCATAAGTCTACTTTTTCCTCATTTTTGCAAAATGTGAAAAGTAGGCTAAAAATGCCAGGGGCAGATCATCTCGCTGTTTCGTCTCCTAAGAGGACAATAACTAACTAACCAAACTTTCCTCAAATTAAGAGAAGTCAAACCTGTCAATCGATTGACCAATCCATAGTGGTGCTTGTGTTGGTCATTTTCATTACACAGAATATGTCAAATTACTAAACCAATCGTGAATCACCTACCACATTTTTTTAAATAGAAAAAGCAACAAAGAGATAAGGATGCTGAGTTATAGCCTTCTGTTGAGTTCGCAGTGTTTGGATGAATGATTCCCGCGAGATGGATACCAAGATAATATATAGGCTGCAGTGCATTGAGTTATTGCTCTTCTGCTTCATGTTCGTATGTAAAAGTGATAGGCCTAAGTAAAACGTCACTCCAGATTAGTTGATCTCAACATAGGAGTTCGCTTGAGACTGGTCCTCTGAATGGAATGCAATTTTGTACACCCCATACCGCGGGTTATCAGGCAAATTATACACACTCATGTAGGCTATACAAGGCAGATGACCACCTTGTTCAAACTCCTAAATGCAGTCACACACACATTAGCACGTATATCTAATTTCCTTTATGTCCTAAACGCAAAATGAAGTATGACAGCTACCTTTCGACAAATATACATTTCAATATTCCCCTTTGTACATATCCCACGATAATGGCGACAAAGCTCAAAGTCAACATATTGGAAAATTCATCAGGGCTACTCAGCTGATTTGAATTTAATTTACAAACAAATATCGTCAATTCAATCTGTGTTGAAAATAAAACACACGTGAACCATGCAGTATTTATGTGCGACAACGTTCATAACATTCATGATAATTGACTCATATTGCACGCTACACAATTGGAATATTAAATGAAGCCTAATCTCTCTGGAGGTGGGGTCTGCTGAAAATTCAGACAACCATACATTCTATTGACGCTTTGGGAAGGAGATATGGTTATCCTTGACCCATATACTGTATGACTAGAGGCAGTGTGAGAATTAAGTGGGAGGAAGGTAGAAGTTAGAGGAAGGTAGAATTTATGTACGTCTCCAAACCTGAGATACAACTGAAAGGGGCGTCAGCAACAAAGTTTACCCAGTTAACTATTTGCATCCTGAGTTTCTTTCTCGCCAACGTATGGTCATGGCAGGAGACCTGTCATAAGGTTTACAAGGGTAGCATGTGCGTGTATCTGCCTGTATGTGTGTACTGTGCCCGTTTGGTCCCAGATACCACGACACCGAAGGCTAAGATCAACCGCCGTGAAATCCCAGCACGGAAAACAGTGTACAACACTCGACATTCAGCTGAGTGAGTTCAATCACGGGGTCATTATCACAGCTGTTATCGGGTTTGGGGTGGGGGAATGTTACGAATGTGGTACGAATTAAATCCCTCTACAATTGTAACTTACAAATAGTACCTAAACACAATGATCCTAGTATCTGTATCGATAATAATAATCCATGATATGATGGTGACACTTCCAACAATTACTATTTTAATGTACAATCTAGCTAATCTTATTATAATCCCTAGTTTAAACAAAATATGCAAAATACTTCTCCATATCTGTGCAATTGAATTTATTAACAATATGATCACCGTGAAATAAGTTCATCAATAACGTTAGTATTAGTCGGAATCATTGTAAATCGTAGTCTTACATCCAGTTTAAACTCATAAGTAATTTCTAGTATAATTCCAGTCATCTTATTTAAGGGATTTTTAATTACGCTGGTCCACTGAATTTGCTTAGTTTATCTTTCAACAATTATTATTTACCCGAAATGCTCATTTCAATTTAATTCAACTTGAATTGAAATCCTTTATTCATGCTTTATTTAAATACTTATCTGGTTCTTTATTACCTAATGTAACTCATTTAATCGCTTGACTTTTATTACCTACTTAAACACTCATCTTCGATAACATAACGTAATTCATAAATCAGCTGTTTCCATCACCTCTCACAACTCTCCATATTTGCATGTAATTCTACAATAATTCAACTATCATTATGGTGTTTGAACCCATTTTTCAGTGTTGCCTTAGCAAACTAAATTTTGGTGCTTTTCAGTCGGTCAACTCGATTTTACCCGAATGAGATGGGTTATTCCCTAATCCTGAAGTAAATTACATGAAATTAATAAATACACTAGGATGAGCAGTTTCGATCATCAAGCGATCATCATCAGAACCATTTAACTTAGGCTATAAGATCTATGTCTGAAAGAATGGGTGAACATATTTACAATATGGACACTTATTTAGTTGCAGTATTAGTTGCGATAATGTACCTCGTCAGTATTTGTTAGTTGTAGTCTATGTGATGTTTTGTTGAGATACTGGAAGTGGTGATTAACCTCCGGGATTTGCCTGTTTGGAGTGAATATTTGGTTGTTGTAAATTGTGAATTAAGATTGTATTGTACAAGCTAGTTATCTGGTTAAGATTTGCGTGGTCCTGTTGAGATCAGTTCACTTGGTCACTTATTGCACTTTACAATGCCATTCTCAAAGAGTATAAAGTCTTATCAAGTCTCCCTTCTTCCATTCAGTCTTCCCATGTCTTAACCTCTCCACTCGGCTCTCTCTCTTTTATAACAGTAATCTGTTCTGTTCAGTTTTGAACTTGACCATCCTGAATATGAAATTTGCACACCTGGTGCCTGCTAAATGATATTTAACAGGACGTTCCATGAAGAACTGAATAGCCTATTTTCATATATCCTACTTATGTTAATTGCCTCTATCAACATTCAAAATTTCAGTTTGATTGCTCTAATAGATTAGTAGATATGGAGAACCGCCTAAATATTTCGGATCATGGCCATATTGGATTCGTATATATGTAGGCCATAGATTTGTGTTCTATTACATGAAGATTATTGCGTAGGTGTAATATTTAAACTTGAATCGCATCATAAGGACACAAAAAATGAAGTCGAGATTTTAAAATTTTGGACAGCCACCATCTTGTAATTATGAAAGCAATTAAAATAAATTAGATGTCACTGGATGAAAATTTGTTTAAGAATTTACCGTACCAAGTTTCACTGCACTCGGATAGTTAAACCGCGAGAAACGTCCATTTAAATTTCGCGGTGCCAGCCAGCATGTTGGATCTGTGCATACCAGGTTATTGAAAGTCCCATAGGTGAACTTTTGTGTGCAGCCTTTTTCAACATACACAATTTCAGTTTAATTGCTGTCTTTGATATTGAGAACCATCTTATTATTTTGGATGGTCGCCATGTTGAATTGTTATATATGTAGGCCATAGAGTTATGTAATATTGGATGACGATGATTGCGTAGGTTCAATATTCAAACGTTGACCTCGATCGCATGATTAGGACACAAGAAGTAAACACTTAATTTTACAATTTCGCACAGCCGCCATCTTGTGGTTATGTAAGCAATGGAACTAAATTAGATGGCAGTGCATTGCAATGTGTATAAACATTTGCTGTACCATGTTTCATTGCGCTCGGATGGTTAAATCGCGAGAAAAGTCCATTTACATGTTTCAAATTCGCTAGGCGGCTATGTTAGTTTTGTACTTACCAGTGTTTCGAAAGTTACATAGATGAACTGCTAGTTGTATCCTTTATAACCGTACAGGGTGATATCAGTAATAGTTTTGGAGATATAGAATGCCGGTGAAATATTTTGCACAGCCGCCATGTTGGATTGGTGAGACATAGTAAAATTTGAAGTGCACGGTTGGGGTCGTACAGAATAGTACTATTACCTTCTAGAGTTTCATTGAAATCGCTCCAGACGTTTAGGTTGTATTAGGGACACACACACACACATACGCACATACATACATACATACACACACACACACACACAGACATAGACATGGGCAAAAAGTGACCTCATAAGCCTATTTTTTTTTTATAAATGAAGATAGACTAAAAATGAGAACAATGTTAGCTCGGGATTGCTCGGGGCAGGTTAGAAGTCTGGAATTTGAGTAAAGGTGTACAATAAATGCAAGGGCGTCGGTTTAAAATATGTGCAAAAGATTTAATACCAGAAATGTAGTGAGTGGCAAGTCGATAGGGGCTTCCAGGCGACGTAAAGAGTAGCGAGATGTAGTGTGATGATTTACAAGTAATTAGGGGTGGAGTGTGAAGGAAATGTTTAAAGTATTAACATTGAGCAAACACTCACCTAAGCTACAGTACGGCGTCGGTGGCGACGGACGGCACTTTCCCAGGCGAAAGATCCCTCCTTCTTGCGGTGGCTTCTATTTGAGGTAATCCCCACCCTGACACAAGCTTTGTCAGCACTTTGGTGTTATGGTGTGTCCTAGATTAGTTGTTGACTTTATGTTTACTCTTGTGAGGCAATGGTTTCCTCATGTGTAAGAGTTTCGCTTGCCGGGCCAGTGTAACTCTTGTTGCTTTGATTTGGGGATTGTGGCGTAAAGAGTGGCTGAAAGGGGATGAAAGGGGGTGACTCTGCCCCATGGGGGCTCGGGGCGTAACAATATGAGGCCTGAGTAGTATTGGTGATAAATTTGTTACGTTTTAAATAGTACGCAGTGGCCATTATGAAAATTCATAGGCTAATTTTAAAATAAAATAACTCTAAATGTTCAAGAACTACAATAACGAAAATAACTAAATTAAAATTAGGAATACGGAAGAATCCTACTTGCAATATCGCATGCCCAAAGCAGAATAACAGGGACTTTAGATTATCAAGATGGTGGCCGGGCGTAACATTTAAACGTAATTATTCAAAATTATTCAAAATTAAAACGAAACTTTGTATGAATGAACTACGACACAACGGACCTTGCTAGATCATGCCGTAATAAAAAGACACTGAGTACAACGCACGGATGGCGTATTGAAAAAAATATGATAATGTGTAACTCAAAGTACTTTTAAGATACAACAAAAATTAGCAATAGTGTTCAACCTTCTAAGTATTTTCCTATGGCCAAATTACAAGGACAGTGACTCCATATATTCTTAAGGCTTGAATATCATTAACTCACAGTATACTGTAATAGCACAATGAGCGCAAAATTTAGTAAGAGTGGAGTACTATATAATAGGTCTAGCTACCATTATTCATTGGAATATCGGACTGAATATGGTGCGGAGTGGCCAACTTGAAAGTATACAATCTACAAACAATTCTATATATTTAGCAGGCACAATATCTTAAATAAGCATTAATGCAGTTCCGTATATGGACTTTGTATGCACAAGGCAAAAGGGAACCTCGCCATATATTCAAGATTGTGGCTGAGCATACTATAAAACTTCAAAATCAATTACTCAAGATCCAGTGGCGCTATTAACACGGACATTCGTAAGATGGGAGAAATAGATGCGATATCTCGCTTGCATTTGTGAGAAGACTATCACACTGCATATAGCATGCAGCTGCCATCTTGAATATATAAGGCATTAATATCCACAATCCACTAATTATTACCGTTACAATGACGAAACGCAGCAAATATGTAGTCACACGTAAAAGGCTTTCTCTACAGAAGGCGCAAGATAAACGATTCCATACATTCAAGATGGTGGATGGACGTAATATTCAAATGTTTCAATCAATTCCTCTCGGTGCAAAAGCGGAATTACAATGTAACTTAGTAAACGGGGAGTCGTATGTCTTATGTAGGACAAAACTCTTAACGTTCATTACAAGAACATTCAATTATACTCCATGATAAAGATAAAGATATATAACTGCACCCATACAAGAGGCAGATTACCTTGCTGTTCCACCTCTTAAAATAGCAATAACTAACAACTATATCCCTACTTGTAGCAGAAAGTAGGCTACATGTTCTTTACTGAAATTCTTCTTTAAGTATAATTTGATTTCGCAATTTCTGTGTTTCTTTCGCAGCATTTAAGTTATTTCAGTAAAATTTAAGAATAAGAGAAAATATCTTAATGCTAACCAATATGTCAATGTGCAGTTGTGCTATTTTACAGAAGTAATGTGACATCTATATGAGGCACAACGTTCCTTATTCAAGGAGACAATTGAATGGACTCTGTTGTCAATCGAACCATGTTCAGCTAACACAACGTGAGAGACAAGCAGGCAGGCTACGCCTCATGACTTGACAGGGCCGAACTAGATTGTTCAACGCCAGACGATTCACACTCTATCTTTCACGCGGGAAGCACACTATTCCCGCATGTAGTTTTTCAGAACGTGACCATCACTGATAGAGGATGCTTGTCTCGTATATACAAATATCACAGTTATCAGCATCGTCAATGTCAGGTGTCATCACGATTATCTTCAATTTGCTTCTCAAGCACTGTATGGAAGATTTGCAAGATAATGATCGTGTTTAGTGGTTAGTATTGTTCAAAAAATGTAGGCTTCGAGGCGATTGAATGCAAGGTTAAGTGCCACGCAATAATTAAAGATATCAAATAAATCTTGGCATTCAAATATACACCAGGATTCATAAATGCCACTCGCTTACTGGTACAATCTTATTATTCTTAATATACACACATCAGCCTAAGTTAAACAACAAAGGGATGGATGACATTAGTGAAACTCATACAGGTTTCTTTCAATTAACGTTTTAATCCTGTTCCCACAATACACCTACGTCATTATGATGATTGAAGCAACGTTCACTAATTTAAAAACTTGGAAACGTTGAAAGCAGAGAATGAAAAATACAGCTTCCTTAACTCTCTCTTTTAGCACAAAGAGAAGAGAAGTTGTTGACTAAATGAAGTTCTTTTTACCCTCACTCCACCACTGTAAATTAGACTTTCCGACAAGCTGACAATTTTAATTAATTTTCGTATCATATACCTCTCTCTCTAAGTTACTTCACTCAATGTAATCATTTCAATGATATAACTCAATCTTCGATTTGTACATTTAGGGTTTGTGTTACATTGCTTTTCATGTCATTGACTGAAATAAAATTAATGCCATGAATTATTTCTCTCGTCTTTCAAGATGCACTGCACATACTAATGTCCAAGTATTTCGATTAATTTTATAACACTTAATTATTTATTCACCTTTATTCTTCCGGCATGATTCCTTGCAAACTACCGGATGTGTGTATAATAACCGATACATACTTTTATACCAATAAAATGAACATTGTTTGAAAATGATCCCTATCAGAAACACTTGTTTCTGAGAAGAGAAGAGGAGTTAATAAATGTGTATAAATCTCATGTAAATTTCTTTCAGGCTTAGATAATAACCCACAATTGAGTACAATCGTGTTGACCGACTGAAAAACATCCCAGGTACATGGGATTAATGGCCGAGTTACCCCAAGCCCCTGAAATGAATTGTCAACACAAATGTAAGTCATCGGGAAAATTAGACAAAGTTAAAAAATATATTATTATTACTGTTATGGCATTCATTTCACCAAATAAGTGGGACAAATCAACATCTTTTTTGTAAGAGGGTATAACTACTTATTTTAAGGTGGCATTTGTCCATGAGCATGGTGTCTGTAATTTGGAGTTCCACGAGGTCTTTCTCGGTTTTCTTAAACCAGAGGTTTTGTTTTTTTATTACCGAAGTGGTCGAAGGTCTTTTTGGTTAATTTATTTGAATTCATCCGTATGATGTGCCCATAAAAATCAATTCTCCGTTTTCTTATTGTGTCGGAGGGTTTTTCAGTTTTTTGGTAAAGAGTTTCGTTCCTGACATGGATTAATTTGTTGTTATGAAATTTGGGGCCTAAGATTTTGCCTATTATCTTTCTTTCCTTGACCTCCAGCCTTTCAAGCGGTCCCTGGGTGGTGAGAGACAATATTTCGGCTGCATATAAGGCTTCTGGTTTAATTACCGTGTTATGTTTTATCTTGGTATTCCAGGAGAGAGACTTCTTGTTATAAGAGTCCTTCGTAAATTGGAAGGCCTATTCAACTTTATTTCTCCTAGATTCCATTGCCTTTATCTCGAGCGCATTCCAGCCGATCCATTCCCCAAGATATTTAAATTCTTTGACGATGTCTATGTATTGTTTGCCAACTTGAAGCTTTTTTGGTGTTTTTTTTTTTTTTGTTCGACATTATTTTGGTCTTTTCAACTGAGATTTTGAGACCCATTCTTAACGCTTGCCTCTGGAGTTCGAGGATCTGTTCCTTGGCTTCTTCCCATGTCTCAGCTAATAAGGCCATGTCATCGGCAAAAGCTAAACAATTGACCGTAATGCCTTTATTTTTAGTTCCTATTCTGATTCCAACCGACAGTAGTGGCTACGCTGGCTAAAGCTCAGCATTAGGTCATGGGGCCAAGCTCTCTGCTGACTCGGTAGACGCGTGGGTTCGAGCCCCACCGTCGGCCGTCCTTGAAATGGTTTTCCGTGGTTTCCCATTTTCAACACCAAGCAAATGCTCGGACGGTACCTTCTGACAGGCCACGGCCGCTTCCTTCCACATCCTTGCCCAGTTTCATTCACCATCATTCATTTCATCTCTCATTAACTCCTCTCATGAGGTTGGCGTCAGGAAGGGCATCCGGCCGTAAAAATCATCGCCACAAAGACTTCCATCGCATCTCATCCCCGACCCCGTTGGAAAAACGGGAATAATAAGGGGTAGACATACACACATACATTCGGATTCCACTGTGAGTCTTCACATTCCACTCTCTGACTACTTTTTCGAGGGCACAGTTAAATAGCAGTGGAGAAAGTCCATCTCCTTGCCGTACACCTGTTTTAATCTCAAGAGGGGTGGAGAGTTCCCACATGAATTTAACATTGGAGAATGTATTAGTTAGTGTTTCTCTGATTAGGTTTGTAGTTTTGTTATCGAGGTCTAGTTCTTTCAGGACCGAGAATAAGGATCCCTATCTATAGAGTCGTATGCCTTTTGGAAGTCAATGAAAGCGATAACATACGATTTAGCCCGTGATTTTTGGTAGTTCATGATGTGTTTGAGGTTGATAATTTGTTCCGGACAGAATCTCCCTTTCCTGAAACCCGCCTGGTATTCCCCAAGTTGATGGTCTAGTTGAGGTTCTGCCCTTAGAAGTAGGACTGTGGAGAATAACTTGTATGTTACGTCAAGGAGAGATATCCCTCTGTAGTTGTTAGGGTCTGTTTTGGATCCTTAATATGAAGTGGATGTATAAGGGCTATTTTCCAGTCATCTGGGATTCTTTCATGTATCCAAATATCTTCAAAGATGTTTCGGAGAGACTGTATAGCATTTTCATTAACATTCTTCCAAAGTTCAGCTGTGATTTGATTTTCTCCCGAAGCCTTATAATTCTTAAGATTCGATATTATTGAATGGAGTTCTTCAATGGTTGGAGGTTCTGAGTCAGGATTGGTTGATGGGGATATATGAAAGTCCATCTTTTCTATGGGTTCCTCACAGTTAAGGCGATTTTCAAAGTATTCTGCTAATACTATGCAGTTGTCTTTGATGTTTTGTGCAACATTTCCTTCTTTATCCTGGAGTTGTAGAGTTGGGGGACTGTACTTAGTCAATTTCTTCTTAAAATTCCTATAAAAGTTTCGTACATTGTTAATGTGAAAGTCTTCATTAATTTGCATAAGTATGTGATCATCTCGAGTTTTTTATTCTCTTAAGATTTTTTGTCACTAATTTTCTAACATTTAAGATTTTTTTTTCTGTTATGGTCGTTTTTCTGTGATTGCCACTGGTGCCATGCTTTCCTTATTAGTTCAAATAGACTATCACACTCTTCCGTCCACCACGCATGTTTTTTGATTTTTGTTAGTGGAGCAAGTTGTTCTGCTTTAATTATTAGACTTTCTTTTATATGATCCAAGCCTTGATTTTGTAAATCTTCAGTGGCGATTGAAAACTGTTTTGAGTTCATTATCTTTTCAGGATCGTATTTCCTATGGTTTAGTCTGTTAGAGCGGATTTTCCTATTGGGGATGATTCTGAGTTTTATTTTAGGAAGATAGTGATCAGAATTTAAGTTAGCACCCCTGAATACTTTGACATTTTGTATTTCTTTATTAAATTTCCTTTTAACCGTTACATGATCTAATTGAAATTCACCTAAGAGCGGGTTGGGTGAGATCCATGTTTTCTGTTTCCTTGGTAATTTCTTAAAAGCTGTGGATTTTAAGATCATATCATGTGCTTGGCAAAGTTCTATTAATCTAACACCATTTAGGTTCGTCCTATTATGTGCTGGGTACTTCCCGACAATGCTTTTGTACTTCTTTTCTTTTCCTACTTAGGCACTAAAGTCCCCCATATCTATGACATTATTTTTCCCCGGAATTTTTTGGATAACATCATCTAATTGGTCCCAAAAGATTTCCACCTTTTCTTTGTTCTTTTTATTGTCTTCGTTTATGGGGGTATGTGCATTTACAACGGAATATATTCTATTAGCAGATTTAAAAGGAAGAGTTGAAAGTCTTTCAGATTGTGATGCAAAGCTAATAATCGAATCCAAAATGTTTTTGGCTATTATGAAGCCAGTTCCAAAGTGTGGTGTGTTCTTCATTATTCCTTTGCCTGCTTTTCCTTTGTAAATTCTGAATCCTTCAGAATCAAAACAGTTTTCATCCAAGAATCTTGTTTCTTGGAGAGCCGATATGATAATATTGTGGCTTTTGAGGGTGTCAGTAAGATGTTTTAATTTTCCTGTTTGTAAAAGAGAATTAACATTGAATGTAGCCATGTAATTAGGTATTCTATACTTCATCTTGTTTGAGGTTCCAAGACGCTCCGACTCGTCTCTGTGTAATGCTGCAGACTCCCCAGAATCCGAATGTCTGCTTGTGCACTCCTGTGCACCTGAGGTACTTACATCACACTCTTCACAATCTTCCATGATTGATCATTTCTTGGAGGTGACTTCTAGAGCCACGAATTTACAACCAAGGTTGTGAGCCCTGGAGGTTATTCTTAGCCGTCCCTAACCTGGGAAACAGACGCTGACCAAAGGCCGCCCAATCTGGGATTTGGAATGTTGTGTTGGTGGTGAGACCACCAGGCTCTTCCGCTCCATCCACCGTTGGGAATCCAAGATTCCTCTTCCGCTATAAGGACCGTTGACCATGTTTCACCTAGTAACCCTAGGCAGGGGCCCTTACAGTGTGCTACCATCCGGAGCCAGATGGACCCAGGTTTTTTAACGAGGTGTTACTCCTCCCCCTCTTCCTTTCTCATCGCTTGCGAGATGAGGCCCCGGGCTTGGGACCGGCAATGGCGGAGTTATTATTATTAATATTATATTTGTTGCGCTGTGTTTGCACACACTTGGACTATAACGGTTCCTTTCAATAATTTAGCTCATCTTTAGAATTTCAATTTCCTAATGCAGGCTATGCACTTCCAATAAGTTATTAATACGTCATATGATTGACTGAAACCTAGACAGATCTGCCACCCCTAGACATGCAGGCCAATCCCCGTGACTAGGTGAATCGGTTGTTCATAGGCTCGGTTTGTGTATGCATTGCTATTGGCAGAGGTCACTCACCTTCCAGACTCTCGTCTACATGCCACAGCGTTGGAGGGGAGACCGGAAGGGAAAAATCAACTGTGCTGCTGAGAGGAGCGAAGTCTAATCCCTCTTCCAAGACAATGACTGACGATTTTTGTGATTTAATTACACCTCTATATAAGATACGATTAAATTTTATGAAGATATTTTCTGAGAATACCATCTTCTATCGCCAGTGTACCGGACGTCACTTATATCAAATACAGCCTGTACATAGAGCAATCCAACATGGCGTCAGTCGATGCATTTCACCGGTTCTCAATATCTCCAAAACGTTTTAAGCAATCAAACTGGTATTTTGCATGTTGTTAGAGAACTGTTAAGGACAAATATATGACTTTCCCTAATCCTGAAAGACACATAAATATGCTGGCGACCGAGTGATTTTTAAATATTTGAAATATCTTTTATGGCGATCTAATCACCCTAGTGCAATGAAACTTAGCAGAGTGAATCTTTATTCAGAGCTAAGAATAGTGATATCTAATGATGTTCTGTTAAAAAACATTCAAGATGGCATCAGTTAGAAATTTCAAAACCTTATGTTTTATTTCTAGTATCTAATTCAGGCATTAGAAAATATGCTACGTATGATGGGGTATGATGAATGAAAATCCACAGCTTGCTTCCAGTCGACCGACCGGGTCACTCCATGTGATATTTATGCTGGACAAAGTGGAGGCAGGGAGGATTTTCTCCGGTTACTACGGTTTTCCCTGTCACAATTTCATTGCCACAGGGGAGTGCGACAGGCTTCGGCAGCCGGCACAGTACATATCCTCGCCGCTAGATGGGGGGCTTCATGGGGTATGATAACAATCATTATCTAGTGGCACAAAATTCTATAGCTTACTTTTTGTAAATCATAGAAGCTGTGCAGTTGACTTCAAAAATTTAACTCCGGTAGTTCGTCACAGAAAGATGCCATCTCGCGGGAGGAGTCTTAACCACCGGTATTGAAATATATTTATTCTAGCGTACAAGTTATCATTGTAATGATGTTAGTGATGGCATTGGTCGTGAACGAAAAGCTATTTAGTTTATCACATGGAAAATCCTTTTAATAGGCAGTTGGATATGCGAAAATAGGCTATTTAATTCTTCACAGAACTGCTTGTTACTTTTGTAACTCTACGTAGACTTATACAAATGTTTCCACTACTACTCAGTCCTCGTTCATATACCAGAATGTAGAATAAATTCGTTGCGAATAAGGCTTGAGATCCAGTTTGTGCTGGTTCGTGCTCTCTTCTGAGACATTTCATTTTATTTACAGAGGCGCGCGCTCCACCGCGACCTCTCATAACGTACCGTGAGCTGTGCAAAGTGTTGAGTGACAGAACACAGAGTAGGAACGAGCTAGTGCTTAATGTAATAGGAGGACTTTCAGAACATTTTAATGTAAATTTACTGAGCAAAGGACACAAAGTTTTAGAATTAACGACAGATGTTTATTACGAGTTCCATATTCTCCAGAAGATCAAGACAATGCTTTATCTGAAGTTCAGTATTACCATGTACTTTCAGTGACCAAAAAAGGCACATGGACATAATATCCATCGTATAACATAGAGAAGGAAAATTATGATGTCATTCACAGAAAAAATGTTTCACAGTTACAGGTTATACTGCATTGTTGCTGATTCTTTAGCGGTTTGCGAAATCGTGGTCATTTAGCCCCACGTGCATGCGTGTGTTTAGGATATGTATCTCTGTGAAGTCTCTACTAGTGTCTGTATTTGTAATTTAGGCAGGATTTCGATAGGAAACGGTCGTGGCCTTAAGTTAGGTTCCATCCTTGCATAAGCCTGGAGTAGAACTGGGAGACCACAGAAAACCACTTCGAGGATGGCGGAGGTAGAAATCGAACCCCCCTCTTTCCAGTTTTGTCACACGAGGCTGAGTGTACCCTGTTCCCGCCCTGAGACCAGAATTAAACTTCTTGGATAGCCACAACGCAACGAGGAGGACAGAGAGCCAAGCGACAATGCTCTCTCTCGTAGGTATACAATGTAAGATTTTTTAAATCTCTTGCTAGTAACTTCCGACCCTGTAATATCTAAGTTGACTGCAGTATCGAGAAATAAGAAGTGAGCATTATCGTTAGACGTCCGTCGTTTGTTGATGGGACCAAGAGTCGCTGTGTAAAAGGATGGTGAAAATTAATGGGTGGATGATGATGACTCCAGAGCCTCAGATACTGAAGTCACCAACAAATAGGTAAGTCGTATTTTCTTAAAAGTAAGATTTGGTGTGCAACAACCATTATCCTCATAAATATTATATTGCTATTCTTTTTCCCTTAGGTTTCCATTGCTTTATCCAGGCGAATTTTAGGTTAACCTGCCTCATTTGTTCATATCATATCACATTTAACCATACTATCACGTATTCAAATAATATGAAAAATAAGTCTTCCCTGCTAGACTAATACTCTGGCCCACTGTGCGTTCCAGTGTTGTGAACCATTAGTAATATGTAGACCAACATTACAGTTGCTTTTGAGGAACTAAAAAATGAATAACACAGTTTTGTCTCAGATATGTACGACACAGCACGCATCACCAACAGACATTTTATAAAATGTCAGTCCACCGCAGGGTTTCCAAGTGTCAATAGTAATTTGTACCGACCTCACAGCTGTCCTTGCAGAATTTGTAAGCGAGTGGCCTGGTTATGACCAGAATGATTAAGAACATAGTACGCACCACCAATGGATAATTTGTGCACTTTTAGGCAGTTTTAGTGTAACTAACCATTAGTAATAATGAATATGCTTGTAATTTTACGTGCTCGTTAATATTGTGATCATGAGCAACGGGACCTCCACTGGGCATGGCTTATCACTTCGAACATCTCACATGCATCGACCAGGTTGGTTGGTTCCTCAGTTTAGGGGCTGCGACAACGCGGTCATGTAGCCCCGTGCATCGACCAGGAATCGAACCCAGCCCACCTGGGTGGGAGGCAGATAACTTGACCGCTGTGCCACCATGCCCGCCCCTAAGAATAATGAGCAATAGGAGGTACGTTACGTAATGACCTTATCCAAAGTTGACGAAGCATTGAAGAGACAAAGAAATCACCAATTCCATATAACTAATTGTTTTAGCACTGCAACCCGTTAGACATAGTTGCCAACATTTCGGCTACCATTGATTAGCTCCTTCTAGATGTGGAAATTAGACAGTAAAATATACTTCTAGTGCGCATTATTAGCAAAATTTTTGACGGTGCAATTCGTTGAAGATACGGTGGAAGAGACAGAATTGTTCGAATGTCCTGGTGACGCCAAGTACCCTTGGTTGAGTACAGCTCGTATCAGTAGAAACTCAGCAAACCCCAGCAATGGTGCCACGACATAGCCTATAGCCTATCGAACTTGTTCCATTACGTGCAAGTAGCGTCGTAGCGTTGAAGCTAAGTCAAACGACGCTAAATCTGACAGTGGTTAAATTCTCCGTGAAACTAGATATTTTTGAACAGAATTATCTAATGATACTGTACTCGAATTTTAATGTTTGGAATTGCATTTGAGAAAGTGCGGAGAATGAAGCCTCCTTTGTGTTATAAATTGATGTCCAAGCGCACGAGCAGACTAGAGAACAGGTCTGTCCGCTCACAAAGAAAAAGCCGAGTCAATCCAAAAATTCGTCAAGGAAGAGTCTAGGCGTACTCGGCAGAAACTTGTATTGAATGAGAATGCCACGAGTTGCGTTCGGTATCACGTGTGCCAGCAAGCTATGTGGTAGGGGTAACTAGGCAAGCCCGCACATCCAAACGCGCCGAGTGGACAGGGGGAGGGGTGTCGCGCGCCAAAACAGGCCACGTGTCCGCTCATAGCCAATTAACGAGAGGGATTTGCAGACAATTACAAAGCTTTTCATTGTTAATTAGTAAGTATTTTAGAAGAAATGTTGATGATCAGAAGATGAATTAATTTATTCAAGAAATTATCAGTAATTTAGTTTTTGAGTAAAATGTCTCTGTGAAGCAGAAATTCGATATTTCAAGGATTCCGCCAATTTCTCCCGCTGATTTGGAGGAAGACGCTATATTTTCGTTGTAGAAGGGGAGCCTGCGAAGAGGACTCTGGACTCTTATTGTCAGACACGCGAAGTAGAAGGACGTATTTCTCAGGTGTCCGATTTATAGTGCGAGCGATAGCAAGTTCAGTTCAGTTATCGGGAAGTGATACGGTAATCTGGGCGAACCAGAGGCTGAGGGCAGCATAGATTTGGTAATTTTTGAACAGTGGACATAGAAATTGTTCACCCAGCGATTTTCATTTGACAAATTTATATATTGAATAACAACAAATTTCGAAGTGATATATAGACGACTTGAGAAACATTGACTATATATTCCAACGTCGTAATATTTGGAATTTGCAAAATAGTTATTCTGAATTAGGGCAAATTAATATTCTACAGTCATCGTCATTTTAAACTACTGAAAGTTACGCTACTATATTGGACATTTTAAGCGAGAACTGACGGGAATATTAATCCATTTAAAATATTCCGAACTACTTCAAAATGAATATTACGCTTAAATTGGGAGATACGATTTCGAACAATATTAAGGTTGTAGTGATGGCGTATTATATACAATGATGGAGAAAACCTAACATGCAAGATGGTGAATATATTTGAAGTTAACTAAGACGAACCGGAGAAGCCTCTTAAAACTCAACAAATAAGATCACAATGATGACTATTGAAACCGCTACTATGATGGAATTCTGCAACAGGACCGTTAATATCACGGAGTTGCCAGGCGATCGCTCAGGAAGAAGAGAGAAGACTGAAGATCGGAGTCGAACCGAGGGAAGGATCCAGAACCTGACGATGGTGTTCCGAGAGGCAAACCAATCAAGAGCAATCGTGGATTTCACGAAGATGCCAGGTGATTTTCCAGGTACGAGAGGGACGATCAAAGACGAGGAACGTCCAGCTAAGACGAAGACGGACCTCATCGAGACAACTTTAATTCAGAAACAGGAGAACAGAATCCATCAAGCAGTATTTTGTAGTTTGAAGGCATTTTTGACGTAATCTGAAGTAACATTTTCCAACGTCTGGCTATAGGAATTTATTATCTGCATTTTGAATAGTATAATTTTATCGATAACTTAGGATATTTTGATATTTGACTTTGATGATGTAGATTTTTTAATTTGGACGTAGGATATTTAGGATTTTTTAAATTTGTGGTCGCAGACCGTATTTTTAAATATTTAGGATTTTAGGGATTTTCGATTCTATTTTATTACCTGAGATTTTCATGATAGGAGAGTTTGATTTTTTTTAAATTAATCAGGAAAAATTATGATCGTTTTCAGATCATTTTTGATGTCTTGGAATTTCGAAAATTGATGTGTCGTTAAAGGGGAGGACAGATATATTGAAATATGATTTTCTATTAGGAGAATTCATTAAAAGAAATGGTGAGAAGAAGCATTATTGTATAAAACCTTATAGTTTACATGGAAAGGTTTCTACATTGAATTAAACGGTACGTGAAGTTGAAAGAAAACATTATTGAGAATTATTATGTAAACATTAAGAATCGTAGAATGCATTTGTCACATTGTGGAACAGAAAACGATCGAGAGTTATTATTTTCATTATTATCAATATTATTGAATTACATTGTGAAGAAGACTTAAGATATCAGTAAATAATTTAAGATTCATGGTAGAGATCTCTGTGAGCATATTTATAATGAGAGCTGATATGTATGTTTTAAGCTGATGTTATTGAAATTCTGTATTGTTGACGAAGCGGGAGTGGCGTACTGTTGAAAGATGCTCGAATCTAGATTAATGATGGCTCACTTATATCAGAGAAAGTAATAACAATGGTAATTGCTATGTAGAGTGGATCGGAGCTTAAATTTATTAGTATTTTTATTAGCAAGAAAGCACTAGGGATGGCATTATCGTGATCTAGGCTTTATTGAACGGATCATTAGTACTTATTTAGACCAACATTAATATTTGAGACCAAGATTAGCGGCAAGATTCATGACATATAAATAGTTGTTGAGCAGAGAATGTGAATATGAAAATACTTGTATAAACATTAATTAGAGATTGAATATTCACATATACGGTATAATGTATAGCAGATTAGGTATTAATCAGGTTTAAGGAGGCATGTATATAGTTAAATGTGGTTTATGTAATAGCGAAAGGCTAACGCTAATTTCATTTTTCCGAGTTAGGTTACTTTAAAGACATATTTATTTTTCACTCCTTAAACTAGGGCATAGCAGTAATTTGTTAGGAGATTCGATTGCTCCATTGATTGAATATTTCAGATAGATTCAGTTAGGGGTTGTTTTTACGTATTAATATTTTCAACCAGGATTATTTTATTTTACGCTGTAGATTATTGTTTTAATCTAATAAATCTAACAGATACGTTTTTACGTAGTTCTGATATTTTATAGAAAAACTGAGTTGTCATTAGCAGATAATTAGGTATATATTGTGGTATAGAGTTAAGATAGGACTTCTTAGCCCGTTTCTATTACCCAATTCCCCTGAGTGTTTAGGTGTTTCTCACTCTCCTTTTTGAAACGGATTTCCAACCAACCCAGTAGTATAGTCCTGTAGCATAATGCTAGTTAGCCATACCCCTTCTGTTTTATTTTTCAATAGTTTCCTCGTAGTTTTTCTAGCCGGGGAATACAAGTTGCTGCGATCCATCTCCATTCTGGCAGATATCTCACTGGATACGAGTACAATACATTACGACGTTAAAACATTATCAACCAGCATCTTATTTAAACAATCTCAATGACCCCTTAATATATCATACACGCAATGTCAATGTTATTCTACCATTTATTGGGTCCAAAAGTTGCTAATTCATGAAAACTAGATTTACAGAATGTTTAGGCCTTCCAAAGAACTCCTCGCGTAGATTATTGAGAAGAGTAAGTTGTATTTCACCCTCTACACTTCTATGTTGGTGGAAGTGATGTGTTCTGTAGTGACGTTCTAAATTAAACTTTATGATGCCTAATATCTCTCAACCCACCAAGTATTGTACTTCACTTTCGATTTCGGTGAACAAGTCATCATTCCCTCGACCCAAGTTGAACTGTTCAATACAACACCGCCTTACAACAAGGCTTTCACTAGCCATCTTAAATGCACCACGTATTGCACAGTACTGTGTGAATAAGTAATAATAAATTGTTTCGTGTAGGCATGGTAACACTCAGCCAGCCAGGTACATTGCCGTGACCTTACTCCATTTAGAAGATTTTATTTTTTTAATTTTTATTGTATAACAAAACTAGAGGGGTAGTTATTTATGGTGGATTAGGGAGAGTTGTATTATTATTATTATTATTATTATTATCATTATTATTATTATTATTATTATTATTAGTGTAGCCTCCGTGGCTTAGGCGGCAGCACGCCGGCCTCTCACCGCTGAGTCCGTGGCGACAAGATCACGTAGCATTTCTTGTATGTGCCATGAAATCCATGGGCATGGTCGTATTAGATCACATTCACTTACTACATGACCGAACGTAGATCGCACCCTCGGGAAGTTTAGCACTCTGCCACTAACTCGCTATATTTGCTTTATTATTGTTATTATTATTATTAATAATAATTGGTTGTTATAGAAAATATTGTTAGGTATTGTACCCTTTCGTTATCATATGGAAAATGTGTTCGTATCCCAGCTAGTTCACGGTCTTTCGAGGCATGGGGCGTCCAACCCACTATACGAGCACATATTCAGGATTTGAGTCTATACCTGCAGAAGTGCTAAAGATAATATCAGAAATTTGTCCAGAACTGTTGTTGAATTTGTACAATCATTGCCTGCAAGCGGGTGTTTTTAATGCCCGATGGAAAATGGCTCGATTGGTTTTGATCAGCAAAGGAAAATCTGCTGGTTATAGACCTTTATGTATGTTGGACACAGCTGGAAAAGGCCTAGAGAAACTTCTGCAGCCAAGAATTCTCTCAGCAGTTCAGATAGCAGGGGATTTATCTGTTCATCAGTATGGATTTCGCAGAGGACATTCTACTATTGATGCAATATGGGAGGTGGTGAGCACAGTAGAAAGAGCGCAAACGGGCAATCATCATTCTCGTAAAGTGAAACTTCTTGTGACCCTGGATGTAAAGAATGCTTTTAATTCGGCAAGTTGGAATGGCATGTTGGAAGCTCTTGAAGAGACTTTCAAAGTACCACAGTATCTTATGCGCATTATGAGAGACTACTTCAGGGATCGCACTCTGCTGTATGATACGGAATATGGACAAAGGGCAAAACGACTGACGGCTGGAGCAGCACAGGGATCGATCCTTGGTCCAGATCTCTGGAACATCATGTATGATGGCTTGTTACGTCTGGAGATGCCAGAGGATACGAATCTAGTGGGCTACGCTGATGATGTGGCAGCCTTGATAGTGGCCCACAATGTTGAGATGGCTCAAATCAAATTGAACCAGGTGATGCGGCGCATAAGAAACTGGATGACGAGTCACAGACTAACATTAGCAGAACATAAAACAGAGATAGTTCTTCTGACGAGGAAAAGGATTGAGACTCATGTACCAATCACTGTTGGAGATACAGTGATTGAAACATCTACGAGTACGAAATATTTAGGAGTGACACTTGACTCCAAGCTCACATTCTGGAACCATATTCAGAGAGTGACAGATAAGGCAGTAAAATACATGACAGCACTTAGTAGGCTGATGGGCAATATTAATGGCCCAAAATCAAGTAAAAGACGCCTCCTCATGACGACGGTTCAGTCAGTGCTCCTGTATGGCTCCGAAGTTTGGGCCGAATCCTTGAGATATGCATGGTGTCGTAGAAAGATATCTGCCGTACAACGGAGAGCAGCTTTACGTATTGCATGTGCATACCGCACGGTTTCTGAACCTGCAATCCTCACGGTGGCAGCAATAGCCCCAATAGATCTACTTGTATTGGAGCGACAAGAAATCTGGCGTACCCAAGGAGAGCTGGGAAAGAAATGTGCAAAGAAGCGTGCCTTTAACCAACGGATGAGGCGATGGCAAATCAGATGGGAAAGTGACCCTCGTGGTAAATGGACCAAGCGACTGATACCACGCCTGGATACCTGGGTCGAAAGAGTCCATGGTGAAGTCAATTATTACCTCACACAACTTCTAACAGGACACGGATATTTCCGTAAATTCCTGCATAGAGTAGGCGGAGCGAGTGGTGCAACATGCATATATTGTGACGACATCGATGATGTACTTCACACCTTCTTCGTGTGCGGCCATTTGATGATAAAGAGAGAATATATGGAAACTGAATTGGGAGAACTGACACCAGATAATATTATTTCTGTGATCTTACGGAACCAGCAATCATGGGATCATGTAGCAGTGTATGTGGAGGATGTCCTTCGCTAGAAAAAGCGAGATCTGGAAGCGTACGAACGCCCTTAAGAAGAAATGAAGAAAGAAGAAGTCTGAAAGGCTAAGTAAGCACGACATCACCCTGAAGTAATGCGAGAGCGGTTCCGGGGTGATGAACGCATCGTGGGAAAAGGGATGTGGTTTTTAGTGGGTAAAAATCCCACACTACTGTGGAGTGCGGACCCTTCACAAGTGTCTTTTGAAGATTTTCCACAGTCCCTCGTAAAAAATATATTATTATTATTATTATTATTATTATTATTATTATTATTATTATTATTATTATTATTATCATTATTATTATTATGTACATGTGGTACCGTACTAGTATTAAATCTTGGAAGTAGTTTTTCATGGTTTCTCACTTCTACCTCAGGCTTCCCACGACGCCAAACTTGGGATATCCCTTCATAAGACCACGGCTGTTTTCTTTCCTATATCCGCGGTGTAGGCATGCGCGATAAATCTTGCACCACGATCGCAGCAAGTCCGGTGATTGGAGGTCCGAACTCAGCACTGACAGTGGCTATCCTGAGTTTGGATTTCCCTGGATTCTTCCACGCGCTTTCCAAGCACATACTGGAATAGTATGGTAAATGTAATCTCGGGGCACCAACCTAATTCACGACCATAATATCTACAGCTACACACACTGCTAAAATCACCAGAAAAACACAGTTTATCAGACAAATCCAACACTCGTCCAACTACTGGGGGCTGATAAACAAATGGCCCAAACCCCTAAAATGAATTAACAACAACCATCACAAGCTTGCAAGTCTTTTCCATCAACATTGTTACCAAAAATATTTATTTACTGAAAGTCCTAAACAATTGGAACCCTACTTAAAAATAAATAACATTCAGTAAATATATAATCCCTTATAATTTGTTTAATAGTCTATTAATAACAATAATATGTTGTTAGACACACTATTTTAATTTTCTTCGGGGATGTCGAGATTCCGGAATATTGTGTTCACATCCATCCATCGGCATAAGGCTGTCGTATTCATTCACCTTCATTTATTACATGACTGAACCTAGATCGAACCCTCAAGGAGGATAGCACTCTACTACCTGAGCCACACAGCCTCTCTATCATTGAATTATTATTATTGTTTTATACAATACAAATAACAAATTGCTGGTACGTCACAACATAGCTACACGAGCTTCAGGGAACCATAGGATAGTTACTGAAACAGCCACTTCTAAGCTGGAAGGTCGAAATCGTTACCCATGAACTTCCAGACGATTCGGGTTGTTGAGAGAACTACTGCCTTCTGCATTAGTTTGTACAGTTGAGTATTCAGGTCCATTTCTTTAAGGCCTTGAAGCAAGGTACTTGGGATCACGCCCGTACTTGAGACAATGATAAGTAGGCCTATGGTCTTAACCCGTTCTACGCCCGTACATGCAATTGCCGTTGTCTTTTGATAGGGCCGATCAAATCGCTATATTTGCTTTATTGTTATTATTATTATGTACATATGATACCGTACTAGTATTAAATCTTGTAAGTAGTTTTCCATGGTTTCCCACTTCTACCCCAGGCAAGTGCCGGAATGGTTCCTAACTTAAGGCCACGGCCGCCTTCTTCCCAATACCCACGTGAATTACAAATACCCACATAACTACAGAAACCACAAAAACCCAGGCTATCAGAAAATTCTACCCACACCCATCTACATGGGGCTAAATTGCCAAAATCGCCAAGCCTCTCAAACAAAATATCAAGTATTTTACTTCCGTCTTAAATACTAGTTCTGAACAGACTACTGTATTTCATTAACGTGCCGGACGCCAATGACACACCAGGGCCGATTATCGAAATTATTGTATACTTTAAATGAATGAATGAAAGATCCTGTGGCCTCCGGAGAGGCCGAGTGCAGGTCTTTCTAGTTGACGCCCGTGGGTGACCTGCGCGTCGCAATGAGGATGAAGTGATGATGAAGACGACACATACACCCAGTCCCCGAGCCACGGGAATTAACCCCAGGAGATTAAAATCCCTGATGGCTCGGCCGGGAATCGAACCCGGGGCACTTTGGGCCAAAGCCTAGCGCGCTAACCATTTAGCCACAGAGCCGGACACATTAAATGAATATCAATCAATGAGTTATACACTTACAAAGTAGCCTACACAATACTACCGGTCTTAACGTCCCAAGCCATTGCGTGCAATTTCAACAACAACAACAACAACAACAGCAATACAAATTTTCTTACGAGACGGGCGTCGTTGTCCTAATAACAGCTGATGCCAGCCCTCAACCGGTTTGGTCAATGCTCCGAACACGTAACAACTTCCTCTCCGCGCGTCGTCCCACCTCGCTCCGCCTCGTTTCCCCCAGACTGTCGCCACAGCTTCTGCTTGAGGAGTTTCCGAAAAACCTAACAACATTGACTTTTTAAAGGTTAATTGTCGATTTAAATATAGGTGACAATTTTTTTTTACCTAGGAAGCTTAGAATAGTCTCTTCTATCACCAGTGTAAAGGACTTCCATTATATCAATTACACCCTGTATATTGCTATGGACTATTGAAGAAGAAGTAAACTAAGCGATGACAGGTTTTGCTCATCGAGCGAGCTTCGTCAGATCCAAGTCCCAAGAAAAATAGCTCTTCAAAACACTACGAAACCTACAGTGACACGCACAGATAGTCTCTGGCCTCTAAAAATACAAGAAAACCCATCAGAAAACTTAGTAAGTGTGGTAATTATAACTGCTATTATAGCATTAAGCACCTGAAAAAAGAATATTTATTTTAATTATTTTAATTTAATTAATTATTTTACTAAGTATTGTGACGGGTATTCTTGTATTTTGTTTTGGTGGTGGGATTTGTAGTATTCTGTATAGCTATTATTCTTGCAGATTTGGATCTGATGATGCTTGCTTGACGAGCAAAACAAGTCCTTCCTTCTCATTCTTCTTCTTCTCTTTCAATACTCCGTAACAATATACAGTATATCTTAATCACATGGAATTAATTTCACGTTATTTTTCACATTTTAGTAATTGGAATATTTACTGACAGCGGCTATCATGTGTGTAGCTGTCCCATGGTATTTCTTCACTCCTTCCAGGTAAATGCCGGGATAATTGGGCCTACCTTATTTAAAGTTCCGAGGCACTTGTCCCTAATACAGTGGAATGAATTTACAGCAACAAATCTTAGTATTGTTGTGACCAGCTGCGTGGAGCAGCGGTAACGTTCGCTACTGCTGACCCAAGGTTGCAGGATCGAATCCTGGTGCAGTCAGTTGGCATTTGATGGTGCTTAAATGTGAGGGCACCATGCCAATAGATTTACTGACACGTTAAAGATTCCCCCCGGGGAAAATTCCGGCACCCCCGTGTCTCCAAAAGCCGCAGTGGGTAAAAGGGACATGATGATTATGTTATTATTGTTGTTTCTTTGTCCATTTCATCGTCTCGTATGAACGTGAACGTTCCTTTTAAGATAGTACATTGCTAGTGGTGGCAGTAACAATCGCAGGACCAGAAGTAATGTAATTATCATTATACTTTCCACCCTTATCATTAGATACCAACGGTTTAGACATGTAAAATCTCTGGACCTTGTGCGATTTCCGCAGTTAATGAATATTGTGTGTAGTAAGAACTTGGATGGGTGACCGATTATGGGGTACAAAACCTTTTGGTTGGGGAGGGGAAGGAGAAGCTGATGGATATTGGCTAACTTACCTCAAGTTAACGCCAGCTCAGAGACACGCCTTGCCCGTATTTTCTGTTACCATTCACAGCAGATAGCCTCGATATTCCTCCCCGTCAAAAAACTATCACAACCACGTCTACCCAAATGTTTCATGTTGTTTGGGGTACTAAAGATATTTCATTGCTGAGAACAGTAGTTATACTTGTGGTTTGGGCAGACAAATAATAAACAGGTTTTCCTCAGAGACTTGATATTTTAATTTGATAATCCCATGGTTTCGCAAAGATGAAGGATACTCACATGCTACTAATTAATTCTTGTGTCTAAATATAAACACGATAATTCTTCTTTTTCATGTTTCCCTTACATTAATTACTTGCCTCGTGGCAGTATACCACGGCCTGAATTGAGCTGTGGAAAAACAAGATATAGACTGCTCAAGAAACTCCATGACCTATATTACTACGTTCGCTCTTCCAGACGTTTGAATGACCAAGTTTCAAAGATCAATGACAGCCACTTTGGATAACTTTCAACAAAATAAAATAAGCAAATTCAATCACTCAGGGTCAGTGTGTGTGTGTGTGTGTCTGTCTGTGTATTTGTCTATGTGAGTGTTATGTCCTGGTACCTATACTTCTGTTTATTAGTAATTTTCTCATATCGATTCCTTAACGCTTGAATCGAATTGAAAAACTTGCTGCTGACGTAGCCCTCCTCCAGTGCACTTAAATCAAACTTCTTTAACTGCCACCATTTTAGCAAAAACAAAACGTTGGCCATCTGAAATGTCATTAGGGGCAGATGACCTCGTAGTTCCGCCCCTTAAAACAACAATAACTAACTGTCATTGCCTGGTGACTATCGGCCGAGCAAATAGTAGGATACGTACTGAATATGAGACTCGTGTATTATCCTATACAGAAAGACGGACAACAGTCTAATAAATTCCTTTGCTACTTAATTTCAATATGGCGGCCCTACATAGTTTTCAAGTGTCAAAAACGACAACTTTAGCTATATTCGATCAAACCCACCAAAACTAGCATTCAGAAACTTCTTAGGATGGACATATGTAATCATATTTAATATTACATGAATTCACCACCTTGAATATTTTAAATATTACGTTTTTTTTCTAATACACATACTGTATAATTTCAATATATTAAAAAAATTTATGAATTACGATGTAATGGAGAATAACCACTGGTGGATGGGGAAGGTTCGCCAAAGGAACGTCAGACGCATTATTCACAAGGATATCTCCTTACTGGACCACCTCTCTCCTCGTTTAATCCATGTGGGATTTTCGAGAGGAAATAACATTTCCAGAGGCTCGGATTCCATGAAAATAATAGTTTCGGCACTTGGTCGCCAGATAAACTGTCACAAAATGTTCATCCTACTTACGTTTCTTTCAATGTTGCCACATTGACCATTAATCACACTTACTGTACTGTAAGGCGACAACAACAAAGGAAGTCTTGGGAAGTGTTTAGTGTGCTGGTTGGTTTTCTGTATTAGTGTCAGGGACTGTCACTGTAGGGATTACGTGACCTTGGCAAGACAAACCTACATGTAGTTATAGAAACATGGGTTCTATTGGGGATACCGTGCTTCTAGTGCATAGTTTGAGCCGCCCAATGCACGAATGGCTGCAGGATTGAAATTTGTTGTGACAACGTTGGTGTATTTCTCGAAATACACGGTCAGTCAGAGTTAGCTCTTGCTGCTTTTTGGTTTTCTATATTAATTAATTTATTTAATTTCCCTTCCCGCAGACACCAACAGCGAACCTTTACCTTCTATTTTCCCCGTGCACTTGCTTATGTTTTGTATAAGTTTGTTCTAGAGGTGCCTCCTCTACCGAACCAACCTGGCAGCGTCTTACCGCTACCCTCTGAAGCTCTTCAATCGCCTCAGGTCAAGAGGACTTCCTCAACAATCCACCAGGAGTCGTGTTCGTCGCCAGCTAACTACTCCATGAAGAAGCCTTATTTGTACAAGAATTTTGGTTTTGCAATGTTGCATTTGCTTGTATAAACTCTTTTGTTTCCTTCCCCTACCCCCTCTACCTCGTCTCCATGGTCCCCTCGGTGCGCCGTTCAGCTTCTTCACTTCGTGTTCGGCCGCCTAGTGTACAGTGCATAGCCCTCTCAGGGCCAGTCTCCTGTTTTAATGAGACATTTTAAACTAGACGCCATGCCTACTTTTTAAATCAACCGTCACCAGGAACCATCGCCTGTTCTACATGAAAATAAAGCTAAGTACAAAACTTCAATGTTTTTAAACATATTTTAATGGTTTTTAAAGAGCTAAATGCTTTTTAATTTAAATTCATAGACAGCGTGGTATTGCTCACTGTTGTGCAATAACCGTCTTCGCGTGATTTTCCTTTGTCAGGCTATGCCTATCTAAGCCAGCTTTCTAACATGAAATTTAGTACTACTTGTACAAAATAAATGGGAATACGTTCTCACACCGAGGGATTCATGTTAGTTAACCGCTGTCTATAAAACTTAACTTTCCACCGCGGGACCTCTCTTGCCCTATTCAACCGTAATCATAACTCCAGAACATTCTACGTAAACCAATCTTTCTATTAGTCAAAAAACCTAGCATTTCCTACAACAAATAAGGGAATACGCTACCCCACCGAAGGACTTCTACTGCATCAATTAACTGTTGCTACGATTCTGGAACTATTATGTGCATCTTAAAACTTGTACAACGCAAGTAACATGTCAAAATTCAACTAAGTGATCTCCACAACTGCAATAACTTTTCGCCTCATAAACTTCCTGTGCTGCAATAGTGAACTTTTCCAATCCATCAATAGACTTTAGTGCAAAACAGTGCCCGTTCAACTATCAACCGCGCCGCGTTCGTTAGAGCAATAAATCTGGTCAGGACTATATCCTAAAGTTCCAATTTCCCTTTTCCCAAATACCTTTTACTAACCAAATGTAAATTAATTTATTGGGTTCTTCTCTTTTTTTCTACGAGGCTTAGCCCAAAGAGGCTCCCTCACAACTTGTCGGATTTCTCAAATTTTCACTCTGTAAAAATATAACAAGTTGTAGAAACGTCTTTTTAATTTTTTCTCTTCTTATCCTGCTAGCTCAGGAATTGTTAACTTTCTAAGTATAAATGCATTTAATCTTTTCTATCCAGGCTTCGTCAATACGACCTGTGCAATTTTTTGTATACTACCTCTAGTAACTTCTATTTAAAAATGGCGGTAATTCCCTCTTGTGATTTGTTCTTATTTTTCTGTCACAATCAGGAATCTAATACATTTTTATAGCCTTTTCGATTGCCATAAGGGCATTCTAAAAGTGCTTGAATCATACCCATTAAACTTTGAAAGTTACAATTGCTTTTCAAGTATCGTTATAAACTTCAAATTTCTTAATCGTAAGCACACTTCTTTTAAAAAATCTTCGAAAGGTTTTAGTGCTTTAACAAGTTCGAAACTTGTACACTATTGTTTTTGAATTGTAAACTTCTTATTACTAGGTCTAAGACCTTGGCATTTTACGACAACTAAACTGCTGTTCTTGACTAAAACTAAAATTAAAACTTAAGTATTGTTATTCAGTTCACCGTTTACAAATTGTTAAATAAATTATTTGTTTTCCTTTGTTCTTTATCTTTCTCAGTAGAATCACCATTAGGCAGGACCTTCTCTTCCCTGATTCTTCCTCTAAGCTTAAGCCCTCTTTAAGAAAAAGTATAATTTCTAATTTAATAAAGTCTTTACTACTTGTTGCATTTAAACTAAAACTTCAAGTAACAACGATTTTAAAGTTTTTCTTGGTTTTCATAGCCAATTCTAGCAAGCCATTGAGGCAGGCATAGCTAGCTCCGCAAGCTTCCTACTTGCAGAGATTTTCTCTCTGACTTATGGTTTGTTCTCAAAATTTAAGTTTTGTTTGAGTTAGGTTTGAGGTCTTCCTCTTTTCTAAACTTTTATTCGGCATCTTGCTGCGTAAAATCTTAGTTTTCCTAAAGTGCAACAATTGGTATTCGTATAAGATTTCCCAAAAAAACAATAACAACGTCGCTCAAATCGTAAAAGAAACTTTGTCTCTTCCCTCTCTGGGAGCATTCGGTCGGTTTGCCAGAGATCCAACAGTGCCCAGAAATAAAATTATTATACCAAATTCAAATCCTTCCAGCATTCTTGAATGCATCATAAAAACTAACCCTTCTGAAGTGAAAGTGAGTACGTCCTTTCCTTTCGGCTTACTTTGCCTTGCCAGAGTGCCACCCGTCCCCATAGTACTGGAATACTGGCTCGGGAGGGAAAGTGCAATCGCCGAGAGCTTGCAGGCAACCTCAACTCACGCTACGCTCTCCGCTTGCCTTAAACAGTTCCCCACTAAAGTTAGGTTCCTCCTAAGTTTTGTGCAGCGAAATTTCCTTCTATATATTAATTTACTTAAATTTCTGTGATGGATTCTCATCCTATCTACCAATACTTGTCTCTATGCTGAAACATATCTCCATTTCTCTTTTAACATCTTCCCTTAGGTAGTGTTAATCCTCAGCAAACACCTACCAAACGTCTCTCCCAGTTAGCGTGGATAATCGACTTGAGAACAGGAGGCAGAGCTGTGTATCAATACTGACTGCAACTCTTGCAATGTATATAGCTGCAATTATCTACTCTTTCACCATACCAGGTGCAGTACACCATTTTACAGCATAGTCCCATGTCATTCTGGAAGTAGTTTTCGGTGGGATTTCATTTCCAATTGGAGGATTGCCAGGTGGGCCACTCATAATATATTACTGCCCCATACTTTGGAATCCTAAAATCTCTATTCCAAATCAATTCACAGTTTAATATCCTAATCATAGCCTAACATTACATTAAACCTGTTTATTTATCACAAAATATAATAATAATAATAATAATAATGATAATAATAATAATAATAATAATAATAATAATAATAATAATAATCATCATCATCATCATGATCATAATAATAACGTTATTAGTTTGACTACTGCGGCTTGTAGAAACGCCTATGTGCTAAAATGTTTCCCTGAAGGGGATCCATAACGTGCTAGTAAGGCTACTGACACGGCTCCCTCGCATTTGCGTACCCTCAAATACCAACTGACTGTGCCACAATTCGATCCTGCAACCTTGGGAAAAGCAGTCGAGAACCTTGTCGTTGCGCCAGGCAGCCATAATGTTAGTTTATATTAGTTTGCACACTTTCATTATAGTACATTACTCTCCAAGCGTGGAATTTATTTTATTCCTTTACGTTTTACATCACCAATTTAATGTAGCGTAAAGTAGCCTACAGTTAGTTCCTTCACAATATATTCCTCTTATAGGTAAATATTAATTTTTCCATTAATAAGAAAGCTATATAAATATATATTAAATGAACTTTCTTTCTTTCTTTCTTTCTTTCTTTCTTTCTTTCTTTCTTTCTTTGAAAGTCCACCTCATATAGTAACTGGAATGCTCTGCTATTACCCCTGTGTTCGTCGATTTCTGACTCTGTCAAGAAATTTAATTCTGGTCTGAGGATTGGAACGTGGTACTGCCCCCGTAAAATGAATTATAAGGGATGAAAATGGGAATAATCCATTTTTTCGAAGCCCATGATAAAATTTAACCAGGGAATATGATGGCTGGAACTTGGCAGAAACCAGTCGTGAGGCGACGTCGAGCAAGGGGGGAAATTCCGTCACGTGATTGTATTGCGCACTGGAAGTTTCTAGAAGCTTGGAATCGACCTAGCAAGAGCGAATATTCCCAGGATTTGTTTAAATATTGTTATAAATTATCCCATTGGATATGAGCTTACAGCCAATAGGAAGAAGTTTTAGAGAAGACGGGAGTTCCAGCAACTAAAATTTTATGGATATTTAATTCATTTAAGCCCTTAGAGAGTGAATTTTTATATTGGAAAAGAGCAGAATATGATAATAAAATATTGGAAATATTTTATAAGTCAATAGCAGGTCGCTATTGGGAGAAATAAGCGATTTGCTAGAGCCCGCGCGAATTCGAGAGGGAACTCGAAAAGGCGGCTAGAATCGGTAGACTTGGAGGGGAGACGCCAAGCACCGGGGCTCTTGTGTATCTGAACGTCGAAGAGGTCAGACGTGTTTAATTGGAAGAGAAAGGAGTTCCGAGTGTTTCACCGAGCTAGTAGAAGGTGACTCGTGGAGACAAGGCTTAAGCAAGGGCGGAATTAGGAGACGACCGCGCCTTGAATCTAGGTGAAGTTGCGAGGAACACATATACCGCAATCACTTCGGTCTGATCGACTTCAGAGACTTTATTTCAACTACATATCGTAGCTGACTAGCAGATATTGTATGTTACGAACTATCAGAAGTTTGAGAGAAGTATTTCAGCAATTATAAGCAGTTTTGTGAAGCGCGAGAAAAGTGTTTCTTTCCAGCGCGATAAGGCACTTTGTCCGAGCGACTGTAGCTCAGGCAACAGCCACCCGTGAGTACGAGTGCATATTAATATTGCTTGTGTGGAACTGTATTACAACACTTAGGATGGAGATGTATTCCATAGTGAAGAACAATATTCAGTCTACTATTATGAAGATTATTATGGACTAAATTATTATGTGCGCCAGGAGTATAAGCAGATAGAAGCAATATAGGCAGCGATGGAGCTTCGTTAGAGGAGACTGTTCGTGAATGTCTACTTATTGAGCGATCATGAGACTTGATGCAGAACTCTATTCTAGTGCATTCTTGTCAAACATGAGCTCAACATTAACATCAGAGACTACAGAACGATATTCAGATTCCATCTACATGAATGTTCGTTATACGAGTGAGGTCCAAGACTTTCTCTTCAAATGCCTTTTGAAGTGGAAAGCAGAACTTTCGACGCTACTCACTGTTATGATGAGACTGTGCTGTGACGGAGATAGAAGAAACATCAAGATTATCAAGAGGTCCAGGGTTATCCCGGTCATAAGGAAGATGATGATTGGAGGCCCGCAGTTCGATTCCGGTCGGAGCTTGCTGTTTCCAGTGGGGGAATTCGTTCCTTTCCTGAGGTCACGAGTTCGTGGAGACGAGCTAGAATCCAGCCCAGATCTTTGGGAGATGTAACATCCGAGTATTTTGTCATACTCTATCTTGATCTTCTAGACTTCGAGACCAGGTAGCAGTGTTCACTAACCTTGTAGTTAGAGCTTGTAGTGACATTTTCTGAGCAAATCCTTTATCCATTTTTCGATTCAGTATTTATGTACTCCATGTATAGCATTTTTATTCTTCGAAATTTATTATACTGATCGTCTTGCGACGCTATTAACTTCGTTTGTTAGGAATCCAGTTTCTGAACTGAGATTATTTACTTGTTCGAGGAACAAGCTTTTGTCATTTCCTTTAAGGAACAGTAATTTTATTTTCGACGTTTTTGTATTCATTTTGAATGCAGGTGATGGGCATTTTCGTCTATGTTACCCATTAAATTAATTTTTATTGGTTTAATTTGGGCATTTTATCCGTCGAGAAGAAACGTCAAGAAAGAAGATCTTGGTAGTAATATATTGTGAAATATCATGCCACATTGTGGAAAAGAAACATTTAACGTGGACACGATTATTATCGTCAGAACTCATAAACATTCGTTCTGAATGAAGAGAATACGATTATGATTAACTGTATGTTTTTATTGAAGAAAGCTTTGAACTTTCAGTCATTTAATTTATTGGAAGCTAGAATCTTCTTGGAAGATTAATTATCATCCGACGTTAGGGTAGTTATCTTTTGATATCCTTGTCGTGATAGATTCTTGTTGGACACAAACACATAGATATGATGTTGTGATTAAATATTTACGAGGAGTAATATGTCACGTTGTAGACATAATATTCCTTCCTCGATTAAAGTCGAACCCAGAAGTGTGAAGATGAGATGTAGTATTTTTATTAAATGTATGCACGACAGTTTATACTTATCAGAGTATCGTTTCAAGAGTATTAAGTGAGGAGGTCAGTATCGTAAATTCCGGAGGTCGTTAAGATGTATAAATTAATAATTTAACAATTGTTGTTATTGTTCATGAGACCAGCGATTGTGGTGACAACGCTGAGAAATTATGCCCTTTTGTAAGGAATGCCAGGTTGACAGAAGTGGAGTTGATAACCCTTTGATAGTGTTTTTTATGTATTCCCGTATGTAGTTGGCATACGAGGTTATTGCGAAGGTGTGTTCCGCATTTTATAGTACAGTCATTGCGTAGGCATGACTAGGTTTGGCAAAGGCCTTAAAGTGTGAGTAGAGAGTACTCCTTATTTTGTTATACACGACCTGGGATTTAGAGAGGACAGGAAGGGTCACGGTTGAAATTGGAACAGGAAATTGATGATGACAGCTGTTATGCTATACTTTTATCGAGATTATTAAGCCCAAACCTGTAACGGCATATGTTTCACCTTAAGTGGTCGAATGTATTTAAACTATTTTGACACCAGATCAGATAGGAGAGACTGGTGGTGGTTATTTCTGGTGATGTAGAAGATTTTAAGGATCACAGTTCACTGTATTTGGCATAACTGCTAGATCAGAGCACAGGCTCGAGTGTATTTAGACGCTATTACTTTGAAAGGACTATAGCTGGTGCTATAAGCGTCATTATAAATTCATTTAGTGTTCATCTTTATTATTTGCCAATCGAGTGTATAACATGTTAGGAATAGGAAGTTTATAGTTTGTTTAACGTAAAGTTTAGAGTATGAATGAGTATGCGACTGTATGTGGTTTGTTTCTTGTTCAGTGCGAATGAAATGAACTCTATTGGGACGTATCAAAGCGAGAGCATGAATGAGAGTGTGTGTAGAAGTTTTATGTCAGTAGCATGTAGGATTTGCGTGCAGTTCACGTTTTTGTCTGACGTGAATCTGCATCACTTTAACACAGATTTTATTGTTATGGAGAGCTCATTTGTGGACCAGGCAGGAATAGCGAGGACTTCTTTAAAACTCGTTTCTAGCCAAGGCCATAGCTTGGCCAGGCCGCACAAATGGGGAGAGATGTTGCGAACCGCCCAGCTCGCGCTCTTTCTTTTTTAAACCAGCTAGACTGGGAATGCAACGGTGAATGTTATGCCATCGGACACGTGGCAAAGGTCGCGTGCGCCGAGCGCCCATATGTGCTTGGGAGCGTGCCAGAAGAATGTAAATACACAGAGGTGTGTAATTGTTGTACAGCTTGATGTATGGACACAAGCTACACCAAATTTTGTCATTATGTTCTTAGAACGCAGTTCTTTCAGTGGCGTGAGTGTAGAGATGAGCAAATGGGAGTGTGTATTTTATTTTATTTTGTTGTGTGAAATGTTAGCCCTAGTTTACATTTTGTTATTAAATCGTTTGGTTTTATTAGAAGCCGTGTCGTCATGATTCATTTTAGATATAAGGAGATGCAACTGTGAAACCCATTATAGGTCCAGAGAGGCTGACCACGAGATCCCCGATAATAAGGTAGGTGTTTTACCGCGAGCTAAGTGTATTTTTCATGTAATTCACAGTTGTATTATAATTTCCGCCACGTATATTCGCGAGGGTCTAATTGGAGGTAGGTCCTTGACTAGTATATTGCGCCGGAGCAGTCAGGGTCTACGAATCCAGCCGTTGCTTCGGATATCCAACAGACCGCCTCTAGAATATACGGGGACAGTACATTCAGACTCATAAGGCAAAAATGAGAAGTGGTGAGTACGATTCCCATCTCAACCTTCCTAAGCGTGGTTTTACGTAGTTTCTCACCTTCACTCGAAGCAAATAACCAGAAGGTTCAAAATTTGAAAGCCATATCGAGTACGTACTCATTGATCACCGTTTAGGATTTGTTGTTCGAATTGGAATGAATAAAACTGAGGAATAGTGTATATACTCAGACGGTGAGCATTTATTCCTCCATGAGCATGCTAAACCCCAGGAGCACATGATTAAAAAGTGCAGCAACCCTGGAAAAAATAGTAGGTACTCATGAATTTAAGAGGTACCTTCCTCGTTAGCTCGGCTCTCTATGGGGAGGAGTTTGCTGGGTGCTATTGGTAATTAATAATGTACAGGCGAAGACGCTTGTGCTTTTTATTCTGAATCTGTTCGTTAAAGAAAATGACCAATGATTAACAGAACATTTTCTGAATGATGATATGTGATCACTTTTCTTGATATTTTCTATGTGTTAAGTTTTCCGGCCCATTTGGTGGTCAAATTGTTTTAATTTATCCGAGACCATCGAACGAAAAATATTACGATTTAATGTATTTGTTTTATCGACATGTTTAAATAACTGAATAACCACTTATTAGTATCAAGATATTAAGATTTATACCTGAGTGTTACGGAGACTTCATACCGCATCACTATCTTAACGACACTGGTTTCTGCCTTCTGTCTGCACCTCTTCAGAATGATCTCGTGACGTCACTCTCCTTGGTCTGCAATTAGCGGCTGTATTTTTGGTCACCTGACATCCTGGCGGGTCACTGGCACTATATAAGCTCCGGGTTTTTCCTGGTGATTTGCTCTCTTGCTCTTCTCCTGCTTCTCTTCACTACATGGTATTTCATCTCAGCTCTTCGCTGGCAACGCTGTTCATAGCGTCATGTATGCAGCTTAGCATCGACTTCTGGAGAGGGACCCCTCATCACGAAGGCAGCATGCTTTCATTGGATGGCATCACAAAATTACGCCTCACCGCAGTTATTCTTCGCTTCGAGTGATGGTAAACAATCGCTCTCAACCGCTTAAGGCTAAATGTCCCGTTTTTAGTTTGTAATTCTGACACCACGTAGCAGCACCAAAGTGAGACAATTTCTTTTTTCAGTTTTCTCTTGAACGAAAGCTCGTATTTGCGATCTGAAAACCACTATGTATACTAGACTGCAATTGAATTGATATTAATTCGATGCATTTTCCAAAATGTGAAAAAAGTTACTAACATTTTTTTTATATCTCTGCTTAAAATATGAAACAAACCTGGTAATACGAAAACGGAGATTTATTTCCTGATTCCAATGCAATTTTCAGAATTAAAATCGGGTGAATGGAATCGACATCGTTAGTTTGGGAATTGTTTTGAAAAGGATCTCTTGCGGAAGGAAAAATGATGAACACGCTGGCAGGGTGGAGGGAGAAGGGAACGATTTGACGACTGGAAGGAGTTGTCTTCCTCATGTCATAAATATTATAGTTCGGCGAGTTACATGTACAAGTTACTAACATTTTTTTATATCTCTGCTTAAAATATGAAACAAACCTAGTCTTGGAACAATATCTGAGCAATTAAATTATACTGTAGTAGTGTCACAATATGTAACGTTGACACAATGTGCTTGTACAGATACCATTTTTAACTTCCTCAAACATTCTTCTTGTTATTGTTCTTGTTGATTATAATACATTGTAGGGGCTTGGGACATCTTGATCATTAGCTCCTTTGGCTGGCTGCGTGGCTCAGCGGAAACGTTCTCGCTTCCTGTGCCCAAGGTTGCAGGATCGAATCCTGGTGCAGCTAGTTGGCATTTGAGGGTGCGCGAATGCGAGGGAGCCATGTCATTAGATTTACTGACACGTTAAAGATCCCCTTCTGGGCAGAATTCTGGCACCCCGGCGTCTCTAAAAGCCGCAGTAGTTAAAAGGGACGTAAAACCAATAACGTTATTATTATTAGTATTATTATTATTATCATCAATCCCGTGTAGTTGAATACGTGTGTAACTGTATTAGAGTCAGGGATGGGGCAGGTGCCCTGAAACTCACGTACGGTATTATCTCAGCCATTACCTGGAGGGATTGTGGAAAAAACGTTTAAAACACACTCAGGATTGATGCTGACAGCACTCTGTATTCCCTTCTAGGTAACTGTTTTAGAGTTATTTGAGGATAAACTCCCGAACAAAAAACATATTATTCCGACAATAGTAATACTTTGTAGGGCACCGCACAGAGCAGCGACTGGTTTCACTCGAAGCAAAATTATTGAATACTGTATAGAGAGATATGACTGGTTTGTCGTTAGCACGTTCTTGATATTTTAGAAAAATGATGGACAAGATATCTTCGTGTTCAGGTTTATTGGGAATATATATTCTAGAAACCATCCGATTTGGACGTCAAACTCTAGTTATCGTCTTCTAGACATAACAAACAAGATCACAAACCGTGAAAAATTCTAATCAATGGAGTCAGTTATTATCGATTTATAAGAGACCAAATGCGCACGCCCTTAGACCTACATACATGCATACATGCATACATACATACAAACATACATACATACACACATACATACATTTATGTTGGTGATACGTATGGGTCTTTGGTCTTTTGACACTAATTCCCTTTTTTTTCGTGAGATCTGAAATGACTCCGTGAGGCCAATCACTATAACATACTTCAATTTTCATGGAAGTAATAATAAAAGTTCATTTATATAGGACATTTTATTACAATAAACAAATTATGAAAATGCATACCAAGAGCAAAATTATTATGTTATTATATTATTCTATTATATAGAATTAAAGTTCCTAAGATATTCTCATCTGCCTATTGTTAGCACAGGCACTAGTACTGCATACTATAAACAAACAAAACATATTATACTGAATTATTTCCTGTTCTTGAAATCAATGCTTCATTTTTTTCCATATCAAAGATAACGTTTCATGATTTACACACACTGAGTATTTTACTTCACCTCAGGTTCTCTTATATCCATTGATCTGGTCATCCTGGAATCAATGATCTCAGGCAACAAGATTTTCTCGTAGCAGAATGTCAGTTACATAAGCATTTTTTGTCTCCAGAACTTTTCGTCCCTCTTTATTGTTTCTATGTGAATGTCCTTAGGCGTCCATACCACAAAATAAATTATTTCCCGCTATATTATTTCCAACTGACCCTGATCTGGAAATAAAAATCATGTGAGTGTTAGAGAGTTATCAATCTGTTCTCTCCTGAATGGCACTGCTGTTAACATTCTCTAGGTTTCTTTATCGCATACTTTCTGCCAAACAAAATCCCTTTAGCATTTTGCAGGCTTCCAGAATGGTCATATTCCATGCTGAATAAGGGCACTTGACTTCGACTATAGTGTCGTCTTCTATTAATCCGTCTGGGGAGGCACCTAAGAACCCATAAGTTTTATGTACGAAAAGACCACATTCTTCGACTTTTCTACCAATGTATCCCCTAAATTTCCTTTTGCAATTCGCTCATTATCACAGTCATACTGCATTGCTTTTGAGTGAAATTCGCCGTACAGAATGGTTTTTGCTACTGGAGCCCATTTCGAAGTAAGCTTCCTCTTGCATACATATCCAAAATTGGATGCCGTAAGTCTGTCCTTTCTAGCTGTCTGCCACTTTTCATTTTCCCTTTGGCCCCTTGTTTCCTTTTCCAGTTTTTGTATAAGGCCTTTACTAAGCGTTAGTTGCTTGATCTTCTCATCACTTAACTCTCTCAACGGTACCTCATCGAAATCCAACTGCATTGATCGGTTTCCATAATCACGTGAGGCAGTACGTTTCATTTCATTAGACTGTTGTCGGGACATTCTTTTCCCTTCTCGCGACGCAAATAAACTTTTTCGGAAAGCTGCTCTTCTTCCCTTTCTGCTGAGTGCAGTGTCCTTCACTATTGTGGCAGTTTTCATTCTAAACTGATTTCATTGTTTTATAGTGCCAGGATGGCCCAAACTGAAAGTCCAGCCCTGCAGCTTAGGTTTTATGAGTGAAGGAACCTCGTTTCCCTCGATTGATCTGCTTTCCTCCCGTGAATTTTGCAACAAGGGACATATAATTTTCGGCAGCATTGCTGGTAGTATTTGATACTAGCTGGGAACTTTTTGCAATTAGGGGCTGCAAGCAATAACGCATACGTTTGGTTGCAGTTGGCTGTTTGTCTTCACCATGTCCGCTGGTAGTTCAAAAGTACTGTTTGCAATCATTATGGAGCCCAATACAATCCAGTATTTCCGGAAACCAATTTTCCATTTTTACAATCGCTACGCCTTTATTTTTCCACACAACACTTTGTTTTCATTTTGAAGTCGAACTTGCTTCTCCGAAAAGAGTTGAAACTGAATAGTTCGTGATTTTGTACTCTTACACTTATGTACTAGAAGTAAGAAACAAACTACACCCGTGGCGCGACAGCCCATGAAGGGTCTAGGCATACCAAGCAACCGCTGCGCTGTTCAGCCATGTAGCCTGCAGATTGCGGGGTGACGTTTAGTCATGCAACTTGTAGGCTACAGGTAAAATATAAGTGAAATCATAACTGCTGAGTGCAATACAGATTCTCTATTGCAAGCGTAAAGAAATATATAATTTCAAATTTCAATATTAACTAGGAAAAAAAGACTTACGGGTGTGAAGAGGTGGTTTTTTTTGGCCTGGCTTCCCTTTCTTGTTACTTAGTCGCAATCTCCCCTGGGATTTAGTGGCACGCCCTTGAATCGGCTTTGGTGGTGACTCCATTTTTCAACAAAAAATAAACGAAAAAATAACTCTACGTGATGACCGTAATGCTCTCCACCAATCGTAGCATACCTATATGTGCATGTATTTATTCTACCAGAAACACTGTCCGAAAAATAAAGTGCCGGAAATAGAACACCTAACGGACATTAAAACATAATACTGTTGCAGGTAAAATAAATTAAACAAAAAGTAATTAATGAGATCGATGAACTAAAAACAAGAAGTCGTAACTAGGAACTGGTAAATATCAAAGGATCACTCAGAAATATCCACACCTTGACAATAATTCAGAACTAACCAGCACAGTCAATCGCAATATTGGACTAGATGCTCGGGAATTCCATACCGTCTGGCAAGGTTGTCGCTCTCTCAAATCACTCGAGCCCCGCTCCCCTCCCCTCCCTCCAACCCTCCACCAAACCCGCACTCAATGACCTTGTTCTACTGTAACTCTCTTATTCACAAACTTCCCAAAGTGATCCCGACGATTCTATTCAAGCGATTTAGGTTTTCGATGCGGCTTTGGAATCAGTGAGTAAAACTCAACTTTCGTATTACCCGTTTTCTTTCGAATTTTAATCAGAAATTTGAAAAACAAACAGCAACTTTTTTGTTTTTGAAATTAAAAAGTAAGCAATTAATTATTATCAATTTTGCTACTAGACAGAGTACATAGCAGTTTTCAGATCGCAGATCGGAGCTCCCTTTCGAAACAAAAATAAATAAATAAATTCAGCTTCGCTTGTGCTGCCATCTGTTGAAATATTTTCTTACCAATGTGTCAGGACATTTAGCCTTAAGTTCTCTTCAAAGGCAGTATTACCGGCACGGGGTGTTGAGCTGGTTGCCTGATATGCCTCTCGATTTACTCTGCAAAGCTGTCCCACCAGACAATACACAAGCTTCTCCGTGAAACAGATGGCAGTATCTCCGCTACGTTCTTTCATCTTTGAGGGATGATTATGTTGGGACAAATTCCCCGCACAAAGTGATATCGATATACACCAAAGAAAGTTAATTGTTTTACTATTTATTTTAGAAGAACTTTTGAAACTATTTTAATTGAAAGTGAAATTTTATAGTGAATTTTAAAAGTGAACATTATTCATCGAATATTATCACGAACTTTGAAAGTAGAATTTAAAATTTTCAAAAAGGGGTTACAATTGTTATAATGCTGTAGTTATTTCTTTAAGTGAATCCAATCCAGTCATTCAATGTTTCTTTAAGTGGGAACATGCAGCTACGAGCTCTTGGGGATACCGGTGATTGCCAAACTCCTAATACGTTGTCTTAAGCCACTTGAAAACCCCAGATAGTGAAATAACGAAGACAATCTTTCATTCTCAGCATTTATTAAGACATTATCCCAACATTCCAGATTGGTGAGGTTTGCCCAAAGAAACTCTCACTCATGGGAGAACAGCTTAAAGCTCACTCTTGGATAAATAGCACTTGTGGAAGAGTAATCAAGACTGAATAATATCGTGATTTGGGGCTTAGGGATTTCACACCAGAACATATAAGAGGTAACAGATATATAATTTATTAAAATGATGTATGATTTATATGGTTTTATTACACCTAAATGTTTAATTCATTTTTAAAATACACCCTGCGCGCGCGTATCTTGGCTTAGAGCTGTGAAACTGTTGTTGAGTACCCAGCGTTTCAAGTTAACCGCTCATGAGGTTTTATTCTTGTGATATTAGGGAAATTAAGTGTTGTGGCCAACCGGTACATATGTAGTTCTCTTATAACACCATAGATGTCTCTTCTGTTCCCTCATTTTGCTGCTCTTTAGTTGCATTTGTAGAGAAAAGTGTGGAAAGTATTTGTTGTGTTTATAGTGTGTTTGTGTAACGGTTTTGCCATGGGTAACAATACCAGAAAACCTCTGAATGTTTTCAAGAAGAGGAGAAATGTTGGAAAACAGAAATTACTAATCATAAATAATAATAATACTGATAATAATAGTGAAAATATCTGTACGTCTGCCACTAACCTAACAACTCTACCAACTCAAAATAATGCATTCAAAGGTAGTTCAGATTGGAAACTAGGTACGAACTGTGAATCATATAATAATTTTAATAGTGAATCAGATGTTAGCGAAATATTTGAAATGGAGATTCTAAAAAAATATATTTACGTAATGTGTAAAATACATTGAGTGTAATGGCATTGGTTTGGAACTGAATATAATAAATCATATTGGGATTGCTACTAAAATGGAACTGAAGTGTACTAAATGTCAATTCGAAACTTTATTTTGGAATAGTTCAACTATAAATAATGATGAAATCGGTTATAATATGTATGCACACAATGTTAGGTTAGTATATGGTCTACGTGCAATCGGAAGAGGAGAAACTGCTGGCAGGGTTTTCTGTGGGATCCTGAATCTACCATATCCACCTTCCAAGTTCGGCAATTATAATTGGTATCTGGGCTCCAAGATCAAAGATGTGGCAATAGCATCTATGCAAGGAGCAGTAGAAGAGGCTGTGAATTAAAATTATGGCAATGGAGACCTGACCGCACCGTTCGATGGCACTTGGCCGAAACGGGGCCACACATCCCTTCATGGTGTAGTTACCACAACTAGTGTATTCACGGGTAAGGTCTTAGATGTAGCAGTCATATGAAAACATTATAGGTGTCCACAAAAACTGAAAGCAAAGCATGAAGACAACTGTTACGCAAACTATAGTGGAAGTAGTGGCGATATGGAGGTGTCTGGTGTTACTAAAATATTTCAACGGTCAATGGCAACTCATTAAGTGAGATATGTGAATTATCTTGCGGATAGTAACTCAAAACGTTTCAAAGTAATTCAAGAAATGAAGCCGTATGGCGATAATGTAGAGATCCAGAAACTTGAATGCGTGGGACACGTTCAGTAAAGAATGGGGACAAGACTTCGGCGACTAAAAGCAAGCTATAAAAAACAGAAACTTAGTGATGGTAAGGAGTTGGACGGAAGAGGAAGATTAACTGATGATGTGATAGACAGAATTCAAAACTATTACGGCATGGCTATCAGACAAAACACCGGTAATGTGAGTAATATGAAGAAGGCAGTGTGGGCTTTTTTCTTTCATGTCTCTTCTACAGATGAAAATCCCCAACATATGCTCTGCCCAAAAGGAACTGAAATTTGGTGTAAATATAACAGAGGGTTGGTAACAGGGGAGAAATACACCCACCACCATAGTCTCCCTTTACCATATGGAGCTCATAAAACCTACTTTCAGAGACTTAGCAGCCCTGGAATTGTTGAAAAAGTGTTTGCATGGACGAACACAAAACCCCAACGAAAGTGTAAATACAGTTATATGGGCCCGAATTCCGAAGACTGTGTTTGAAGGACAAGAAACCCTTCACATTGGTGTTTATGCTGCCATTACCACTTTCAACGATGGTAACATTGCAAGATGTGAAGTGTTGAACATTATGAGCATCAAAGTTGGCATCAACATGGTGCAGTCTATGATGGCGTTAGACAAAGAGCGTCTTCGGGCTGCTGATAAGGCATTACGAAACCTAGAAATGCAGGCCATACAACGTAGAAGGAATGTAAAAAGAAAACTGGATGAGAAATTTTCAGAAAATGAAGATAATCCATCCTAAGCAGCAGGAATGTTCTAGAAAGGCAAGCAAAACTTTAATGATGATTTCCCAAGAATCAATTTTTCTCTTATACAATACCTGTTTTCTCAGGATCACTCAATAGATCTACTTCAAACATTGAGGATATATTATATGGACTATTGTGCTTACTTTAACACAGGCTTCCCACTCATATTTCAATGCTTAAACCCACACTGCATGAATATAAATAGAAACTCTGTCGAAAAAGTTCGGTGAACGGGTTTATATTACGAACGGATTGTGTAGAATTTACATATACGAATTGTTATAAAAATGTAGAAAATATTAATAGCATACGAATAAAATCATAACTAAACCGTGAATCAATAAACTAAAAAATCCCCGTGTTAAAGGATGGCCACAACCCTCATAGACATGCTGTAAAAATTTCAGCCTAACATTCCTAATAGATCCGGAGAAAACATACACTTCATAAGTGGTATTTTACATTGCCATGATAGGGCTTTCCGGAGTCCCTTAAAGGGGAGATTTCATATATTAAGAAAATGAAAGAAAAAAATCCATTTCTTTCTTCTATTTTTACCTTTCCGGAGTCCCTTAATTGAAGAGAAATTCACAGAGGAAAAAATCATCGTTCGACTTCCCACTCATATTTCAATGCTTAAACCCACACTGCATGTAAATAAATAGAAACTCTGTCCAAAATGTTCGGTGAATGGGTCTATATTACGAACGGATTGTTGGATTACCTGAAACAGCAGTTACTGTCCTTTGATGTAATCCCCGTGGATGGTTAGGCATTTCTGAGAACAGGTGTACAAGTCCTGGAAACTCGTGGCATACGGTAGTTTTCTTCAGGGACAGCGTTCAGTTGGGTCTTCACATTACGTTGGATGTCCGAAATGTACAAAACTTCTTGCCCTTCAGGGCTGATTTCAATTCGGGGAACAAGAAAAACATCTGGGAGAGACAAGTCTGGGGAGTAGGGTGGTTGATTGAGTGACACAACTCCTCTGTTGGCCAGGGACTGCCGAACCAGAAATGCATTGTGTTGTCGTGCATTGTCATGGAGCAGGGTCCAGTCACCTTGGTTGGCGTACTGGTGGCTTACACGTTGGATCCATCGAAGCAGACGTTTCAATATTTCCACGTTCGAAGCGGCATTTAACGTGGTCCCCTCAGGAAGCAATTATTTATGGATGAGACACTCAGAGTCGAAGAACACTACCAGCATTTTATTGATGCGGGACCTCTCAGTGCGCATCTTCTTGATTTTCGGTGACCATGGACCCCAACACTCACGACATTGACGTTTGCCTTTGGGGTCGTATTGCCCCCGGAAATTGAATTATTTTGGGACAAAATGAGAGTATTTTCCGTCCCCAGGATAAAATTTAACCAGCAAATATAAATCCTGGAAGTGTGACACAAGTGAGTCGTGTTACAAGCTCGAGGCAATGGGAGAGCCCGATCACGTGATATGTTGCGCAACAGAAGTTTCTGGAAGATTGAAATCGGCATAGCAACAGTGAATTAGCCATAAAATATAATACATATTGTTATAAATTATGCTATTTGATACCAGCCCAGAGCCAATGAGAAGAGGTCTTATTGTAGACGGGATTAACTTCAACTAAATAATTTGATGAAATTATTCATTTAGGCCCTTAGAAGGAGATTTTCTTAATTGGTAATGAAGAGAAAATTAAATGAAAATATGTCTGATACTTTAAATGCCGCAGAACGGTTAATCTACGCAGTAATAAGCATTGTTAATCTACGCGCTAAAATTATGGTGGGAGATTGATATGGCCGCCAAAATTTCGACTTGGAGAGGGAGATCCAAGGATGGAGGTTCTTATTCCGACAGACTTTGAAGAGAGAGGAAGTGTTTCTTGGGTTAACGGAGATCCCAAAGCCTTAGTCCGAGTGCGGCGATTGACAACTCGTGGAGACGATACGTTAGCAGGGTGGAACAGTGGAGATTCCCGCCCTAGCATTATAGGCGAAGTTGAGAGGATTATTGAAATTAGGATATCTCATTTATATTTGAGAATATACCTCAGCCAAGTGAATAAATAGATAGTGCAGGTCGAATACTATATTCTATTAAAAGTCGAGCGCTTTAATTCAAACCACTTCGACGAAATAAGCCTGTAAAAAAATTTTACAAATGTGTTGGAAATAGAAGCTGAATAACACTTTTGTTGCAACGTGAAGTTAGCGAACATAGTTCAAGTGAACAGCAGTGGATAACTTTAACATTGGCGCAGCACACATACATTATTATAATGACTATTAATACTCATCGATTAATTTCATTCAACATTAATATTGTTGAGATGATGGACTAAGTAGTCATGCGCCAGGGACGTATTTAAAACAGAGTTAAGATACAACAATGTAGCTTCGATAGACAACGTATTGCAGAATACAGACGTAGTGTACGTTACACCTGGTACATTTTCGTCAGTCTACGAACACTAATATAACGATTATCAATAGAAATAATTCTTTCACCACCTAAGTGAATATTTCTATAAATTATTACTTAACGATGATGCTGATATATATTTGCGACGGAGAATGAAGATTCTACAGAAGATGATGGTCAAGATGCTAGGGTATCCCAGCAAAAACAGAAGAATATGCCAGAAGGATGTCGTTCGATACCAGACGGAGGTTGGTGAATACCGGAGAGGGAACGTCTTCACAAATCCGAGGTCGCTGTTCCAGGGTTCGAATGGAGGTCCATCTCAGTATATTGAACTGAGGAAACACCTCATGTATTGTGTAAATACTTACACTGATCTTCAAGTTATCGTCCAAATAAGGTAGCAGTGTCATTTACTTGTAGTATAGAGCTTGATTAGTGACATTCTGAGCCTACATCCTTACTCCATTTTTTCAGTTATTTCAGTGTTTCCATGTAATTTACCCTTCAGATGTGTGTTAAGATTTTTATGCTTGAAGATTATTAGAGATGATTGTCTTTCATCTATTTTTAAATTTTATCTACGAATCAGTTGTTGAACTGACATTAAAAATTTTGTTTGAGGAATCAGATTTCCTTATAGAAGACTAGTCGTTTTGACTATCGAATTTTATTTTTTTATTTGAACCAATGATTCAGACATTGTGTCATAGTTGCAAATTAAATTATTTAAGTAATTTAATTTGGGCACTTTAATGTATCAACTTCAAGAGCAGAAGAAACATCGAATGGTATCGTCATATCATTATTGTATATAAACTTTACGGCGATCTAGCAAATACTAGTCGATTAATAAGACTGAAGTCTTAAATACATACAGACATTATTCGTGTAGAGTGAAAAGACATTACGAAATTGACAACCCTTTCATTATTTGTAAAGCCGAAAGCTTTAGTCAATTAATTATTAGAGGAAATATCTTTTGATGGAAGATTATTTTATTTAAATCTTTAGCTAGGAATTCAAAGCTACTTTATCCCAGTCAAGATTGAATTCTATTTGACACTATAAATAACATGTGGTTATTTATACACTATTTGTGTAATATCACGTCATAATGTAGACCTGATATTGCAACGACATGCAATTTAAAGCTTTACAAGTGAGATGAAAGAGAATTAATATTTTATTACATGTATTTGTAACAGACGAGTTAACAATTAACTACCTTATTGTGTAGTAAACTCGAGGAGGTCATTCACGACAGTCTAAAGTCGTTCGTTATGGTTGGAAGTTTTATTTGAAGAAATAAAGGATGTATAATTTTAGATCAGTAGTCGAGTGTGTCGACATGGTTATGCCGTTAATTGAAGGAGGGTCCTACAGAAGAAATGTTAATAAGAATTAATCTGTTTTTGGTTATTGTTTATTATAGTGGATGATAATTTTTATGCCAGATATAGTGTTATATGAAGTGATGTAGAGCTGTGTTGAGCTCGTGCGAAGATGTTTCCGCATTTTAAGGGAAGCCAACAAAGAATAGTTCTTTGATAAGAACAAGGCATAGATCATGATAAGGGACGTTGTATATAAGAATTCCATTTCATGTAAAGTAACGTTTCAGCTGTGATGACAGGAGGGTTTGCGCGGAAGGCAATTAGAGAACGAGTGTATACTCATGTCATTGATACTATTATTAAACTTTATTAAACACGGAGTTGTATAGAAACGTACAGTGGACTTTTGCCAGTTGATTGTATTTGATCGATAATGTAAAGAAACCTATCTAAGACAATGTGTGTGCAGTATATGAACGCTAATGAGTGTTAGCAAATCCTTATGTTGAGAAACATGGTAAATAATTAATTTCAAATTGTATAGTAAGAGAGAACTAGGATTCTCAAAGATAACATGTTGTCAACGTTAAATGTCGTCATTATAACGACCAGATTACTTGTAAACATTTTCCGTAATGATTTAATTACTTAAATAATTTTATTATGATTAATTAGTAGGATGTTTTTGAAATAGCGTATATTTTGTGTATGTTTTAGAATGGATGATTGCCAGTTTTTAAATTTGACTGAACAACCTAATCGGTTCTAGAACGATTAAGGAGTGTGAAAGGAAGGATGTATTTAAATTTCAGTTAAATTGGTAAAGAATTACAGGAGTTATAAGCAGTTTTATAATGTCAGAATCTCTTTTCAAACGAGGTTACTAAACACACGGCAGAACTGTGTGTGTATACAGCAAGCAAATGTTGGGAATTGTATTTCCGCTAGTCCGTTCAAGGCCAGATTATTATATAACAAGCATGGTGTCCAGCCACAGCCTTGGAAATGAAACAGTTTCACGACCGACGCAAATATGTGTCAGTGTGTCAATGAACGCGTATGGCCAGGTGTCATACAAGTAAGCGTGCCAGCTATTATATAATGTTTCAAAGAATATGGCGCGCGTGGTATTTGTCTTAAACGTTTTTAAATACGTACAGTAGGCCTAGACACTTCAAAATTTTTGTGCTTTTAACTTACAGTCCATTAATTGCAGTAAAACATGTGTAGTGGAGGAAAAGCGTGTATGAGTGTATGGATATTTTGTTATTAGTATAGTTTATTGTTATTTATTGTTTATGTTAGATTTAGTTTACATATGTTAGATAAATTTATACATTTCGCTGTTCTTGGTCGTTGACGAGTGATTCATTCTAAATATAAGGATCAAGGTATTGTGGATTCATTCTTAGGCGAAGCTGAGGTCCCATACCCCCGAGACAGGTAAGTAAAGGTAAGTGAGCCCCGTATATTTTGTTGTTATCCACAATATTCTTGCAACTGCTGTATGTAAATCCCTAAATACCTTGTTGAAGCGATTTCTAATGAAGTAATTTAGCCGGTGCTGTTAGGAATAGCCAACCCAGCTGAGGCTATGGATATTCCGACAGGCTACTTTCCGGATTTACGGGTACAGTACTTCAGGCACCAGGTCTCATCACCCGTGACGATGGTCTTCACGACCATTCCACGGAACTTTCACCTTCTCACTGCCGCCCGTCGAATAGTTGTGCATGGCAGGTTGTATAAATTCACCCTTCTCAGTGACACCGTTGAACAGTCGTGCATGACAGGTTGCATAAATTCCCAAGTTTGAAACAGAAGAGCATGTTCTTTCGCTGATCCATTGTTTAGTTTCGACCGCACGCACTGCACACTCACTCAAAAATGAGCTGTTTACACACGAGAAGCACACACACACTGCGCCAACGCTCGGGAACTTGTTCAGACATGCCTTGACCTCTACCGCACGGGATTCAAAAGTGGCGCACTTTTACTAGCGTGAGCAGTATAACGTCACTAACCGAAATGTTCGGACAAATGTATATCAATACAACGGATTCTGCAGAATTTACGTTCAGGCAACCTGCATCTCCAGAGATCAACTTACCAGTGTTCACGATCCTTGCCAGGCTTTGTCTGTGTGCGATATGATTGTATGAAAAAATTCAGTCTTTAAAAATTATGCAGAGGAACCCCGCTACAGCACTTCTACTTGCAGAAAATTCCATTGCTAACGTCCCTTCAAATACTCCTAAAACATATGTAGAGGTTTCAAGCCACTCTTTTTTGTGTTGCCTTTACAAATTATCTTTTGTTGCTTTTCAGTCGGTCAAGACGACTGTGGCCAATGAGTGGGCGGGGTGCAAGATATTAATATGTATCGGTTTTAAACATTATCTCTTTGTTTGTAACCCTATTTACCCATCTAATCTTCATTATTCTCCTGTAACACCACATTCCAAACACTTCAATACTCCACTTTTCTGCTACTCCAATAGTCCAATTTTCACTTTCATAAAGTGCCACGCTCCAGACAAAGGCCTTCAAAGAAATTACTTACTAGTACTTAAATCAATATTCAATATCAACAGAATCCTTTTCTGTAGAAATGCTTTCCTTGCCTGAGCTACAAAAGTATCCTAATCGTCTCTGGTATAATATATTGTTTATCAAACGTTGTCGCTCAGTAGGTCTAAGCATCTGTTGTGTATAACCAAAAATTGCAAACGGTTTTTTAAAATCGAACTCACTGGTTAATAACAAGCATAGTCGGCAAAGTGTTTCGTTGGTAGCTAACTCATGTCTGGTTAGTCAATTCTTATTGCAAGGCCAGTCAAAACCTAAGAATCCATCATTACGTATGGTCTAATCATCTTTCTATCTACATACTAGTGTCTAATAAATAGTTAATATTAGTTTGGTATTTACCTAGAATCTAAAATACAATATCTAAATTCTAAAATCTAAAAAAATTATAGCATATAAAACATAATTTCAAGTAATACAAATCCTTATATGTCTTTCTTTAATAGTTAGTTACCAAACATTTTCAGTCAATGGCATTATGGTTTCGTCTTTTCACAAAATCGAAAATCAAAAAATATAAAATGTAAATAATTAAATCTAAAATGTAAAATTTAAAATCTAAAATCTAAAAATAAATAATTCATAGTAAAGGAAATGTAATTCCAAGTAATGCAAGTCCTTATATGTCTTTCTTTAATAATTAGTTACAGAAAATTTAAAGCCATGACAATGGTTTGGTCTTTTTAAATCTAAAATCAAGAATCTAAAATCTAAATTCTAAAATCTAAAATCTAAAAATAAAAAATCTTACATGCTTTAATTGTATATCAAACCCAGTCCAACTTTGTATTTGTAATCCAAGTAATTTGAAAAGAGACAAGTATAATCGGCTTTAAACATTATCTCTGCTTTTTTATATGTTTATGACATGCGTATTAATCTAAAATCGAACCCTGGTGTGCCTTAGTGAAAAGGCTTACAGCTTAACCACTGCGCCACCATGCCCATCTTTCTTAGTTTGATTCGTTCTAGGCCTCGGAGCTGGAAATCGAGTTAAGACCACCAGTGCAAGAGGTGCAAGTGCTCGCCACTGCAGCACAAAATGGTTATCTAGTAACATTAGACAACCCAAAATGATTGTATTTCTGTTAGCGATGCATTTCTGTCATCTGCCTACTGTCTGAGCACTGCCAGCAAGAGAGTTTTGTTTAGAACAAGCTAGTGTGTGTGTATAGATTATTTGCTTCAAGTACTTAAAGCTTGTTGTGCGTAGTGTTCATTTTACCAAATAACCACTGAGCAAGTTTTAACTGTCAACTCATAAAACAGCATGGGATAGTTGTGTGTGCTCCATGTACTTGGGTGTCTGCATTAGCACCATGCCCTAGCTTTACCTTACCATCTACAGGTAGAGTGTTATCCTTTTCCTTTTGACCACGCCATTTACAGCATCCACTCACAAGTTTTACACTTAGAACGTTGGCTTGTTCTCAATTAGGTTTGGTTCGGTTTAAGTTCGGTTTAGTTCGGTTTGGTTCAGTTTGATTCGGTAGTTTTTTCAATGATCTCAGTCATGCCTTAAAGCCTCCGTGGCTTAGGCGGCAGCACGTCGGCCTCTCACTTCTGGGTCCGTAATTCAAATCCCAGTCACTCCATGCGAGATTTGTGCTGGGCAAAGCGGAGGCAAACAAGTTTTTCTCCAGGTACTCCGGTTTTCTCTGTAACAATTTAATTCCAGCAACACTCTCCACTCTCATTTCATTTCATCTGTCATTTATTTAATCATTGCCCCAGGGGAGTGCGACAAGCTTCAGCAGCTGACACAGTTCATATCCTCGCCGCTAGATGGGGACTTCATTCATTCCATTCACTAACCCGGTCGGTCGACTGAGAGCAGGCTAAGGATTATCATTTTCAATCATGCCTTCACCGAGCATGAGTTAAAAAAATATAAAAAAGCCTACACACACAACCTTAAACGAACCATCGCATAAGCCTCTGCGATCCATGGTTCATTAAATATCGATTAATGCATTTGCAAGCATGGCCACCGTGGCCAGCCATATGCTTGTGGTTTAAACACGCACACCACCGGTATCGTATCTCAAAAGATAAGAAAACGAATCGTCGTATCACTTCCCGCCGTCCCACGATGGATATTTTTCGTGGCATGGACACCGTGGCCGGATGGTATTTTTTTATTTTCTTTTTTTTGTTTTTCAAAAAATTACCATCCCACTCTCAGTACAAAAATAGTGTGTATTTTCAGTTATTTTTCCAAAAAATATTTTTGAATATGGGTTATAGTTCCAAAATTAGGAATTTTACAAATAAGGTTGTTTCACGTAAATGAAAGGTCTTTACCCTGTCTACGCACAAACCAAGTTTCAAGTCTCTAGATTAAAAACTAAAAAAAAAAAAAATTTGAAATTTAGCGATATTTTGAAAACCAAACATCCTAAAAAGTCATATATAGGCTTAAACCAAAGGTCTATATCTCCTTTAACGTTAGAAAAAGAACGGTTTATTTTTACATTTTTTGAAAGAAGTCCAATTTTCAAATTGGCTATAGTTTGAAAACTACAATTTCTACAAAAAAGTGTGATTGACATAATAAGAGATCTTTACCCCCTCTACCCTAAAATAAGTTTCAAGTCTATGGAACACAAATTAGTTCATATTATTATTTCAACCCCTAGTAGGGGTAGTTTTTATTTAAGGTAAAAATAAGTTCTCCCGAGTCCTACAACACATCACACATCAAAATCCGACCATGCGTTCGCGAAATATCAGCAAAGTCCTTAAGATAATAGCGACTCGTTAGACCTTCCCTTACCCCCCCCCCCCCCTACTTCTAACAAAGTGATCAGGATCTGATGATGGCAACATAAGGGTCGAAACGCGCAATCGCTACTTGCCCCATTTAATTGTGATAATTAAATAATAGATGTACATGCCTCCGTGGCTTAGGCGGCAGCACGCCGGCCTCTCACCGCTGGGTCCGTGGTTCAAATCCCGGTCACTCCATGTGAGATCTGTGCTGGACAAAACGGAGGCAGACAGGTTTTTCTCCGGGTACTCCGGTTTTCCCTGTCAAAATTTCATTCCAGCAACACTCTCCACTATCATTTCATTTCATCAGTCATTCATTTAATCATTGCCCCAGAGGAGTGCGTCAGGCCTCGGCAGCCGGCACAGTTCATATCCTCGCCGCTAGATGGGGGCTTCATTCATTCCATTCCTGACCCGGTCGGAGACTGGAAGCAGGCTGTGGATTTTCATTCATTTTCAAATAATAGATGTAATTATTTACAGGAGTGTATTTACATATTAATATCTTGCACCCCGTCCATTCATTGGGCACAATCGTGTTGACCGACTGAAAAGCTACAAAAGATAACACCTAATACATAGCAATCACAAGTACTGAGATGAAGAACTACTGTAAATAGTCTATTTTCTTATATATATACTAGCAACCCGACCCGGCTTCGCTCGGGAACTGCTATGAATGCATTACGTGATAAGCGCTTTTTCCCCATGTCAATGAACAACGACCAATATCCGTTTTACCTCTCGTCATGATGTGTTAAAATCACTGACTGGACTATTAATTATATTATCATGGAGATGCATGTGCAACAAATTCTTGTCAGACGTAATTTAAGAATGGCGAGGTGCATGAAACACAAATCTCCCTTCCGTCCAATCTTAACTTGACTGTGAATCTTGCGGAACGAAAAATTCACAGGCGAAATGAAGAAAATCCGAGTTGCACTTCCAGGGAAAATCCAAACACAACCACTCTTCTCTAAAGTTTTTAACTCAACACGACTCGACAGTTTGCTGCTGGCTCTATCTGGGGCAATAAGCTCGTCCGCTAGCTAAGCTGTAACTGGGGTGATAGACTCGCCCATAGCTAGCTCGTAAACTGTCGCCTCAGTAACTGAATGGAGATTGTTGAATGAAAGAAATGAAAACGTAAAAACACTTATGGTAGGCGATGTATTGAAGATAGAGATAAGCTCTTTCGGGCTTTTTTGTAGTACTTTTCATGCTGAACAATTTTTACAATCATAGTATATAGATATTTTTAAGGGTTTGCCCAGCGTAAGCATAAAAAGCGCACTGACGCCGGTTTTTTTTCGACCTTTTCACTGAAATCGTTAGTGCTTGACTTCCTTTGCTCATAAATAAATTATTTTCTAGAGAAACCTTCCTCGAGATATCCTTTACAGAATTGTGAAACCCGCATCAAAATCCATTCAGTGGTTCTCGAGATTACCCGAGACATCCAAGAATCGGGGACTTTGTTTTATAATAAGTAGGGATTATACGCCAATCAGTATAATTTAATATAATATAATCCCTCTTCCGTTCAATCCTAAATTGACTGTGAATTTTGCGGAACGAAAAGTTCACAGGCGAAATGAGCGTTGCACATACAGGGAATGGAGAGGTGAATGAAACTCAAATCCGCCTTCCGTCCAATCTTAACTTGACTGTGTTTCGCAGGTGAAATGGATAAAACCCGAGTTGCGCTTCCAGGGAAACTCCAAACACAATTACCCTTCTCAGAATTCTTAACTCAACACGATTGGATGGATTGCTTCTGGCTTCTATCTGGGGCAATAGGTTCGCCTGCTAGCTAGGCTGTAACAGAGATGATAGACTCGCCCTTAGCTAGCTCGTACTCTGTCGCCTCAGTAGTTGAATGGACATGTTTGGAAGAAATTAAAACGTAAAAACACTTATAGTGGGCGATTTATTGAAGATAGACATCTGCTCTCCAGGACCTTTTTGTAGAACATTTCATGCTGAACAATTCTTACACTCATAGTATTGAGATATTTTTAACGGTTTGCCCAGCGTAAGCTTACAAAGCGCTCGGACGCCAGTTTTCTTTCGACTTTTCCACTGAAATCGTTACTGCTCGGCTTCCTTTGATCATAAATAAATTATTTTCTACAGAAATAATCCTCGAGATATCTTTTACAGAATGGTGGAAACCGCATCAAAATCCATCCAGAGGTTCTCGAGTTTACCCGTAACAAACACATATCGGTGACTTTGTTTTATACTAACAAGTAGAGATTCGTTGATGCCATCTAGGACCACGTAAAGTCTTGCTACACTTGGCAATTTGTTTCGCTTTACTCGAGTCGAGAATTCCTTCATTCTCTGTGAGTGGGCCATCTTGCGCTCCACCGTCCAGGTTGTACCTTGTCTTCTTTTCGGGTTCGGTGTCTCGTCTCGGGTTAGCCCATTAGTCAGTATCTTTTTGCGGAAGAGATCTCTATTGAAGGCGTCGTCGGGTTTTAGATGCAGCATTTTGAGGTCGTCTTTGGTATTCATAAATCAGGGCATTGTGGTTTTTGGTTTGGAGTCAAACAAATGAAAAATCTGTTTAGTCAGCCTGTTTCCGTCCATTCGTTTGAGATGACCGTAATACCGGGCCCGCCTTTTACGGATCGTTTCTGAAATGTTCTCTATTTCACTGTAGACTTCTTTGTTCGATTTTTGACAGTGGATACCATTCTTGTAATTTGATCCCATTATACCTCTGACGATTTTGCGCTCTTTTTTCTCCAGTTCTTCCAGGAGTCCTTTATTAGCATTTAGAGATAGGGTTTCGGCTGCAAACATAACTACTGGTTTCAGAACAGTTTCTTAATGACGTAGTTTAGTATTTTTGGACATGCATTTGTGTTGTATATTGATCGCGATATTTGATAAGCTATTTCGAGTTTGCGTACTCGTTCCTTGAATGCTTCATTGTCCAGTCCACTTTTCATGATGATCTGTCCCAAGTAATTAAATTTTTCCACTCTGTTGATCTTTCAGTATTTTGCTGCAGTTTAGCTGGGGCGATTTTGATGTTAGTCATTACTTCTGTTTTTTCGAATGATATCTGCAAGCCAGTTTGTTCAGCGATTTCTTTAAAAGGTCGATTTGCAACCTAGCAGTTTCTACGTCGTTCGTCAGAATGGCGATGTAATCAGCGAATGCTAGACAATAGATTATGATCCCCTTGAATTTTGCTCCCATTCTCAGAGGGCTATACGCAGTTTCTAATAATTTTGTTCGCCAGGTCCGAATGACTTTTTCGAGAACGCAGTTGAAAAGCATTGGCGAGAGCCCGTCACCTTGTCTTACTCCCGTTTTGACCACAAAGGAATCCGACAGACAGCCCAGGAACTTTACTTTGGATTTTGTTTCAGTTAGGGTGGCTCTAATTAATGCCAGTAGTTTCAGGTCAACCCCGAATTCGTTGAGGATGTTCAACAGAACTTCGCGGTCTATCGAATTGTAAGCCTTCTTAAAGTCCACAAAGACTGATACGTACGATTTGGACCTGAGATTGCAATATCTAATGATCGTTTTGAGGCTGTGGATCTGTTCGGAAGTTGAACGACCCTTTCTGAATCCCCATTGGTATTCTCCTATTTGTTGCTCAACTTCGGCTTCTAATCGCTCCAGGATAGCAAGTGACAGAATTATGTATGCTACCGGTAGGAGGGATATTCCTCTGTAGTTGTTGACTTTCTTCATGCTGCCTTTCGTGTGTAACGGATGAATCAAGGCCGTTTTACAATCTTCTGGTAGAATTTCTTTTTTCCAAATTTGTTCTATTTGCTTCTACAAGATTTCAATCGCTTCTTCAGGAGCATATTTCCAAAGTTCTGCAACTACAGAGTCTTCCACGGGAGCTTTTTTGGTTTTTAGTCGAGCAATGTGACGCTTGATTTCGTGTTTGTTGGGTGGCCTTGATTCTGGACATCTGCGAATGGGTTCCTCGGTCTTGATGGGAGTTTTGGGTTGATCGCAATTTAGTAAATTCTTAAAGTAATCAGCTAGGATGGTACAATTTTCTTCATTGTACCGTCCTTCCGCTGAAAGCATAACGACGGAGGTTTATAACCCGTAAGTTTCATTTTGAATGTTTCGTAGCACTCTCTGGTGTTGTTTGTTTTAAAGTGTTGGTCGTTCTTCTCAATAAGTGACTTTTCATATTTACGTTTCTCAGCTCGCATCACTTTAGCTGTCTGGGCTCGTTGGGCTTCCTAGGTTTCCCAATCAGTTTGTCATTTTGTTGAGCAATGTTGTTTCTATGCATCGAGCCTTTTCTTGAGAACTGAAACACATGTATCATTCCACCAGGCATGTTTCTTGCTTCTTTTAATTTCAGCAATTTCCTTGGCAGCCTCGATCAGGCGTTTTTTTGTGTTGTTAAAGACACAGTCGATTGGTCGAGCCTTTTCCTGGAACTCGGTTACATTCTGTTTGAGTTTATCAGTGTCAATGCGAAAAATTTGTTTGGGCGTCTTGTTGGTGTTTGCAGGGACCGGTTTGAATTTAATTATGAACATGTAGAGGTCTGAGGCCACGTTTATGCCTTTTTTAACATTAAAATTCATAATCTCAGGACTGTTTTTCCGAGAGATCGCGACGTGATCTATTTGGAACTCTCCGATGGCGTCGACAGGAGATCGCCATGTTGTCTGCTTTCTGGGAAGATGGCGAAAGTGTGTCGACATGATCTGCAAGTTATTGTTTTCGCAAATGAAGACCAATCTCTCACCATTTTGATTGGTCCTTTTGTGGGCAGAATAGTTTCCAATGCTTTTCCTATACTTGTGTTCTCGACCAAGTTGAGCATTTAAGTCCCCCATAAGAAGTTTAACATGGTGTTTAGGAATTTTGGCGAGCTTTTCATCCAGCTTTTCATTCTACTGGTATTTTCTATTTTAACATTCTTGCCATTTTATTAAAATATAGTTATAACTTTTATGAAATTGTTCCAATACACTGTGTCATTCATTTAAACTACTACTGCAAAAATAGTCTGTCTTTTTCATCCAATTTTGTTTTTGCATTTATTTATCTCTACTTTCAAAACGAATGATTTCTCCGAAAGACCTTGGTATATTTTTAAGTTTTTCATTCTTGAAGAATTCATTTGTCTCTCAGGAGAATGTAAAGCAATATTAACATTAAGATTCTTACTCACTGAAGTGACAGTCGACAATAGTGCTTCAATAGAAACAGAAGGAACACTACAGCAAGTTCTAGCGCTTTCTTACCCCACAACAGTTGGCTAATTCTATTATTGAGCACCTACTTATGTACGCTGGAGTAGGCACAACATTCCCAGATTCAAACTCTATTTCTACCAAAATGTAGCACATGCTCATTTAAGATTGGTTGCTTATCTATCGTCAGCGAAGTTACTCTCATGTCTATGCTGATATTCATTAGTACCAACCTTTGCTCAATTTCAGAAAGACCGCACAGCAGTTTGTTACGATCTTAAGAGCATATTTCCATAGATTCAGCTATTTACAGTAGACCTATTTAGAATATTAACTGTATGTACTGATTAAGTTGCTGCTAACACTGAAAGTAAGTAAGTTCCATGCACATCTTCAGAGATAATGTGTTTATGGTTCATACATCTTGAGATAATATTGTTTCGCAGATGGTAGCACGCCTAGAATTATGTTGAAAAAAAAAAATAATAATATGTGGGATATTCGAAATGCATTTGCAATGATTTCAACTTTTTACATACATACTGTATTTCCTGAGATATTTGGTCTAGGGTTCAATAGCATTTATCAACAGTTGGTAGTTAAGTCTATATAAATAAACCACAAAGTTCGTCTGTCTGTTTGTCTGTTATGTATACAAATCTACACCGTTTCTCCGATCTGAACAAACATTTGTATACATAGCCTTTGGAACTTTGCGGGTAACCCTGTCAACTTTAAATTTCGGACAGACCACTCCATTCCCTGCATTTAGGTAGGCCCTTTGGTACAAATCTACACCGTTTCACCGATCTTAACCAAAATTTGTTTACTTATACTTTGGAATACTGCGGGTAACACTGCCCACTTGAGATTTCAGACAGACCACTCCATTCCCTGCATATAGGCCCTTTGGCACAAATCTACACCGTTTAACCGATCTGAACCAAAATTAGTATAGTTATCCTTTGGAATACTGCGGGTATCACTGTCCACTTATAATTTCGGACAGACCACTCCATTCGCTGCATTTAGGCCCTTTGGCACAAATCTACACCGTTTCACCGATCTGAACCAAAATGGGTATAGTTACCATTTGGAACCCTGCGGGTAACACTGTCCACTTTAATTCCAGACAGATGACTCCTTTCCTTGCATTTAGGCCCTATGGCACAAATCTACACAGTTTCACCGATCTGAACCAACATTTCTATACCTACCCTTTGGAACCTGTATAGTTACCCTTATGATCCCTGCGGGTAACACTGTCCACTTTAAATTTCAGAGAGGCCACTCCTTTCCCTGAATTTTGGCCCTTTGGCACAAATCTACACAATTTCATGATCTGAAGCAAAATTTTTATACTTACACTTTGGAACCTTGTGGGTAAAACTGTTCACTTTAAATTTCGAACAGACCTCTCCATTCCCTGTATTTGGCTCTCTGGCACAAAACTTCACCGCTTCACCGATCTGAACCAAAATTTGTATACTTACCCTTTGGAACCCTGCGGGTAACACTGTCCACTTTAAATTTCCCTGCATTCAGGTCATTTGGCAAAATCTACACCGTTTCACCAATCTGAACCAAATTTTACATACTTATCCTCTGGAACCCGACGAGTAACACTGTGTGCATGAAATTTCAGACACAATACTCCATTCCCTGCATTTAGGCCCTTTGGCACAAATCTACATCGTTTCACCGATCTGAACCAAACTTTATGTACTTACCCTTTGGAACTCTACGAGTAACACTGTCTACTTGAAATTTCGGACAGACCACTCCATTCCCTCATTTAGGCCCTTTGGCACAAATCTACACCGTTTCACTGATCATAACCAAATTTTACATACTTAGGCCTACCCTTTGCAACCCAGTGGGTAACACATCCCACTTTAAATATCGGACAGACCATTCCAGTCCCTGCATTTAGGCCCTTTAGTTCCAATCTCACCGTTTCACCTAATTGCACCAAATTTTACATACCCTTTGAAACCCCGCTGATATTTTGGAAAACCTTCTCCATTACCTACATTTAGATTAACGGACAAGAGAAATTTGAAAACCACTTTTTAAGCCCCTAGCACCATTCATGTCCGTAGTAGTGTAACTGTAGGAATATTTTAATAAGTCTGTTGTTGGCTGGTAATGCGGGCTGCATGACGCCGCCCCAACCCGCGTTCTGGTGCAGAATTGCAAAAATAGTAACATCTTGCGCTGCTTATAAATTGCAGTCACGGGGAGAAATTAGGGCAAAAAGATTTCTTAGGCCCCTTAAAACAGTTATCATAATTAAATTATTATGCCTCTGTAGGCCTATAAGTGCGATGGTGTTGGTGCAGTACATTGAGGTTATCAAATGCAATAAGCGTTGGTGCTTTCAAATTTACTTTCATTTACTCCGATCATCCTTCAAGGCTATGCTATAGCTACCTCAAGAGCTCGGGACAGCCGAAGATTTCAAAGTGCTCTGGTTATTATTCTATGGATCTATGCGACAAATGACGACACTGTTGGTCTCTAAATTTCTTACGGCCAATGAGATATAGGCCCTAGGCAGTGTCTTTTATTTCATTACTCCTCTTTCTAATCATATTTTTCAATTCGTATTTAAATTGCATGTGTCAGTTCTGTAGTTAATAAATAGCCGTTTCCCAGTTCATTATTATCATTACGGGAAAAAGACCTGGATGTTACGTCAGTAGATACAATAGGCCGAAGCTGGGCCAGGGGCTATTGCGCAAGATGGCCGCCACGCGCAACCCCCCTATGTTATTCTTATGGAGGGAGAGTCATAGCTGGGCCAGGGGCTAATGCGCAAGAAAGCGCCACGCCCTGCGACTGTGGATGACGTCACAGGGAGGGGTCGGTCGTGCAACGTTGCTAAGTGGAATATTTATTATTATTATTATTATTATTATTATTATTATTATTATTATTATTATTATTATTATTATTAGGTAATTATTGATTGATTATCTACAAAAAAGACCAGCCTTATATTGTCCAACTCTTGGTGTAGTGGCTAGCATTCTAGGCTGTTAGTGCGGAGGCCCAGGTTCGATTCCTGGCTCTGCCAAGAAAATTAATTTCTGGTTTCAGGACTGGAACGGGAGGTACACTCAGCCTCATGAGACAAAATGAGAGAAAAGGCGGGTTTGATTCCTACCTCAGCAATTCTGGAAGTAGTTTTCTGTGATTTCCCCACTTTTACTCCATGCAAATGCTTGGATATATCTTAACTGGAGGCCTTGGCTGCATCCTTCCCTGGCCTAATCTGAATTACAAATGCACACACTAATACAGCCATTACAATGACACAGGTTATCAGACAACACACACCCCGAGTCCAGTACACGGAACTAAATGATCACGATGTCAAAGTCCCCTCGAATGAAACATCGACAATTACTGTAATATTCATGTCCACCTTGTAGTGTAGTGGCAAACAATTCGGGCTGTCCCAACTAAGGCCAGAATTTTATCCCCCGCTTAGGCCTGAATTTGATTCACCGCTCTACCAATAAATTTAAGTCTGGTCTCAGGACAGGAACGGGGTACACTCAGCCTTGTGAAGCAAAACTGATAGGAGCTGGGTTTGATTCCTACCTCAACCATTCTGAAAGTAGTTTTCTGTGGTTTGCTCACTTTTACTCCATGCAAAAGCTTGGATATATCTTAACTAAAGGCCTTGGCTGCATCCTTCTCAGGCCTTATCTGATTTACAAATACACACACTGATACAGCCATCACAATGACACAGGTTATCAGACAACACACAACCCAAGTCCAGTATACAGGGCTACATGACCATGATGTCACAAAATCCCAAAAGAATCAACATCAACAACAACAATGACAACAACTGATATTAATGAAACACCTCTTGGTGTAGTGGTTCTTAACTTAAGGCCACGGCCACCTCCATTCCAATCCTCATCGGAATTATAAATACACACACTAATACAGCCATCACAATAACACAGATTATCAGGCAATTACAACAATTCTTGGCTGTGACTGCTTAGGCCTGAATTTGATTCACCGCTTTACCAAGAAATTTAAGTCTGGTCTCAGGACTGGAACGGGGTACACTCAGCCTTGTGAGGCAAAACTGATAGGAGCTGGGTTTGATTCCTACCTCAACCAATCTGAAAGTAGTTTTCTGTGGTTTCCTCACGTTAACTCCATGCAAATGCTTGGATATATCTTAACTGAAGGCCTTGGCTGCATCCTTCCCAGGCCTTATCTGATTTACAAATACACACACTAATACAGCCATCACAATAACACAGATTATCAGGCAATTACAACAATTCTTGGCTGTGACTGCTTAGGCCTGAATTTGATTCACCGCTTTACCAAGAAATTTAAGTCTGGTCTCAGGACTGGAACGGGGTACACTCAGCCTTGTGAGGCAAAACTGATAGGAGCTGGGTTTGATTCCTACCTCAACCAATCTGAAAGTAGTTTTCTGTGGTTTCCTCACGTTAACTCCATGCAAATGCTTGGATATATCTTAACTGAAGGCCTTGGCTGCATCCTTCCCAGGCCTTATCTGATTTACAAATACACACACTAATACAGCCATCACAATAACACAGATTATCAGGCAATTACAACAATTCTTGGCTGTGACTGCTTAGGCCTGAATTTGATTCACCGCTTTACCAAGAAATTTAAGTCTGGTCTCAGGACTGGAACGGGGTACACTCAGCCTTGTGAGGCAAAACTGATAGGAGCTGGGTTTGATTCCTACCTCAACCAATCTGAAAGTAGTTTTCTGTGGTTTCCTCACGTTAACTCCATGCAAATGCTTGGATATATCTTAACTGAAGGCCTTGGCTGCATCCTTCCCAGGTCTTATCTGATTTACAAATACACACACTAATACAGCCATCACAATGACACAGGTTATCAGACAACACACAACCCAAGTCCAGTATACAGGGCTACATGACCATGATGTCACAAAATCCCAAAAGAATCAACAACAACAACAACAACAATGACAACAACTGATATTAATGAAACACCTCTTGGTGTAGTGGCTGGTATTCTTGGCTGTGACTGCTTAGGCCTGGATTTGATTCACTGCTCTGCCAAGAAATTTAATTCTGGTTTCAGGACTCGGACGGGGTACACTTAGCCTTGTGTGAGAAGAGAAGAGTTTGATTCCTACCTCAACCATCTTGGAAGTAGTTTTTTTTTGTGGTTTTATACTTTTACTCCAGGCAAATTTTGGGATATATATCTTAACTGAAGGACTTGGCTGCCTCTTTCCCAATCCTCATCTGAATTACGAGTACACACACTTTTACAATCAATCATCACAATAGCACTGTAGGGGTAGACTAAGGTTAGAATATGTTAACCAGATTGTTTTGCATGTAAGGTGTGGTAGCTATATAGGGATGAAACGATTAGCTCAGGACAGGAAGGCTACGAGATCTGCATCAAACCACTCTAAAGACTGATGATTCAAAACAACAATATTGAATTGGTATCACTTACCTCAGTAAAGCATTCCTTTTGTTGATAATCTTGTTATGTTGATTTCAAATTTCTAACCACACGCTACTCATAAACGATATGTACCCTATTTATTACATATTCAATTATAAGGGACGGGCACTTATGATGTTTACAAATTTTATAAACCCTACTATACGTGCCTGAGGCCATGAAGTTGCAAAGTTTTTCACACACTTTGAACAATATATCCCTACGTTTTAACCACACGTGACTGATGACCAAGGTTTCCCATAAGTACTGTACTCTTAATATACACTAGTTAATAATTGTATTGTTTCTTAGCCAAGCCTACAACGAACAAGACAGCTCAGTGCAGCGGTCTGGCGGAGTGAATGGAAACCTGCAGACAGCAGAAATCTAATGCTTTGTTTTTGATATGAGATAGATGCCAGAGACTGTAGCTATTGTGAGCTCAAGGCTTCATTCTTAGCTGTTGGAGGAACTTTACAATCCCTGTGTACACTTTCATCCCCAAGGTTGCAAGACATGACTTTGTACGGTATCTTTATATCCTGTTTGGTATGTTTATACTTTCTGCAATTCTTTAACATCTACTTGTTGGAATTTCTCTTGAACCATTCCCTTGCATTTATACCTAAGTGCCTTATCCTGGAGTTTTTCAGCCTTAAATTCATATGCAAACATGCAGAGCTCTTTTCAATCATCTTTCTTGTAAACTTTCATTAGTCAACTTTTGTTCTCTTTGACCAGGCAGTATTAGGGTATCCGAGGTCTAGGGAGTCTTCTAATTTTCTTGCATACCGATCCACTACACAGATACATACAACATACCTGTCTACTCACCTACCACTTGGTATAGAGAGCTTCATTGCTACACTAATTTCACTCTTGCAAAATATTATAGATCGCAACTGAGAAATTTAGCATTTATACACATAGACGCTATGTATTTCCAACATACTAACGTCCTAAGGGAATATTTGGGGTCAGAACACCCCGGGACCTTGACTGGGTTCAGGAGTTGTTGAAATGGATTGGACTCTCCTAGGGTAAGACCTACACCTACCTCTGCTCTCTCAAATGCTATACGTAAACAAACCCTATGGACATAATGGTAGCAAGTGTGCTATAACGTTTAAACGATAAACAATTTAATACATATCATTACAGGTAGCTGAGTAGTGCAGGTGTATCAACAACAACAAAAGCATTTCTACAGAAAAGAATTAATTGATATCAAATAAAGATTTAGGTATTAGAAGTTATTTTAAAAGCCTTTGTATGCTGCGTAGTGCTTTATGGAAGTCAAACTAGGACTATGATCGGATTAGAAAAGAAGAGAATTCAAGTTTTTGAAATGTAGTGTTACAGGAGAATGATGAAGATTAGATGGGTAGATAGAGTTAAAAATTAAGAGATATTAAGATGATTGAGATATGAGATATGTTTCTAGCGACTGCTAATGAACAGAAGAGATAAGTTGGTACGACATTATATAAAAGGACACCTAAGACTAGCAAGCTTAGTTTAAAAAAAGAAAGGGTCGAGGTTTATAATTGTAGTGGTGGACCAAGGTTAGAATATGTTAAACAGATTGCCTAGGATGTAGGTGTGGTAGCTATGTAGAGATGAACGATTAGCTCAGGACAGGGAGGCTTGGGGAGCTGCGTCAAACCAGTCAAAAGATTGAAGACACATACACCAACATAGAATTGCTTCCACTTAATTGTGCTGGGCTCCTCTTACGTGTCGTTCTCTCTTGGTTAACTCTTGTTCTTTTCCAACTCAACGCATAGCATACCATTTTTAACAGCATGTTGTGCTTTTTAACTTACTAAAATATAACGGTAGATGTTAGTTTACTGCTGCTGACAACTTACACACGTTTCACGGTCCCTGTAAATTACTAAAAATAGAATTAATTGATGAAAATCCTCTTAAGCCGTATAAAATATACAACTCGCACACTCAAGTACTCAAGTACAACCATACACTACACACTATACACAGACTGATGACGAAATGTGTTAAAGTACACGCTGGTAAATTATTATAATGTTTTTATTTAACAACAGAACATGATCTAACTGCTTGCAGCCAGTACAGTGGTGTGACAAAGAGGTGGCAGCGGATATTGACTCGCTTGAAATCTAATGCATGTTTTGATAGGATATAGGCCTACTCGCAATATGAAAGCTACTGTACCATGTTGGTTCAATTCATCAACTCCCTGTAACTTTCATTGTCCATTTTTGAGGGAAGGATTTAAGTTGTTTAACAATTAAAATTAGAGAATAGATTATATAAGTACTCTTGACAAAGTAACTTAAGGCCACTGCCGCTTTCTACCCATATCCTACCTCGACTTCAAGTGCAAACACTGTAGACTTTCAGAAGAGTCCGCCTCGTTGTTTAGTGGCTAGCACTCTTGGTCGTCACCGTGGAGGCCTGGGTTTTGATCTCAGTCTCTGCCAAGAAATTTAATTTTGGTCTGAGTGCTGGAACGGGGTATACTCAGCTTCGTGAGGTAAAAATAAGAAGAGGTGGGTTTGATTTCTACCGCAGATATTCTGGAAGTGGTTTTCTATGGGTTTCCACTTCTACTCCTGGCAGATGCCATGACAGCCTACAGAGGAGTGCAAATTATTAGACTCAAATAAAAAATATAAATCAGTTACACATTCTTATTCATATCAATTTATTTCATTTTATTACCCTACTTAGTGAAGCTATCGCCCTGTGGACTTACAACTTATCCCATAACATATTAAGTCTAGAAATTTTCAAAATTGGAGATACTTAGGGATGTCTGCGCTGGTACATTTTATTTTTCTTTCATTTACTTTGGAATGTACCACCTAAATCAGGTCCATTGTCAACGAATCTTTGATTAGTCCAAGATAGAACCATCATTAATCATCATCATCATTATCTTCTTGAACCGGCTCCAGTTCCCCAATGTGGTGAATGAGCGTTCTCCATTTATTTCTCTTTAAGAATGTTTCCTCTTATATAATTTGCTGTGAATCCAGGCCTCTCTCTGCAAGATCATTTCTAACCTGCTCGATCCATCCCTTCCTTGGTCAACCTCTTGGTCTCTTGCCTTTCAGTTATTTCTCAAACCACACTCTAGCTGATTTTATGTGTTCAATTCTTTTGAGATGACCGAACCAATTCAGCATGGCTTTAACACAAATCTCGTTAAAAGATTGTTCTACTTAGACAAGATGGCGTATCTTACATTTTTTATTTTGTCCCTCCTTGTTTTCTGAATCATAGTCCTTAAAAAAACTTTATTTCTACTGCTTGTAGTTTGCTGGTATTTTTCTTGGATTGGGTACAGGGTTCTTAGTTAAGGTAGTAACAGGTACAAAGAAGCTTTTGTAGAGTATTAGGTTGGATCTCAACGGAACTTACTTATCCCTAAAGACTTAAATTCCTTTGCTCTAAATTCATACAAAACCTTGAAGAAAGTAATCAAAACAAAACGTGTATTTTTTGCATTAGCAAGGCTACTATTTTAGTGGAAACTCTAAAGAATTATTTTAGTAAGTTTCTTAAAATAAAATATAATTAAGACTATTTATGAAACGTTTGAAATAATTTTTCTACTTTGCAAACAATTTTACTTCATTAAATCATAAAATGTAAAATCGAAATGTTGAAAAACTGATGTTTAGTCTAATAATTTACACATCTGTGTACTTCCCAATTACTAATACACATACTAATACTGTACACCCATGGCAACATGACCACGATGTTGCAAACTAAATCTAACCTAAAATTTAGCTTCACACAAGTTTCGTCTGCGAAAGGAACTTTTACATGTCATAAATCTATGACATGGGACCGTGCGCTGTACTTTCCCTTTGGAGGAAGGCTTACTGAAGGATTTTAACGCTCTTGAAAATCTGACGAATTCTGCCAGGTTTGAACCCGCTATATTGGGCACAGCAGTTCAGCATGCTACCAACTACGCCACCGAAACCGTTATAATGACATAGGTAATCAAGCAGATTCCAGAAACATCAATGTACATGGGTTTAAATAGTGGCGATATCGGATAAGCCCCTGAAGTGTGACCCTGTGGCTAATTGGTTAGCATAGTAGACTTTGACCTTTAGGGATTTAGGTTTCACTCCTAGGGATTTTAATCTGTTATCGGAACAGGAAACATAATTAAGGAAAGAAGAGTTGACGCTAAGAACTGCAGGGTTGGTCAAGGTTCGAATATGCTAAACAGATTGTCTTAGATGTAGCTTAAATTAGCTTGAGCAGGGAGTAACTACAAGCCTTGTGAGGAAAACTGAGACGTTATAAATTCATTTCCTACCTTAGTCATATTGTATTGTGGTTTTACCACTTTTATTTCAGGCGAATGCATGGATGATTCTTAACCTAAGGTTATGACTGCATCCTTCCCAATCCTCACTTGAGTTAAAAAAACTGTACACCAATAACTAGGCAGGAATCATTTATCTATTGTATCTTCATTATTGGAGTCGTTTCTCACTATTAAACGCACATGGCTACTTCATGTTATAACTACATAGGGCTACAAATGAAGAGGTGTTGAGACGAGGCTTTAGGAGTGGAAGGTGAGATAACAATTAGGAAAAACAGAAACAATACATATAGAATATTTTTAATAATTTAATTTTTACAATTGATACACACAGAATGCAGCTCTTTCTGTTTATGATTGCTTGTTATAGTTTTTTGACATAAAACTTGTTGAAAATAATATTTCAGGGGATCGGGTGATGCTACGTTGACCCATTACACAATAATACCAACATTACGAAGTTCATTTTATATTTCTAATTTCTCTTCCTCATAACCAATATGACCGGCCTGTTTATAGTCATGCAAGAGCTGTAGGCGTTCGACTAATATATTAGGATCGTTCCAATAGGTATTATTGATGAATGGTTTCCCACGGCGAGCATCGACTGATGTTTTCAAAAACTGGGAAAGCGGTGATGGTTTTATAGGTGTAAATACGTCATCATCATCATCATCATCATCATCATCATCATCATCAACATCATCAACATCATCTTCGTCATCATTACCATCATAATTTCCACTTCTGTCCACAGTCCCTTGAATGGTTTGAGTTGCCTTTGATAGTGTTGAAAGCTTTTTTTTAGATGTGCTGGAGTGTTTTAACATAGTGATATTATTATCACCATCACCGTCCTTTTCACCTTTCCCCACTAACTCTTTGATGGTCTGAGTTGTCTTTGATAGAGTTGAGGGCTTTTCAGATGTAGGTGAGTGCCTCAGAGAAGGTGTTAAAGGTTTCACATCAAACAACTTGCTATCAGCACGAGCGCGTTCTAGTGTATTAAACTTTAGGTTAATATTATCTTTAGCAGCAGTATCTTTTTCTCGGACTTGGTTTTTTGCTTTGGTTTGGGTTTTCTTTACTTTTAGACTGGCATCATTATTAAGTTTACAATGATGATTGTTTGAAGAAAGTATGTTGAAGTATTTTGTCTTAAGCATTTCTCGACACTGTTTCGATCGTTGCTTTGAAAAGCGCCAAATAACAACCCTGTCCTTATTTGTTATTTTTATGATATAAGAGTATCCTTTATAGTAAGCATATGGCTTACCATGACTGGTTGATGATACTTTCATATTGACTGATAAGCACAAACTGAACTCTAGTAAAGTTAACACAGTAATGAGAATGATAGAGTTTGTAGTGGGCGCAATTGAACGTGGACGCGATTTAAAGTGATCTCGATTATAGTGGGCGCGATTTGTAGTGGGCGCGATTTGAAGAGGGAGCGATTATAGTGGGCGCGATTATAGTGGGTGTGATTTGAAGTGAGCGCTATTATAGTGGGCGCGATTTACATATCAGAGTCAGATTCTTAAAAAAGTAACGAATACAGTGATGAATGCTATTACCATTTCCTTTTCAGATCTCCATTTAACAATGTAGTGTTGGAGGAAAAAGTAATTATCAATTCTAGATGTATTAGTGGTATAATTGGTTGCTATTTTGCTTGCTTAATGACATTATTTTGTGCAATAATATCTTTACTAGCAGCTACTGTAGCTAGGTCAATCATGATTTCAAGTGATGTCGGCTCGTCGGCTTATTTGATGTCTGCTTGTAGGCGTATTTAATGTAGACTTATTTGTAGGCGTACTTGATGTAGGCTCATTCGTATGATGTAGGTTAGGTTAGCATAGTTTAGGTTTTCAGCTATGAGCACTATTTTTGAACGTTTGATTACACTTGCTGTAAAAGTCAACTCTAGAGGGCAATGGATGCACGTATCTTTCAATTATCAAAGCAAGAGGATGGTTCGTTCGCATTAGCCTGTTATAGATTGGGCTTGAAAAGCACGCTTAAGCAGTTTTCCACAATCCTTTTGCGCTTTCCATTTAAAATAGTTTGGACATTGTCCGTTGTTAATATCTGTAAACAAAAAAAAACAGTACATAAATAAAAGGTATTCAAGTAAAAGCTAAACGTTATAACCTTAATGCTAAAACAATAAACAATATAAACAGTTTCAAAATAACATACCTTAACAAATAAATACAAATGTAAAAGCCGGCTTCAACCTTCTGGTATTGAACACGCATTGTAATCCTTTAGACTCGCTCTATACATGTGATGGATATAGTCCTTGCAATTATCTAAAAAAACAAAACAAAAAACAAAAAACACAAAAAATACAAAAATATAAAACATATAGTTAATAAAAAAAATCCTGTAGGAGCTTAAAGTTATAATCATCAAGCACAACAATAAAAGCTTACCTTAACAAATAAGAATGTAAAAACTGGTCTTCAGCCATTTGGCTTTGGATACGGAAGCATTAGAAACTTTTTCGAGGATTACACTCTAGTAAAGACACTGTTTATTGTTATTATCTGTAAACAGAAAGACCATACATTAATAAATAAAATTCCAGTTTAAAGCTTAAACATTATAATAATAAAACATAAAGCAGTAATTAATAAAATTTAAAATTTTTTAAAGGAAGAAAAACATGTGAAGTGCCCTACCTTCTTAAACATCAGTGTAGGGTCTGCTGTTGCTGCTGCAGCTGCAGTTGCAAAAGTCAACTCTAGAAAGCAATAGATTTGCACACCTCTATGCACGTCTCTTTCAATTATGAAAGTGAAGGTATGGTTCGTTCACATCAGCCCTATATAGCCTTTATTAGCCAGGGTCCCTAGACCTCGGATACCCTAATACTGCCTGGTCAAAGAGACAAAAGTTGACTAATGAAAGTTTACAGGAAATATGATTGAAAAGAGCTCTGCATGTTTGCAGATGAATTTAAGGTTGAAAAACTCCAGGATAAGGCACTTAGGTATAAATACAAGGGAATGGTCCAAGACAAATTCCAACAGGTAGATGTTAAAGAATTGCAGAACGTATAAACATAGCAAACAGGATATAAAGATACCGTACAAAGTCATGTCTTGCAACCTTGGGGATAAACGTGTACACAGGGATTGTAAAGTTTCTCCAACAGCTAAGAATCAAGCCTTGAGCTCACAATAGCTTCAGTCTCTGGCATCTATCTCTTATCAAAAACAAAGCATTAGATTTCTGCTGACTGCAGGTTTCCATTCACTCCGCCAGAACGCTGCACTGAGCTGCCTTGTTTGTTGTTGGCTTGGCTAAGAAACAATACAATTATTAACTAGTGTATTTTAATGTATAGTACATATGGGTCACCTTGGTAATCAGTCACGTGTGGTTAAAACGTAGGGATATATTGTTCAAAGTGTGTGGAAAACTTTGCAACTTCATGGTCATCAGGCACGTATAGTTGGGTTTATAAACTTTGTAAACATCTTAAGTGCCCGTCCCTTGTGGTTGAATATGTAATAAATAGAGACATATCGTTCATGATTAGCGTGTGGTTAGAAAATTGAATACATCTTGACAAGATTATCAACAAAAGGAATGCTTTACTGAGGTAAGGGATAGCAATTCAATATTGTTGTTTTGAATCTTCAGTCTTTTGACTGGTTTGATGCAGATCTCGTAGCGTTCCTGTCCTGAGCTAATCGTTTCATTGCTATATAGCTATCACACCCTACATCCAAAACAATCAGATTAACATATTCTAACCTTAGTCTACCCTACAGTGCTATTGTGATGATTGTAAAAGTGTGTGTACTCGTAATTCAGATGAGGATTGGGAAGGCAGCCAAGTCATTCAGTTAAGATATATATCCCAACATTTGCTTGGAGTAAAAGTATAAAACCACAAAAAAAAAACTACTTCCAAGATGGTTGAGGTAGGAATCAAACTCTTCTCTTCTCACACAAGGCTAAATGTACCCCGTCCCAGTCCTGAAACCAGAATTAAATTTCTTGGCAGAGCAGTGAATCAAATCCAGGCCTAAGCAGTCACAGCCAAGAATTGTTGTAATTGCCTGATAATCTGTGTTATTGTGATGGCTGTATTAGTGTGTGTATTTATAATTCCGATGAGGATTGGAATGGTGGTGGCCGTGGCCTTAAGTTAAGAACCACTACACCAAGAGGTGTTTCATTAATATCAGTTGTTGTCATTGTTGTTGTTGATGTTGATTCTTTTGGGATTTTGTGACATCATGGTCATGTAGCCCTGTATACTGGACTTGGGTTGTGTGTTGTCTGATAACTTATGTCATTGTGATGGCTGTATTAGTGTGTGTATTTGTAAATCAGATAAGGCCTGGGAAGGATGCAGCCAAGGCCTTCAGTTAAGATATATCCAAGCATTTGCATGGAGTTAACGTGAGGAAACCACAGAAAACTACTTTCAGATTGGTTGAGGTAGGAATCAAACCCAGCTCCTATCAGTTTTGCCTCACAAGGCTGAGTGTACCCCGTTCCAGTCCTGAGACCAGACTTAAATTTCTTGGTAAAGCGGTGAATCAAATTCAGGCCTAAGCGGGGGATCAAATTCAGACCTAAGCGGGGACAGCCGAGATTGATAGCCACTACACCACAAGGTGGACATGAATATTACAGTAATTGTCGATGTTTCATTTCAGGGGACTTTGACATCGTGATCATTTAGTCCCGTGTACTTAGGTGTGTGTTGTAATTGCCTGATAATCTGTGTTATTGTGATGGCTGTATTAGTGTGTGTATTTATAATTCCGATGAGGATTGGAATGGAGGTGGCCGTGGCCTTAAGTTAAGAACCATCCCAGTATTTTCCTGGAGTAGAAGTGGGAAACCACAGAAAAGTACTTCCAGAATTACTGAGGTAGGAATCAAACCCTCCTTTTCTCACATTTTGTCTCATGAGGCTGAGTGCACCATCGTTCCAGTCCTGAAACCAGAAATTAGTTTTCTTGGCAGAGCCAGGAATCGAACCCGGGCCTCCGCAGTTGCCCCCTAGAATGCTAGCCACTACACCAAGAGGTGGTCAATATAAGGCTGGTCTTGATTGTATATAATCAGTCAATAATTACCTAATAATAATAATAATAATAATAATAATAATAATAATAACAACTATAATTTATAATAATAATAAATATTCTATGACACACCCTCCATATGAATAACATAGGGGGGTTGCGAGCGGCGGCCATCTTGCACATTAGCCCCTGGCCCAGCTTCGGCCTATTGTATCCACTTACTTCCATTATACGGTACTACTTATCACTCGCACTACCACTACCACAAAAAGTATATTATATATATTTTATTTTAGTTTAAGTATCATGTGCCAGTTCTGTAGTAGTATTCATTATCATCCATAAAACAAATAAATCCACCGGGCGAAGCTTGACACTACTGCAAGTACGGTATAAAGCTCAATGTTGGTTTGTCTGTCTGTTATTTATACAAATCTACAACATTTCACCGATCTGAACCGAAATGTGTATACTTACACTTTGGAACTCTGCGAATAACACTTTCTACATGAAATTTTGGACAGACCACTCCATTTCCTGTATTTACGCTCTTTGGCACAAATCTACTCCGTTCCACCGATCTGAACCAAAATTTGTATACCTACCCTTTGGAAACCTGCGAGTAACACTGTTTATATGAAATTTCGGACAGACCACTCCATTCCCTACATTTAGGCCCTTTGGCACAAATCTTCACCGTTTCACCGATCTGAACCAAATTTTACATACTTACCCTTTGGAACTCGACGAGTTTCACTGTCTACGTGAAATTTCTGACAGACCACTCCTTTCCCTGCATTTAGGCCCTTTGACGCAAGTCTACATCGTTTCTCCGATCTTAACCAAAATTAATGTACTTACCCTTTGGAACCCTGCGATTAACACTGTGCACTTGATATTTTGGACAACACTCTCCATTCCCTACATTTAGAACACCAGACAAAATGAACTTGAAAACTACGTTTTAAGGTCCTAGAACCATTCATGTCCGTATAGTGTAACTATAAGAATATTTTAATAAGTCAATTGTTGGCTGGCAATGCGAGCTGTATCACATCACCGCTACCAGAATTGCGAAAATAGTTACAACTTGCGCTGCTTATAAATTGGAGACGTGGGGAGTAATTATTGCAAGAAGATTTCTTAGGCCCCTTAAAACAGTTATCATCATGTAAATAGTATGGCCCTGTATAAGTGCGATGGTGTTGGTGCAGTACATAGTTTTTTTAGCGTATGGCTTTTAGTGCCGGGAGTGTCCGAGGACATGTTCGGCTCGCCAGTTTTGTAGCTGCTTCGAGACGGACACCCAATGGGTGAGCTGCAAGTACCGTTGGGGAGGAATGTTGGAAAGGAAGGTCGAGGAGTTGGAAGGTAGCGGCTGTGGCCTATAGTTAGGGACCAACCCCGGCATTTGCCTGGAAGGAAGATGGGAAACCACAGAAGACCATCTTCAAGGTTGCTGGCGGGGGGATTCGAACCTCCTCGCCTCCCGGATGTGAGCGACTGCCAGCAGTCATGCCGTAACGACCACGGCTAAATCACCCGGTTACATAGAGGTAATCAGCTGCAATAAGCGTTGGTGCTTTCAAATTTACTTTCATTTATTCAGATCCATATCCTTGAGCAGTATGTGGCGATAAATGACACTATTGCTACTTCAGGAGCTCGGGACAGCCGAAGTTTTCCAAAGTGATCTGATTATTTTCCTATGGCACATGTGACAAGAGACGACACTATTGATCTCTACTTTTCTAACAGCCAATGAGATATAAGCCCTCGGCAGTGTTCTCTTATTTTACATACCTCTCTTTCTAATCATATTTTTCAATTCGTTTGTAAATTACATGTGTCAGTACTGTAGTTAGTAAATAGCCATTTCCCTATTCATTGATGTCATTATCATTACGGGAAAATGACCTGAATGCTACGTCCATTATACTGTACTACTCATCACCCCCACCACCACCACCACAAAAAGTTATATTTTTAAAATATTTGTTTCTGTTAGTTAAAGTATTATGTGCCAGTTCTGTAGTAGCATTCATTATCATCCATAAAACAAACAAATCCACCGGGCGAATCCAGGCACTACTGCTAGTTATTCTATAAATATGCACAATTTTACTTCTTGAAACATACATTGGTCACACAAATTTTGTTCAAATCCACTCGACATAATGGAATTTATATGCAGTTAAACATTGAGCATTTAAGTGGACGTAGACTCAGTTTGGAAACACTGTTACGTCTGGGTTGCTCAAAATTAACCTGGAATGTTATGGTGTATAGGCCTACATGTTCCAATTTTGGAAGAAATCCATTTCGTGGTATAGTGGTTACATGCCGCTGAACAGTGTAAATATCAACAATGGCATATACGGGTTGCTCAATATTCATTTGCAATATTATTGCCTACACGAGTGCCATGTTAAGAACTGCTTACAAGCATAATTTCTGAGATATTGAATTAGGATACACAATTCTAGAGAGAATTCATCAACAGTTGGTAGCCCTAATGATTCAGAAAATAAGCACAGTAACACACTGCAAACACAAATGTTCGTTGGAATCCAATAGATAGTATGAATGTTACATGCAATAAATACAATATTTACAATATTTACAATATTTACAATATTTACAATAATTACAATTAATATGTCAAGTTTGAATCACTTTCCATGCTTACTTTCTGAGATATCCAGTATTGGGTTCAAATTTCAAATGTGCGTTTTCAGCATAGTAGCAATGACGTTACTTTCAAATAGGCTGATTGATTGACCCATGATGCTGGGAACGTGAACTGTATATTAAAATAAAACACGGCGTGGATAACTGGATTTCATCTCTTAGATGCTCGTTTTTACTCAAGACAAGTCTGACCAAAGAGTTAGCAATGAACATGAAGAAAAAAAGACAATCTAACAATCAAAGAATAGAGAGGCACACACATATTCCCCCCTGTTGATTGAATGCAATCAACAAATAACACACTTTAAGGAAATATTTCACTCGTCGAGTAGGGGACACACTTTCACTATTGGCCACTTGAATCTTCCATTGGCAGTTCTTATGGTGACTGCTCGCACCAGTCCATCTGCACCAGGGTGAAGTTCCTCGATGATGCCGATTTTCCACTGAAGAGGAGGAAGGTTGTCCTCCTTGATAATGACTACTGTGTCAACTTGGATGTTTTGCTGCTGTGAGAACCATTTAGGTTCACTTTGAAGCTGCGTTAAGTACTCCTTTTACCATCTTGTCCAGAAATGGTGCACCATTTGTTGCAATCGTTTCCACATTGAAAGTTTATTGCTTGGAACTAAAGTCAGATTGGGTTCAGAGATTGAGTTTAGACTGTGACCAATTAAGAAATGACCTGGAGTGAGACATTGAGGATCAAGGGGATCTAAGGATAGAACTGTTAGGGGTCTAGAGTTTAGACAAGCCTCAATTAGTGTGAGCACAGTAACGAGTCCTTCAAAGGTTAGCGAAGAGTTTCCAACAACTCGATGCAAAAGATACTAAACAGATTTTATGCCAGCTTCCCATAGCCCTCCAAAATGGGGTGATTGTGGGGGAATGTAATGCCAGTTGATAGCTCTGTTTGCTAGATAACTCGCAATTTCCTCTCTATGTGATGTTATAAATTGATGAAGGTGTTGTAGCTCCTTGTTAGCTCCAATAAATGTTGTAGCATTATCACTGTAAATATCTGAAGGTTTGCTTCTTCTGGCAATGAACCGGCGTAAAGCTGCTAGGAATGCATCTGAGGTAAGACTGCTGACTACTTATAGATGCACAGCCTTAGTTGCAAAACAAACAAATAATGCAATGCATGTTTTAAGTCGAATGTTACTTCTCTTATTAAAAAGGCGGATTAAGATTGGACCTCCATTGTCAATGCCACAGCTACTGAATGGACGTGATGCTTGAACTCGTTGCTTGGGGTAGATTGCCATGAGATGATGAATGGTTGTTCTCTTTAATTTATGCCATATTAGGCACTTGTGAACTTGCTGTCTGGCGATGTTTCTACCATTCAAAATCCAATAACATTCACGAATGGATGCTAACAGTAATCCTGGTCCCGCATGGGCTTGCTGTAGGTGTTCATGTTTGACAATAAGTGATGTCAGATGATGCTTGGATGGCAATAATACTTGATTTTTTTGTAGAAAATGGTAATGAAGTGTTTTTCAACCAACCACCTACTCTGAGTATGTTGTCATGTAAAAATGGACATAGATTTTTTTAGCTGGCTCTTTTTGGATACAGCACCTTTATTCTGTAAATCTTCGATCTCTTCACTGAATGATTATGCCTGAGTTATGCGAATGCATGTATTCAATGACTTCTGAAGTTCTTGAACTGATAAAGGTCCTGTCTTTTAGTTGGTTGACTGTTTGGTGTTATGGATAAATCTTTTGCAGTAGGCAAGAACTCTTTGCAATCTTGTTAATGAGGAAAATCTAGTAATGATGTCAGTGTGTTCTGTGATAAGTAGTGTAACTACTGCTCGTTCTTCCAATGTGGTGTGGTAATTCTCATCTATCGTGGTCTGAGGCATGTTGCATTAAGATTCTGATAAATATAATGGACCTGACCACCATAGTGTAGATTGCGGCAACTCTTGAGGCTTAACTCCTCGGGAAATTAAATCTGCAGGATTTTCTTGAGATGAAACATGATGCCAATTTTCTGCATTTGGTAATTGCTGAATTTCTGATACTCTGTTGGCTACAAATGTTTTCCAACGTGATGAACGGGAGACAACCATGACAAGACTACTGTAGAATCTGTCCATAAATAGGTTTCATTAATTTCTAGATTTAGGATTGGAATGGATTTCTGAATCAAGTGTGCCAACAATGTGACTGCAAGTAATTCGAGATGAGGAAGTGTAACTTGTTTGACTGGAGCTACTCTGGATTTTGAGCACAACAGCTTGACTGATTTTTTTCCTTGTTCATCGACAGACAGAAGATAGATGCATGCTCCATATGCTCTTTGAGATGCATCTGAGAAACCATGTACTTGAATGGTACAACACCTTCCTGTTCCTAAGACATGGCTGTCCACTTGAATGTCATCAAGGTGTGTTAGCTGATTTTGGAGTGCCTTCCATTCTGAGGACAGGTCATCAGACAACTGCTGATCCCAATCAAGTTTGTGTAACCACAATTTTTGGAGGAATATTTTGTAGGGTATTACTAATGGGATAATGAGGCCTAATGTATCAAAGATTGATGCCACTGTGGATGTTGTTGTGCGTTTAGTAATGCTGCTGTTTGCAGGAACATGTTTGATTTTAGTTGCAATTAAAAATTTGTCTGATGTGGGATGCCATGATAAACCTAATGCTTGCATTGTATCGTTACTGTCAACTGGAAAGGTAAACTCATTTCCCTGTCTTCAGGTAGAACAGCTTCAAGTATTGCTGCATGGTTCGAGCACCATTTTCTGATGGGAAAGCCTCCTTTGTTGAGTAAAGTAATGAGTTCATTTTGCAACTGTAGTGCTTCCGAAATGTGTGAAGCACCACATAGAGCATCATCAACATAAAAATCTCTTTGTAGAACAGCTGATGCAAGTGGAAAAGAAGCTGCTTCATCTTCAGCTAGTTGGTTGAGGCTCTGAGTTGCTAAATATGGAGCTGACACTGTACCATATGTGACTGTTAGCAATTCGTAAGTTTTGACAGGTGTGTTGGGAGATTACCTCCATATGATTCTTTGTAATCTAGTGTCATCCTTGTGAACCAGAATTTGTCTGTACATTTTTGAAATGTCTCCAGTGAATGCAATGTTATGGGTTCTGAATCTCAACACAATCGAATATAGATCTTGCTGTACAGTTGGCCCTACTAACAATGTGTCGTTGCGTGATACTCCCGTGGTGGTTTTGGCTGATGCATCAAAAACTACTCTAGTGGATGTGGTTGAGCTTTGTTTGAATACAGCGTGATGTGATATGTAGTAGTGTTCAGAATCATCTATCGCGCTTACTTCCTTCATGTGACCCAACGTTTCATACTCTGACATGAATTGTGAATACTGCTCTTGATTTCTTTTGAATTTAGTTTCCAATTGGTAAAATCTTCGTTGTGCTATATCAGGTGACAGAGATTCCTTTCGAGGCAAATTGACAACATATCTACCTTCAGAAGTACGTGCTGTGTTGTTTTTGAAATGAAATGTACATTGTTGTTCTTCTGGAGTTTCAGGTTTGGTATGCAATTCTTCTATTTCCCAGAATTTCCTAAGCTGAATGTCAAGAGTATCTTCCTTTTTGATGAAAAGAGAAGTGACTGTGTTGCATATTGCATTTTTGTTGCTGGATTGTGGGCATTTACCAGAAATTATCCAACCTAGATGAGAATTTTTTAAAACAGGAAAACCTGCCCGTGTTCTTTGTTCAGTATTTAGAATGTTGTAAAATAGCTCAGAAACTGTAGATTGAAGGTGTATGTCAACACTGTGTTTCATTGTTGAAGAAGTGTTGTTAATGCCTAGAACAGCTATAGGATCTTTCTTACGTAGCTGATTCAGCCTGTTGACTGTGTCTTCTTTGATGAGGTGAGTTTGACTCCCACTGTCTAAGGGACCTCGAATCTTATGAAATTTGCCCCTGTGATCCTTGATTTTGACAATGACATTGCACAACAATACATATGGTTTGTTATGAGTATCTGCGTGTTCATCCTTGACAGATGTGTGGAAGCTTGCAAATAGTGCTTTATTGTTTATGAATGATGAATGTTTGCATTACTGCCGTTGCCATTGTTTTCAAGGCGTAGTAAAGTATTATGTGCCTTGTTGCATTTACAACAGTGGCCAGATTTGCATTCTGACGTTGTATGTGTCGTCTGAAGACAATTTAAACATAGCCTATTATCACGAGCATACTGAATGCGATTTGATACAGTCAACTTCAGAAATGATTCACATGCAAAAATTCCTGGCTTATGTAGCTACTTGTTTACAATAAGTGTCAATATATGCGACATGTGTATAAGCGGATGGCTTTCTCTTGTATGAGTTTTCCTTGCTATCGATTACCCTGACTTTATTACTAGTAGGTTGCATGCTATAAAGGACTTGGCAACAGTGCTCTATGAATGATGTGAGTTCTTTAAGAGATGGATTTTTGTTATAATCTACCTCTAGTTCCCAGCCTCTTCTAGTTTCATAATCAAGACGATCAACGATATGTTCTGTCAAAATTACATCTTCAAGTGGGGTATCTAACTGTAATGTTTGCAGTGCTTGTAAATTGCTAGAGAATGTACTGATGAATTGCCTGAGGTCTTCGGCAGTTTCATTCTTAACTCTAGAAATATTTAGGATTTCACAAACATGCTTTGATGCTATGAGTCTCTTATTTTGAAATCTAGTGCACAATAGTTCCCAAGCTACATTATAGTTTGCTTCAGTGGTTGGAAGGTTTAGAATTAATGCCTTTGCCGAACCATGAACTGCTCCAAGTAGGTAATGATATTTTCGAATTTTTCCTAGGTTTGTATTATTGAGCACTAGTTATGTGAAATTGTCTGCAAATGTTAACCAATCCACATAATTACCACTGAATGTAGGTAGTTTGATTGCTGGCAATTCGAGGTTAATATTGTCATTCGAACTACTGGCTGTGATATTGGATTCACTTTTGGCGTCACCTTGTGATGGATATAATATGTTTTGCATCCTAGCGTTTAAACTGAATATTATCAACTCTATCATTACTCTGTGCCCTGGTTGATCTGTGTTTTCATCCTCAACTTTCAACTGAGATTGAACTGTGTCATACATTCTTTCTAACTCTAACAATGTGTCATAACAGACTCTGATTTCATGTATTGAATGCTCACTGTTGAATGATTCTACGAAATTACTTAGTCTTGTAATTGTAGCTTTTATCACAGCTCTTTGTTTAACACGATTCGACATTGCATCCATTTTATAGTTAAGGAATGTATAGGGAAGGGATTCTGACTTGTATAGTACTGCTTACAGTTTTTCCTGAATCCTTCGTGCTCAGAATGATGTCCACTAATGATGTGATAAGAGGACTTGGCTCCCATGCACTAAATTAATGTTGTCTTGTTGTAAAAACGTAACCATTTGCACACCAGACTTCTGTTGTTGTGTTGGTTTCGCATATGATGAAATATGTCTCTATTTCTTAAATAAAACGAACATCCTGACCGTAGGAGGACCAAAAATGAATGATTGACCCATGATTCTTGGCACGTGAACTGTATATTAAAATAAAACACGGCGTGGATAACTGGATTTCATCTCTTAGATGCACGTTTTTAATAAAGACAAGACTGGCCAAAGAGTTAGCAAAGAACATGAAGAAAAAAAAGACAATCTAACAATCAAAGAATAGAGAGGCACAAACAACGGACTTCAGATGTCTTGGCATAGATAGTCAATCCTACCAAATTTGGTTTCGATAGCTGCAGCTGTTTAGGAGTTGGTAGTGGGGACACACACACAGTTTGGTAGAAGGACAGACTGGCAGGTACACACATTCATCCGGATTGGTCTTGTAAGTCAACTTATTCATCATTTTTGCAGTATGTAAAAGTTGCGCTAAAATATATATAATATACCAGTGTACGTCACGTAGGTATCTTCATTCAAGGATCATGATGGTAAATTACTAGACTATATAACGTACCAAGGAAAAACGTAACTTTTGAAACGAGTTCAATTCTTTATACTCGAATGTTCATATTAGGTACAACAGCATGAGAAGGATCAGAAGTGTTAAATTAAATTACGAGAGACACAAGAAACATTTTAATACTTCACATTCTAATCCAATTCCAACACAGGAAGCTTTTTGCATGTTCGAAGCTCGAATATGCAGTGAGCTATCCTCAAGTTCTCACAATCAGACCTAGATGGCTTCTTGAATGTCACCGAGTGAAATATAATTATTTACTCTTACAATGTCTTTCTAAAGTTACGAGTAAGTATGGCTTCCTTGGTTGTTATTATTAGTTTACTGTTGAGAACAAGTTCTAACGCTCCCAGTTAAACTTATATACCGTACTCAGTTTGTTATTCATGGCTAGCAATGGTTCCGAAGAGAGGAGTTTAATCTCATCTAACCAATGCGCTATCCTTACAGACGGTGAATTTGATATTTTCAACAGATCAGTAATATATACTTTTACAAACCTCAGTTTCTCATTACCAATCCGGCTGTTCTTAATGAAAAGCTTCCCAAGAACTTTAATTTGCTAGCGTGTTAGCTTCAAAGGCAGCTGGCGCATCAATTCATTTGTAGGGAATGCTGCTTCTTTTCATGTTCGTCGAATAAACTAACTTTTATTCTCATTTGAACTCTTCCCTTAAAGGTTAATTTACGTCAACACAGGCATATAATGACATGTTTTACATACGTTACCTAATAAATTATATATCTACTGGTTTGCTAAAGAAGTTGACACATGACTGAAATACGAATGTGACTTACACAACAGTCACATATCGATATAATAAATTTAAATATTTTAAATATGAGAGTATGATTAATACTGATATTATTGAATGAAGGAAGGAAGATTTCAGTTTTACGTGACCGTTAATCTCGATATCATAAGCCACGGGACTTCCTTTTTACGTGGAATATGAACCACAGGACATGGCATTTCACTTTGAATATCTCACATGCATTGACCGGGAATCGAGCCCAGTCCGCCTTGGTGAGAGGCCAACAGCTTGACCGCTGTGCCACCACGCCTCTGATATCATTGAATATTTGAGCCTTCGTAAGTAATGAATTGGAATAGGTACGATGCATCTAGCCAAAGTATAAAAAGCGATATGTAATAGAACTGAAGGGATGTAGGAAAATGAAGAAGATTGCATTTGCGAATTTTATAAGGGTTACGTTACGAACGAAACAATTAAAATTCACAGCTGCTAAAAACTGAGGAAAAGTTATATTGTACCAATATTATCAATTGAGATATAAAGCTGTCTTTTCAGTATTTAACAAGTAGGCCTAGTTCCGTTGAGATTTAAACCACATATTTCCATATATTACACTTGTCCACTCTATTCACGCTTGCTGTTCCCAAGGTTGCAGGTTCGAATCCTGGCGCAGTCAGCTGGCATTTGAAGGTGCGCAAATGCGAGGGAGTTGTGTCAGTAGATTTACTGGTACGTTTATTTTCCCCTTTGGGTCAAATATCTGGAACCCCGGCGTCTCTAAAAGCCACAGTAGTTAAAAGGGACGTAAAAAATATCATTATTATTACTATTATTATTGCCCACCCTATCTTACAACTCAGTTAAATCAATGATCATACCAATGAATACAGGCAGTCCCAACACAACGAGAGGCGATGAAATGCTGATCAGTCGTCTGCGAGAACACGCACATCCCTACAATATCCAAGAGGCAGTTCACCACCGTCCACTTCATCTAAGACTTGGAAATATGTCCTGGGCATTGCATGGCTGGATTGGTGTGGGTAGCTTAGACTAGCTTCCCGGACAACATGAAATCTGGATTCGATCACCGACTGCGATCACATTTTCAAGTCTTACTCAACAGCAATATTTTACTTACCATATTATTTAATTAACCCTATCTGCTCCAATCTCAGATTTACGTGACAACTCCCGGCAATTACAGTATATTCCTGAGAAATCACATAAACACCATCTTTCACTAATGACCATTAACAAAGCGATGAGTTGGAAGATTTAAATTAGTATATCATAAACAAAAATCTTCGCTGCGATCTTTCAAGCGACATAATATTGGACATTTAGAGGTCAACACTTCACCACTAATAATGCATTACTTAAACACAGAAGAATTAGGTTACATAATACTTCGTTCACTTATTTTTACCGTGATCGGCTCTGTACGACTCTAACTCTAACGATATGGGTTTTTAAATCTGCACACTCGCCATCTACCTTATGAATCATGCATAGTATTTCATGGAACGAAGGTGCAGAAAGTTATGTTTATCATACCAGTTGTTGATAAACATCAAATTCCAAAGGCAATGAATGACATACATTCCTTCTTAGAAATGATAATGCACGCAATTTGTTATTTAAAAAACACGTACTACAAAATTATATGCTGTAAGTTTTCACTGATAGCATCGGTTTGTTGTACAAGGTTTCACAGAGAACGGCTCATGCCGTGGTGAGTTACAGGAATTCATCTCTGAGGAAATGACATGCATGCCGTCTACAATTTATGACAAATAAGATATATATTTACGTACCTGTCGGTTGAGATTATAGCAGTGGTCCACTGTGACAGATTTATCTCCCATTGGTTCAATAAGATGCGACCAATATTTAGATATTAAGGCGGACGACAAGTTCCTGAAAAGATTTTAGTTTTATTCTATGCCATATTAAATAGATAAAATATGTACTTATTACGTCAAGATTTACTGGGCTCGAACGATGATTTCAAATGTCATATCACTTAATTTGTTTCATAGTCTCCCACCAATGTACAGTACAAAATTCGAGTCAGATAACTGCAATACTTTCGGAGATCCTAATTTTGATGACTTCTGACGCTGGGCAACTACGTTACATTGACGGCGTTTCTGTAAAAACAAAACGCACGCCTGAAATGCCAAGTGTCTGAACTAATTTGCTACAAACGTTTATTATTATTATTACATTCGTTCAAAAATTAAGAAAGGGCACTCTCTCTCTGTCACACAAATTAGTCCAAAGTCGATCTCGCAATCATACAATGAGAATAGGCTAAATGTAGAATCATAAAACTCTAATAGGTGGACAACCAAACTCAAAAGCGTAAATGTGTTTTACTTCATTGTTTTACAAAAAAAAAAATACAATTGTTAGTTGAACCAATGTTGGAACAAAAGTAATTCGTCAAATTACGAATGTATACAGGAAATGTACTCGGATAAGACAATTATTCAAAGAAAAGAAAGCGAGAGCATTGTGAAGCACGATCGCCGAATACAAGGGTTGGGCAGGGATCTAGCGGTAGTGCTGCCGAAAGGAGAGGGTTAATGAGTGTGGGTTCCCGACAATTCAGGGATGATCCTCATGAATAATAATAATACACACACTTTCTTCGGGATTTCCCAATTAATTGGGGTCGCCGGAGCCAACCAGTCTCATTTTGGTTTTGGCCGGGGATTTAAGGCTGGATGCCCTTCCTGACGCCACGTAATTTTTCAGGTGAAAATTCCACCCCGTTGTCACCGAGATTCGAACCCCTGACAGCCAGGTGAAAGACGAGCAGCTAAACCACTGCACCATCACGCTCCCCTTGAATAATAATAATAATAATAATAATAATAATAATAATATAATAAGAAATCCATTTCCCGTAGAGCAACATTACGACATTACAGTACGGTAATCAAATTCCAAGGCAATGCCTCTGAAACACTGAACACTGATCATTGGGGGCAGATCACTAATTCAAGATATTCAACAATAAGAAAGAAAAATCTTTAAGAACACTTTTGGCCCAGTGTGGACTGAGGGAATTTAGATGAAAAGGAAATCCCAGGAGCTTTATCAGCATTCGGAGTAAATCTCGGACACAATCAAGAAAAAGCGTTTGAAATTCTATGGGCATATCCTCAGAATGAGTGACCACTGGCTGACTGAAAGAATTCTAAATCTTAATCTCTCAATGAAAACAAAGAACAACAAGCTTCGTGATGTTGAAAAAGATCTTCACGAAAAGGACATAATATCATGTGATATGGTAGTCAACAGGACTAATGTCAGGGAACTAGTTGACAATCATCAATTTTCAGACCACCCTAACATTACATCCTACAGAACCGGGACGGAGAAGCGCAGAAAGAGCCATAGCGAGAATATGAAGAGATTTTGGGAGGACAAGAAAGCAAGACCAGCTCGATAGCTTCTATAGCGCTCTTTCGACAGGCATTACAATGTAAATAATAATAATAATAATAATAATAATAATAATAATAATAATGAAAAATAATAATAGGGCTTCAGGCGCTTTGGTTTTAAAAACTCTGGAGGTTAAGGAGGAGTCCCTAAGGTTCGGTATAACAATACCTTATGATACGGGTTGGATGCTATTAAACACACGTAAATGCCATTGGTCAAGTGGAATATAACTAACAATCTTAGAGTTTTGAAAGAGAGCTTTTAATCGTCTGAGCCAAACAGCAAGAATGAATAATTAAAATAAGATGTTTGGAATTATGATCTCATTAAGGAGATGCGCCAAAGAAGTTATATTCAGCCACTTTTTAACATTTTGTAAAAGTTATGAAAACGTAGTCTTATGAGATCAATAACGATGTGTGTATGTCCTTATGTCTGCCCTGTTTGCACGTGTCGTCCTCTCCCCGTATCAACATATAGATGGATGCGACTATCGAAACCATATTTGGTACGAGTGAAGAACTGTGCCTGAACATCTCAATGCCGTAGTTCCGGGAAGAACTAAATAGCCTATTTGCATATATTCTACTGATTTTACTTAGGACATGAGAAATGAAAACAAAACTTTATACAAATGCACAGCTGCCATTTTTATGCTCATATAATTCCATTAAAATAGAGATCAGTATATTAAGACTTGTATGAAGATATACCGTGCCAAGTTTCGCAGTGCTCGGATGAAAAGTCGCGAGAAAAATCCATTTAAATATTTAAATTTCGCGTCACCGCCATGTTGGTTTTGTTCTCACCAGATTATTGAATGATCCATATGTGAACTTATGTTAATAGCCTCTAACAACAAACAAATGTTCAGTCTGATTGCTGCAATACATTCATATATTTTGAGTACCGTCTAAATATTTCAGATGGTCGTCATATTAGACTGTTTTATATGTAGGCCATAGGGTTATGTACCATTAGATGGAGATTATTGCGTACGTTCATTATTAAATCTCTCACTTCGAACGCATGATTAGTACACATGAAATAAAAACTTAATTTTACAATTTCGCACAGCCGCCATCTTGAGGTTATGTAAACAATTGATCTAACATAGATGTCAGTGCATTGCAATCTGTATAAACATTTTTTGTACCAAGTTTCACTGCGCTGGGATGATTACATCGCGAGAAAAGTCTATTTAAATGTTTCAACTTCGCTTAGCCGCCAAGTTCGTTTGCTACCTAACAGGTTTATGAAGGTCACATATACTGTATGAACCTGTATTATTACCCTTTATCGCCGTCAAAATGTCTGTTACTGTTGCTGATATATAGAATGTCAGTGAAATAATTCGCGCGACTGCCATTTTGGATTGGTGAAACGTATTAAAATTTGAAAGGCACGGTTAAGGTCGGACGAGTCAGTACGTGGTATGTATATACAGTGTTTCATTGAAATTGCTTGGGCCATTTAGATTTTATTGGGGGTCACACACACACATACGCACACACGGACAAAGGGTGATCTCATACGCTTGGACAATGTGTTGAACAGTTTGACGTTCAGCACCACAATCACAGCGCGTTTACATCAATGAAACTAGGCTAAGGATGAGCTAAGTGGTGCCTGTTCGCTTGCGCGAATAGGTTTGTTAGCAACTTTTGTTTCCCGTTCGGTTTGAAATATTTGTTAATTTTTTCATCCATATTATTCTACTTCGCCTGTAATTGCAGTATTTATTGTTTAAGTACAATTTATGTAACAATTGTACTTATGTTTTCAATGACTCTTGTTGCTTTTCTCTCCTTTCTTGAAGTGTGTTCTAGTGCACTTCTCTCTCTCAATATCACAATTGTACTATTGTGGACCGACCCGTTACTCTCGCTTCGAGTCCTGTACTTTGCACTGATTGGCTGCCTGCTACCCCCTTATGCTCTGGCATCACCACCTTGCATTGACGTCATACCAGCTATATAACCACTGGTCTTCTGGTCCACTGGGTCGACTCTACTCCACTAGTCACCACGGCTACTCCTCGTCTCTGCTGGGGCTATTGCCCTCTTGGCATAACTTTCTTGGCCGGAGGCTCTGCTCCGCTATCTACATGAAAACTTGGGTTCAGTCTGCCCGGACAGCCCATATTCATCGGCTTACACTTGGGCCATATTAGCGACGCGGATGCACTCTGCAAGTCTTTGTTATGAAGACATAACTTCGCTCACCAGAAGAGGTGTTCTTTACCACGAGACACCTCTCCACATGTCATCTCTCATCAGGAGAACTAAACTACAGTCAAGATCCTGGCTCAGAACCCGGACTTTTGGAGTATGCTGGACTGAACTCTCATACCAGCCCTGCGCGGGCAAACCAAACTACTTCCAGCTACTGATGTCCTCACGTAGCCAGCCTACATCTGGAAGGTGTTTTAAGGGATGATACTTCTTGTATCACACATCAAAAAAGTGGTAACCCGTTCTAGTCAACATACATTTCTGCACGGATTCTTTCCAGTGATAAGAAAATGCAGCTTTAATTACCTAGGTATATTCTCAATTTGTGATGGATCTTTTCTATGCAATTTAAATTATTTATGCTCCTTTTATTCAGCAATTTACATTTAATCCCTTCTAGGGAATTAAAGCTTGCAAGCTATTGACGTTTCCTGGAGAAACAAGTAATTTTGAACTGACATTTTTTAATTGTCAATTTTTATGACAATATTTATTGAAAGTATTCTTTCTTCATAAATTATATGTTCATTAGAGATCCAAAAAATATAAGTGAAAGCTAAGCTCTAATATTTGGTCTCTTCCATCACCATCCTATGGAATTTAACCCTTGTGCACGAAATCCTAACCTGTCGAAATCCCTTTGGGTACTACCCCACCACTGCCAATTGTCAATACAAATGAAATTTAAAATCAATGTCTGATATCTCATAAAGTACAGTATGTATGGAAACTATTCCAAAATTGGCACATGTATCGAACATACGAATAGTACTGCAGCTTAATATTTGAGTAAAGCAAACATTACTAACATGATTCTACGCATGCTGAAATATTCAATGTTCAACTGCATGCATTTATTGAGTTTCGAACTTATTTTGTGTGTGCAATGTATACTTTAAGATATGTCACTATGCATATTTTCTGAGTCACCTTGGCTGCCAACTCATGATAAATGCTGTCTAGAATTTAGAATACTAGTGTCAATATCTTATAAATTATGCATGCAAGCAGCTTAAACTTGGCACACGAATATGCCACAATATTGCAGGCTAATTGTGAGCAACCCACAAACGACAATGTTGCCAACGTGGTTCTACGCGTGCTGATAGGTACAATATTTAAATGCATGTCACTTCCATCCTAACAAATTGATCTAATCCAAATTCTGTATGAGCAACAGGCTATGTGCCTTAAAATATAAAAATGTTCTTATTATCAGAGTTACAAGGGATATCAACTGTGTATTAATAATCTCAAAACCTTTGAACCCTAGACTCCATTTATCAGAATGTATGTACTGAACTCACTCCATACTTAGAACAATTTAGCGTAAATGGTCAAAGTTAGCGCTACCATCTTAATCCCATGCACGCCTTTAAGTTCAATGTTTATTTGCATGTTATAACCTAGCCAATTTATGAATTGATACTGTGCCCATTTACGATGTCGTGGTCCGGCGTGAGTTTAAAGAGAGCGCGCTCGTGACGTCAGCTAGTCAAGGTCTAGTTGCCAACTCAACGCAAGCTTTGAACCGGCCACATGTTCCACGTGTAGGTAGCGGATATTGAAGGCATATTCGTTATAAGCTTTTGTTATAGAAGAAACTTATCTCAACGCTTCAGTATTGTATGGGGAGTAATATGATTGCTTACTCATGATATTCTATTGGAAATTACAAACCTTCTGGAGGGTTCTATGAACATAGCCAATTATATGGAAGATCAGGCATTACGTAATGCGAGTTGAATGATCGATATGCGCCCATGAGACGGTATAAAAACTGGCCTTGACACACGTCAAGTACACAGTCGAACATAGTCTGACCTGTCATCGAACCACGAAGTGTGTGTGTGTGTCACCGATAAAGTTGAATACGACGTCAGTATGAGCGAGTGCTCCTTCGAACTAGGCAATTAGTGCGACGTTACTCTGTCCGTTTGGATATAGCCTAGGTGCGACGTTGGTGGTGAACATAGCCATAATTTACAGTGCTTCGAACGTATAATTCTGCACCTAATAGAACACTTCAAGACATCAAAAGGTATGTGAGTGCGACTTGTATTTTACAAGTATTTCATGTGGTTTTGTGTATAGTCCCCACTACCAACAACAAACTGTTAAAAACTGGGACCACCTCATAAGTTAGCAATCGAACATTTGCAAAAGCTAACAGGCTACCCTCACAACTTATATTTTTATACGGGGAAATAGCAGGCCAGATTCCACCTATATTCACAAAGACATTATCACCTGGAATTATTGTTATTTGCCTGTCCCGTCAGACCAGGGGGGTCATACCAGTGAACTCCATTATTAAACATGAACATTACTAGCAGTGTGCCTTATGCGCATGGATACCAGTCCCAAGATAGGATAATTTCATTACTCCAGTCCATGGAGATGACTAGCGGCTAGAAGGCAGGATGTGGGGAGACCTGACCAGGATGTCCTTAGGAACGGGGAATAAAGCCACCTGCGGCTGAGGTCCGTAGGCCAAGCAGAATGCTGCATCATACCCCAATGCCCTGCGTTTCAACTTCTCAGGTCCGTGGTGCGTGGAGTCGACCTGCACTGGGGGAGTTGAACGCGACATCATGCCCCATGTTAAACTTTTCAGATCCGTGGTGCGTGGAGTTGGTCTGCATCGAGGGAGGTCTGATAGCCAAGGAAACATGATAACGTAGACTTCCGCAAGCTTAAACATTTCAGAGAGCCATGAATATTCCTCCGTTCTGATAGACCAATTCACCTTCTTTATTAAGTAACTCTTGTACAGTTAGAATGGTTGCATATTTTTAGGCGTAATTTTTCCATATAGTCAGGGTAGATTTGCAGCCGAGGTGCAATCCTCAATGTTTCATTTTTGCAATAAATAATATGAGGATTCCTATCCTAATTCATAAAGCAACAGATTTTCAATGATTAGGTGCATTAAATAATTTTTATTCTGCATGACAGAAAAATATGATGTCTCATAATAATAATAATAATAACAATAACAAGAAATATTTTTTTCTGAATAAATAATAATAACCTTGAATTCTATAAATAATGATGTAAGTGATATTCCAAATGATAATAGTCATGAAAGCTACTGATAAAATATATTGAATAATAATTACTGTTGATATCCATTTGAATGCTTAACATTTGTTATCTTTTAGGATGTTGAGAATAGAAGTTAAATTGCTAAGGCACTTTGTAAAAGTTGTTTAAAGCGGCCTAGATCCTCGTGTTAAGTGGAGATTAGAGGAGTTGTATCCGAAATCCACCGAAAGTTGTATGTATTGATAAAAAATAAAATGAGAGTTGCGGGAATTGTCTCCTGTCCCATAATGCTTCTGTGTATTCCAAATCCTAAAGATTTCCCTGTGATGTGATAGCTCAAATTATTATGGATTATTACAAGCAATATTGCCATGCAAATTTTATGGTCATATGAATTCATGGTCACTGCATTAGATCTTTAAAGTTATGAAGGAATATGTCTAGCTAACTCCATGAAACCAGATATTATTATTATTATTGTTCTCAATTGTCTGCTATAAAATTAACTGATGTGCCCAAATAATAGTCATCATGACATTTTGACATAACTGCGTTAAGAAGTGTGTTCATTAAATAATTGAATGAAGAATCGCGTGTGAACTAATCCGTGCTAATATCAGAACTATTTGTAAATAGTAAAATAGAGTAACTATTGTTACGTGCCACCCCCCTAGTGGCACTTTTGTTAACTGGATTACGGTGGGTAGGAAGCACAACACCAATTACTGCTTAAAGAAGTAATTAACTTTATTGCGGCCAGAAAATTACACTAATCAGCAAATACAAGCAATTAGGAACCTTACTCCAGTTTACAAAGTCTATTGCTTGTGGAGAGCTCTTGCCCCTTCCACTTGTCAACAAACCACAGAAGTTAATCCTGCCGCTAATGAGCCTAGTGGCCTTGACAGAACTACATGCAACTTCTTTCTAATGTGCGCCTACTACAGTACTTACGAGCACTTGCTGCGCGCTGTTCACCAGCTGGGAGAAACAATGTCACTTAATTTCGACACCACAATATCTGACACTCAGTGAAAGCACACTTACTCAGAACACGGCAGTCCCCTGTATGTTCCTCACTTCGCCGCTACACTAGGGGTTTCGCAAGTCACCACACTTCTGTCGCTCAGAATAAACGCTCACACTAGCTCGTAAAACACAACAACAACAACTGCTTCACGGGTCACTCTTATATAGCAGGCCGGTGACTCAATAAATGGTTCTAGATCCATCCAGGGTCCACGGCTTCTCGAGGTTTCCATCGCTGGTCCAGTCACGAATCTTCTGGACTATCCCTTTGTCTTAGTAGCCCTGTTGCATAAGGCACACGCAATACAGGAGGCATGCCACAGCCCAGCCCCTGGGGCAGTTGTGACTCAAGCGGCGAGCGATGACACAAACTCACAGCCGTAACACTATGCAACATAAGAGGGAAACATTATTTTATGTCATCTCGACTTGTATAAATTAAAGAATGAAGTGTAATTCATAAACATAGTCAAGATATGGACAATTTTAAATACGACTATGGTTTATTTTCATATAAGAGAGACATAAAATCTGCTATTGAATGCGTGTGCTATTTTTGTTCTTCTGCAAGAATGCAGGAATTTAATGAATAATTTTTTTTTTTTTTTTTTTTGGTGAATTGGTTCGTCTTGAAACATGGTCTTCAATTCTCAATTGCATGTCATGTCTTTCCTTTTTCCTTTACGAGCGGTATGGGCACAGTTTTGGTAATTATCGCCCAAACCCAGAACGCCCTGAGAGAGATATCGCGCTAACACTGTGTTCACTGCTGTCTCGCATGAGGTTGTCTGTCGCTCCAGGTGCACAGACGGGCACAATACGAAGGATTTCACGTACAATTGACAGTATGCCTTGAGAGACACTACTGTACTTATTTACAGAGTCTCAGGCTTACCAAATGCCTAGCAACAGTCTGTAAAAATTTAAGTCCAAGACTCGATCACGTGGAATCTGTCCATTCAACCTATTTGAAATTCTGCACACGATTATGTCTTAATATTGCACATACAATTTGGGTAACACATATATGTCAGTTTTACAAAAATATTTCTACGGACTTCCAAAGCAACCTTGCATAACTGCATGAAACTTCGATAACATTCAACGGGTTTATATTAAATTTTCAATATGCAGTGTATACGAAATACGATCGTGTATACTTTCAGAGACAGCAGTACGAACTCTCCCTGGGCATTTGAACGTAGACTCTCTTTACCTCAGAATCAAAGCGCTAAAACAATTTTAAATACAGTATAATGCCTATTAGTATTCAATACTTGTGGTATAATTTGAACAAATCCTAAGTGCCAGTGTTACCAACTTAATTTCGTAAATATGGCTATTTTTAATTAATTGGTATAAATGCTCGTAGAGAAATCAATTGTTAGAATCTTTAACTTACGTTCTTGACGGAACTACTATGTTGCTTTTCCTTGTGCATTGCAACTTTGGCAGCAATACAACTTGAGGTAACATTCGTCCATTTCTTTATAACTTTTCAAAATTTAGTGAATATCCTAATGACCTAGATCGGGGATTGAAAGTGTGAATTGTGTTTGATTTCATGAGGATTGCGTAAATTGTGTTCCACGTTCGTATTGAATGAGCAATGTCTGGCAAATGAACAGTCGATAAATCTTATTCTGATTTTCGGACACTAGCTCTTTGGCAAATATAGTAATTATTATGTTGTGAAAAAAATTGATGATATTTTCTAAACTTGAAGCAATATTCTTCTTCATTTAAATGGAGTGATCACTGAGCTGCGTGTTTGTTTGAATTTATGTCATACGAGTGTGTCATACCACTCCGAGTGTCTGTCCATCCGTCTATTGGTTAGTTTGTCCAGTATTGGCGTCTAAACGGCCCATCCGATATTAATGAAATTTTGAGGAAATATATCAATATCTTGTGACCAGTTTTATCATCCAATATCTTAGGATGTTGGTGATACGTGGAGTTTATACTTCAATACATGGCATGGAATGATCATGAATTGGGTTTTGTGATCCACCTGACACTTCGTTGCGTTGCCAACACTAATAACATAGTCAAGGCGATGAAGGTCACTTGACGTTGCAGATAGAGGGCATCGTGGGGTTTCAGTCAGCGAACAGCAGAGAGAGTCGAATACCTTCCGTGATGAACAGCTGATGTGACTCCGTCAATGCTTAACCTCCAGTAACAAGAGTATAAATCCTGTTAACTCGCGGTGTTCTCTTCATACACATTGTTCGCATCGTAATGTACCTGTGTATTAACTGTTCCCGTTACGTCATGGACGATTAGACGACTGGAACCTTTGAGGGAAAAGTTTGAGTACGTCACCTCATTTGAAAACACCGCGTGTCCTGGTTGGACAATCGAATGCACGACATTATATTTCTTATTTTTCTGCTATGTTTATATTATTTTCGAGGAAGATGTTTTGATTCTATTTATTTATTTATTTCGGCCTTCATTCATTTACAGTATATTCCATAAATATCTGCCTGTTGAAACAGTATGGAGTGCAGCGTGGAATATTCGAGAAGCGGAAGCGAATATTATAACGCACTCTGAATACGGAAGTGGGTCTGGACTGTACTGGACTTGAGCACTTGAATGGCATGAGTCACTTGCATGAGTAGAGGCAGTGATTGTTATGGCAGTACGAGATGCAGCGAGTGTGTGATATCAGTTGCGTTAAGCGAGCGTGTCCGTTAGTGTGTTGCTCTAAATGGCCGGCCGTACAGATCACTCGGGTCAGTATGCGGACTCCAGTGCATAATACTATATAGGCCAGGCGCCGATTTATTTTGTGGTGTGGTTATTGCAAGAAACGATTCATGTGAAAGTGTTGCGAAATGTTATTGTGAGTACACCTAAATTTACGAAACTGTAATTGGGACTATTAAATGGTTGAATGGTCATGCGAAAGTTGTAAACTGTTATCACGATTAGACACAAATTTACAAAATTGTAATTGGGACTATTAAATGGTTGAATGGCCATGCAGAAGTATTGCGAACTGTTATCACGATTACACACAAATTTACGTAATCGGAATTGGGACTATTAAATGGTTGAATGGTCATGCAAAATTGTCACGTACTGTTATTACGTGTATTCACAAATTACGGGAACTGTAACCGTACCAATATTAACTGGTTAAGCTGGCAGCTAAAAGTGCCGTGAATAAATAATTGCGAGGGCATGCAATTTATGAGAACGGTAATTGCGATATCCCATTTTATCGAGGGATTGAATCGGGACTCATTTGGAACCGTGCCCTTCGGAAAATAATTGGCGAGACGTGACGTCAAATGTGGACAGTCACGTTAACACTGGTCGGATCACATCTGAGATATTTGTTGCAACAGCATGTGGGGTGGAATTTCTTTGTCAGTGCGTGCCGCGACGTTGGTGGAAATGGTAAGACGCCTCATCTATTTAGTCCTCGATCCTGTCAATATGAGACGCTAGACTACCCGATGGGATTTTGACTGCAAGGATGCCGGTGATTGGCATAATGTGGAGAAGACCTGCCGGTGGTGCTGGTGCACGTCGCGACGCTCACAGCCGATGCCGGAGCGCGCCCTCATGGAAAAGAAGATGGATCGATACCAAGGTTCCTCGAGGCGATCTACAAGTATGGTATTGTGTCAGCTAATTCTTCGTTTGGTTACTTATTGTTATCGTACAATTAATTTAAATCCATCGTTATTACCTAGTGGATTGACCCCCGTAGGTTAAGATTAGTTAAGATCAATTTATATTTGACAGCTCCAGATTCGTTGTAAACGTGGCATTTGTTTCCAAATATCCTTACAGGCCGAGTCTCGATTTCTATCTTAAGACAGCCATCTTGCCGACACCATCTTTCGTAATTATTTGTGATCTATTGAAGCGACATGTTGGTCGTAATGTTGATTAAATGGGATAGCCTGTGATTTGCATTTATTAAATTTAAATTGAGCATGCCGTCGGGGGAAGGAAATATTTCGAGCGCAGTAGTGTAATGCCTTGGCGCTATAGTAGTATAATGCGTATCAAGTTTTGTTGTTTACATACTCGTGAGCCGTAGTGCCACGACACATCGAGTGTTGTTTCAATTTCGTGAGGCATGGAGCCGCGACATATTAGGTATTATTGTTCCATTCGTGAGCCATGGAGCCACGACATTTAAGGTTTTATTTACAAGTCGTGAGCTGACTTTCAGATGCCATGATGTAGAGGTTTATCGCGTAGGCGCGAATATGTCTCTGAGTGTTACGTTATATTATATTATTTACGCTACCCGTGTATCTTTAGGTTCTCAACGTTTAGTGAATAAATCTCACTTCAGTGACAAATCAGGGTTCATTGCAAAGCTGCTAAACATCATAGCACTATACAATCATTACATAGGAAGCCATGTTGTTCTTATGCATTGTTATGGATTATCGAGAAGAAGACTGTTACAAAAAGACAAATGAACAACGAGAATCGACAACACATCACACTGATTATTATTGCTTCCCCCATATAAGCGCCTTCCCACGTGCAGCAACGATATATCTCGTAGGACGTCATGCCATATACAGGGTGTTTCTGGAGGAAGAGTAAACATTTTAGGAGGTGGTATAGATGAATTGGAATAAAAAAACATATAACATGTGTCCCATTTGTATTGCGTACAGAGATGCAGCTGCTAGTATTTAACCCAAACAAATATAAAGCCAAGGCAAATGAGGGCGTTCAAAGTTTCAAAAGTTTTAAAAACTCCACCACCAATGCATTTTGCACTTCTCACTCCGTGTAGCTCTTCGGAGGGCGTCTTAATGTTCTTTGACGAGGGCTGCACTATACATAATCCAAACGACCAATTCTGCTCTTATGTTAACTTTTTCCTTTTAGAGTCCGATTTTCAGCCATCCCCACAGGCAAAAATCCAAAAGGGTAAGGTCCGGGGACCTTGGTGGCCAAGAAACTCGCCCATATCTCTCTATCCATCTCCCGTGGAATGTTAGGTTTAGATGCTGTATCACCAGACGACTAGAATCTTCAGGAGCCCCGTCATGCTGAAAGAACATACGCATTCTTGTAGCCAAAGGAATATCTTCCAATAATGTTGGAAGTTCATTTCCAAGAAAGTGCAGATAATGAGTTCCTGTAAGACGATACGGTAACACTACAGGCCCAATCAACTGATTGTCAATCAACCCTCACCACACATTTACAGAGAAGCGTTCCTCAAAATGTTTGTCCACAATGACATGTGGGTTTTCTTCTGACCACTGATGTTCATTACGAGTGTTATTGATGCTGTCACGAGTGAACGTGACTTCAACAGTGAAGATTACAAATGGGATTAATTGGCAATTTGCACGTATCCAACGACAGAATTTCAATCGTATATCTGCATCTCCTGCTCGAAGGTGTTGAACGGGCTGGTAATGACACGGATGCAACCCGTGCATACGTTAAGTTTGCCATACTTTAGTACATGGAACACCGATACGTGCACAAAGCCTACGTGCACCAACACACGAAACGACAACTGTTCTGGTTACACACCAACATCGAATCTCGGTACGCAACAAAAATGGGACTCATGTTATGTGGGATGTTATATTGCAATTCATCTATACTACCACCTCCTAAAATATTTATTGTTCCTTCTGAAACACCCTTGGTGTATTCTTTGGACTACACGTCTAGTAAGAGTTAGCTATTGCTGCTCTTTGCCTTTTTCCTTAGCTTTATTTATTTAATTTCCTTTCTTACAGACACCTTCAGCGACCCTCTGTATTCTATCTCTCTCAATCCACGTGTCTAAGTTTTTTTTAAAGTTTGTTCTAGATGTGTATCTTCTATGGAATCTGACTAGCGGCATCTTACGGCTACCCGCTGAAGTTATTCAAACTCCTCGAGTCAAGAGGATTTACACACCGATCCACCAGGCGTCGTCTTCGTCGTCAGCTAAAATCACCTTGAAGACACTGCTCCATGAAGAATCAAATTTTTTGTATAAGGGTTTTTATTTTTTCAATGTTTCCCATTCTGTCATAAGCTCTTTTGTTTCCCTTCCCTCTCCTCCTTGCCTACCTAGCTCTGTCGTGTGCGTTTTTTCTCGCTTACACTTCTAGTCTAGTCGTCAAGTGAACAGTTTGGTGCTCTCTCTTAGAGGCCAGCCTCCTTTCTCCATGAGGCAATTTAAAATCGACGCCATGTCTGATTTATAATATAACGGTTACCAGGAACAACCGCCTGCTCAACATGCAAAGTTAAGTACAGTGATTTTAAACATTTTAATGAGTTTTTAATCTAAACTCCAAAGCTTCAAATGATTTATTCTGATTTTCTAATATTGTGCAATAACGGCCACTGCGGGATTTTCTATCATGCTCAAGATAACGAAATCTTATTTTCGATCAAGAATTTTAGTACTTCTTGTATGATATAAAAGAGATTCATTCTCTCACCGTGGGATTTTTGTCAAAACTCATTAATAACTTTCTAAAACTAACTTGCCTTCGAGGGAGTTCTACCGCTCCATCTAACTGTCATTACAGTTCTGGATATTTCCTTAAAACTTCAAACCGTGAAGCACTACGTCCAATACAGTCAAATTGCTGAAAACCTAAAGTTAGGTGGAATAATCAATTCCAACTTAAAACTTACTCAACGCGAAAAACATGATTAAATTCAACCAAATATCTCCATAAACTGCAATAACTTTCCTCTTGTTCTATAAACTTTCAGTGCTACAATAGTGAAAATCTTAACACCTTTCAACAAACTTTAGTGCAAAACAGTATCCGTTCAACTAACTACCGCGCCGCGTTTGATTGAGAGCAATAAAACAGGCCAGAACTTTGATTTCCTATCTCCTTTTCCTCAAATACCTTTTACTAACAAATTTAAGTGAAGTTCAATATCTAGTTACAACTCTACGAGGCCTCGCTTAAAATTAAGCGCCCTCCCTTTTTTGCTCCGTTTACAATTTATTCACTCTGCTTCAATATATGTGGCTATAGCCCACATTTTAATATGTATTGTTTTTCCCTTCTAAAACTAGGGAGTTCAACTTTTTTTCCAATTATAAAATAGTTATCTAATTTGTGTAATCCAGGCTTCATAAAGTGTGACCTGCTCCATTAGAATTTGTAATTATTTAAATTCCGCTTAAATATTAGTAATTATAGAAACTACTTATTAATCTTTCTCTCCTTATCCTGCTAGCTCAGGATTTGTTAACTTTCTAATTATTAAACTTTTGTACCTGATTCATTTGCTCCAGGCTTCGTTAATTCGACCTGACCCTTTTGATTGTTAACATCTGCTTAAATAATAGCGGTAACCTCCGCTTGTAATTTTCCTTTTTCCTCCTGTTACGATCAGGAATTTAATCTATTTGTTTCTAGCCTTTTCGCTCAAAAAGGACATTTTCTAAGTGATTGGTATCCTAAAGACCAATACAAAGAAATATTAATCTAAAGTTTAATACATATACTAGTCTCCTTATATGCTTTAATTTTTCAATTGTAAGCACATCCTTTTAAAATCCTTGTGTAATTTTAGTGCTTGTAATTGGTTCGAAACCTGCACATTATTTAACATTTTTACGCATTGTAAACCTCTTACTATTTGGTCTAAGGCCTTGAAACCTTACAAATAGCTAAATTGTTATTCTCAACTCAAAATAAGATCACAGATCTAAGTACTGTTAAACATTAACAATTCTATCAATTGTTAAATACATTCTTTATTGTTTTCCGCTTTATCTCTCTTGTTAGAATCACGGTTAGGCTGAACCTCCTCTTCCCTGATTCTCCTCCCAAAATTATTGCTTATTTCAAAATAGAAAATACAATCTCTGAATCAATAAAACTTTACTACTTGTTGCGTTTAAAACGAAACTTCCAATAACAACATTTATAAAGTTTCTTTTAGCTATCTTGGCTAATTCTAGTGAACAATTGAGGCAAGTATAGCTTGCTCCGCCAGCTTCCTACTTGTTGAGATTTTCTCTCTGACTTGTGGTCTACTTTCAAAATTTTGGTTTTGTTTAAGTTACGCCTGAGGTTTTCCTCTGTTCTAAACTTTTAGTCAGCACCCTGCTGGGTACGAGTTTAGCCTGCTTTGGATGCAACAATTGGTACTTTCTTGAAGTTTCTATTAATAAGAGTAAAACGATTTCTAAAAGCAATAAAGTTGCTTTATCGCTACACACTCTGGGGGCATTCGGCCGTTCTGTCAGAGGTCCAAGTGTCTAGAAACATAATTATCACGACTAATTCAAAGTCTTCTAGCATTTCGAGAGGCTTTCTAAAATCTTACACTTTTGAAGTAAAGTGTCTAGGTCCTTTCCCTTTGGCATACCTGGCCTTGCTAGAGTATCACCCTTCCCCAAAGTACTGAAAGATATGCTCGGGAGGGTAAGAGCACTTAGCGATTGCTCGCAGGCGACCCCAGCTCTCGCTGCACTTCCCTTTAGCCGTAGACAGGTCCCCACACATTTTAGGTACTTCACTAGCTTTGTGAAGTGGAATCGTTTGCTCAATTCGTACTTTTCTTCTGTTTTGTGTTGGATTCTCTTCCTTTACACCGATACTTGCTTCCACTCCTAAATCGGCCTCCTTTTCTCTGTCATCATCTTCCCTTAGGTAGGTTTAATACTCAGTAATAACCTACCAAACGTTGGTCCCAGAAACCCGGGAGAATCCTATTTGTCAATATTTTGCAAATTACTAATATCTATTTTGTATTTTTCAGCTATAACTTTACTGTGTAAGGCTGGTGGAGGTGAAAGAAACAGCTCCTGTCTCCTTCAGTGTCTATCACTTCCAACCTGCTCGTTGCTGCCAACCTAACAGCATTCCCACCAACTCCACATTATCGAAAGTTGTACTCAAACTTATCCACTTCGTTATGGCCCCCGACAAAGATAGGGATGAAGAGCTCACCTTCAAACGAGCGTCTTACAAGGGACAAATCACCCGATTTTAAAAAATTATCAAAGATCTGAACCCTACAGAATCTCATTTAGATATAATAAAACATCGCTTAAAAGACTATGAAAATTCTTTCGAAAATTACAACACTGTCCAAACAGAAATTGCATCATGCATGTTCAATGAAAGAGACGATCGAGTAGAACTCGAAAACCAATATTATGAAGGCATAAGCGCTGCCTTAAAAATAATTCGTCAACTTGAGGAAGATCAAAAAACGGCGTTTCAGTTCTTAGCTCACTCCACGAACAACAAACCTCGTCTCGTGAGGGCACTCATAAACCTAAACCAATACTTCCAAAAATAAATTTGCTTCATTTTCAGGAGACGAAGTAGCATGGGACTCTTTTTATGAACTTTTCTGCTCTCTTCCCCATGACAATGAAGATTTTCCAGTAATTTACCAATTTCATTATTTAAGATCAATTCTTCGCGATCAAGTACTGCAGATAGTTGAAGCACTCCCATTAAGCGCCGAAAACTACCCCATTGCCTTTAACTTATTGAAGGAAAGATATGGAAATTTACGTTTACGTATTCAATGCCACATGAAGGCCCTATTCAACTTGCCCTCTTTACAGCATAATGACGTCACAAGCTTGCCTACTCTCATCGATACGACACAACTTCATGTTAAAGCATTATCCCAATTGGATCTCCCACTAACCATTGGGACACTTTCTTAATACATTTAGTGGTTTCTAAAGTTGATACTGCTGCTCTCAAAGCTTTGGAAATTGGACTGTCTAATAATGATGATTACTCTTAGGAGCATTTAGTCACCTTTATAAAAACTAGATGTCAACCTTTAACCGCCTTATATAACCAAAGTGAGCCTGCCTCTCCTAATTCTAAACGTGAATCTATGTCACCTAAATCTAAAAGCGAAAATGCAGCGTCTAGTACTCAAAAACCTGGGTCTAGCTCTTCGAAATCTAAGTCATTCGCCACTGGTTACCAAACTAGGTCCAGTGAACGCCGTACCGCTGGCTCTCTTGCATTAAGTACCCAAGTTGAACCCTGTAAAAGTCTTAATGAACCCCTTAAGTGCATACTATGCAAAGATTCTCACGCTTTATACTTATGCAAATCTTTCAAAGAACTGTCAGTGGATTAGAGAAGGAAATTGGTATCTCAAAACAAGCACTGCTTTAATTGTCTTTCACCTAAACATTCCGCTTCTAACTGCAAGTCCACTGGACTCTGTTTTCATTGCGAAAGAGCGCATCGCACTTTATTGCATCGTCATGATCAATCGAAGTCATCAGCAGCATCCACTTCTCAAAAAAGTGATAATACTATCAATCCTAATGCTTCATCTTTTATTCAAAACGCCAAGTTTTTGCGTAGTGCTCAAGTACTATTGTCCACTGTTCAAATTGAGGTTCAAGATAAATCTGGCAACTGGGTCCGTACCCGAGGTCTCATTGACTCAGCGGTGACCCATGATTTTATCTCCAATTCTTTAATAAAAAACCTGGTCTTCCAGTAACCCCCACTTCTATCGACGTATCAGGCATTAACAGCTTAAAATCACAAGCTTTGCAATTCTCAAAATCTATATATATAAAGCACAAAGTTTGTCTGTCTGTCTGTCTGTCTGTCTGTTATGTATTCAAATCTACACCGTTTCACCGATCTGAACCAAAATTTGTATACTTACCCTTTGGAACCCTGCGGGTAACCCTGTCAACATTAAATTTCGGACAGACCACCCCATGCCCTGCATTTAGGCCCTTTTGCACAAATCTACACCGTTTCACCGATCTGAACCAAAAGTTGTATATTTACCCTTTGGAACCCTGCGAGTAACACTGACCACATAAAATTTCGGACAGACCACCCCATTCCCTGCATTTAAGCCCTTTGGTCCAAATCTACACCGTTTCACCGATCAGAACCAAAATTCGTATTCTTACCCTTTGGAACACTGCGACTAACACTGTCTGCTTGAAATTTCGGACAGACCACGCCATTCCCTGCATTTAGGCCCTTTTTGCACAAATCTACACCGTTTCACCGATCTGAACCAAAATGTGTATACTTACCCTTTGGAACCCTGCGAGTAACACTGTCTGCTTGAAATTGCGGACAGACCACTCCATTCCCTGCATTTAGGCCCTTTGGCCCAAATCTACACCGTTCCACCGATCTCAACCAAAATTTGTATATTTACCCTTTGGAACACTGCGACTAACACTGTCTGCTTGAAATTGCGGAGAGGCTACTCCATCCCCTGCATTTAGGCCCTTTGGCACAAATCTACACCGTTTCACCGATCTGAACCAAACTTTGTATACTTACCCTTTGGAACTCTGCGAGTAACACTGTCCACTTAAAATTTCGGACAGGCCACCCCATTCCCTGCATTTAGGCCCTTTGTCCCAAATCTATACCGTTTCACCGATCTCAACCAAAATTTGTATATTTACCCTTTGGAACACTGCGATTAACACTGTCTGCTTGAAATTGCGGCGAGGCCACTCCATCCCTTGCATTTAGGCTGTTTGGCACAAATCTACGCCGTTTCACCGATCTGACCCCAATTTTATATACTTACCCGTAGAACCCGACAAGTAACACTGTTCACTTTAAATTTCGGACAGACCACACTATTCCCTGCTTTTTGGCCCTTTGGCAGAAAACTACACCGTTTCACCGATCTCAACCAGATTTTACATAATTACCGTTTGGAACTCGACGAGTAACACTGTCCACTCGAAATTTCGGACAGACCACTCCATTTCCCGCATTAAGGCCCTTTGTTACAAATCTACATCGTTCACCGATCGAAAAAAAAGTGTGTATACTTACCCTTTGGAACCCGATGCGTAACACTGTCCACTTGAAATTTCTGACATACCACTCCATTCCCTGCAAGTAGCTCAGGAATTCCTCGGGGTTGCCAGCTTCCTAACTCACCAGTCATGAGCCCTTGAGGGTGTACCAGAAGTGGTGGGTCTACACACACCCTGCCTCTTTGAGGGCCTTGAGCAGAAGACAGGAGATATTATGAAAAGGAAAAGAAGGCAGACCCCTCGAAGAATGAGGGTATCAAGAAAGATGAGACAAGGCCAATTAAGGCGGGAAATTGAAAGACTCCCTAGCCCTCGGATACCCTAATACAGTCTGGGTCGGAAGAGAACAAGAGTTGACCAAGGGAGGCCGACAGGAAAGAGAACTGAAATAAGCCCGGCACCAGGAAGTAGAAGCGATGCCAGACTCAGCTGGGGTTCCGTGGTCGCCAACCCACGTCCCAAAAGTTGTGATACCCTGGGGGGGGGGTCAGTTGTGAGAATAGCTTGCTGATTCATCGCGAGGTGACTTGAGAGTACTTTCCAGAGCCCGCCGTGTTATCTCCTGCTGTCTATGCTGATGCCAGCACAGGGCCGTTGCGAAACAGTGAGTGATTCCCGGTCAATCTGTATAGGACGGGGAACCCCGAACGTGTGTCATCATATTTCGTCATCATCTGCGATCATCTCAGGTTCGTGCAGCTTGGACCTATATTCTTTGTCTTTGCCGAGCAGTACGCTCTTTCACTAGACGCATCCAGTACAGGCCTAAGCCAGAATATAAGGTTGAGACTTTGGAAGACATCGAAGCTAGACACCTGAATTACCTATATCAGTTTTAAATATAACACCATGTTCGTTTAGTAGTCATTTTTTCATTACCTTATTATTATCATCATTAGTGCAAATGACCTAGATGTTACGCGCATCATACCAATAATCACCGCCGCATAAAGTCTTTCTCGACTGTGATTTTTAAAATATTTATTTTTGGTTGGTTGGTTCTTAAGTTTAGGGGCTGTGACAACGCGGTCATGTAGCCCCGTGTACTTTGGGTGTGTGTAGAATCTGTCTGATAACCGGTGTTAAATGTGATGACTGTATTAGTGTGTGTTATCTGTTTTTTAATTTAAGTACAAACTGCAACTTAGAATTCTTCAAATAGTTCGTACTTTGGCCGCCAAGCACCACCGTCAACGACTACTAGGCTAAGTTCGGAACTTAGCTACTAGACGCCACTGCAGTCGGCTCTTGGCAACGGACGTAGACATCTATGAGCGTTGTTTACCTATCCAATTTAGCTTCACACAGGTGTAATTAGTGAAAGGTTCTTTAACATGCCATAAATCTGACATGGGACCGCTGGCTTTACTTCCCCTCCGAAGAAAGGCATACTGACGGATTTTTAACGCTCTTAAAATATCCGACGGCTTCGGCTGGGTTTGAACCCGCTATCTTGGGCATAGAAGCTCAGCATGCTACCAAATACGCCACCGAAGCCACCATATAGTTATTTTTATTACAGTACATTGTGTACATTATACGTTGAAGTGTCAATTCAATACCGGTAGTAGTTTCTCTTATCATCCTGATCATAAGAGCAAATGACCTACAGTAGATGTTACGCCCATTACACCATTAATCACCACACACAATAAGTCTTCCTCGCCTGTGAATTTTGAAATATGTATTTCTATTACGGTAGTTTGTAAGTTTGACGTGTCAATTCAACAGTAGTTTTTATTATCATCCTTATCAAAAGGGCAAATGACCTAGATATTACTCCCTCATTGTCTTTGGGGGCAAATGACTTAGATTTTAAGTCCATTATATTTCTAAGGAGACCTTAAAACATTATCCTCATTCCAGCGGGCGAAGCCGGGTACTACTGCTAGTTAACTATAAAGGACACTTGTCATAGAAATAATTTTCTCAAACTAAATGGTCTCATTCTTAACAGTATTGGCAAAGATACTCCTAGTCACTCTGTTGACACTTCCTGTTTAACTATTCCTTCCCACTTGAGGCTTGCAGATCCTCTATTTAATATCCAAGGTCCTATTGACATACTTTTTAGTGCCAATGTTTTCTGGAATTGCCTAAGCAATCAAATTCGTCAATTATCTTCAGACGTGTTTGCCAGAGACACTAATTTTGGATGAATTGTTACTGGTCAACTCCCCCATTATTCCCCGCAACCTGTGTCGCAATGTTATTTTGTGAGTACCGATTTAGAACAGTTCTGGAAACTGGAAAATATCGACTCCCCGAGCTCAACCTCCTCAGAAAACGAATTCTGTTAGCAACTTTTCATTTCCACTACTATTCGTACACCCGAAGGCCGATTCATAGTTCAAATGCCAGGACTACTCAATCCTCCAAAACTTATTAATTCTCAACCTAAAGCTCGAAAAGCCCTCTTTGCTATCGAGAGCAACTTCAAGAAGGAATCCCCGTTAAACAACAATCTATCAACTTCATGGAGGAATATGAAAGTCTGGATCACATGGAAGTTGTCAGCAAATCTGATGATGAATTACATCCCCTAGTCGAAACTGTCTTCTTGAATTACCATCCCGTGTGGAAAAACCCTCTTCTTAAAGACAAAATCCGAGTTGTGTTTAATGGGTCATCACCTGACGCTAATGGCAATAGTCTTAACGATACCCATCACTCCGGTCCTGCTATTCAGTCCGATCTGTCTACCATACTTTTAAATTTTCACCTGTTTCCCCTTAGCCGTCAGAGCAGATATCAAACAAATGTACCTTCAAGTTTTCATTCAATCCGAACAGCAAACACTTCAAAGAATCTTATGGCGTGACGAAACTAGTAAACCCATTAAAATATTTCGCTTAAAACAGTTACGTATTGTCTTTAACCTTCTGCTTCGCTAGCTATCCGATCCCTACATATGTTAGCCTCTCAAGATGGTCATTTATTTAACGCTAAAGTTTCAGAAGCATTAACCACATCCCTTTTATGTTGACTATTACCTTCAATCATTTCAGACTCTTGAAGAAGCTTCTCTCATTTCTCTTGAACTAAAAGCCTTGTTAAAAATGGAGGATTCCTACTTCATAAGTGGATTTCGAATTCACCTGAGTTCCTTGCTCAATTTCCCGCCGAAGATGTAGATCCTTCTTCTGTTGAAATTGGCGGAGATTCTGAATCCATAAAAACGTTAGGAGCACACTGGTGCACTCGCACTCATACTCTCATCTACAAGGGCTCGCTTTCCGAAGAGCTCCCTAACACAAAAATGCAAATCTTGTCTGAAATAGCTAAGATTTGCGATCCGCTTCAATTTCTTGCTCCAGTCATTGTTATCGTCAAGCTTTTTATTTAAGAGCTATGGTCTCTCAAATGTGAATGGTACGAAGTTGTTCCCTCTTCTTTTCTTAATAAATGGCTTTCTTTTCGATGTAGTTGATTTAACCTTTCACTTATTGAAATTCCTAGAAATTTAATTAACGCTTCTCCTAATATATCTTTCTTTCTTCATGTGTTTGCCAACAGCTCCGAAAAAGCTTACGGTTGCTGTGCCTACCTTGTCTATTGCAATCCTCTAAACGAATCTTCACGTTCAAATCTCATTTGTGCTGAATATAAAGTAGCCCCGCTTAAAACTATTACCTTGCCCAGGCTCGAATTGTGCGCCGCTCTCATGGCCGCAGAACTTTCCACAAAACTGCAGAAAGTCTTAAAAATGGAATTTTCTCAAATCTATATATGGAGCGATTCCATGATTACTCTTTCTTGGATCGCCAAAACTCCCACCCACTGGCAAACCTTCGGTGCCAATAGAGTCTCTAAAATTCAAACGCTCTCTTTAGGATGTCAATGGAAACATGTGTCCAGCGCTTATAACCCCGCTGACATCATCTCTCGTGGTTGCTTACCCTCTCAATTAGCAGCGTCTCAGTTATACTGGTATAGGCCCTCGTGGTTAAACGAAGACTCTTCTTGCTGGCCTTCTAAACCTCCAATTACAAACTCCAACTTTCCTGACGTTAAAGTAGCTAAATCTACCGCTTCGTGTATTATTTCCAGCGTTTCATTTCCCTTATTATCTCTCTATTCTTCCTTTCATAAACTGATTCGGTTTTTTGCTTATCTACGTAGATGGAAATATCTTGTTGTTGACTAACCTGTTCTTCCTAAACGGTATCTAACCAATCATGAATTAAATCTTGCTAATATTAAAGTTTTGCAACTCACACAGCAGGACGATTTCCCTGCTGAATTGTCTTTACTTTCAGCTAAGGAATATCTTTCGAAATCTAGTCGTCTTCGCGCCTTAGCCCCTTTCCTTGATGACAATGGGTTACTCACGGTAGGTGGTAGACTTTCGCACTCTTCACTTTCTGAAGACAAAAATCATCCCGTTATTTTTCCTTCCAAACATCACGTAACTTCTTTAATCACACGTGGCTTCCATTATCGAAATTTGCACGTGGGTACTTGCACCCTGCTTTGTTTATTAAGGGAAAAGTACTGGATAATAACTGGAGTTCATGAAGTTTCTTCAGCATTTCACAAATGTATCCCTTGTTTTAAGGTAAAACCTAAGGTTAGCACTCAAATGATGAGCGATCTACCTTCTTTACGCTCTTCTCCTATTCGTCCCTTTGCTTTAACTGGCGTAGATTACATGGATCCATTTCAATATCAACGCATTTCTCCTGAAGCTAGACGCAAATTATTTGGAAAACTCTATGTTTCTCTCTTCGATTGCATGGTTACTGGTGCGATCCATCTGGTACTTGTAACGAATGCCTCTACTTCTTACTTTTTGTCAGCTGTTTCTCGCTTCACTGCCAGGCGTGGCGTCCCTTCTGAAATGTTCTCCGATAACGCCTCCACCTTTCAAGGCGAAGCCTCACTGTGGAAGAAAGCTCTTACCTCTTCTCCTGCCATGGAACAAATTTCTAATTTTTTCTATGCCAAAGGTTTCAAATGGCAATTCATACCTCCTTACGCCCCCCATCACGGCGGCAGGTGGGAATCCTGTGTCAAGCTAACCAAACGTCATCTAAAAAGATTTTAGGCAGTCGTACTCCAACTTATGAAGAATTTAACTCACTGTCTATTCTAATTGAAGGTGTTGTTAATTCTCGCCTCTTGACCCCGCATTCTAATGATCCTGATGATTTACTTCCATTAACACATGGTCATTCTTTTATTGGCAATTCCCTTTCTTCCCCTCATCCCCTTTCCAATTCTCATAAGGATTCTAGCTTGCCTATTGTTTGGCGTAAAATTGAAGCTCTTCGAAATTCCTTCTGGAAAAGTTGGAAATTGGAGTACTTAACTTCTTTGCAACGGAGACAGAAGTGGCTTCTTTCCAATCCTGATATCAAAGTGGAGATCTAGTTTTGGTAAGAGATTCTCCACCCCCACCCCCTCCCAATAATATGGATCTCTGGCAGGGTCGCGGAATGCTACCCGGGAAGGGATGGAAGGGTCCGGGTGGTGAAGGTCTTGCTACCCACCTCTCTCATTGCTTCCCTTCCTCTGAATCCTTAAAATCGTTTTCTTTCTGTTCTCTGCTGGTGTCTGGCCCCTCAGCTTGGTGTATTCTTTGGAATAAACGTCTAGTCAGAGTTAGCTCTTGCTGCTCTTTGCCTTTTTTCCTTAGCTTTATTCATTGAATTTCGTTTCTTACAGACACCTTCAGCGACCCTCTGTATTCTATCTCTCTCAATCCATGTGCCTAATTTGTTTTTTAAGTTTGTTCTAGATGTGTATCTTCTAGGGAATCTACCTAGCGGCATCTTGCGGCTACCCGACGAAAATATTCAAACTCCTCGAGTCAAGAGGACTTACACACCGATCCACCAGGCGTCGTCTTCGTCGTCAGCTAACATCTCCTTGAAGACACTGCTCCACGAAGAATATTTTTTTTTGTATAAGGGTTTTTATTTTTTCAATGTTTCCCATGCTGTCATAAGCTCTTTTGTTTCCCTTCCCTTCTCCTCCTTGCCTACCTAGCTCTGTCGTGTACGCTATTGCTCGCTCACACTTCTAGTCTAGTCGTCAAGTGAACAGTTTGGTGCTCCCTCTTTGAGGCCAGCCTCCTTTCTCCATGAGGCAATTTAAAATCGACGCCATGTCTGATTTTTAATATAACGGTTATCAGGAACCACCGCCTGCTCAACATACAAAGTTAAGTACAGTGATTTTAAACATTTTAATGAGTTTTTAATCTAAACTGCAAAGCTTCAATGGATTTATTCCGATTTTCTAATATTGTGCAATAACGGCCACTGCGGGATTTTCTATCATGCTCAAGATAACGAAATCTTATTTTCGAACATGAAATTTAGTACATCTTTTACGATATAAAAGAAATTCTTTCTTTCACCGTGGGATTTTTGTCAAAACTCATTAATAACTTTCTAAAACTTAACTTGCCTTCGAGGGAGTTCTACCGCTCCATCTAACTGTCATTACAGTTCTGGATATTTCCATAAAACTTCAAACCGTGAAGCACTACGTCCAATACAGTCAAATTGCTGAAAACCTAAAGTTAGGTGGAATAATCAATTCCAACTTAAAACTTACTCAACGCGAAAAACATGATTAAATTCAACCAAATATCTCCATAAACTGCAATAACTTTCCTCTTGTTCTATAAACTTTCAGTGCTACAATAGTGAAAATCTTAACACCTTTCAACAAACTTTAGTGCAAAACAGTATCCGTTCAACTAACTACCGCGCCGCGTTTGATTGAGAGCAATAAAACAGGCCAGAACTTTGATTTCCTATCTCCTTTTCCTCAAATACCTTTTACTAACAAATTTAAGTGAAGTTCAATATCTAGTTACAACTCTACGAGGCCTCGCTTAAAATTAAGCGCCCTCCCATTTTTGCTCCATTTACAATTTATTCACTCTGCTTCAATATATGTGGCTATAGCCCACATTTTAATATGTATTGTTTTTCCCTTCTAAAGCTAGGGAGTTCTATTTTTTTCCAATTATACAATAGTTATCTAATTTGTGTAATCCAGGCTTCACAAAGTGTGACCTGCTCCATTAGAATTTGTAATTCTTTAAATTCTTCTTCAATATTAGTAGTTACAGAAACTACCTATTAATCTTTCTTTTCTTATCCTGCTAGCTCAGGAATTGTTAACTTTGTAATTATTAAACTTTTGTACCTGATTCTTTTTCTCCAGGCTTCGTTAATTCGACCTGACCCTTTTGATTGTTAACTTCTGCTTAAATAATACTGGTAACCTCCGCTTGTAATTTTCCTTTTTCCTCCTGTTACGATCAGGAATTTAATCTATTTGTTTATAGCCTTTTCGCTCAAAAAAGGGCATTTTCTAAGTGATTGGCATCCTAAAGGCTAATTCAAAGAAATATTAATCTAAAGTTTTATACATATACTAGTCTCCTTATATGCTTTAATTTTTCAATTGTAAGCTCATCCTTTTTAAATCCTTGTGTGATTTTAGTGCTTGTAATAGGTTCGAAACCTGTACATTATTTAACATTTTTTACGCATTCTAAACCTCTTATTATTAGGTCTAAGACCTTGAAATCTTACAAATAGCTAAATTTTTATTCTCAACTCAAAATAAGATCACAGATCTAAGTACTGTTACACATTAACAATTCTATCAATTGTTAAATACATTCTTTATTGTTTTCTGCTTTATCTCTCTTGCTAGAATCACAGTTAGGCAGGACCTTCTCTTCCCTGATTCTCCTCCCAAAATTATTGCTTATTTCAAAATAGAAAAGACAATATCTGAATCAATAAAACTCTACCACTTGTTGCGTTTAAAACGAAACTTCCAATAACAACATTTATAAAGTTTCTTTTAGCTATCTTGGCTAATTCTAGTAAATCATTGGGACAAGTAGAGCTTGCTCCGCCTGCTTCCTACATGTTGAGATTTTCTCTCTGAATTGTGGTCTAATTTCAAATATATATTTTTTAAGTTATGCCTGAGGTTTTCCTCTGTTCTAAAATTTTGGTCAGCACCCTGCTGGGTACGAGTTTAGCCTGCTTCGGATGCAACAATTGGTACTTTCTTGAAGTTTCTATTAATAATAGTAAAACGATTTCTAAAAGCAATAAAGTTGCTTTATCGCTTCACACTCTGGGGCATTCGGCCGTTCTGTCAAAGGTCCAAGTGTCTAGAAACATAATTATCACGACTAATTCAAAGTCTTCTAGCATTTCGAGAGGCTTTCTAAAATCTTACACGTTTGAAATAAAAGTGTCTAGGTCCTTTCCTTTAGGCATACCTGGCCTTGATAGAGTATCACCCTTCCCCTTAGTTCCGAAAGATCTGCTCGGGATAGAAAGGGCACTTAGCGATTGCTCGCATGCGACCTTAGCTCTAGCTGTACTCCCCATTAGCCCCCACACATTTTGGGTACTTCACTAGCTTTGTGAAGTGGAATCGTTTGCTCAATTCGTACTTTTCTTCTGTTTTGTTTTGGATCCTCTTCCTTTATACCGATTCCCCGGTCAATGCATGTGAGATTTTCGAAGTGAAATGCCATGTCCTGTGGTTCGGATTCCACGTAAAAAGGAGGTCCCGTGGCTCATAATCACAAGATTCACGGTCACGTAAAACTACAATCTTCCTTCCTTCCTTTTATACCGATTCTTGTTTCCACTCCTAAAACCACCTCCTTTTCTCTCTCATCATCTTCCCTTAGGTAGGGTTAATACTGTTACAGCCCCAGCCCTTATACAAGGGCTGCGCCTATACCTACATACAAGCTACTTAGACGGGAATCACGGCATGGCAACACGACTGCAAGGGAAGCAGCAGGTCATAGCCCTAAAGTCCACCAGCTAGCAGGCTAGACAGGACACAGCAGACATTACACTTTCAAATACCGCTGAGTAGACTGACACCGCACGATTTCCCTATAAATAGGAGGTACGAGCACGCGCCGCCCTCTCTTGCTTACCGCACGCGCCGCTCTCTTCTTTGATGGACGAGTCCATTATGCTCCTTTGAGCACTGCTACGCTAAAGAACCCCTCAGGGCGCTGCCCTGGGGGTGGTTCCAACACGACATCAAGAACACCTCATCGAGGACACTTGGGACCAACGGTAGGGTGAGTGAACACGTGTCCACTAAACTCCTTTTCCCCCTAATTATTATTTCACTCCTCCCCTCTTTTCATCGCCTCTAGTAAACAATAAACCCCCTTTCGTACAGTCCAATGCTTATCTCGTTATTTCACCTAGATTAAGAAGCCTTTAGATTAGAATCTAGCTTAAGATCTTCACCGAACGCGGCCCCGCAGGAGGCGGTGCACAGCAGGCGTGCGGCCCACTAATTCACATTAAGGTGAGCAGGGTGAGTATTCCTCCCCCCAGTTCCTTTCACGTTAATTGCTCACTAGACGCGTCCGCAGTACTTCATAAAACACCAAACACTATCTTTTCTTTCCTCGCACCCCCTAGTTTTACACCTGGTATAGGCGCTCAGCAAAACTTAGTAAACACTGGAAATGCCGACCAGCCCCTTTGCACACAACGGTTCTACATAGAAGTAGGCCAGACACTCACAACACATGCTCTACATAGAAGTAGAACATACGGGGTGGCGCGGGGGAAGCTCAACCTAAAAGTAGAACAAATGTAAGAGACTCGGGGGGGGGGGGGTAGTTCTACACAAAAGTAGAACAATACTCAGTAATAACCAACCAACCCTGTATATAGAATCACACTTTCTAGACAGGCTGCGCCATAAATATTTTGATCATAAACATTAATCATGGTTTATAACATGCCTCAGCAACATTTATAATGTTATTCATTTATAAACAATTATCACATATTATGGTGATATTTCTACAAATCTATAACATGCTTCAGCAACATTACTAATCGTTTATAACATGCCACAGCAACATTTATAATGTAATTTTTTAATTTATTTTTAAACAATGGTCACATATTATGGTGATATTTCTACAAATCTATAACATGATTCAGCAAGATTAACAATGGTTTATAATATGCCTCAGCAACAGTTATAATGTTCTTAATTTGTTTATTTATCAACAATTACACATATTATGGTGATATTTATAAAAATCCATAACATGATTCAACAGCATTAATAATGGTTGATAACATGCCTCAGCAACATTTATATTGTTCCTTATTGGTTAATTTATAAACAATGATCACATATTATGGTGATATTTATGAAACTCCATAACATGTTTCAGCAACATTCATGTTATTTATTTATAAACAATTATCACATATTATGGTGATATTTATGAAACTCCATAACATGCTTCAGCACATTAATGTTATTTATTTATAAACAATCATCACATATTATGGTGATGTTTATGAAAATCCATAACATGCTTCAGCACATTAATAATGGTTTATAACATGCCACAGGAACATTTATAATGTTATTTATTTATTTTTAAACAATTACTACATATTGTGGTGATACTTATAAAAATCCATATCATGCCTCAGCATATTAATGATGGTTTATAACATGTACAGCAACATTTATAATGTTATTTATTTGTTTATTTATAAACAATTATCACATATTATGGTAATATTTATGAAACTCCATAATATGCTTCAGCAACATTCATTATCATCATCATAATTTCCCCTTTTCCAGCTGACACTGGGCGGGGGCAAATGTCATTCCTCTCCACTTTGTTATGTCGTTCCACCATTCCTCTTCCGACGCGGTGTTCCAATCCAGGTTCCGTTTACTAATGCTATTCTTCACCGAGTCCATCCAATGCATTCTTGGTCTTCCTCGTCCTCTCTTCCCTGTCATCCGTCGTTCCAGTGCTCGCCTTGGTAGCCTTACTTCATTCATCCGTTTGACATATCCAAACCATCTGAATCTGTTTTCCTCCAGTTTGTCATTTAGTTTCTGTACTCCCAGTTCTTTCCGTATATCTTCATATCTCACTCTGTCTCTCCTCGTTTTTTGGAGCATACTTCTCAGGAATCTCATCTCAGCTGCCTCTACTCTGCTCTCATCCCTCTTAGTCATTGTCCAAGTTTCTGCTGCATATGCCATTATAGGAACATAATATGCTTTGTATATAACTTCTTTAGCCTTAATTGGTATATCTTTGTTCCATACTAGTCTCCGTACCTGTTGGTAGAAAGCACTCTGGAGTTGTATTCTTCTGATAATTTCCAAATTTAGTCTTCCATCTTCAGTCAGTTCATTTCCCAAGTAAATGATGTGTTTCACCACTTCTAATTCCTTATCTCCTACTTTGATTACTCCTTTTCCTTCTTTCTTACCTCCACTCACCATCACTGCTTTACTCTTCTCCACATTTATCTTCAATCCCCATTGCTCAATCTTTTCCTTTATTACGTCTAACTGTTCTTGTACCTCCGTCTCATCCTCGCCCCAGATCACAACATCGTCTTCAAACAACATTACCTTCATCTTTGCCCTACTATAGTCTTTCATTGCTGCCTTCATGATGTCATCCATCACAATTAAAAACAATAATGGTGACACCACACTTCCTTGCTTTAGTCCAGTGACAATTTTAAACCATTCCGATGTCCCGACTCTAGTCTTCACACTACTGTAGAAATCCATGCACATTCCTTTTATCATGTCTGTCAGTTCCTTGCCTATCCCCAATTTGTTAAGCTATCCCCAACTTTTGTTCTAGGGATGCTATCATAGGCCTTTTCTATATCAATAAAGTCATTACTATATCCTTCCCATATTCCCAACTCTTTTCAATGTTCTGTCTCAGAATGAAAATTTGTTCCACTGTTGACCTGCCCCCTCTAAATCCAAACTGCTCCTCCTCTATTTGGTTTTCTACCTTTACTCTAATTCTCTTTTCTAGGATTCTTTCCATTACTTTGGCAATATGTGAGATAATGGTGATTCCTAGGTAGTTACCACACACCTTCCTGTCTCCTTTCTTGAATGTTGGCAATATTAGTCCCTTTTTCCAGTCTTCAGGAACTTTCTTCTCTCTCCACACACTCCTGAGAAGTCTATATGTCCACTGCAGTCCCACTGGTCCTGCCGCCTTGATCATTTGTATTGCCACTTCGTCGATATACACAGCTTTCCCCATCTTCATCTTCCTAACTGCCCATTCCACTTCTGCCATAATAATGCTGGGGTTTTCTTCTATTTTTTCATCCACCTCTTTGGCTGTTTGCGTAACTTCTCCGCATGTCTGGCGTCTCACTTTCAACAACTCGCTGACATATTCTTTCCATTTGTCCGTTATCTCTTCTGGTTTTGTAAATATTTCACCTTCTTTGTTTTTCATGAACCCAGTGTTCACCTTTTCATTTCTTCTACTTCTTATAATTCCAAACAGCAATTTCTTTCCACAATTTAAATCCTCCCTTATTTCGTGAGTAAATTCTTCCCTGCTTTTCTTCTTTTCCTCTGCAATTACTTTCTTGCGATCTCTGTGTGCTTCTATATATTTTGCTCTAGTTTCTTCAGTCTTTTTTTGTTTTCCATTCCTTCAAAGTTTTCTTCTTCTCCCTTACCTTTCCTTTCACTCTATCATTCCACCATTTTGTCGCCTTTTCCCGTACCTTTCCTGATGTTCTACCACATGTTTTCTCGGCACTGTTTACAAATGCACTCTTCAACTTTCCCATTCTTGTTCAACATGGGCAATATCCGTCCTTGGTGTCTGTTCTTGCAATTCTTTCTTAAACTCTTTTGCAACTTCCTTTTCCTTTAGTCTCCAGACCTTAATCTTTCTTTCCCTTTTTTCTGGTAATCTCATAACTTTTCCTACTTTTAATTTTGCTACCACTGCCCTATGGCCTCCAAAGGCTTCCTCTGGCATGGCTGTGACATCAATTAGCTCTTTGCGATGTCCTTTTTCGACTAAAACATAGTCTATCAGAGTTTTCGTTCTTCTATCTCCCCATCCATACCTCGCTATCTTCTGACTATTTTTCCTTCTGAACCACGTTGTGCCGTCTGGCCTTTCGCAAGATGTAGTTCGCAGTGGAAGTGTGTACCGATTAGCCTGGCGCTGGGCCCATTAAACCGGACTAATGTTATGAAGGTATCAGAGGCGATGGTTTGAACGTACATTCACTGCCATGTGAATGCAAGTTCTATTCGAATGCGCTATAAATTATGTGCCTAGCTTAGCTTAGCCTAAAGAAATAAAGACTAAATAAGGTACACATACTCAACACATAGACAAAGAAGAGGTAATGTATTGACCAAAGAGATAACATCAAGGAATGACGAGGAAGCATTACATGCTATGAATGAGGTTAAGTGGACGTCAAACATGTGATATTAGGTAAAATAACGGGCGAAAGGATCGAAACGTAAATCTCATGATCGGTAGGAGATAACGGTAAAGGGGGGAAACACATCTGGGAAAGTATACTCGTAAAGAGTAAAATTACATTGGGAAAAATAAAGATTAAAAGGCCTAGACAAAGAGTCGGGGAAAGTGAGTCTACCGTCAAAGGAGCGAACGGTAGCTCAAATAGCCCTGAAGGAGATGACGGAGTGCGAGGGGGACGGAGTATTAATAAAAGCGCGCGTAGATATGACGTAAAAGAATAAACAAAAAAAGGGGCAAGTAACCGATATTAAAATAATTACGAGAAAGGAATTGCAACACAAAATAAAAGATACCCATCAAAATAAGTTACGTCAGGAAGGGATTAAGCCAAACTCATGGACTTGCATATGAAAACGCAATCCTAAGATAAGAGGCAAACAAAAAGATAAGAGATATGGCATAGGTCTTACTGCTGAACACACGTTACTCAGTAAACCGGACCAAATACCTACACAAAAAGATAAGACGAAATGGGGACAAAAAATAACTGGAACGAAACAGATACTCCATGGACACTCTAGAATAGGCGAAACGCCCTAGTATTCCATACAATGAGCAAAGACAAAAATACGTAACCTACCTTGATGGTATCAGCATTAATCCGGCATCACGGAATTACATTAAATGAACTAGATTCGCACCTCTACGCGCACCTTTATAAAAATCAAAAACGAACGGGAGAAAACGGATAGAAAAGCAAGGCATCTCGAAAATGAGAGCGGGCGCATAAACAAAAGGTCCTACCAGGATAGAAAAAACAGAAGACTGCCCAGAGAGTAACAACGGGTTGTCACAGGTGACAAAAAAGAAGATAAAAAGGAAGAGGTGTCACTAATCACGATTCGGCATAGCAAGAAATCACTATAACGAACCTTGATCAGCAATTATAGAAATGTCCACTGATCTGCTCGGCAATTCTGGCCAGTAATAACCAAGAAGAAAAGAGAACAATTCCGATAATTGACACGCCAAAGAAAGGAAAAAAAAAGGCAAGACTACAGGTGGAAAAGGATAACGGTTCAGATTCCCACGCACACCCCCAAATTTTTTGTTGCGTCCACCTAAATAGACGAACAAAAATTTTAATTAAACATAAGGAAGGGAGAAGGGATTAAAAAAAGGGGGACATCACGAAAATGTGATGGGAGGGAGCCTAGAAATAGGGGAAGACGGGGAGGACTCAAAAGAATGTACTTCAATGAAGATAAATATAAAAATCAAGGTACGAAAATTTCACAATAAGAACTTATGTTAAACCAGATAAAACAAAATAGTTAAAATAAAATAAAAACCCTAGCTTCCTCGCCAAAATATTTTACAAAAGTTACAAAGTTAGAGATTTACAATATATAATAAATATAAGTACTCAAAAGCTGTCTTCCTTAATCTCTCAAGGTAGGATGTCAGAGAGCAGATATGATCATTAACTAAAACAAGAAAGAACGATTAATAGAGAGGGATATTATCTTATTCTAATAAAGGGATAAAGTTGAGTGGCGACTACCACGATACCCCGACAAAGATTAATTAGGGACGAGGAAAAATGACTAGACGTCATCTATTTAAATATTATTCGAAGTAATAACCTGAAAAGAAGTAGATAATTATAATTGATAGCAATGCCATCTTGCGCCAAAGCACGCAAACTTGAAGAAATAAGCTGAAAATCATGTCACAAGAGAAAAATAAACATTTAAGGGAAAGAGAAGAAATGTGACAAAGATAGATGGACTTAACTTACAAAACGCTTCAGCTGGGTGACATGAGCGGTAGATACTTGCTGCAGTCTGCCATCACTCACAAGCTCCACAGTGACAGGTGTGAGGAAACGAGTGATAATGCGCGGAGTAGACCATCGCATGCACAGCTTACTCGAGATCTGCGACGCCGCATTGCTCACAGGGTGAAGCTTCACCAGTACTTTGTCGATTACCTGAAAAGTAATGGTACGTCTTCCAACGTTTAACCTCTCAGCTACTTTGGTCCGAGCCTTTTTTAAGTGCTGAACAGCAATCTCCCATTTTTGGGCCATGGAAGAATGTCTCGAAGGTTCAGATAAATACTCTATGTTCCACTTGAGCAGTAGGGGATCCACAATTGTCCTACCGAGAAATAATTCCGCAGGAGTAGTTTGAGTTGAAGAGTGGAACGAAGTGTTGAATCCCAGACAGAAATACTGAGGGTTTACGTCCCAAGAAACATGATCCGCGTTGTGGAAAGCCGAAATACAAGCCTTCAAATTTCTATGGAAACGTTCAACTTGGTTCCCTTGGGGACGATAGGGAGACAGGAACACATGACGAATACCCCAATTGAAAAGCATAGTCTCAAAAGTCTTAGATCTGAACACAGTAGCATTTTCGGATACCAGATACTTGGGTGTCCCAAATATACCAAATATATATTTACTCAGGAAGTTTACGGTAGTTCTTGACGTAATTTCTCTCACGGGGAAAAGCCAAACGAATTTAGAGAAACCATCGATAACAGTGAGAATGGCCTGATTACCCTGTTTTGATCGGACGAGTGGACCAAAATAGTCTATGAATAAACGTTCTCCTGGTCGAGTCACAATATCTGCTTGATGCAGACCGACCTTGGTGTTTTGCGCAGGCTTGGAACGTTGACAGATTAAACATTTCCGGACGAAACTAAACGAATCAGACTTAATTGAAGGCCAATAAAACTCGTTCGAGATCTTTCTGAAGGTCCTGTGCATACCGATATGTGCCCCAAAAGCGGAGGAATGGTAATATGTTAAAAGCATGTCGCGATCAGCCTCAGGAGCAAAAATCCTAAATTTCGATGATTTGGGTAACGTGTACCCGATAACGTCATTTCGAATACAAAACTCGAACAAGAAGGATCTTTGTTCGTCATTTTGCCACGCAACTCCATACAATATGGATCGTCAGCTTGGAAGGTCCTGATATCCACAAAAGACCAAGGACAGTGTTGCAGTAGAAACACAGGTTCAGGAGGTTCTGAAGGAGGGGAGGGAGGAGGAACGGGGATAGTAATGTTTTCCTCAAACATACGTGAGAGACAGTCGGCAACAGAATTCTCGCTGCCTCTCACATGTACAATATTGAAATTGAAGGAAGATAGTCGTAGGATCCAACGGTTAATACGACCTAATTTCTTGACATGTGACAGACTCCACTTTAAAGCTTCGTTATCTGTATACACAGTGAAACGTCTATGTTCCAGAAAACTCCTAAAACGTTCACACCCGAACACTACCGCCAAACTTTCTTTCTCAAAAATGGAGTAACGTCTTTCATGTTCATTCAGCATTCGACTAGCGAAAGCAATGGGGGCGAATCTCCCATCCACTTGTTGACTCAACACGCTCGAAACTGCTAGATCACTAGCATCACAATGCAGAAAAAAATCTGAATTAAAATTAGGGGATTGCAATACAGGAGCACTAGACAAACATTCCTTTAGTCTTACAAACGCACGTTCTTGCTCAGGTCCCCAAACGAAAGTGCTGTTCTTCTTCTTCAAGACATTTAAAGGGGCGGCAACATCAGAAAAATATTTTATGAACCTGGAATAAAAGGTGAACATCCCCAACACACGACGTAAGGATTTCAAGGAAGTAGGACGAGGAAGTTCTTGTAGACATTTCACACGTTCAGGGTTAACCGAGATACCTTCACCGGACAGCACGTGACCTAGAAACTTTATCTGGGAACACCCTAACGAACTTTTCCCAGGATTTACGGTTAAACCTGCTCGTCTTAGACTCCCGAAAACTTCACGAAGATGACCAACGTGTTCTTCAAAAGTGTTACTATGGATTACGAGATCATCAAGATAATTGAAAACGTACTGAAACTTCAAATCTCCCAATAGGTCTTCCAATACGCGACTGAGCACTTAGGCTCCGATAGCAATTCCCATACGTAACTTCAAATATTCAAACAACCCAAAGGGGGTAGAAAAAGCAGTAACTTTGCGGCTCTGTTCATCCAAAGGAATTTGATAATACGCGGAATTTAAGTCAACTATAGAATAGAATTTCGCGTTGTGAACGTGTTGAAACGCCGATTCCAGGGTAGAAAGTGGGAAATTATCGAATACCACCTTCTTATTTAATAGTCGATAGTCCACCACAAGACGAAACTCATTTTCTTTCTTAGGAACTAAGAAGGCAGGTGAGCCATAAGCAGACTTGGACGGTCTTATTACATTTCATTCTATCAGATCACTTACATGTCTCTTCATGGCTAAACGTTTGGGAGGGGAGCAAGGGAACGGAGCAGATCTCACAGGAATAGAATCGGTCAAATCGATATGGCATTCATACCCAACAGCACTTCCCAGTTGATCAGTGATCACATCAGAGAATTCATTCACCAAATCATATAAAATTTGCCGTTGATCAGATAATAAGGAAAGGGGTAATGGCATCACATAGTCAGGTAGAATATTGTACACTCCGGGCATAAAATTCTCAAAAGGAAACCTCTGGTTAGATGAGAAAGAAAGCTGTAGGTATCATCACTGAAGTCTAACCTCAATCCAGTTTTTTTCATGAAGTCGGCACCCACCAAGACAGGTACAGCTAAATTATCCATGACCTGAAACTCATGATCCCAAGAAAAATCGTGGATTTTAACATGGCATGAAATTGATTCGTAGACATGAATGGGATTGTTAGAGGCTGAGACAAAATTATTTCGGGACTGGTGCAGACGTTTACATGCGTCAGGGATCTCCTCAATCACCGACCTACGTATAATCCTTTGACACGCACCACTATCTACAAGGGCAGAATAATGTATCTGAGAAATAGAAATGTGAACCCACGGTTGAATTATTTTGGAAAAAGGTACATCGGATATCACTGAATCATACTCCTTGCCAAAATAAATCTTCTTAGCCTCACGATTGGATTCATTATCGCAAAGCTTCACTAGTTTTCCAAGGGATTAGTAGCATTGCAACGAGGACACATTGGTTTGATTACTCCTTGTAAACCACACCCAAAACAAAACTTCCCTTTTAGCGGTACTAAACAATCTCGGTAGGTATGGGACTTTTTAAGCAGTTCCAGCATCGAACCGGGGACGTGGAAGCATTCACATGAGGAGGGGCATTTACATCAAGGTTGTGGGAACGAGGGATACTACGTTGGACATGATTCACAGCATTAACGCGAACATTAGTTCTATGTGAATTAACCGAGGCGAAGGTATTGCCTCTATTGTTGCAGTGTCGTGTCGACCAACGAGCTGGAGTAGTATTATTGCCACGTTGCCCACATGCAGGCATATCGATCTTATTACTACATTCATTCATTTTGAACGCTAATTCGGGAAACATACATTCAGAAGGCTCTGGAGGGGGGATACATCGATTACACAGTCGGGCAGTTGCTTCAAATTCACGCCCTTGAATAAGAATATCTTCTGTATCTAATACTGAAGACTGGCGAATAAACTGTTTATAGGAGGGATGTAAATTACAATAAACAGTATTAATAGTTTCACTAGAAGGCAGTGGAACTGGAAGACGAGATATTAGGACACGTATCGCTGTGACATAATCATCAATATTCTCCCCGAGAGCTTGGGTACGGGAGAAAATCTCATGCTTTAAGGCATGCTCAAAATCAGATGGCGTGAATCTCCTTTTCAAAGCATTCACGAAACTAACCCATGAATTGAAGGGATACTGGACTAGACGGTACCATTTTAAAGCGTTCCCACATAATAGCATAGGGAGGCATTGAACAATACTGTCAGTAAGCAAACCATAGCATGCTCACAATCCTTCAATACGTGTAGTAAATTCAATTACTGAGGAAGTACCTTCCTCCCCCGAATATCGGACATTCCATTTGTTCACGATGTTACCATCATTTCCACTATGGAAGTTTGAGTTATGTGCTGCCGGAATAGGCAATGTAGAAACTAGGGGGTCGAATTCCAACCAACCAAGTTTCGTCGAAGCATTGGTGTTGGCTAAAGGCAACGCATCACTATTAGTAGGCGACTCGATTTCACACTTGATGTCGTTATTCATATTTGTCATTACACTCGCAGAAAAGGCACGAATATATAATTGATACAGGCCTTACCTTTAACAACGAAGCCCAAATGAGTTTGCTACGGCAAGCAATTATCACCAGGATGATAATTTTTACAGACTTCTTACCAAATCCACAACAGTTTGTTTTTCTTTTATTCACAACAATTCCAGCCATCTTTTTGTCTCGACACATGAAAAACAATAAACAAACGATAAGTACCATATTGCCAACTTACACATACAGTTGGACGTATTTGAGGGCTAAGCGGTCCTGTTATGTCATTTTGGGGAATCAAACTAGGTGTATTTACATGTAGAGCGATACATTCGAATAGAAACCACGCTCTGCTACCATTTGTGCCGTCTGGCCTTTCGCAAGATGTAGTTCGCAGTGGAAGTGTGTACCGATTAGCCTGGCGCTGGGCCCATTAAACCGGACTAAGGTTATGCAGTTATCAGAGGCGATAGATTGAACGTACATTCACTGCCATGTGAATGCAAGTTCTATTCGAATGCGCTATACATTATGGGCCTAGCTTAGCTTAGCCTAAAGAAATAAAGACTAAATAAGGTACACATGCTCAACACATAGGCAAGAAGAGGTAATGTATTGACCAAAGAGACAACATCAAGGAATGACGAGGAAGCATTACATGCTATGAATGAGGTTAAGTGGACGTCAAACATGTGATATTAGGTAAAATAACGGGCGAAAGGATCGAAACATAAATGTCATGATCGGTAGGAGATAACGGTAAAGGGGGGAAACACATCTGGGAAAGTATACTCGTAAAGAGTAAAATTACATTGGGAAAAATAGAGATTAAAAGGCCTAGACAAAGAGTCGGGGAAAGTGAGTCTACCGTCAAAGGAGCGAACGGTAGCTCAAATAGCCCTGAAGGAGATGACGGAGTGCGAGGGGGACGGAGTATTAATAAAAGCGCGCGTAGATATGACGTAAAAGAATAAACACAAAAAGGGGCAAGTAACCGATATTAAAATAATTACGAGAAAGGTATTGCAACTCAAAATAAAAGATACCCATCAAAATAAGTTACGTCAGAAAGGGATTAAACCAAACTCATGGACTTGCAGATGAAAACGCAATCCTAAGATAAGAGGCAAACAAAACTATAAGAGATATGGTATAGGTCTTACTGTTGAACACACGTTACTCAGTAAACCGGACCAAATACCTACACAAAAAGATACGACGAAATGGGGACAAAGAATAACGGGAACGAAACAGATACTCCATGGACACTCTAGAATAGGCGAAACGCCCTAGTATTCCATACAATGAGCAAAGACAAAAATACGTAACCTACCTTGATGGTATCAGCATTAATCCGGCATCACGGAATTACATTAAATGAACTAGATTCGCACCTCTACGCGCACCTTTATAAAAAACACAAACGGACGGGAAAAAACGGATAGAAAAGCAAGGCATCTCGAAAATGCGAGCGGGCGCATAAACAAAAGGTCCTACCAGGATAGAAAAAACAGAAGACCGCCCAGAGAATAACAACGAGTTGTCACAGGTGACGAAAAAGAAGATAAAAAGGTAAGAGGTGTCACTAATCACGATTCGGCATAGCAAGAAATCACTATAACGAACCTTGATCAGCAATTATAGAAATGTCCACTGATCTGCTCGGCTATTCTGGCCAGTAATAATCAAGAAGAAAAGAGAACTATTCCGATAATTGACACGCCGAAGAAAAGAGAAAAAAAGGCAAGACTACAGGTGGAAAAGAAAAACGGTTCAACATATTCCCCATATTCATTGGTTCCGCTGACAGAAGTCCATCCTCTTCTGGTCCCAAAATCTCCTCTCTTCTTTGTCTGTCTCTTCCTACTTGTGCTTTCAAATCTCCCATTACTATTATTTCCTTATCCTCTATGTATTTTTCCACCTCTTATAGGAATTCTTCTAAGTTCTCTTCTTTATTCCCCGTTTGTGGAGCATATACTAGAACCAGATCTTTTGTCCCTGTCTGGAACTGTCTCCTTGCTATGATCATCCTGTCACTTATCTTCTTCACCTCCTCCACATACTCTGGGACATCCTTACTTATAATCATTCGTACTCTATTTTTTGCCTCCTGTCCTCCAGTGTAAAACAACCTATATCCTTCCTTTAGTTTTCTTTCCCCTTTCCCTTTCGTTTCACTGAGACCGAGGATGGCTATATAATTCTCTACCATGAAGTCTACAAGCTCCTCAGTCTTGTCCGTCAGGGTTAAGATGTTGACTGTCCCTATTCGAATGTATTGCGATGCTGGTCGCCCATTTCTCACAGCTCCCCCAGTATCTGAAAAACTGCGCGTCGCCTGCAGGGGACGCCCTAGCATTTTCCGAGGCTGAACCATATTTGCTTCCATTTTAGGCAATTATTAAGATGAGGTCGCCACTCCCAAATGCATTTTATGACCTACTGCCAGGTATGAACTAGGCCGCTCCTAACATAGAGAACAGACGCCTTTTGTAGCCGCTCCTCTGGAGTACAGACGCTACGGGTGTCCAAAATATGGACAAATATATTTTACTCTATTAACCCCGAGCACTGGGTTGCCTCTTCCGCCAAGTTTGCTGTACCGAAGTACTCCTTCACCACCACAGATGCCGTTGAGGTCCTCACTCATACCCTGAATTGGGCCTTCCATATATAAAGCATGGAGAGAGGGTGTCCCACCCAACTGTTACTACTGTCCTCAGTAATATCGCTGTATCCTTGTGTTGCTCCATATTGTAACACTGTACTATTCACACTGCAGGTTATGCTAGCACACTTCCTAGTGTTCATTCTGTTTAAGATACCACTACACTTCCTAGTGTTGCTCCATATTGTAACACTGTACTATTCACAGTGTAGGTTATGCTATTATGCCAACACACTTCCTAGTGCTCACACTGTATAAGATACCACTACACTTCCTAGTGTTGCACCATATTGTAACAGTGTACTATTCACACTGTAGGTTATGCCAGCACACTTCCTAGTGCTCATACTGTATAAGATACCACTACACTTCCTAGTGTTGCTCCATATTGTAACACTGTGCTATACACACTGTAGGTTATGCTATCACACTTCCTAGTGCTCACACTGTATAAGATAACACTAAACTTCCTAGTGTTGCTCCATATTGTAACAATGTACTATTCACACTGTAGGTTATGCTAACACACTTCCTAGTGCTCATACTGTATAAGATACCACTACACTTCCTAGTGTTGCTCCATATTGTAACACTGTATTATTCACACTGTAGGTTATGCAAACACACTTCCTAGTGCTCATACTGTATAAGATACCACTACACTTCCTAGTGTTGCTCCATATTGTAACACTGTATTATTCACACTGTAGGTTATGCCAGCACACTTCCTAGTGCTCATACTGTATAAGATACCACTACACCTCCTAGTGTTGCTCCATATTGTAACACTGTACTATTCACAGTGTAGGTTATGCTATTATGCTAACACACTTCCTAGTGCTCACACTGTATAAGATACCACTACACTTCCTAGTGTTGCTCCATATTGTAACACTGTATTATTCACACTGTAGGTTATGCCAGCACGCTTCTTAGTGCTCATACTGAATAAGATACCACTACACCTCCTAGTGTTGCTCCATATTGTAACACTGTACTATTCACAGTGTAGGTTATGCTATTATGCTAACACACTTCCTAGTGCTCACACTGTATAAGATACCACTACACTTCCTAGTGTTGCTCCATATTGTAACACTGTACTATTCACACTGTAGGTTATGCTAACACACTTCCTAGTGCTCACACTGTATAATATAACACTACATTTCCTAGTGTTGCTCCATATTGTAACACTGTACTATTCACAGTGTAGGTTATGCTAACACACTTCCTAGTGCTCATACTGTATAAGGTACCACTACACTTCCTAGTGTTGCTCCATATTGTAACACTGTACTATTCACAGTGTAGGTTATGCTAACACACTTCCTAGTGCTCACACTGTATAATATAACACTACACTTCCCAGTGTTGCTCCATATTGTAACACTGCACTATTCACACTGTAGGTTATGCTAACACACTTCCTAGTGCTCATGCTGTATAAGATACCACTACACTTCCTAGTGTTGCTCCATATTGTAACACTGTACTATTCACAGTGTAGGTTAAGCTATTATGCTAACACACTTCCTAGTGCTCACACTGTATAAGATACCACTACACTTCCTAGTGTTGCTCCATATTGTAACACTGTACTATTCACACTGTAGGTTATGTCAGCACACTTCCTAGTGCTCATACTGTATAAGATACCACTACACTTCCTAGTGTTGCTCCATATTGTAACAATGTACTATTCACACTGTAGGTTATGTTATTATGCTAACACACTTCCTAGTGCTCACACTGTTTAAGATACCACTACACTTCCTAGTGTTGCTCCATATTGTAACACTGTACTATTCACACTGTAGGTTATGCTAACACACTTCCTAGTAGTCACACTGTATAAGATACCACTACACTTCCTAGTGTTGCTCCATATTGTAACACTGTACTATTCACACTGTAGGTTATGCTAACACACTTCCTAGTGCTCATACTGTATAAGATACCACTACACTTCCTAGTGTTGCTCCATATTGTAACACTGTAGTATTCACAGTGTAGGTTTTGCTATTATGCTAACACACTTCCTAGTGCTCACACTGTATAAGATACCACTACACTTCCTAGTGTTGCTCCATATTGTAACACTGTACTATTCACATTGTAGGTTATGCTAACACACTTCCTAGTGCTCACACTGTATAATATAACACTACATTTCCTAGTGTTGCTCCATATTGCAACACGTAACACTGTACTATTCACAGTGTAGGTTATGCTAACACACTTCCTAGTGCTCATACTGTATAAGTTACCACTACACTTCCTAGTGTTGCTCCATATTGTAACACTGTACTATTCACAGTGTAGGTTATGCTAACACACTTCCTAGTGCTCACACTGTATAAGATAAGACTACACTTCCTAGTGTTGCTCCATATTGTAACACTGTACTATTCACACTGTAGGTTATGCTAACACACTTCCTAGTGCTCACACTGTATAATATAAACTACACTTCCTAGTGTTGCTCCATATTGTAACACTGTACTATTCACACTGTAGGTTATGCTAGCACACTTCCTAGTGCTCACACTGTATAATATAACACTACACTTCCTAGTGTTGCTCCATATTGTAACACTGCACTATTCACACTGTCGGTTATGCTAACACACTTCCTAGTGCTCACACAGTATAAGATAACACTACACTTCCTAGTGTTGCTCCATATTGTAACAATGTAACTTATTTATTTATTTATAAACAATTATCACATATTATGGTGACATTTATAAAAATCTATAACATGCTTCAGCAACATTAATAATGGTTTATAACATGCCACAGCAACATGTATAATGTTATTTATTTTTAAACAATTACTACATATTATGGTGATATTTATAAAAATCTATAACATGATTCAGCAATATTATTAATGATTTATGGCATGCCTCAACAACATTCATAATGTTATTTATTTATTTATAAACAATTATGATATAATTTGAATTTATTCTAAAACCTCAAATTTATTTATAAAGCATTAATTATATACTTTAGCCATTATGTTAGCGTTCACAAATTATTCAGGGTCTAGCATCGTATGACATGGTAGTAACATGGATATTTATATGGTTACGGCACTTAAAGATATTGGAGTTTGAAATTTAGATTATATGTGTTGCATTCTTGTCGTAATAAATGATGGAGGTACAATTTTAACAAGTTTGCTGAACTGGGCGAAACAACGGGAGGCTGGAGCCGTACCGCGTGTGTCCCAGGTTCGTGAACGGGCACATTACTGTTTACTGTAACTTATATCAGTGTAAGTTTGTGAGTAGGATGAAGTAGAAGATTAGAACTGCTCTCTATTTACCACAAAGAGTTACTTTCAGCTGCGAATTTCTAACACTTTTTCCAGTCCATTTACAAGTGCATTTTTTAACATCTCATCTACGATAATCGTGCCCAATGTATTTATTTCCTCTGTGTATCTGCTTCTTCGTGACGGTTTGCTGCTTTGTTAGAGAAGTGTGTTAAGATGTGTAACATTTTTTTCAGGAGGTAGAGTGGTGAAGTAATTGTTAATTCCCGCCCAGTATAATAAGGCACACTCGTGTCCTGTTCAAAAATAATACAACGGAGTGGTCATTAGGCCCCAAAACGTATCCATACACGAGGACAACAGAAGAGTCTCCCCGGGGGGTCTTATACTGGCTAATCCTTTCACCTCCCAGGGTCTCACAATTATGTAAACGTGGGTTTCTGTCACGGAGCCCCCGCTAAGCCCAACATTGCTTCGAGTTACTTGTGCTGGCCACCTCATGTTCATCTGTCCTCTGCCTGTTATTTTGAGGGGTGTAACATCTAAGTCAGGTGCCCCCTCTTAAATCTGCACACCTCGGCGTTTTAGAAATCCCAACATTTAAATAGGATAATAAATACATAACATTTGGCCTATTATTATTATTATTATATTTATTATTGTTATTGTTATTATTATTATTGTTATTATTATCAACAAGGATATCCATACAAATAAGGCAACGTGCAAATATTTCTCCCTCCTCACTTGGCTGTATCTGCACCTACACTGGTATCACTTGAAGAGATTGTAGTTTAATTCGCAGTATTTATTTCGTTTCTTTTACGCATGCTGCCTGGAGAAAATAGCAGCTGATCCATTATCGGCCTAATCTGCCATCTTTTATCAATAAATTCTAATCCTTGCCCAGTAACTTCCCGCCCAGAGTATTTGAAATTGTTCAAGCGGCACGAAGTGCAATGCAGCCGATAACAACCGAATGTTTCCGAGAGAAATCGCCACTTCGGGATCCAGACTCAAGTATTTTAAAGCGCGCTTCTCACATCGTAACCGATCGTAACGGTTCGGCTATCTCCGCTAGCATTCGGTGGTTTGATGTCATAGGACGCTCGCTGTCTATTACGTCGAGGGTGAATGTCACCTCCCTGAGAGAACCACATACTGTAAACCGTGGCTGTCTTCATGTAACTTAACAAATAGCATGCTATATCAAACATCTCAGTCGAAGAAAAATTTCACTTAAATTTAATAAATACCTTCTTTTTAAGGTACAATAAAGAGGAGTGTTATTCTGTGCTGTTGCAGTTCATTGCCTTTTTACAGAAAGTCGACAGTTGTCTCGTTACCAATTTAATGAAAAAACGTGCTTGTGGTATCATAACGCTCATTTCATTCTTCAATATTTGTGGTTTTCAAATCATTAGGTAAAGCATATTCATGCTCATGTATGTACCTCAATTGTTCGTATGTACTATGTTTCAATCGGTGTGTAGAAGCTGCACTGACTTCAGAATAATCTGCAGCGTAGTTGCCCCTCTAATTCCTAACCCGAGCAATGCCGGGAAGAAATGCTAGTAAATTTGTAATAATATGTTGAGACTAAAGCCAAACCTTTACTTCTAAGACAGGGGCCGATAATCTCGATGTTAGGTCCTTTTAAACAACAATTATCATCATAATTTATTTCTAGGAGCCACTGTTCAATTTGCGACGTTTTTGGTGGTTTCAATACGGACCGCCAAAAGGAATGATAATTTTGAATTTAAATGTACTGTATTCATGTATATTGTTTATACCCACAGTACGCATGTAATTTTGAAGTTGATATTTTCATTTGGATACCTAAATAGAGTGGAGAACATAGGAGGCAGCATAATAAGCATTGGACCGAGGATAGTTATTGACAATGGGTTTACCTGGCACTGAATCGCTGTTTGTATGTGTTCAGCAGGCAGAGAAGCACATACGTTAGCATATAACAGTGTAATGCGCCTAAACACTCAACCAGGCTAGGTTAAAGCTTTGATGTGCGTCAAGGGGAGCTACGATAAATAGCACGGTACATGATATCTGACCACAACTAGCAAGTAGTAGGTCTAGTCGTGCACATGTTTTCTTGTCAATTTGGACATTCATATTGGGTCTACGGTTTATTTTAAAACTAGCTGATTGTGAAAAAATAAAATGTTGAATGCCCGATTACCGTAGGCTGCTTATCAAATTGTGGGTATAACTCACTAGGAGACGGCACGATATCGATTTTCAATGGCACGCACGGGAAGAAATATGTCGAAAATAAGGAGAAGGATGCTTCCACCTTCCTTCCACGTTATGGCGTTGTACACTATTTTAAAACATTGGTAGAAATCCGCTGAATATTATGGAGGTTACATGCAGTTAAACATGGAACACATAAACGTACGAATTATTTTGGTAACACTGATAATTTATCTGCAATATTAAGACATTATTGAGTATAGAGTTTCAAATTGTTTATATGAACAAATTCTACGAAATTGAGTCTAGGGTTATGTTCTCAGAATGTTACTTGTCAGCTCGCAGTCCTGTGGACTCTTTAAATAGACACACTTTTGCCTGCTGGGACATACATTGATCGTGAAAATTTAGGTACAAATTCATAAATCAGTATGGCAGTTGCATATTGGACATTACATGCATGCATAGAATTATGTTGGCTGCACAAATGTTGACGATTCACTTCAAAGTTTTCTAAAACATCATGAAATTACTCAAAGCAAAGTTTGATGTTATTCCATACATATATTCCGAAATATTGACCCTAGGATTCAAAAATATTGAGATCATTAATACACAGTTGGTAGCCCTGGTGACTCGTATAAAAAGCAAAGTTACAAGTCCTAAATCATACATTGCATATAAAATATTAGGGCGAAATCTATTCGTTAGTATAGAAAATACATACAGTTAAACATTGAAAGTATCAACATGCATAGTATCGTGTTGGGAATACTGTCAATAGAGAATTGCTCAATCTTAATCTACAATTTTATGGTCTATACATGTGGAATGCATAGGACTGTTGGCATGCATACTTTAAGATATATTGTGCCCATCAGAGGAGATTGCCTGGGTATCATCAACCGAAATGGTAGTCCAGACAGTCTCATCTGTAAAACACACAACCTGAGAGGATCGGATGCACTTCTTTTTAGGCTAGCGTTGCACGAGCACTATGGTGTCTGGGGATGAGGTCCATACATGGAGGATATGTCATAGACAGCCAAAGAAGTACACCCTCAAACACAAAGCTAAGAAATGAAAACATCCAGGCTTAAGTAAAATATCGTGAAATTGTTCATTCAATAAAACAACTCCCAATCCTACTTCGGAGTTTTTTTGGCTAATCCGCAAAGCTAATAAATAAAATAAATAAAGAGATCAGGGCCCTGACTGAAGCTAGGTTAAACCATCTCGAAAGTCCTTTGATACAAGAAAAGTTAACAACAACATAGCTTGGAATTGTGGCTCGTAAGGTAATTCCTACGCAATTATAAACAAGTGACTAATATCGGAATTTACATTTAACAGGACAGCATAGCAAGGCCTGGGTTATGATGGTACCACTTTCGATTTAATTTGAATTAATTTAGCTACTGTAAGTCCTGACATGAGGAAAAATTACGGCGAGAAGCGTCCGTAAACAAATAATTACGACAAAAGCTAATATGACAACCAATGTCTAACATTAAAAAACAATATCTGAATACAACAAATATACAACAACAATACGGGTACAAGACAGGTAAACACATAAATAAATCACTGAACACATAGGCTTTCTTATTGTAAATCCTGCCTACATAAATTGAGGCGCTGCTTGCCCTCAATTGTCATCTGAATGTGTGTAACTTATGTTGACAACACCGTAGTAATAACCACGTATTATGTTGTATGAGTATGCGCTCCACCAGTTACGAACTTTTGGTCCGGCCGCAACTCTGTTGGTCCAAAATAAAGTGTCAGCTTAATCCAATATCACCTCCCTCTGGGAAATGCTTCAGCACATGGCATCAATAGGCAAGACAAATGTAGGTTGAAGGTTATATCAATCAATCATTAGTTAGTTTAAATATTTTAGATACATTAGGCTTCATGATTTATAGTCGTAGGTTTAGGTTCCTTAATTGGTTTTATGTCGAATACTGATGATAATCTATGAAACAGGCTGAATACACAATAATAGTGAGTTTCTTCTGAGATCATCACAAGATCGATGGCATCCAGTCACAAGAATAACACGAGCTAGCACCGGTTCGGCAATACAATATCACTAGCTATTAGCAGCACACAAATGGCTCGCATAATAAGCCTCGGAATAAGCCTGGCAAAATCGCTCAGTACTTTTCCGGCAACAACAAAAATGTTTGTGGATATTAATCCGTCCAGCAACAGTGCACTCTCCGGGCACTATAATAACATCAATTAACTAGCCTCATACACAGTGCCATCATGGTCATTATAACATTGGGTAAACCTTTCATCATTTCCTAACATCCATTAGGTTACTCTTATCAGAACTGTCGCCTCAAATAGCGATCTCAATGTGACGCGATGGTCATTCATATTACGAAATATCAAGCAGCTGACTAGCCTAAATTTGAGATGCATTCCTTGACCTTGTAAAAAAGAAATTCCACACAGTTATGTGACGTCAGAATACGTCTTAAAATAATCAATAATGTAGGTCTCACATGTAGCGGTGCGGTGACTTATGGATACAGTAAAGTGGTTTTTCGCTGGCTCGGTCATGGCAATTCTTATAGCGTGCGCGTGCAACTAACTGCACTCAGAACTCCTGCGTCTAGCAGGGATATATTACACTCATTTATGCAAGGATTCACATGATACAGTCCTGGTATGTGAACCATACACATATTTACATTATAACACAGTGAATAGTGGATTGAATACTGTCTAGATTTACGCAGTACAGCGATACACCTTGTTTGAAATAGCAAGTAAACCTGAACGAGATATATTACACCATCTCCCAACTGCTTAGGTTCTTCTGAAAGACATTCCACTCCATCTATTTACAAGTTTTCATCAATAATGTTTGCGTGTCGACTCTTGGACACAAATTATAATTAAACACACAACACCTTCTACTACTAGGTTGTTTAAAATGATACGTCGTTTTATTACAGGGTTTGATGCTAAACTGATAACATGAATTATACCCTAAATCAGTTCTCACTCAGAACTCAGTGGCTTCAGAGATCCACAATGGTTAAAGTAATCCATGTATAAATGTGGTGATTAATCCTCAATGACACCAAATGATACGACGATATGACAGTGGCGTAAATTTAATAAAATGCCAGAATAGGGTGTCCAAACATTACCCTGATTATTTATACGGATGGCAGTTCATCCAGTTATGATCAGTCTAGGCTGATAGAAAAAATAGCTCCGCAGCTATGACAATATTAATGAGTTTCAAGACTTGACGTTTTAGTACCCCCAAAAGAAATACACCAATGGAATAAATCCAAATACATGGTGTCTCACCAATATTGAAACATTCTGAAGAATTAAGACACATGATGGATCAAACTACTAACCCTACGGTACCTAATTGGTTGTCAAAGAATTTGGTTGGTTTCTACACTAAGTCTATCATAATTAAAAAACCTGCACAAGAAAGAGAATAAAAAACTCACAGGACCATTAGAATTCACCTCACTCCTGGCTCGGAATTAAGGGGTATACAACTTCTCGTGGTAGAAGGGAATAAATACATCCTAGGACATCCATCCTCGGCCTTTTCCTCTTCTTAACAATTTCCTGCGTCCTCGTGGTCTCCTTTCAAGTGGTTTCCTCTTCATTATGGTGGTTCTCATTATGGGCTCCTCATAGTTTGCAAGTCCCTCGTGGTTCGTAGGTTCCAATCCATACTGTAGCTTTATCTCAGGGCATTTCCTCACATGGGTAACTTAAGCAATGTCACACATTACGAATAAGAGTAGCAACATATCGTATACTTGGTTGACTAAGTGATGCATAATATGAAGAACAATTCACACGTGTTTTTCACAGAACTTATGTTTAAGTGCTGGTAATTTTCTCTCACCGAATTTATGTTACACAATTGATTATAAATTTCTCACAGGCTTTATTCACTTGAAGAAAATATTAAAAATGGCCATGGTAGGTCTGCCACTGAACTTACGATACACGGATGGTATCGGCTCACAGGCTTTATTACTTTTCAAACACTGAAAATCACGTAATGTCTCTGCGATCGGCGGTAGAAAATTCGCGCAAAACTCATCGCAGTTTATTTGCAGCAGTGGCGTGCTTTTAATGTAGCTTGAGTAATATTCACTGTTCACTTTGAAGATAGTTTTGCCACCTCGTGGTATTTGATAATGTTAGCAGCGTGGTTGAAAATGTGTGTTCCACGTGCTGGTACGTCGAAAATGTTACAAAATCACAATATTCACAAATTTACAAAACTCTTTCACAGACGTGAATTATGCGTGCCCAACTTGGCGATACAATTACAATTTAGCACACTAATGTGCTCTTTATGCACGATGTTTGTAGATTATACTTTCTTCACTCAACTGAGTGGACTTGGAAATGTGAACTTAACAGACCCAAACGTAGATGCGTCCGTCCTCGACAGACTCGAAACGTGGTTTTTTAGATGCCGGATCAACTTTCCGGGTTCAAGGAAGTACTCAAGTCGTTTAGCACTAATTATGTCCAGTTCGCATATCCGCGATGGAAATACCTTTACCGTAAATATTTAAATACACATCAATGTGGTAAATTCATACAAAAATACAAAGTGAAGAATCCCGAGACTTGTAGAAGCAAAATATGTAATAAAATATGACAAGGAAAAATAGTAGAATGATTCTCCAAAGTCAAGAGAATATCCAATATCGAGCTGGCTTCTGAGTGCGTTCTGTGCTGTGGCAAAACACTTACACATTCCTTCAAGGAAAATATCACCAGGGATGAGCTCATACGGGCTCAATATGGATACTAGGGCTCAAAGTTATAGAGGGCATTTATTAACAATTGGCAGTCCTGGAGACTCTACATTTATGCCTTGTTTCACATCTTTACATACACTATACACGTGAATATATTCCGAGAAATTGACTCTAGGATTCAAAAGTATTGAGATAATAAATACACAGTTGGTAGCCCTGGTGACTCGTATAATAAGCAGAGTTATATTTTTTAATCATACATTGCACAAAAAATAACATTTCGATGAAATCCATTCGTTAGTATAGAAATTACATGCAAAACAAAAGTTTGGTGCTTTTCAGTCGGTCAACACGAATGTACCCAAAAGAGTTGGGTATTTATGTATTTATTAATCTCATGCACATTTTCAGGATTAGGGTATAACCCACCTCTCTTGGGTACATTCGTGTTCACCGACTGAAAAGCACCAAACTTTTGTTTACTTAGGCAATACTGAAAAATGGCTTCAAACCCCATAATAAAATTACATGCAGTTGAACATTGAACTATCAGTACGCGTATAATCATGTTGGCAACAGTGTCATCTATAGGTAGATCATAATATTTCAGATTAATTTCGATCAATGTGTGTGCCAAGTTTGGATAATATCCATTCGTTAGTATGGAAGTAACAGTTAAACATTGGGCCTATCAGCACGCATATAATGAAGTTGGTAGCACTGTCGTGTACATGCTCCTTAAATTAATCTGAAATATTATGATCCATAGGCCTATTTTGAATAAAATTCAATTATAATTTTTCATCATTTGTTAGTACTGACGTCGTTTTCGAATATGGCCATGAAATACCCTGGTACAGTTCTTCATTTATACCATGTTTGGCTCCGATAGCTGAAGTCGTTTAAGAATTGATAGGGTGGGACCCACACACAGAGAGAAGGACAGACCCACACACACCTGTCCGGGTGTGTTCATAAGTCTAGTTTTTTAATAATTGTTGCAGAATATGAAAAGTAGGCTAAAGGTGTTCAGATAAAAAACGATAAACTCGTATGGAGTAGCTGCATGTTGAGTTATCAAGGGGAATTTTGTTGTCTCAGGGTGAAAGCAGATTGGTTTCGGGTTATTATCATAGGCTGCATTTCAAAGGATACTAGGTTCAAGAACACAATGCGATACGTACCTGCCTAGGAGAAAGTATTGGTGTAGGTCGATGACGTCACGGATGAACTATGGAGGTTGATGTTTGTTTGCTTGCTATAGTGCCTTGAATTTCCTCTGAGTAACTGTGTTGTTTTAATATTTATGTTGCTATGCGGTTTAAAAGAGTGTGTGGTCACATGGAGATGTGGTCACATGTACACAAGTGTTCAGCGGTGTGCGAGGTTTTGTGGTAAGTTGCGATTATTTATATTACTTTTAGTTGTTAATATTAATTAAAAGCCATTGTCAAGGCGAAACCATTGGTCGTTACTGGGTTAGACCACTGATTAGACGAAAATTATTGCTTGTATGAGAAGCAAGGGGATCAGGGGCATAAGACACACATAGTTTTTGTTGTTTGAGCCTAAAGCCTTTAGACGAGTTTGATGCAGCACTCCTGCTTCATGCCCTGAGCTAATCGTTTCATCTCTACATAGCTATTGCAAACTACATCCGAGTCAATCTGGATAACACATTCTAAACTTGGTCTTCCCCTGCAGATCTTCTCCTCGACCCCTCCTTCCATAACTAAGTGCCTTCGAATGTGTCCGACGAACCTATCTCTCTTCACTGCATTAATACTCGCCAGAAATAGTGTATATCTCCTTCACCCAATTGTGTTAATACGTCATCATGTGTTGCTGTATCTACCCATCTAATTGTCATCATTCTCATGTAACAGCACATTTCAAATGCTTATATTCTCCTATTTTCTGCTGAGCCAACACACCATATTTCACCTGCATAGTGTGCCACACAACCGGCAAAGGCTTTCAAAAAAGGAGCCTAATTCCTAAATCTATATTTGACGACCGCTAACTTTGGTCTAATTAAGGAGAATCTGGGAACGGATTTTGGAAAGAAGCCGGTCGTGGACCTGTTGAAAAGAACCGTCCCGGCATTTGCCAGGTGGTGAAACTGGGAAACCACAAAAACCATTTTCAGGATGGCCGAGGTTGTATTCAAATCCACGCTCTCCTGATACTGGAGAGGCACGAGGTAGCGCGTTAAGGCTCTCTATTCACACTACTGAATATTTATTTCCACCTGGATTTTGGACCAAACTTGTGGCCAAGTGTACTGGGGATGTTGAATGAACGTACACACATCATAAAAGGAAAACTCACACTTTGCTGTTTAAGAAAACAGTGACCACCTCGTGGAGTAGTGGCTAGCATACTTGGCTGTCACTCCGGAAGTCCGGATTCGAATTTTGGCTTTGCCAAGATATTAAAAGGCAAAACAGTGAAGAGGTGAGTTTTATTCCCACATCGTCCATTCTAGAAGTAGCTTTCTGTGGTTTCTCATTTCTACTCCAGGTAAATATTGGGCTACTTCCACCTCTATTCCAATCCTAACCTAAATTAAAAATACTGTAATCTCACTGCTACAGGCACCCCAATAACACAAGTCATCAGACAAATTCTACATACACGAAAAGTACACGGGGCTGTAATGACCACGATGGCCCTAAGTGAAACAACAGCAACATAAAATAAAATTGAGCTAGAGAGTGGTGGTGATGGTTTAGGGACGGAATAGCGAGTTCAACTGCCTCGCGATGAGTACGATACAGTACAATGGCAATGATTAATTATCGCTTCTAAATCAAACCAAACCAAACCCCATGGCGCTACAGCCCATGAAGGGCCCAGGCCTACCTAGTGATCGCTGCCCCAGCCATTTGGCCTGCAGATTATGGGGTGACGCGTGGTCAGCGCGTCGGGTCCTCTCGGCCGTTAATCTTGGTCTCCGTGTCCAGGGCACTGCCTCACTGTCAGACAGCTATGCAATTGCCCTCACGGGGCTGAGTGCACCCCGTTCCAGCCCTTACGACAGTTTCTAAAATCCCTGACGGAGCCGGGAAACGAACCCGGGGCCTCCGGGTGCGAGGGAGGCGCGCGACCCAAACACCACGGGGCTGGCCAATTATCGCTTCTACTCTTAATAATACCGTACTAACCACAAGCAAGACCGATTTACGTGTCCTAAAGTTGATAAATTTCAGTTACCTTGAGAAATGAGATCTACAGGATATGGGCATCACATGGAAAGATAACCAGCAGTACGACCCGCCTAAGAAAAAACTCCACGGACAGGGTTTGCAGGAAAATCCACAGAAGAAAACCGGAAAGACATGGACTGGTGAGAGGAAAGCAGACCTCCGGCAACACATGGCCAGGAACTGACGTGATCTCAATTGGCCGATACCATACGAATAAAATAATAATTCCTCGTACTAAAATAGCATGAGATTATTGCCTCCAGTATGTGATGGTGCACTAGCACAGTGTAGAATTGAGGAATGTCATCCTTGTTAATATACCCTGTGGCTGTGTGTGGATAGAGGACTCGGGCCGCATTGCCTCCGGATATGATGCACCGCAGGCTATCAGAGGTGAACGCAGATGCCATTGTTGAAGAGTTGTCCTACACAAAGTTATGTGTGTAATGAACCCTACTCTAGTCGTTATTGCTCTTGTTTCAGTTATGGGCTCGGTCATCCTGGTCATCAGCTCCATATACTTGGATACGGTCAAGACTAAAGGAAAATCATTTAGGATGACTGAGGTGGGAATTGAACCAACCTCTTATCAGTTATCAGCCACGAGGCTGAGTATTTCCTCTTCCTCCAAGGACGACAATATGCGGTGCCACCCAAGAACATTTGTGAAGGGCCTTGGTCTACTAAGCGACCGCTGCCCAGCTATTCGATCTACAGATTGCGAGGTGACGCGTGGTTAGCTTGTCGGGTCCCCTTGGCCGTTTATCTTGATTTCCCTGACTGGAGCGCCGCCTCACTCTCAGACAGTTACAGAGTGAGTGAACCCTGATCCAGCCCTCACGACAGATTCTAAAATCTGTGACTGAGCCAGGAATCAAACCCGGGGCCTCCCGGTGACAGACAGGCACGCTATCCCAACACCACAGGGCAGGCAGTCATTTGTAACAGGTTGGTGTCAAAACTACTGGAGTAAATAGGATGCATGTCCGTATTTAATTAGACGACATCTCTACAAATATTAAGCTACACATCTATACTAATATAATAAAGCTGAAGAGTTTGTGTGTTTGCGTGTTTCTGTGTTTATGTGTTTAAACGCGCTAATCTCTGGAACTACCAGTCCGATTCGAAAAATTCTTTTTATATGATAGCCTGATTCAAGAGGAATAGTTTAGGCTATGTAGCATTAGGCTACAGTAAGTCGGTAGAACAAGTGCTCCCGACCAGCTCTATCCGCATGCGTAGGCGTTATGGTTCGTGATACATACACCGTTTCACCTATCTGAACCAAAATTTGTATACTTACCCTTTGGAACACTGATCGTAACACTGTCTACGTCCAATTTAAGACAGACCAGTCCATTCCCAGCATTTAGGCTCTTTGCTTCAAATCTACACCTTTTCCCCGATCTGAACCAAAATTTGTATACTTACCCTTTGGAACCCTGCGAGTAACACTGTTTACATGAAATTTCGGACAGACCACTCCATTCCATGCATTTAGGCCCTTTGGCACAAATCTACACCGTTTCACCGATCAGAACCAAAATTTGTATACTTACCCTTTGGAACCCTGCGAGTAACACAGCCTGCAAGAAATTTCGGACAGAACACTCCATTCCCTGCATTTAGGCCCTTTGACACAAATCTACACCGTTCCACCGATCTGAACCAAAATTTGTATAACTACCCTTTGGAACCCTGCGAGTAACACTGCCTACATGAAATTTATGACATACCAGTCCATTCCCTGCATTTCGGCCCTTTGGCACTGTACCCGGATCGTTCACACGTCCGTGACATTGTTGACATCATTATTTTAAAGAAGAGATGTTGATTTATTTGTGTGAGGGAATAGCTGATATTTGAATAGCGCGCGGAGGAGACTCAGAGTACTGAGGGAAGCATGCTTCGCAGGAGCGAGTGACGTGAGTTTGTGACGTGGAGCCCGCATACGTCACTATAATTTTTTTTCTGGAGTTTCCTTTAGGAGAAGAGATGGACGCTAGAAAAGTAGCACACTTTACTGGCAATTACAAGAGAAGATATTTGAGCTATCAAGCATTAAAATCGGTCCAGTTGAAGCCGATACACGAGATAGAAGTTTCTGGAAGTTTTGACAGCTGGACTATATAAGGAGCGAGGATTTCAAGACAGATTGTATTCCAACGGAGCATTTGCTCAGGTGCGGAGCTACGCAACGTGAAAGTACGAATATACACGCCGAGATTCTGACCGTCGAAGGACTTAGTCACTGAACTAGTGGTCAGTAGGACTTAGTTTCTATTCTGGTGAACGAACATAGCTTGTGGCAGCGAAGGGACTTAGAATATCAACTGACTTTCAGGTCAATTATTCTAACCGGTCAGGTGATGGTAGTGTCGAAGAACCATTCACAGAAGTTAGCCTACAGAGTGATGTGTTTCTTGTGGTGACATTACATCCGGCACTTCGAATTTCATCAGGAATAATTTATTCATCAGTTCGTTCTATGCAGCTAATAGGTGTTCCTATCTTAGCGTGCAAACGAAACCGCATTTGTCGAATATGAGAATTATTCTCAATATTACAAGAGTACTGTACCAGTCTATGACTGCACAACATTTCATCATGTTATGCTGTGCTTATGATAACGGGAGTTGTTTCGAACGAGTGACTTTGATATATCAACATGCGCCGTTAAATTACTCGGAGGATAGGTAGGACAAGGAGACGGATGAAGTTATACGGATACAGCAGATGGCCATGGAAGGACACTATTGGGATAGTGTACACCAAAGGACACGCTCTTCCTGCACATCAAGAATGAAGTAAGACAACCATTCATGTACTATCCACTAACCTGTAGTATTAGAGAATTCCATTTTTAACACAGTCACGATAAGAAATCAACATAATTATCAACACAATTTTCATCGTAACTAGAACGTCTATTGTATTTGTCAGGATGACAAATGGAGCATGCTCTCTGACAATTTATTATTCTATTTTCGATTTTTGTCAGGACAGACAGTTAGTTCATGTGTTCCAACATGAAATGTTTCAGTTATTCCAAGGGATAGGAGTATTTTTCTTTAACTCTTATTATGAGAGGAGACGTAATTAAAACTTGGATTATTTAAATAATTTGATTTATTTATTAATAATAATAAACAACTGTGAAATAAATAAGTTAATAATATTATAAATATAACTACACCATTTAAAGTTATAAATAAATAATTTGGGGAGTGATAGCACCAAACATTAGGAATTAAATTAAATTGTTAATTGTAATTAAATAGTAATGCATTAATAATCAGAAAGTGAGATATTATTAATAATCATTTCCAGATAGGATTTAAATATTTATTTATTGAGGAAATAGGGCGATAATAATCATTCTGACGTTGACGATGCCTAAATATTTTTCAGTAATAATAATAATTTATTGGAAGAATTTAAATAATTTGTGGAAGAATAATAAAAATTTGTGGATGAATTTAATTAATTGGAAGGATTCAAATAAATTAACTTGGTTTATTTTTGGAATAACAGTTTGGATTTACAAATAAATTTGAATGAGTTTATGGATGAAGAAAGTGAAATAGTAAGATTTTGAGCTCAGAAATATTTTCCAAAAGCACTTAAAATATTCAGATGAAGAGAAAGGAAGCGGCAGGTATTAAATGTATAAGTTAGGGAGAGTTTATGTAGATGGGAGGTAAGGAAAGATTGACCAGTTTTTAAATACATCTTTTTATTGGTAAAATAAAACTGAAGAATGCAGTATAGTAATTATGACAGAATATAAAAAAATATATGATAAAAAAATGAAGTTGTAAGGTGAAGTTTATTTGGAGTCAAATAATAATGTGATGATTTTAGTGTGCGTTTGGCGACACTTTAAGTTGTGGAGACCTAGGGGGTCATCCACAAGGGCATTTGTTCCCATAGTTGTGGGCACACAAGTATGTGCGTGTTAGTAAAGAGCATGTGGGCTCAATTGTAAAAGAAGGGTTAGCCAATGGTGACCGCCCCATATTCTTGTCAAATTTCATTTTACTGTCGTTTCAATTTTTAGCCTACTTTTCACATTTTGCAAAAATGAGGAAAAAGTAGGCTTATGAGATCGGGAAAATGTGTGTCTGTCTGTCTGTCTGTCTGTCCTTCTGTCTGTCTGTCTGTGTGTGTGTGTCCCCCTATCAACTCCTAAACGGCTAGAGCAATCGAAACAAAATTTGGTAGGATTAAAGATCTATACCTGAATATCTCACGGCCATATTTGAAAATGATGTCAGTGCTACCAACTGCTAAATAATCGCAATTGAAATTTGAACTCCATGATGTATATCCTGGAAGGTATGAATGGGAGCTATTTCAAAATTGGCACACGTATAGATGATAATAATATTGCAGTTTAATTTCCAGGAGTCCATACATGGCAGTGTTGCCAAAATGATTATAAGCCTGCTGATAGGTCCAATTTTAAATGCATATAACTTCTACACTATCAATTGGAATTCAACCAAATTTCGTATGTTGTATGTGTACATAACCAGATATGACTGAGCGTATTCTTACGACCCACCAGGGTTGCCAACTGTTAATAAATGCTCCTAATTTATTTTATCCAAATACCAATATATCAGAAAGTATGCAAGCCGACAGCTTTAAACTATGCACACGTATAGTACCTGACATTCTATATTAATTTGGAGTAACTAATATACGTCAGTGCTGCCAACATGATTCTAAGCCTGCTGATAGGTCCAATTTTAAAATGCATGTAACTTCTATACTAACTAATGGATTTCATTCAAAATTGGCACAACAATAGATCATATTATTTCAGATTATTTCTGACCAATACATGCATGACATTGTTGCCAACATGATTTTACGCGCGCTGTTAGATCCAATGTTTAACTGCATGTAACGTCCATGCTATTCATTGGACTTCAACCAAATTTTGTATTCTGTACCTTAAGAGATGGAACTAAGAATATATTCAGTCATCAGGGCTGCCAACTGTGGTGCCCTATTAGGCTACATTATGCCAGGTATACAGTATTTCGAACTAATTAGAAATTTCGATATTAGCAACTTAATTTCGTCATTATTCTAGATAGGTTCATATACTGTAGAATAATCATTGGCATGGAAAGTAGGCTCTTTAGTTCGTCACGGAACTTCTTGTTTTTTTCTGGATCAACTCGAAGTTCAAATCGTATGCCTAAATAATTGAAGAACATGAGTTTAGATTTGATGAACCTGACCGAGAAAAAAAATCAAATGAGAAGTGCAAATGCAATAAAATAAAATAAAATAAATAATTAGTGAAATTTTTATTTTGTGCTTGGAATAATAATAATAATAATAACAATGGAAATGAGCAAATTAAATATTCACAATATGAGAGGAGGAGAAACTTGTTATAAATAAAGTGATGAGAAATTTTGAAATTAATTAATAAATAATAATAATATATTTTATGATTAACATTTTTTGTGTGTGAGATAATATGTAATTTTTCTGAATGATAGAAAAATTTTGGTGAAGGAGATAATGATTTAATCCACCGATAGTGGATAGTAACAATTTAAATTGATAACAACAATTTTTGCCAACAATCATGAGAGATGAATAAAATTTAAAATTTTGATGACATTGAAACAAATGAATGTGCGAAAAGGATAAGATTAATTTTTCAAATTATTATGAGAAGTTTATAAACAATTTTTGTTTTGGAAATGTAAATCTTAAGAAACAAATATTAACATTCGACTTTATGTCAGCTGAATATTGATATGTTATTATGATACAACCAAACAGTGATATAATATTTTTTCCAAATAATTCAAATTTTGGAACAACATCGAAATAATCAAGTGACTATTTCTTTGGAAATATCTTACAACAAATACTTGAACAATCAAATGCAATTCTTCGAAAAGTGAACTACAAACATGTAAATAAAAGGGATCACTCGGAACTCTTTATTGAACAGTGATAACCCAGTGTAAATATTTTAAAAAATATTTTTAGCCTATTTTTCACATTTTGCAAAAATGAGGAAAAAGTAGACTTATGAGATCGATCTGGGAAAATGTGTGTCTGTCTGTCTGCCTGTGTGTGTGTCCCCCCCTATCAACTCCTAAACGGCTGCAGCAATCAAAACCAAATTTAGTATGAGTAAAGATGTGCACCGGAATAGCTCACGTCCATATTTGAAAATGATGTCAGTGCTACCAACTGCTGAAAAAACGCACTAGAAATTTGAGCTCAATGTTGGATATCTTTCAAGGTATGCATGGGAGCTATTCCAAAATTGGCACACATTTAGATAATACTATTTCAGTTTAATTTCCAGGAGGCCAACCATGACAGTGTTGCCAAAATAATTTTAAGCCTTCTGATATGTCCAATGTTTAAATGCATATAACTTCTACACTATCAATTGGATTTCAACCAAATTTTGTATGTAATATCTGTACATAAACAGATATGACTGAGCGTATTCTTAAGAGCCACCAGGGCTGCCAACTGTTAATAATTGCTCTCTCTATTTTTTTTATCCAAATACCAATATATCAGAAAGTATGCAAGCCAACAGCTTTAAACTATGCACACGTATATTCTGACATTTTAGATTTGATTTGGAGTAACTTATTTACGTCAGTTCTACCAACATGATTATAAGCCTGCTGATAGTACCAATTTTTAAATACATGTAACTTCTATACTATCTGTTGGATTTCAACTAAATTTCGTATGTGCTATGTGTACCATAACAGATATGACTATAAGTATTGTTAAGAGCAATCAGGGCTGCCAACTGTTAATACATGCTGTCTATATTCTTTTTACCCTAATATCAATATATCAGAAAGTATGCAAGCCAACAGCTCTATACTTTGCACACGTATAGCACCTAACATTCTAGATTAATTTGGAGTAATTAATACAAGGCAGTGCTGCCAACATGATCCTATGCCTGCTGATATGTCAAATTTTAAAATACATGTAACTTCTATACTAACAAATTGATTTCATCCAAAACTGGTACAACAAGATATCATAATAATTCAGATTATTTCTGACCAGCACACGCATGGTATTGTTGGCAACATGCTTTTACGCGTGCTGATAGATACAGTGTCTAACTGCATGTAACGTCCATTGGACTTCAACCAAATTTTGTATTCTGTACCTTAAGAGGTGGAACTAAGAATATATTCAGTCACCAGGGCTGCCAACTGTAGTGCTCTATTAGGCTACATTATACCAGGTATATTTTGAACTAATTAGATATTTCGATATTACCAACTTAATTTCGTCATTATTCTAGATAGGTTCATATACTGTAGAATAGTCATTGGCATGAAAAGTAGGCTGTATAGTTCTTCACGGAACTTCTTGTTTCGTTTGATATCAGAATGGACTAATGAATTTTCTGATTATCAAGTCTGCGACATTAGGATATAATTTTAGGGACTGCTGATTTCTCATGTGTGATGTGTTGTATTTGTGTTGGAGGTTTTTGCCAGTCAATTAATATTTCTATCTATAAATAAATTGAGATTTTAAGAAATGTGCTACTTCCAAAATAATTTATTTCCTTACCTTACTTGTGAATTACCGAGATCAGGGATGCCAGATTAGACCCAAGTATTCACCTAGATAGACCCTGAGATATATTTTCTCGTGCTAATCTGATTTCGGTATTTTACAAAATGTGGCCTTTGGATTTCGGTCCAAACGGGCACAGCAAAAATCTACACCCTTTCACCAATCTGAACCAAAAGTTGTATACTTATCCTTTGGAACCCTACGAGTAACACTGTTTACATGAAATTTCGGACAGACCACTCCATTCCCTGCATTTAGGCCCTTTGGCACACATCTATACCGTTTCACCGATCTGAACGGCAATTTGTATACTTACCATTTGGAACCCTGCGAGTAACACTGACTGCATGAAATTTTGGACAGACCCCTCCATTCCCTGCATTTAGGCCCTTCATCACAAATCTACACCGTTTCTCTTAATTGCACCAAATTTTACATACACTTTGAAACCCCGCTGGTAACACTGTGCACTTGATATTTTGGACAACGCTCCCCATTCCCTACATTTAGAACAACAGACAAAATGAACTTGAAAACCACGTATTAAGGCCCTAGAACCATTCATGGCCGTAGTAGTGTAACTGTGAGAGTATTTTAATAAGTCTGTTGTTGACGGGCAGTTCGGGCTGCATCACGTCACCCCTACCAGTGTTCTGGTGCAGAATTGCGAAAATAGTTGCATTTGGCGCTGTTTATAAATTGAACTCTTTGGGGATAATTAGTTCAAAAAGATTTCTTAGGTCCCTTTAAAGAGTTATCATCATGAAAATATTATGCCTCTGTATAAGTGCAATGGTGTTGGTGCAGTACATTGAGGTTATCAGCTGCAATAAACGTTGGTGCTTTCAAATTTACCTTCGTTTGTTCTGAAACTTATCGTTAAGCGCTTTGTGGCGATAAATGATATTATTGCTACCTCAGTAGCTCGGGACAACCGAAGTTTGCCAAAGAGTTCTGATTATTTTCCTACGGCGCTATGCGACAAAAGACGACACTATTGGTCTCTACATTTCTAACAGCCAATGAGATATAAGCCCTAGGCAGTGTCTTTTGTTTCACTTACCGTTCTTTCTATTTATTTATTTATTTTGTAAATTTGTTTGTAAATTACATGTGTCAGTGCTGTAGTTAGTAAATAGCTGTTTCCCTATTCATAATTATCATTTCGGGAAAATGACCTGAATGTTACGCCCATTATACTGTACTACTTATCACCCCCACAACAACCACCACCATCACCACCACCACCGCCACAAAAATATATATTTTTAAAATATTGGTTTCTGTTAGTTACGTATCATGTGCCAGTTCTGTAGTAGTATTCATTATCATCCATAAAACAAATAAATCCACCGGGCGAAGCCGGGCACTACTGCTAGTTATGTATATAGTCCTAAAGGCTGGCAGGGTTACGTGGACTCCTTTAATTGCTTTCCAGTCTTTTCTTCAAAGAAGTGGGTTTAGTTTTAAAAAAATCACAATTGTAATTCAACAATAATAATATGCATGGAGGATTGAATCCTCACTAAGTTAGTCAGGATAGCCCACTATGAGGTGGAGAATTTCCCATTTAAATGTAACATGTTACCCTTTGATAAAACTAAGCTAACTTTAAGAAACACACACACGAGCAAAGATGTATTCCTGTACAAGTAATCTGAGTCCCTAACACTATATGGACAGTGGCCTGAATTGTGGCATAACACTATTGATCAGAAGATCTTCGATGTGGTTGGTTGACTTATATATCCTGATGACTAACGCCCTCCTGGAGTCGTGATGAAGAAGTGCCCTATGATTTCTGGAACATTGCTTCCATAAAAGATTCGTTCTAACAGAAGCTACTCTATTTATACTTCCTAAACCACTGATTTCACACGCAAATGGGAATTTATGCAATACATGATCTGCCGCAGACTCAATAAATAGCACGATCACAGAACCCTTTTAACTGGTAACTTGCCCGGCGATGCACTGTTTAGATAACACAGAACATAGACTTGTTACATTTTCAATTTACTGTACAGAGCTTTCTTTCAGTTGTTAGAGACGACCAAATAATCATGAAGACGACCGACGTAATGATGGCACTAAATAGCTGAAGAAATGTGTATGTTAGTGGTAATTATTAGGCCAATTGTCCATCAGCTCCCGTTTAATTACCTACAGTAACCACACGTGACAGTTCCCCCTCTTCCCAATTATTAGTAGCTGTCCACCAATAATATTTGAACTCAGACGCTTTAACTTCTGTTTACCTATTCTAAAATACAATAGTTATAATAGTAATGATAAGAATTAGCTATAATAATAATAATAATAATGTTCCGGATTTAACGCCCCCTTTCAAGTAGTAAGACAATAGAGATGCCAGGGTGATGGAATTTTGCCTTGATGTGGATCTTTAACGTGTCAGTAAATACGGCTTTTTCACATCTGAGCACCCTCAGATGTTCACCGACCGCCACGGAATTCGATCTCGCTACATTGGGCACAGCTGACGAGAACCTTACTGTTTCGCTACGCAGCCGATGCGATGACAATAAGTACGGTATATTTGATTCAGATTGTAAACTGTCAGTCGTGTTGCATATGTTGTTGATGATGATGATACTTATTGTTTTAAGGGACCTGACATCGGGGTTATCGGCCCCAACACGTGTTGTATTGTACTCCGTTGAATAGCTGAACGTCGTTGCATGTTACATTTGTCTTTCACAATCTGCCTTGAATTTCTTTCGTGATTTTAGACCATCCATGTGTGCAGAAGAGTTTCCTATAATAAACATGGGTCTATAAGTTAATCCAGTCGTAAGTAACTAACAATGTACTCGTAATCTTAATAACTGTTCCTCATCAAAACAAACACGGTGATTCATAGAAGAATTTCGTGCTGTTGGGTTGAATCAGTGTTGTATTCACTGTTGTCACTCATGTTTGAAGACCATTTGTAGGCACTGAGATTGACACTGATTAAGTATCTTCAATGTTGACAACGAGAATCGTCTCGTCCATGGTGAATGATCTTTCCATGGTTAGTCAAATTACAACGCATATTGTTACATAGGTTAAATAATACGCAGTAAACAGAATATCGTCGCTGAGCGTGCAATACCGCGTATCCCACAATCTCTTGTTTTCCATTATTTTCCTTATGATTGGTCACGCGATGGACTAGATGGAAATATACTTTATGTTCGACGATGTCGAAATGTAAATATTATATGGCAGAAACCTGTATCATAATGATGGTGATTAAAGTAATAGTTTTCATTATGATACAGTTTCTCCAACCAATCAGAGCACAAGATGTATGATGTGCGACCAATTAGGTACTTGATAGCTTCGCACTTGGACACAGAATCCAACATGTCGGACATGAATTACATGATTTGAAAGTTGACAATGTAAAATATATCCGATCAACCATTGTAGTTATAATGGCAAACACAAATACAAAATCAGCACGAACCTTTAAGGTAATAAGAAAATACTATGACATATGCAAGAAATTTATGAATCTACGTCCAGAAGATTACAACACAGCATCCTTCTACACACATCAAAAAAATTTTGCATCACCTCGGTTCCCAGATCTCCGGCATATAGACGTTGACTGTGTATATTGTATCCAAGATACAGTCCTTTTGACTGTTCATAGATGTCACTAAAACTGCTCAAAGATGTAAACAACCATGCATGAGCAGGGCCTATTAGACGGAGGGGGTACGACAGCCGATCAGTTCCAGTCATTCCACCAGGACGAAGGTACGCTGCTCATGTTGTCTGTAGTTCTACCATGCCTAGAAGGTCAATACCGCAGTTCGATCGCGTCCGCATTGTTACTTTGTGTCAAGAAGGGCTCTCAACAAGGGAAGTTTCCAGGCGTCTCAGAGTGAACCAAAGCGATGTTGTTCGGACATGGAGGAGGTACAGAGATACAGGAACTGTCGATGACAGGCCTCGCTCAGGCCGCCCAAGGGCTACTACTGTAGTGGATGACCGCTACTTACGGATTGCCGCTCGGAGGAACCCTGACAGCAATGCCACCATGTTGAATAATGCGTTTCGTTCAGCCACAGGACGTCGTGTTTCAACTCAAACTGTGCGCAATAGGCTGCATGATGCGCAACTTCACTCCCGACGTCCATGGCGAGGTCCAGCTTTGCAACCCCGACACCATGCAGCGCGGTACAGATGGGCCCAACAACATGCTGAATGGACCCCACGGAATTGGCATCACGTTCTCTTCACCGATGAGTGTCGCATATGCCTTCAACCAGACAATCGTCGGAGACGTGTTTGGAGGCACCCTGGTCAGGCTGAACGTCTTAGACACACTGTCCAGCGAGTGCAGCAAGGTGGTGGTTCCCTGATGTTTTGGGGTGGCATTATGTGGGGCCGACGTACGCCACTGGTGGTCATGGAAGGCTCCGAAACGGCTTTACGATACCTGAATGACATCCTCCGACCCATAGTGCACCCATATCGGCAGAATATTGGAGAGGCATTTGTCTTCATGGACGACAATTCTCGACCTCATCGTACACATCTTGTGAATGCGTTCCTTCAAGATAACGACATCGCTCGACTACAGTGGCCAGCATGTTCGCCAGACATGAACCCTATCGAACATGCCTGGGATATGTTGAAAAGGGCTGTTTATGGACGTCTTGACCCACCAACCACTCTGAGAGATTTACGCCGAATTGTCGTTGAGGAGTGGGACAATTTGGACCAACAGTGTCTTGATGAACTTGTGGATAGTATGCCACGGCGAATACAGGCATGCATCAATGCAAGAGGACGTGCTACTGGGTATTAGAGGTAGTGGTGTGTACTGCAATCTGGACCACAAATGCTGAAAGTCTAGCTGTATGATGGTACAACATGCAATGTGTGGGTCTCATGAGCAATAAAACGAGCTGAAATGTTGTTTGTGTTGATCTCTATTCCCTTTGTATTTAACGGTTCCGGAACTCTTGGAACCGAGGTGATGCAAAACTTTTTTTGATGTGTGTATATAAATTACCGACATGGAAAGTGCACCGTAAATAAACTGGCGAATATGAGAAGAGAAATAGCACTGTACCTTAATATCCCCAAAACCAATTTCTACACAGGGCATTCTTTCATACAACTTCGGTGACAGTTTGAGTGAATGCTGGTGCAAATCGGCAGCCTGTAAACATATGGCATTGCCAAGCAGACTGCGTGCATGCTTGGGTCAGAGAACTTGTAAAGAACAGAGAGCAAACTCTGCGCATGCTCTCCGATTCCCTAAATTCAAGTGACTGAATCTCGACAAATATTTATGAATATTACTGTTCGAACATAAAATTAAATAAAATAAAGTTATAATTATCGTCGAACATAAACAGTCGTATGCAACTCGCCTATAATGGTAATTAAGACACTCGTATGGAAATTATAAAACTCGCTCCGCTCGTTTCATAAGCATACTCGTGTCTTAATTATTGCCATTATAGGCTCGTTGCATAATGTACTATTTCTACTGTACAATGAATGTAAAGCTCAGTTTTCTTTCTACCTCTTCACAGGTGAACCTTACGTGAGTTGTTCTGTTGGACGACACATCCGCATACAGCTGGGAGGTGTCATCAATCATCAGGAAAATATTGGGAAAGCATTGTCAGATACATGGTATTGCAAGACCAACGACCATAGGCTATTCTATTTACTGCGTAGTATTGCAGCCTAAATGACTGTTCCAAGATTATGCCATCTATAATTGACCTGCGGTTACAAAAGTAGATAACTATGTTTGAAACTCAAAAATAGTTGACAAATTTTCTCTAAAGAATGAATAATCTATTATTTGGTGGTAGAAGTAAGATAACTCTGACTATAGGTGCTCTGCGATGTTGCCAAGCTCAATTAAAGGTATACGGAAAGCAATTTTGTGGGAAAAAATCATATATTTTTTTTTTGCATATTATTAAACTTTGGAATTTCCTTTTTAAAATGACATATAAGTCTTGAAGAAATACTGTATAGAAGTAATTAAATTAGGGTAGAGCGGGGCTATTCCACTCATTTCAAATTGTAAACATTATAAATCAAAAAGTATTCATTTTTATAAGATGGAACCAACAGCAAAGCACACCTTATTTATTGCTTATTACATACGAATGTTGTCAAAATACAGTTATAACAATATACCGGCTTGATGAAATAAAATATAAATCAAAGCAAACATGACGAATCACAAATTTAATGGGGCTATTACGCCCATGCTTGGGGCTATTTCGCTCACTGTAATAATGTCCTTTCCTCAACGGCATTTACCACAAATGAAGTTTTTCCTTCCTGTAGCCCCAACATGCATGTCATGATACCAAGTTTCACAGTCTTTGCATTGAATGCAACCACCCTTTAATGATGACTGAGCGGTATAAAAATTTACGCCACAAAATCCACATGGTGTTTCTTCCTTATCAAAGTATTTTGGTCGTACGGATTGAAGGTCCCGGTCATTTGACTTGCAAATGTCTCGAAAATGTTTCTTGCAACCTTTCCTTTACGGGCCTTATCAAATTTTAAGCTCCGTTTTGCTCTTCGTATCTGTTCTGGTGTGCATCCAAATTCTCTTGCTGCCAAGCATTTTAGCCGAGAAGCTAACTCCGTCTCCTCTTGCATACTAAATGCTGTGGGATGACCCGGTGGTTTGTCCACTATGATTTTCTCTAAGGGTCCTTGTCGTTTACGCAAATGAACACGATTTTTAAGTGTTGAATAAGGCACATTGCAAAGTCCAGCTGCACCTCTCATGCTCACATCGCGTCGTAATACACTTGAAATAGCTCGGTCAATATCTTCCTCCGTCCATTTTCGAAATGGCCCTTTCCTTTTATACATCCGTACCATCTCTAACGTAACAAGAAAGAGATACTAATCTGCTATCTGAAATAATTTGGTTGCAATATTATAACAAGAGAGAAGTCTTGGCTGAGCGGAGTAGCCCCCATATTTCTGGGCGGAGTAGCCCCAATTACTGGAATTTACAACAGCGCGTCTTGTAATAACTGTGACCAAGGAAACGCGCTACCTGCTATGTCCAGATGTAACTTAACCTTCAGACTGCCAGGCGCCACACTTCCGGGAAAAGAAAAGCCGCTACTATGGACACTAATCCTTAAGTTGCAAGCACAAATTCATAATGACGACAAATTCCACAACATAAACAATGTACCTTGCAGTATTCTTCCTTTGTTTTACTCAACACTCAAGCTGTCACTCTCAAACAAACGATAGATGTAGCAGCACAGAGACCGAGGGTCACACTGAACACAAAGGGCGATATCAGCTGAGCAGGGTGGCTGCTCAGTGCAACGTCAAGCTTATTTTGAGCGGGAAAGCCCCGTGGGCGAATTAGCCCCGCCGTACCCTATTTAAAAAAAAAATTGTCACGCGCGGCGAATGTTCAGCTCTGGCGTCGCGGATGACTTGCTGTCAATATTTGGAGGTTTTGTTATTTGTTCACATATCGCGCTGAACTTTTCTTTTATTTGAATGAAATGTTGTCATCTATTATTGTCAGTTGGTCATATTGCAACGGCTAGCATTGTTGATGGTCTTATGTTTGCTGCTTAGCAACAAGTTTTTCCACGTTTCCTCGCAAGTCATTTCTGTGAGTATATGTGAAGTTTCTGGAAGTTATGCCTCGATTTTCGAACAAAATGTTCAGGAAACGTGTGCCCTGGCAAAAGAAGAAATGTGCTTCTTCAAGGCTAGAAACCACTTGTTTAGAACCTTCACGTTGTGAAGCAGGGCAACTACGCCTAATCTAAGAAACGTGAGTGAAAAATAAGTCGTGAAATTTCTTTTGATAAGACGGCTGCTGGGACACAGAGCTCATCTAATATAAAACTGAATGCCGTCTAACAGAAAGAAACAAATGAGGAATATGATCATCATCATAGTTTGCCACAAGCTAGAATAGAGACCATCAAGCCTCTTGCAGACTTCAATCTTCCGAAGAAATGTTTGCATGGTAGAACTCAGAATCCCAATGAATGTGTGAATAGGGTCATATGGGGCAGACTACCAAAAACAGTGTTTGTTGGGATTAATACACTTCATCTTGGTGTGTTTGATGCTGTTGCATCCTTCAATCAGGGTAAAATTACAAAATGCATAGTTCTGGAGAAGCTAGGATTGTGTGTGGGGTCTCGAATAGTAAAAGCTATGTATTCTATAGAAATGGAGAGGTAGATTATCAGGAAATGTTATCAATGACATATGAACGGTGGAAGAAACAAGAGAGCAACCAAGGGGAAGCTTCTTGATGAATTACAAGAGGATGCTGATAATCCCAGCTATGCACCAGGCATGCACCGATGTTGAAACTTTGGAGCTGATTTCCCATAAATTCATTTTTTTCCTGCAAAAGGAACATTATCTCAGAACCTATTACTGATATTATTATAACATTTGCAGGGCTCTTTTGTAAGAGTATCAAATACACTCTGAAGCTATATAAACAAACATATTGCAAAATTTACGAAGAGGGTTGGAAAAAAATCATAAGAAAATTTGCAAAAAAAATTGCATTATTTAAAAAATATATATTTTACAAACGGTGACCTTTATTTTCAAGATCTTAGCTTCCATACAACGGCAATATATTTGTTTACAATATATACAAAATTCAAGTGTCTGTGTCAAACAGTTAGTGAGAAAATGTTCCTTAAATATGATGTATTTTAACATTGTAATCATAGGGTTTTCCGTATACCCACAGAGTGTAGCCTTGTTGGCTGAGGCCTTGTCTGCTTGGAGCGTCAGACCTCAAGCCCCACTGTCCGTGGTGCTGCACAGCGAGGGTGACGACTGGCTGCACTAAAGCGCGGGCTTTGCCATAACTCCAAGTGTCTTGAGCCCCGACTTTCTTATATCCTAATCAATAACCAAAGATATTCCTCAGTATAGTTTACCGGTCTGCTGCAGCCCAGACTCTACCATAAGGGAGAACAGCATCAAACAGAAGCTTGGTAAAATAATCACATTTGAAAGTAGCATTTAATCTGAAGAATGAGCGGGAAGTGCGCAAAAGGTTGTACCACCAGAACATAAAAAGTTTGACAGAGATTATATTTATTTGAATGTAGTTTTTCAACAATCAAATTGAGTTGAATCACAAGTTTAAAAATGTACATAAGTACTTTAAGCAGATTTTACAGTATGATGACTTAACAAGAAAGGAAAGGTCTGAAAAGAATCCCTTATAGAAATTACAAGAATTGACTTTGAAGAACAAAGAGTTGAAACTTGAAATTGTTGGCACTAGATAATTACTGATAAAAAATCTTCTTAAAGTTTGTTCAGGTATAAACTTGGACATATGTGCGAGAAAACACTCATTATATGTTATGTTGAATATGCGGCGAAGTTCTAGATGCGAAATGAGCCAGCTCAGTAAAATAGTTTCAAGCTAGCTTAGATGATAACATCGTCTTTAAAAGCACCTCCAAGCTAGGTAAGCGGTATCAGAGCCGGTTCAGCATTTTGCTAATGCTTCAGGCGGAGTGAAGCTGCCGTGCCCCATAGAAGTCAACTGCGGTTTCCAGTTAAAGAAGACAGTGGCCTCATTAAAGATGATTGTAGTGTTGTAATGAGGCTGCACTGGCTTCTTCGAGTCGGTTGCGTTGGTGTTGGTACCACACGCAAATACTGCAACTCCATATGCGGTGAGAAAAGTGTTAGTTCTTCATATTGAAGAGAAAGGCTGACACACCAAGAGTGTCTAGCTGCTTATGAAGATTTCATTCTTATAGCGATGCTGAATTATGCGGTTTCCTGTGGAACATGCAGGGAAGTTCCGTCTCAGAGAAAATGCCGTGCGTGCAGCAAGCTGTACGACTAGCGTTGCTGCGGAGGGTCAGCACAAATGAGTGCAGTGGAGAAGCAGCCAGCACGTGCTTTAAATATGGCGAAAATGCAACAAAAGAGACCCATGTGACAGAAATGTAGTGCAGGGATAGGCTGATGGAGAAGGTAGCAATGATGACACTTCGTGACATGGACAGAAGGCGACAGCCAGCTTGCCGATCAGTCTGATCATGCGGCCGGTACAGATACAGTATTATGCACTGTAATACGCTCAGGTAAGGATTTAGAAATATGCATATAACAAGCCAAGTACACATTCTTACTGGGTTATAGATAAATATTTTATCAAAGTGAATATAATTATCATCTTTCAGTGGCCTGATATGCAGTCAAAATATTCTTCGGTAAAAAGGGTCGTCAAAATCTGAAGGGAATATAATCTAAAAAATTCGTGAATTATCACAAAAGTGGTCAGTTCCTAATAAACGTAGTTAAAAAACCGTACGTACACACATATTTAGACCGACCCTGCTGCATGGAAGTGAAAGCTGGGTAGACTGAGGATAACTCATACGCTAGAGGTAACTGATGTGAGGGTAGGACGAATGTGTGCTGGGACAAATATGGGATCAATGGTAGGAAGGTACTAGTAATGAAGAGATAACGGCTAAATTAGAAATGAACACGTTAGATGAAGCTGTTATAATGAGCCGACTCAGATGGTGGGGTCATGTGAAGACAATGGGGGAGGAGAGATTACCTAAGAGGTTATGAGTTCAGCTGTAGAGGGTAAGAGAAGCAGTGGTAGACCTAGAAGGCGATGGTTAGATTCAGTGTTTGAACGATTACAAAGTGCGAGGTGTAGAAGCAGAAAAGGCCACAGTGGTAACGGCTAATAGGAGATTATGGAGGCGACTTGTTTGCAAGCAGAGGCTTGCTAGACTAGACTGGAAGCTGTCTCAAATCCAAATGAAATAGCATGTAAATAAACATTGCCAAATACGAACCTACATTATGCACATTAATATGATTGAGAACTAGGTACGCACATTCTGAATGCGTAAAAGGTCATCCGCAAATATGGTAATGGTAATGGTAATGTTTAGGTACAAATTATTCCATTAAATTATATATAGCAAAATAAGTGTACAAAATCAGGTAGGCTACATGCAATACATCAAAAAATGTCTTTCAGAACACCAATTCGTTAACTTTCGCTTTCGAAGCAATCAAATATTTCCTTTTTATTTTTTTCAACACCAAGGTTTCACAACTGGCGTCTTAGGTATTCCTGACTTTCTTCATTCTTGCCAATTAGGTCTAACTTTATATGGAATTGATGTAGTAGTACTTACAGTATACTGTATTTAATAATGGGGAGTACTTGATACTGTGTTGTCCTGGTATGTACGTTCCACTGAGAGCCTACTCTTTGACTTCATCCTTATCACAACAGAAAAGTTATCGGCAATAAGCATGTTTTGAAGTTTCTGTTAACGTTAGATTTCTTAAGTGTAATTGCTTTCACACGCAATTGAAATTATTCGAAGAATTTTTACAAACACAACGAGAGTTTCTCATTGCAAACAAATGAGATTCACATGTGATAAAAATCCCTTGATCCACTTTCCAGGAACAAAGCCACATTTGAAATAAAATGTGCATTGACCACTCTCAGCCTTTGCGTGTCAGCATGGAGCGTATAGCCAGTAGAACAATTAATTCACAAATCCTTTACCCCTTAAAACTGCCCAACTATGTATGAACATCGAAGAAGAAATGTGTTTGCAAACTGGCTCCATTGGACTTTGTTTGCTGTGCGTTTACTAACGTTGACAGACTCACCTGCTTAAACAAACACGTTGGACTGTTCTGAAGTTGTTAGTTTATAGTTTCTTTTAGCTGGACGAGAGCGTGAAGTTCACATGAGAAATCGGATCTGAATCTCTCGCTATTTGCATATTCAGTGAAACTAATTCACTGTCAGAAATACAGTACAATACGAGGAGTTGCACGTGACACTAGGTTTTGTCTCCAGCACTTGATATTCATGCATTTTCATATTTAGTAGAGTTAATGTAATTTGCTTGCCACTCTGCCATATCGATCGGGCACCACAGGCTTCTACATAATTACTCTAATGTATTTGCTATATCTCCGAATTGAATTTTATGGAAATAATTCGAGTGATATTAATGTTAGTTATGGTAATTTTACAATTTTGCACATTCAGTTCATACGAACAAAGGTAATAACCGTAAACTCGTCGTACGGTGTGACATTTAACAAATGAAAATGTAATGAACCGCGCCATAGACCACCACGGGAGCCAAGCGTACGAGGGCGCACTATCGCAATGGACAATATTTTGTCCAGACAGCTATGTTTTCCCTGACATTTAAATATTTTGTCCACTATTAGAAAAATAATCTATTTGAGACAGATAACTTAAGCATTGATTTGTCTGGTGTAACTCAATGTGTTCACGAGCAAGTCCACGAAGTCAGTGTGTATCTAAACTCAAGTGATGAGCAAAATTTCCGTGTCTTTCCATTTTCAATCTCAGAAGAATGCCGTGATCGTACCTTCTATTAGGCTATGACCAGCTTCATTCTACACCATGCCCAATTTCATTCATCTTAGTTCACATCATTTGTGACTGGCTCCTCTGATGAGGTTGGCGTCAAAATGGGAACAATTTACCAGTTAGAGACTCATCACACCGCAATGGGTTTTCCCGATTTTGACAGCATGTTTTACAAAATGTCTCGGCTTATCCTCAACCAAGAGTGTATATTCTCTTACGGTATGGATTTGTATACCAAACATAAGGAAGATAATAGAAAGGAGCAGTATGGTAGTTTACGTGTTCATGCATGCCCGAGGTCTGTATTCAATATGGCGGATGCGCGTTATATTCGAAATAATGAGCCTGCATTTTACAAAACGATCTTTCTGAACATGTTGTACCTGTGTACTCCATATTATATCATTGCTATGGGTGATTTCGGAGTTACGTAATCTAGTGTCAAACAACGTTGAGTCTTATTTCCCGTTGGTAGCAATGACGCACTTTTTTTTAAAGTCAGATGGTATTGAGGAGGACATGGGACATTAAAAGTTCTGTGAAACTGGCATTCATAAGTGGGGGCTCTCAGAAGGACCGACAGAAGGGCAAACGGATACCGGTACACAGACAGGCAGAGGGCAGATGAAGCCAGACGGACACATTCAAATCCCTGATTGATCTCATAATCTTACTTTCAGATCATTATTTAAAAATATTAGAAGTTGGCTTGCATCTGCGCTCTACCGTGAACATAATGCTGTAGTTAATTCCAAAAGTTGACTTGTTAATTTTTATGGTTATTCCTGCCTAGTGTAGTATCAGTTCCTGGCCGAGGCGGCGAGATAACGTTAATGCCACATGACATTTATGAACGTCCAGAGGAAGAATTTCTGGCTGAAGTACCTAGTCAGATCAATTGAAGCACCTCCATAAACCAATAACAACAGAGTTTTAAATTCAACTCTATTTTGGTACATCGACTTATGGCATTGTCGGCGCTAAAGGCGCTATGTGCCACTGTTGCATTCGGGAAATGTCCACAGTTTGTCAACACCATGGTTATGACGCTAGTGTTTATGTTGGCTACACTTCTAGTAGATTTATGATCAATACCCATACCACTCAATTGACTACCCATAACTGAATGTTTATGTTTCTGATCCCATTACGATAATTCACGTATTAACACTGATAAATCTGCTCAGGTCACAATAACATGGAAGGTAATCAGTGTAACTCACAGTCCTGTAGCCAGAACAATTACTGTGATTTCAGCACTCGCCCCAATATGGCAAGGCAGGCAGAAAACATACACTATAGCGTGGACCAGCTGTGTAGGCAACTTTTAAAGTTACGCGTCACAATAATTGAGTGTGGAGCTGCAAGAGTGGAGATCTGGGATTCGAATCCAAACGTTGACAGTGGCCATCTTGGAGTGGGTCTTTGCGGGGTTAATTCATACTCTTCTCAGGTAAATGCTAGGATTATTGTCTAACTTATTTTAAATGCAAGGAAACTATCTTAATAATTCACCTGAGCGTTTAATCTTACACATGACGTTACAGCGCCACCAAAAAAGATCATATTTGAAGCCATTCTTTTCAGTGTTGCCTATACAAATTGTCATTTGTAGCTCTTCAGTCGGCCAACACTACTGTGCCCAATGAATGGGCGGTGTACAAGATATAAATATGTAAATACACTCCTGGAAAAATTACATGTATTAGTTATTTATCACAATTGTAACCCGCCCATTTATTGGGCACAATCATGTTGACCGACTGAAAAGCTACACATGACAATTCATATGACAAATACAATACACACACGGGGTTTAAGACTAAGGATGACCCAAGGCCTCAACTGAAGAAATGACAACAGAAAATGAATATCTGCGGCACACCATGATAAGGCGCTTCACGAAAAGGTCTCAAGGATTTGAGAGATATCTCCTTGACATTTGGCATTTTTTTCGTCATACGAAATATAGACTTATGAGATCGAGTTTTATCCGTGTCTGTGTGGGGGTGTGCGTGTGTATACGTCGACCCAAGATAACTCTTGATCGACTGGACCGTTAATGAAAATTGGTACTTCCATCTCCAAATACCATAAGCAATCCTTTTATATTTAGACTAGTACCGTAGATAAAACTGTTCTTCTTACGACCTTCAACATTAATTTTCAGCCAAGAACCATCATATATTCACATATTCGTAATGCTGTTTCGGTTTGCCTATTAATTAACTAAATTTTATATCAACACGTATAGGGACGCCCAATGAACTTCTGTTGTGAATGTTAATATGCAATGGGGGAAAAAACATCCCAACACCATGAAATAAAGAATGTAGAGTACGGAAATTTCGACAATATATTTGACGAGGTAACATATATAATTGTTTGAAGGTACAAGACAACAGGTTAATGTCTGCGGGAGAAAAGCCATTGCAATTGTGCCATGCTGGTTCATTTATAACCGGTGTGAGCGCCAGATTGTTGAATGCAGGCATGCAAACGTGCACTGTGACGGATGTCAGCTAGTGAGATGGAGTTCCATGCCTGTTGCACTTGGTCGGTCAATATTGGGACGGTTTTTGCCGGTTGTGGATGACGCTGAAGTTGTCGTCCAGTGATATCCCATACGTGCTCGATTGGGGACAGATTGGGGGATCAAGCAGGCCAAGGCAGCATGTCGACACTCTCTAGAACACGTTGGGTTACAACAGTGGCATGGGGGCGTGCGTTATCCTGTTACAAAACACCCCCGGGAATGCTGTTCATGAATGGCAGCACAACAAGTCAATTCACCAGACGGACGTACACATCTGCAGCCAGGGTGCGTTGGATAACCACGAGAGTGCTTCTGCTGTCATAGAAATTTGCTCCCCAGATCAGAACGCCCGGTTGAGGTCCAGGGTGTCGACGCAGCAAACATGTGGAATGCAGGCGCTCACCTGGCCTCCTCCTGACCAACACATGGCCATCGCTGGCACCAAGGCAGAATCGGCTTTCATCGGAAAACACAACGGCCCTCCACTCTATCCTCCAATGAGCTCTCGCTTGACACCACTGAACTCGCAGACGGTGGTAGGTTTGGGTAAGTGGAATGCACGCCCGAGGGCGTCCGGCTCGGAGCTGTCCTTCAAGTAACCGATTTCAAACATTTCGTTGCGTCACTGTGGTGCCAAATGCCGCTCGAATTGCAGGTGCAGACGCCGTCCGATGCGCCAAAGCCATACGCCGAATGCGGCGGTCTTCCCTCTTGGTGGTGCCAAGGGGACTTCCAGAGCCCGGTCTTCTCGCGACCGTACCTTTTCGCGACAACTGCTGCCAGCACGCATGCACAGTGGAGACATTCCTGCTCTGTTCTTCTGCAATAGCGCGGAAGGAAAATCCACCTTCACGTAGCCCAATCCACGGCCTCGCTGAAACTCAGTGAGCTGCTGATACTGGCCTCTTCGTCATCGTAAAGTCATTCTTGACCCACTCACAGTCACTCCGTCAAATCTCACAGGTAACTAACGCTCTCGCACGGTACAGCCCGTATTTAAAGCAAACCTGATGTGCAACGTCATGGGGCCACTACTAGCGCCAGGCTAATGCTATTTTCGGGAAATTTGAATCAACGTCATGTTTCGGATGTACAAACACTCCTACCAACGACCGTTAATCTACCACAACCCCTTCTTGGTGTTGGGATATTTTTCCGCCTGTGTATAAAAGTTACTGTATGTTTTACACAAGTATCTCTTATATAAAACCAAGTGTCCTGACTGACTGACTGATTCACTGACTCATCATTGCCCAGCCAAAACTATGAAAGTTAGAAACATGACATTTTGGGGATATGTTCGTTGTAAGTCGAAAACGCCCACTAAGGAAGGATTTTTGGATATTCAGGTTCTAAAGGGGTGTTAAGGGGGTAGATCTGCATTTCATTGAATAACAATATCTCCCGATTGGTTTCATTGGGAGATGTGATACTCGGCATATCAACTCATCATTAAAAATAATAAGACACCTGTCTGTGGGTTTTTCGATGTGGTGTGCCCGCTGGCCGAAGGTTTCGGGGAGCCACCGGTTTCAAATGACCCTTCCGATACCCTCTTCCAGTTAACACACAAGTATGGGGACGATACATTCATAGGCTGGCGTAGCACAAACGTCTGCACTCGGGGGGTGTCGGGAATTAGTGAGGTTCGATCTTTAACCAGCTCAGAGGAATGCATCGATAACAAAACTAGACAAGAAAGAGAGGTCAGTCTTAGGTTAAAATAACAAATAAATTTTATTCAGAATAGATCCCCAGCCTAGCATGAGAGTTGCAAATGGCTAGTCCGATACTATTCTGCCCTGAAAGAACTATAAAAATGTCCTAAACAAGATCTAAATTGCTCTCATGGTCCTAATACAAAATTCGACAAAATGAACAAGCTAAGAGAATGGCACGTAAGACCGGCCCTAAGCAATTACATCGAAATAACGTACGGGTGGATCAAACATCAAAAGAATTTACAGCAAAGAAAGACATTTACTTGTTTACAAATACTAGAACATTTACATTTAGTAGCAAGGGGAAAATTTGTCCTATGCTATGATGGTGCCATCTCTAACATTTATCTTTAGAGTTAAGTGTTTAGCTAGTCATAAATATCATTAATTAATAAACGAGATGCGTTTATTACTAAAAAAATCAAGCTATGTGCACAATGTTGCTGAATAAAAAAAATATGCTAATACAACACAAATGCATACAATAATTCAGCACTCCTATGGTTGTGCATTTGGCACTGCCTACGTGCTCGATTTGTTACTGTTTGTAACAAACGGTCATAGTGTCAAAGTGTTAAGAAAATAGAAAATATAGGAAAGCCTGCAAATGCGATAGTAATTAAACTATTACATCGACTCATATTGCTACTAATCTGATGTGTGTGCTTCAGTTATCACATCACCAATTAGTGGTCGACTAATCATGTGAAAATGTATCAAAATGTTTCTATAATAGCTTAACAGTATCTAAGTGTCAACATTTGGTCCAGAAAAATAGTTTATTTTTAATGTTTATAAATTTTATTTAGGTTCAGGGGGAATTTATAAGATTTGTTAGTTTTCAAAACCCTATTTTTGATTATTATTAAAGTTTCACACAATTATTTATTCCTGACAGTATTGTTGTTCAGTTTATGGACCTTTAAAAGCGTTCAGTGTATTCAGGTAACGGTTGTATCCAACTTAAGCAAATAACTCAATAGTTCAATAGCTTACGAGACACCCTGTGTCTTCACCAATATTTCATCACACTTATTAGACATCCTATGTCTTCACCAATTACTTTACTCTTATTTCGGATCCGTTGATCCAGGCGCCTTCGGTTTTGGTACGACTTTAGTTGGTTCATTACCACCGATATAATCACAATAACAATGTCGGAGGTATTCATCCACCGTCACGACTCATATAATACTCCTAATTTTCAAAGTGCGGAATCCTAATTGATATACGTTTGAATTGCTGGTAATAAAATTATGTGTACAAAAACTCATCCTGACAACGCTTTAAATAAACATAAAGGTTTCTGATACAAGCTAACTGTGTGTGTGCGTTTATAAAATTGCCTCTTCCCTGAATAAATCGAACCTGCGTTCATTTGGTTACAAAATACAATTGCATTCATTTCCTGCGTGGCTTCTCTTAAATAAATAAACCTGTTTTCGAGTACTGTTCTGGCCAATAAGTGTAAATAACGGAACTCTGCATTCCACTTGTAATAATGTCAAGAATCTCACAGCCTTCTAAAACAAAATATTAACCCACTGCCTAGAATCGAGTGTGCTGTGTAGTAAACACGGCTCGTAGCCTTGGCCTCGATTTAACATTGTCAAACTAGTTTATTTGTAATCAGCCTGACAAAATAAAAGTTGATAATACCTGTTTTTAAATGATACGAATGGCATTGAAAATCCAGCCCTCCTGGCTTTTATAAATGTTTAATAAACTATTAATTTCCACACGCGTCTTATAATTAGCTACCTGCATTGTGCACTAAATAAATGAAACCAAAATAAACTAGTCTACTGTTTTCCACTCTTACAATACGCTATAAATATTTGATCTGACTTACAGATTCAGCGTCACTTGGTTCGAGTCCCGCCATGAGATGTTGTATGCGGTCTCGTGTATGGCTTTAGGTTACCATTTCATTGTGTCTGGACATCCTCCGTCGCCAATTCCCCACGCATGATTTAACAATCACATGCCATCGCGCGGTTGGAGTTGTATCTGAAGATCTGCTGGTTTATCATTATTGCGATGTTAGCGTTGGTAAAAATGTAGCACATAATTGAATAAAACTGTCACGCACTGCAGCTAATATTGCGGTAAAAAATTGCTCATTTTCACTCCGCCACTGGCTCTAGTTTCTGTCGCTTGTGCGACACTCACTCGTGACTTGCACTGATATTTACACAAGAAAATTTTAACAAAAATAAATCAAAATACTACCCATCCGGCAAATAAAAATTATGCTTGTAGATGTTGTCAGTTCCACAGTTAGTTAAATCCACAGTTTATAGAACACTGAAATATGTGTGTGTGAGTGAGAATGAGACCATGCGGTCGCAAAGTTTTCTTCGCACAAGTCCTTCATTTCACCTCGGATAATAATAAAAATATTTTACAGTTTTCGTAGTGGTGAATGTCTTCAATCCTTCAAATATTACACAATGCCATGATGGCTATCCGTAAGAAAGTTATTTGAAGATTTTTCCTGCCACATGGTTTCCTTTCACTTGTGCTTCATCATGCACATGTTGTCTCTTCCACAGACGAATAGGAACTGGTGTTACCAAATATGGCGTGCTCTCAGTACATGAGCTGGCCGCGTAAATTGATAGTTTCTTCGATTTACGAAGTATGCTGTACTTCAAATATGCAGAATTACTTGGTTATAATTATTGTTGATTTTTGGAATATGAAAAATAAGTAAAAATATATTCATAAGCGATATTGCTTCAACTTCTTCCCGTCGCTCGCAGGGTATGTTCAGTTACATTTCAGCATAAGTTTTCGTCTCTGTTATCTGAGCAAATATGCGTCAACGGGCGCATACATCTCCACGTCAAGTAAATAAAAATTGTGGAAGTCAATTTTTATTTCAGCCAATTACCAATCCTTGGTTTGACTTCGTGCAAGATCCATTCTGTCAGTGATCCTGTGATATTCTTCATCACTCATGCGATTGTCTTCACCTGCTGGTTCAATCTCAATGTTGTGAACATCAGCTGTCATAACTTTCCTGTTATTCTCACGACATTTGTTATTTCCATCTCCTCTTCTGTCTGATTCTTTGTCTTCTGCATTTCTTCTTCTCCGTTCCTGAATGTAATGTCGATTTTCCTTAGCCTCACCTTTCCAATCATTATCGTGTTGGAAATGAGAATCATTTTCTCTTCGGTCACCGCCACTGTGTCTGTAATCTCATCTGGGATTATCAGTGTATCGGTTATTTCGATCCTCACGATCACGTGGCTGTCCTCTATATCCACGGTTGAATTTAGCGTTGTTATTGTTATTATTACGACGATTGTTGTTGTAATTGTTGGCTCCGTTTTGATATCTGTTCTGGTAATTCTTGTTAATTGTGTCAAATCGACGATTCCTTGCATAAGGTGTATTGTCTTTACGATAATCACGGAAATCTTTCCTTCTATCTGGTCCCTCGTGATTTTGACGATTATCTGTTCGACGATTTTCGGTAGTTTTTACAGTCTGACTGGTTCTGTCCACTGAAGTTACACATGTACATCATGTGTGCTTCTATGTTTAGGTGTAGGTGCAAATTGTTCGTGACTACTATCCAGTTTTCTAAGAACTTCGTCACATTTCATAAATGTATTTTCATCTGACGCTATGAGTAACCTTTGTACTTCCATAGGATATTGTCTTCTGATGGTTTGGACATTTCTAATTCGGATAAAGGGGGTTCCAAACATTGCAATTTCGAAAGCTGACTTGCGAAGTAGGTAGCGTACTTAGTTGTTTGAGTACTAGCGTTCCTCTTATTGTACATTTCCGCTCTTATATTTTGCTGACGTTCCAAAGACCAATAAGTCTTAAGGAATCCTACTTTAAATTCCTGATAATTGTGGAATGAGTATCTGAATGCCTTGAACCAGGTTAACGGGCTATTCTCTAGGTATTTTTCGACAGTCCGTAACTACCTGTCTGGTGTTGCCATAGTTTCTCTCATGTATGACTCCAAGTTTCTCAGAAAATCTACCGGTGTAACGGAATTGGAATTATTGAATTTTGCCGGTCGATCTTCATGGCTTCTCAAATACACAATATTCGAGTACTGAGTTTGACCATAGTTCGGCGTGACATTAAAGTTAGGTGTCAGCCCATAATTCGGCGTTATGTTAGCATTCGGTGTCACAAATTGTGATGTTGTCATAAATGGATTATAACCTTGGTTTTCCATAGGAATATTCGGTTTTGGTATGTTAGTCGCAGTGTTTGTAGATGTTACACCCTCTCTATTAGGTTTTAATAGACGATTGATGCGTTCATCCATTTTGGCGTATTCTAACACTTTCTCAGGTTGCTTATTAATTATAGCGTTCACCTGTGATTCTATCTGCTCAAATCTTCCTTCAGTACGATTATCGAATTCTTTCTGTTTCCCATCCTGTTCCTCAAGGTAAGCGTCTAATGTTTTTGCTACGTATTGGTTGGATCTGTGATTGTTCTCACGAGTTTCCTCTCGAATCGCTTCAATGTCTGTAGTTAAGTCCTGTTTTATTTTGCTGACTTCAGCCTCCACCTTCTCTACTTTGTTTGCTACACGTTTAGTATTCATGTGTACGGCAAATGCTATGCCTCTAGTTAATTTTAATCCAGAGTTAACTATAGCCACATCAGCTTTTAACACACCCACGTACGCGTTAACTTCTTCCATACGCTGTTCCACGGAGTTAATCCTAGTACTAACGATTTCTTTCGCATTAGCGACTTCACTCCTGACTGATTCGATGTTATCGTTCATCTCCGTCTGAACGTCTTTAAGTTTTTGATTTATCTCAGATCTATTTGTGCGTATCTCCAGTTTTATTCCCTCTAAGTGTGCGTGATATTCCGTGCGATAAGTTTCCATCTCTCCACGCAAATCATCACTAACCTTATTGATTGTGACAGTAATTTCGGCTTTAACGTTGGCAATGTCCTCTCGCACTTCAACTACATTCTGTGCCATATCTGCCCTAATGTTATTGTTTAACAGTACCATATCAGCTCTAATATTTGTAGTAATGTTGTTACTAGTTTGTAACAGAGTAGCTGTAGCATTGTTACTGTTCTCATTCATGTCTGCCCTCAAAGTTTCGTTATTTAGTGTCACATCGGCCCTGACATTGTTTACAACTTCCCTGACAGTGTTTATGTTTTCAGTAACATTATTAATATCTGCCCTTAAGTTTGCATTGTTCTGAGCCATCTCAGCCCTAACATTGTTTATATCAGCTCTGAGATCATTATTGTTACGTGTCAAATTGTCCATCGACACCTGCAGATTGTGCAGTAGGGCAGGCAAGTTTGCCAACAACTCGGCTGTCTCTTGCGCAGACATAATATCTTCAATTGGAGAAATACGGCGAACTAACAACTTCATATGCCTTAACAATGATTTGAGTTGGAAAACAGTAGAAAATCCATTCCTTCATAAATTTATTCGATGATAACAGCTGAACCTCTGGTAAAATTTGAATGACATCAAGACAACAACAAACTTACATTTACTCAAGACTAGGATAACTGCAAATCAAATCCTCAACTTATTATCATTAATAAATATTACCTAGCCTCATGGTCTTAATTCTGGAATAAGAATGCCATATAGCCTTCCAAAACACTAGTACGACATCTCGATTCGTTACTAATCTGTTGGATTTGCTAACAAAATAAAATCCTCAAAAACAAACGAATCATGGAGATCGAACACAAGTTTCGATGAAACCACGTTTGGCGCCAACGTACTATATGTTCCCGCTGGCCGAAGGTTTCGGGTAGCCACCGGTTTCAAATGACCCTTCCGAGACCCTCTTCCAGTTAACACACAAGTATGGGGACGATACATTCATAGGCTGGCGTAGCACAAAAGTCTGCACTCGGGGGGTGTCGGGAATTAGTGAGGTTCGATCTTTAACCAGCTCAGAGGAATGCATCGATAACAAAACTAGACAAGAAAGAGAGGTCAGTCTTAGGTTAAAATCACAAATAAATTTTATTCAGAATAGATCCCCAGCCTAGCATGAGAGTTGCAAACGGCTAGTCCTATACTATTCTGCCCTGAAAGAAATAAAAAAGTCCTAAACAAGAACTAAATTGCTCTCATGGTCCTAATACAAAATTCGACAAAAAGTACAAGCTAAGAGAATGGCACGTAAGATCGGCCCTAAGCAATTACATCGAAATAACTTACGGGTGGATCAAACATCAAAAGAATTTACAGCAAAGCAAGACATTTACTTGTTTACAAATACTAGAACATTTACATTTAGTAGCAAGGGGAAAATTTGTCCTATGCTATGATGGTGCCATCTCTAACATTTATCTTTAGAGTTAAGTGTTTAGCTAGTCATAAATATCATTAATTAATAAACGAGATGCGTTTATTACTAAAAAAATCAAGCTATGTGCACAATGTTGCGAAATAAAAAAAATATGCTAATACAACACAAATGCATACAATAATTCAGCACTCCTATGGTTGTGCAATTGGCACTGCCTATGTGCTCGATTTGTTACTGTTTGTAACAAACGGTCATAGTGTCAAAGTGTTAAGAAAATAGAAAATATAGGAAAGCCTGCAAATGCGATAGTAATTAAGCAATTACATCGACTCATATTGCTACTAATCTGATGTGTGTGCTTCAGTTATCACATCACCAATTAGTGGTCGACTAATCATGTGAAAATGTATCAAAATGTATCTACAATAGCTTAACAGTATCTAAGAATTAACATTTGGTCCAGAAAAATAGTTTATTTTTAATGTTTATAAATTTTATTTAGGTTCAGGGGGAATTTATAAGATTTGTTAGTTTTCAAAACCCTATTTTTGATTATTATTAAAGTTTCACACAATTATTTATTCTTGACAGTATTGTTGTTCAGTTTATGGACCTTTAAAAGCGTTCAGTGTATTCAGGTAATGTTTGTATCCAACTTAAGCAAATAACTCAATAGTTCAATAGCTTACGAGACACCCTGTGTCTTCACCAATATTTCATCACACGTATTAGACATCCTATGTCTTCACCAATTACTTTACTCTTATTTAGGATCCATTGATCCAGGCGCCTTCGGTTTTGGTACGACTTTAGTTGGTTCATTACCACCGATATAATCACAATAACAATGTCGGAGGTATTCAACCACCGTCACGACTCATATAATACTCTTAATTTACAAAACTGTGGAATCCTAATTGATACACGTTTGAATTGCTGGTAATAAAATTATGTGTACAAAAACACACCCTGATAACGCTTTAAATAAACATAAAGGTTTCTGATACAAGCTAACTGTGTGTGTGCGTTTATAAAATTGCCTCTTCCCTGAATAAATCGAACCTGCGTTCATTTGGTTACAAAATACAATTGCATTCATTTCCTGCGTGGCTTCTCTTAAATAAATAAACCTGTTTTCGAGTACTGTTCTGGCCAATAAGTGTAAATAACGGAACTCTGCATTCCACTTGTAATAATGTCAAGAATCTCACAGCCTTCTAAAACAAAATATTAATCCACTGCCTAGAATCGAGTGTGCTGTGTAGTGAACTTGGCTCGTAACCTTGGCCTCGATTTAACATTGTCAAACTAGTTTATTTGTCATCAGCCTGACAAATTAAAAGTTGATAATACCTGTTTTTAAATGATACGAATGGCATTAAAAATCCAGCCTTCCTGGCTTTTATAAATGTTTAATAAACTATTAATTTCCACACGCGTCTTATAATTAGCTACCTGCATTGTGCACTAAATAAATGAAACCAAAATAAACTAGTCTACTGTTTTCCACTCTTACAATACGCTATAAATATTTGATCTGACTTACAGATTCAGCGTCACTTGGTTCGAGTCCCGCCATGAGATGTTGTATGCGGTCTCGTGTATGGCTTTAGGTTACCATTTCATTGTGTCTGGACATTCTCCGTCGCCAATTCCCCACGCATGATTTAGCAATCACATGCCATCGCGCGGTTGGAGTTGTATCTGAAGATCTGCTGGTTTATCATTATTGCGATGTTAGCGTTGGTAAAAATGTAGCACATAATTGAATAAAACTGTCCGCACTGCAGCTAATATTGCGGTAAAAAATTGCTCATTTTCACTCCGCCACTGGCTCTAGTTTCTGTCGCTTGTGCGACACTCACTCGTGACTTGCACTGATATTTACACAAGAAAATTTTAACAAAAATAAATCAAAATACTACCCATCCGGCAAATAAAAATTATACTTGTAGATATTGTACAGTTACACAATTAGTTAAATCCACAGTTTATAGAACACAGAAATATGTGTGTGTGAGTGAGAAAGAGACCATGCGGTCGCAAAGTTTTCTTCGCACAAGTCGTTCATTTCACTTCGGATAATAATAAAAATATTTTACAGTTTTCGTAGTGGTGAATGTCTTCAATCCTTCAATTATTACACAATGCCATGATGGCTATCCGTAAGAAGGTTATTCGTAGATTTTTCCTGCCACATGGTTTCCTTTCACTTGTGCTCCATCATGCACATGTTGTCTCTTCCACAGACGAATAGGAACTGGTGTTACCAAATATGGCGTGCTCTCAGTACATGAGCTGGCCGCGTAAATTGATAGTTTCTTCGATTTACGAAGTATGCTGTACTTCAAATATGCAGAATTACTTGGTTATAATTATTGTTGATTTTTGGAATATGAAAAATAAGTAAAAATATATTCATAAGCGATATTGCTTCAACTTCTTCCCGCCGCTCGCAGGGTATGTTCAGTTACATTTCAGCATAAGTTTTCGTCTCTGTTATCTGAGCAAACATGCGTCAACGGGCGCAATATTATGAGGTGAAATGGGTGAAAACTGGGGATTGAAGGTTTCCTAACGGAGCGTGTATCTCTTAACCGACATTAGCGAGGAGTTTGAAACTCAGCGGCAAAAAATCAACATAAAAATGAGTAAGTAGGAGTTTCACCGTTTTTTCATAAATCCAATTTAAGGGGCCCATGGGGACGGGTGAGATTCTTGGGGGAAAGAACAGGAAAGAAAATGTCATAACTGATTGACTGACAGACTCACTCATCAAACTCAGGGGGAAATACTGCTTAAAAATAAGTAAATATGTGTTCGAAAGTTTTTTTTTTCATAAACCCAATTTAAGGGGTTCATGGGGAGGGGTGAAATTCTGAAAAAGGAAAATTGAAAGAAAAAGTCCTGACTCACTCATAATCGCCCAGCCAAAATTATTGAAGTTGGAAACATGACATTTTGGGGACATGATCATTGGATGTCAAAACCGTCCACTAAGGGAGGATTTTTGGATAATCAGGTTCTAAATGGGTCATAAGGGGGTTAAACCTGCATTTCATTGAATAACAATAACTCCCGATGTGATACTCGGCATATAAACTCATTATTAAAAATAAGAAGACATGTGTCTGAGGGTTTTTCGATGTGGTGTATATTTGAGGTGAAAGGGGTGAAAAGTGGGGATTGAAGGATTCCTAACGGAGCGTGTATCCCTTAAACGACATAGGCGAGGAGTTTGAAACTCAGCGGAAAAAATAAGCTTAAAAGATAAGTAAGTAGGTGTTCGACCGTTTTTTTATAAATCCAATTTAAGCGGCACATGGGGAGGGGTGAAATTCTGGGGGGGGGGAGAAAACAGGAAAGGATGTGTCCTAACTGATTGACTCACTCACTCACTCTTCAATCTCAGGGAGAGAAAACTGCTTAAAATAAGTAAATAAGTGTTCTAGAGTTTTTTTTGTCATAAATCAAATTTGAGGAGTTCATGGGGAGGGGTGGAATTCTGAAAAAGAAAAAAAAACGAAATGTCCTGACTCACTCTCTCAGTCACTCATCATCGCCCAGCCAAAATTATTGAAGTTAGAAACATGACATTTTGGGGATATGTTCGTTGTATGTCAAAACCGTACACTAACGGAGGATTTTCGGATATTCAGGTTCTAAAGGGGTCTTAAGGGGGTTAAACCTGCATTTTATTGAATAACAATATCTCTCGAGTGGTTTCATTTGTGGATGTGATACTCGACATATAAAGTAATCATTAAAAATAAGCAGACATGTCTCTAAGGGTTCTTCGATATGCTGTATATTATAAGGTGAAAGGGGTGAAATGTGGGGGTTGAAGGATTCCTAACGGAGCGTGTATCTCTTAAACGAGATAGGCGAGAAGTTTGAAACTCAGCGCAAAAAATAAGCTTAAAAATAAGTAAATCGGTGTTCGATCGTTTTTTCATAAATTCAATTTAAGGGGCCAATGGAGTGGTGTGAAAATCTGAAGATAAAGGGGAGAGAGTCTCTTAACTGACTGACTAACTCACTCATCAAACTCAGGGGAAAAATACAGCTTAAAAATAAGTTAAAAGGTGTTCGAGCGTTTCTTCATATATCCAATTTAAGGGGCCCATGGGGAGGGGTAAAATTCTGGTAAAAATAATTGAAAGAAAATGAACTGACTGACACACCCACTCATCATCGCCCAGCGAAAACTATTGAAGTGGGAAATATTAAATTTTGGGAATATTTTCGCTGTATGTCAAAGACGTCAACTAAGGAAAGATTTTTGTTTATTCGGGTTCTGAAGAGGTGTTAAGGGGTAAACGTGCATTTCATTGAATAACGATATCTCATGAGTTGTTTCTTTGGGGATGTGTTATTCGGCATATAAACTAATCATTAAAAATAAGCAGACCTATGTCTAAGGGTTTATCGATGTGGTCGATATTATGAGGTGAAAGAGGTGAAAATTGGGGGTTGAAGGATTCTTAACAGAGCGTGTATCTCTTAAACGACTTAGGCGAGAAGTTTGAAATTCAGCGGAAAAAACAGCTTAAGATATAAGTAAATAGGTGTTCGACCGTATTTTCATAAATCCAATTTAAGGGGCCCTTAGAGAGGGGTGAATTTATGAAAAAAAAACAGGAAAGAAAGAGTTCTAACTGAATAACTCACTCACTCATCAAACTCAGGGGGGAAAACAGCTTAAAAATAAGTAAATAGGTGTTCGATTGTTTTTTTTTTCATAAATCCAATTACGGGGTTCATGAGAGGGGTGAAATTCTGAGAAATAAACGAAAGAAAATGTCCTGACTTACTCACTCACTCATCATCGCCCAGCCAAAATTATTGAAGTTAGAAACATGAAATTTTGGGGTTATGTTCGTTGTATGTCAAAAACGTCCACTAAGGAAGGATTTTTAGCCTACTTTTCACATTTTGCAAAAATGAGGAAAAAGTAGACTTATGAGATCGATCCGGGAAAATGTGTGTCTGTCTGTCTGTCTGTCCTTCTGTCTGTCTGTCTGGCTGGCTGTGTGTGTGTCCCCCCCCTATCAACTCATAAACGGCTGCAGCAATCAAAACCAAATTTAGTATGAGTAAAGATGTCCACCGGAATATCTCACGTCCATATTTGAAAATGATGTCAGTGCTACCAACTGCTGAAAAAACGCACTAGAAATTTGAACTCCATGTCGGATATCTTGCAAGGTATGCATGGGAGCTATTCCAAAATTGGCACACATGTAGATAAGACTATTTCAGTTTAATTTCCAGGAGTCCAACCATGACAGTGTTGCCAAAATAATTTTAAGCCTTCTGATAAGTCCAATGTTTAAATGCATATAACTTCTACACTATCAATTGGATTTCAACGAAATTTTGTATGTAATATCTGTACATAAACAGATATGACTGCGCGTATTCTTAAGAGCCACCAGGGCTGCCAACTGTTAATAATTGATCTCTCTATTTATTTATTTTATCCAAATACCAATATATCAGAAAGTATGCAAGCCAACAGCTTTAAACTATGCACACGTATATTCTGACATTTTAGATTAATTTGGAGTAACTTATATACGTCAGTTCTACCAACATGATTATAAGCCTGCAGATAGTACCAATTTTTAAATACATGCAACTTCTATACTATAATTTGGATTACAACCAATTTTCGTATGTGCTATGTGTACCATAACAAAATATCTGTAAGTATTGTTAAGAGCAATCAGGGCTGCCAACTGTTAATAAATGCTGTCTATATTTTTTTACCCTAATATCAATATATCAGAAAGTATGCAAGCCAACAGCTCTATACTTTGCACACGTATAGCACCTGACATTCTAGATTAATTTGGAGTAATTAATACAAGGCAGTGCTGCCAACATGATTCTATGCCTGCTGATATGTCAAATTTTAAAATACATGTAACTTCTATACTAACAAATGGATTTCATCCAAAATTGGCACAACAAGATATCATAATATTTCAGATTATTTCTGACCAGCACACGCATGACATTGTTGGCAACATGCTTTTACGCGTGCTGATAGATACAGTGTCTAACTGCATGTAACGTCCATTGGACTTCAACCAAATTTTGTATTCTGTACCTTAAGAGATGGAACTAAGAGTATATTCAGTCACCAGGGCTGCCAACTGTAGTGCTCTATTAGGCTACATTATACCAGGTATATTTTGAACTAATTAGATATTTCGATATTACCAACTTAATTTCGTCATTATTCTAGATAGGTTCATATTCTGTAGAATAATCATTGGCATGAAAAGTAGGCTGTATAGTTCTTCACGGAACTTCTTGTTTGATATTCAGGTTCTAAAGGGGTGTTAAGGGGGTAGACCTGCATTTAATTGAATAACAATATCTCACGATTGGTTTCCTTGGGGGATGCGATACTCGGCATATGAACTCATCATTAAGAATAAGAAGACACATGTCTGAGTTTTTTTTGATGTAGTCTATACTATGAGGTGTATGTGTGAAAAGTGGGGGTTGAAGGATTCTTAACGGAGCAAGTATCTCTTAAAAGACAGAGGCATAAAGTATGAAAATCGGGGGGGGGGGGGAATCAGCTTGAAAAATAAGTAAATAGGTGGTCGACCATTTCTTCATAAATCCAATTTAAGGGGCCAATGGGGAGGGGTGAAATTCTGGGGAAAGAAGTCCCCTAAGGAAGGATTTTTGGATATTCACTCATCATCCCCCAACCAAACCTATTGCAGTTAGAAACTTGAAATGTTGGGGATATGTTCGTTGTATGTCGAAAACGTCCACAAATGATGGATTTTTTGATAACCATGTTCTAAAGGGGTGTTAATGGGGTTAAACTTGCATTTCATTGATTTACAATATCTCACGAGTTGTTTCATTTGGGGATGTGATACTCGGCACATAAATTAATCAATAAAAATAAGCAAACATATTTCTAAGGGTTTATCGATATGGTGTATATTATGAGGTGAAAGGGGTGAAAATTGGGGGTTGAAGGATTCTTAACGGAGCGTGTATCTCTTAAACGACATTAGCGAGACGTTTGAAATTCAGCGAAAAAAGATCAGCTAAAAAAAATATGTAAATTGGTGTTCGACCGTTTTTTTTTTCATAAATCCCATTTAAGGGGTTCATAGGGAGGGGTTTAATTCTCAAAAATAAATGAAAGAAAATGTCCTGACTTACTCACTCACTCATCATCGCCCAGCCAAAATTATTGAAGTTAGAAACATGAAATTTTGGGGATATTTTCATTGTATGTTGAAAACGTCCACTAAGGAAAGATTTTTGGATATTCAGGTTCTAAAGGGGTGTTAAGGGGGTAAACGAGCATTTCATTGAGTAACAATATCTCACGGTGGTTTCTTTTGGGGATGTGATACTTGGCATATAAACCAATCAATAAAAATAAGCTGATATATTGTAACGTGTTTTTCGAGGGTTTTTTATGCAACTGGCATAAGTCAGTAGGAAGCCATTCTATATTTATTTACGCGGCAAATTGTTCAGCCAAGATAATTTTTCATGTTAATTTATTATTATTATTAATTTATTATAATTATTCTTTAGATATTTTCGGAGAATTTTATAAAAATTATAAGCATACAGATAGGTTTTCTATGTCTTAGAAAACGCTAACAAGCAAATTATTACGAACGACGATATCATAGAAAATTATCTGATTACGGAATTTTACGGAGTTTTGTCAGTTAGGGTATTTGAGAGACATGACTCACTGGGATTTCAAATACAAGCTGATTCCTGTCGAGAAGCATGACGCAATCATGGGTCGCATCGTCAAGAAAAGGCGAATTGTTGAAACGGAACCCTCCCGCCGAGTGTAATGACCCAGGGAAGGGGAAGATCGCGTGGTGGGTCAGCCAATCCGTAGAGGACCACGCAAGCTGAAGCCGGCTGAAGAGTGGGGGAGCCGACAGGTGAATATAACGTTCGACGCGCCGTGAAACGCGGACTATCTGTGAAATACTTGAGGAGTATGGGTGCAAGTGCGTGTCGCTCCGATGTTCAGTGGAGTTAGGGACAATCGGTGTAGAACTGGCAGAGTACGGTCGCGAGTGCATGACGCTCCGATGTTCAGTGGAGTTAGCGACGAACTTTTGTAAAACGTAACCAGTGCGGTTTTACGAGAGTTTGGGTCCGATGTACGGACCATAGAATTATCTAATCTACCAGAATATCATCAAATTTCGACGGAGATGACGACGTCCAGGAGACTGTGGGAAGCACACGGCATCATCAAGAACGAGGGAAATGCATTGGCAATTTCCAGGGGTAAGCGCTAATGACGCAGAAATACGCAATCTCTCATTTTTCTTTGTTTTATATTTCATAATTCAGTAACTTCATAGCTTGGAAATAAGAGTAAAATCAATTTATCAGACTCCGTTTCACGTAATTTTCTATCGGTAATATTCAAATCACAACGCTCCAATTTAAATTTTAAACTTATTATTATTATTAATTTTGCTATACCTGTTTTATATAATAAATTCATTTCTTTTACAATGCAATCTTTGCTTTCAGTAGGTAGCATTAGATATAGACCAATTCCTTCTCCTGATACAATTGTTTGTTGGGTTAATGATCAAATCATACCACGATCTGAGTGAATAGAGTCTTGAATGTGTTCTGCCAGAGCTAGACGTTGTTAAATACAAATTTAGATTTCAACATTGCATTGAGGTCTTGGCGCCCATTAAAACAACATAGTTTAGGCAAAGGTAAACAGTTACATTTCTCTCCCAACAGTGTGGGCTAGCGAAACCATTACATTTGTCGCTACCAACATGGGGCACTAACTAAATTACCATTACAATATATCTAAAGGTTTTTGGATGTAGTGTAGGCTATATTATGAATGAAAGGGGTGAAAAGTGGGGATTGAAGGATTCCTAACGGAGCGTGCATCTCTTAAACGACATAGGCGAGGAGTTTGAAACTGAGAGGAAAACAATCAGCTGAATAATAAATAAATAAATAAATAAATAAATAGGTGTTCGATTGTTTTTTCATAAATCAAATTTAAGGGGCTCATGGTGAGGGGTGAAATTCTGGAAGAAAAACGTCCGCTAAGGGAGGAGTTGTGGATATTCACTCTCATCGACCAACCAAAACTATCAAAGTTAGAAGAATGATATTTTTGGGATATGTTTGTTGTGCGTCGAAAACTTCTACTAAGGTGGGATTTTTGGATATTCAGGTTCTAAAGGGGTGTTAACGGGGTTAAACCTGCATTTCATTGAAGAACAATATGACACGAGTATGACGCGAGCGAAGCCGCGGGTACCTGCTAGTCTAAAATAAAATACAAACTTACAAATTCTCTACTTCACTGATCAAAATAATTAGGATATCCCATGTCCCGTTGGTCACGCAAATACAGAGAGTTTGTTTTATATGCTACGGAAACCTTTGCTTGCCCGCTCGCCCGAATTAGGAACCTGTCTCCCGCCAGACACTATGCCGTTATGCGGCGTTTTCGCGGCACTGAGTCATTGAGTGTAGGAATTTGTACTTACGTAGTTCACAGCTGGTCCCGAAAATGTTCGCCAATCACTGCTACACATCGCTGGCACCTCTTTATGAAATTGTCATTTACTTTCTGAAGTTCCTCAGCACCGATTGACTGTATTTCAGGTGTAATATAGTCTTAAAGCTCAATTATAGTGTGAGGGTTTCTCGCATTCACTCTATTTTTAAGCGTCCGCACGGATAAAAGTCACATGGTGATAAGTCTGGGCTTCGCGGGGGACACACGTTCCGACTTAAAATCCTACTACCGAAAATACGACGCAATTTTGTCATAGATGCTTCGGCAGTGTGACCAGTGGCAGAATCTTGTTGAAAGTATGTTGACAATCGCTCTCCGTAAAAATTGGTCAAAGATTACATTCAAGTAGAAATTGAAGTACAACTTCCTATACTAAATGACTTAGTGTTGCGCAAGCGCCGCATTACGGGAAAGTGCCTGGCGTGAGACAGGCTCGCAACGCGGGCGAGCGGGCAAGGTAGAGTCCCCGTCGCATACAAAACAAACTCTCTGTATCTTTACATCTATGCTGATTACAATATGTTAATTAACTATGTACAAGATAACAAGTTAGCATAACTTAAGTATTACTAATCTATCCGTCGATGTTGATTATTTGCAATATTAATTACAAACCTCCCGTGGCTGGTTATTATTACTGTGATACCTTTTAGTAATAGGCGTTCTGGACCCACTGTGGATTCAAACACTGTGTACCAAATTGTTTGTTTGTTGTTGATTAATTTAAGGGCTTTGCAGCAACGAGACCATGTAGCCCCATGCACTTCGGCGTATTTGGACTTTGTCTGATAACCTGTGTTACTGCAATGGTCGTAGTAGTGTGTGTATTTGTAATTCCGATGAGGACTGGAAAGGAGGTGGCCGTGGCCTCAATTTAGGAACTACCCCGGCATTCCTCTGGAGAAGAAGTGGTTACCACGGAAAACCACTGCCAGGAGGGCTGAGGTGGGAATCAAACCGGCCTCTTTTCAGTTTTTCCTCACGGGGCTGAGTGTGCGCCGTTCCAGCTATCAGGGCAGAATTAAATATGAACTGGCGAGAGAAACGTTCTAATAGAGGACCTTCGGTCACTTCTACTGCTGCCATCCTCAGAAAGCTACAGAAGATTACTCCAGGGTCTGCAGAGCAAAAGGCTGGATATTCCGAAGGAATTCTACAGTACGCGACTGATGCCATGGTGGACAAAAGATGGATGCAACCCCTATCCGAAATGAGACACGTCGTGACGAGACTCGCAGTTCATGGGTTCCACCATAAGGTCTGATCACGAAAGACATTCCATGACCCGGATGAGAGATGTATATGTGAGCTGTGTTGGAACGAATGTGGAAGGTACCATATCACGACATGCCCCAACAGAACTTTGTCAATAGCGGCTTATAGTAAGGACTAGAATTGAAACATAGTATCTAGTAAGTGCCCATATCTGTAACCTGTAATATGGCCACCTGGCTGCAATAAAGGCTATTATTATAAATTTCTTTGCAGAGCCGGGAATCGAACCTGGACTCCGCGGTGTGCTAGCCACTATGCCACAGGGCGGACTGCCAAAATGCTGTAATATGCAAACTAATCAGCTTGTTGGCTGCTTCTCTCAGAATATCCCCACTGGCTGAAGAGGGCTCCCTTGTGTTGTTGTTTATACATGTTCTTGACTTCAGCACGCCCACTTTGAAACTTCATGTGCGCGTCATCTTGTGATAACTTTGTTAATATCTGGTCTATCTTGTAATTTCTTTATTGGTCAAGTGATTATCGATGACGCTTTGGCTTGGCTATGCGGTTGGTTGGTATGCTCGACAATATTCATTGAGCTACGGACTGATTATAAACATTATGATGGTATCGACAGGTGAGGCATTTTTCAGCACTCTCAGTCTCACTCATGGCTGAGATTATATGGAAGCTACTGAGGTATGGGTGGTGCTTAGTAATGCCATTCAAGGCACAGTCAGTGTCTGTGGATGCTGTGAAAGGTTCTACTCATAGGGTTAGTACTGCTATACTGACTCAGTGAGGAAAGCAATGGCAAACTACCTCACTCCTCTTCTTGCCTAGTACGCCTCAATATAGCGCTGCCTTGGGATTTTGTGGGTATCTATCCACATAAGCTAATGGTGGTGCTTTTTGAGGATCCAACCAGCCTTCGGGCTGACTACCTAACTGACATTAACCGGTTTCATGACACCACGATGGAAGCAAAAGGCTCTTAAAAGTCACACACGGCATATTGAGACAAAGTTAGTTATTGTTGCTTTAAGGGGCGGAACAGCGAGGTCAACTGCCCCTATTAAGGTGAAAGTGCACAGGTAAGATTTTCCACGTTAGTGGGTGTAGTAGACAAGAGTTATTTCCCGCCTAATTCAATTGAATCCGCCTCGTTGCGTGGTGGCTATCCCGGGTTTGATTCCCACCTCAACCATCCTCGAAGTGATTTTTCGTGGTCTCCTCAGGCAAATGCTGGGATAGTACTTTACTTAAGACAACGGCCGCTTCCTACCCAAATCCTACCTCAATTACAAATACAAACGCTAGTACAGAAATCACAATGACACATGTTATCAGACAAGTTCTACACACACCCAAGTGCACGGGACTATATGCCCACGATGCCGCAAAGCATCTAAAAGAATCAACAACAATTTAATTGGGTACCTTAACATGTTGGCCCTTATTCCGTGCTTTTACATGTTTATCCGCGTCTCTTTGGCAGTGGCGCACTCATTTACTATTCAATTTGTAATTATTGCTATACTTAACTTATGGTGAATCGATTTCCTTCTTTTCGTCACCCTAACCGCACTCTCAGCGGTATGAACGAGTGTACCGAAATGAGTAATATATTATTATTATTCATTTCCATTTCTTTCAATGATCTTTCTCGACTTTGTGCGTGTAAAATGAATTACATCCAGCCCTCTTCCTAATCCTGATAAGTGGAATATTCACCACCTGTGCGGTTGGTGTTAAACCGGAGATGCAGTCCAGTGGATCAATGTTTAGGGAGCCGTACACAGCCACAAACATACACTCATATACAGATAAGCGTAAAAATCTATCTCATTAGCCTATTTTTCATACGATGAAATACACAACAAATATATCTCACAACAAGCACTAATGCTGAATTATTTGGATCATTGGAGAAACCAGTTTATTTTCTTAAAAAAACATAAAATATGTTGTATTTCCTTCAAAACACTTATTTGCGGCCTAATTTCATTTACGAAAAAATTGGCTTATGAGATCACCTTTTGTCCGTGTGTGTGTGCATATGTGTGTGTCCCTAATAAAATGTAAACGGCCGAAGCTATTTCAATGATACTCAGTAAGTACATAGGCCTACTACTGCCTTGCCCGTCCTCGATAGTGCCTTTCAAATTTTAATATGTTTCACCAATTCCACATGACGGGCGCGTGCAATATTTCACGCCAGGTATGTCCAACCTTGTTTGGAAAAGGACCACCGACGTAAAGGTGAATTGGTTTGTGGGCCACATGATTCGATTTTTCTACCGAATTAAATATCTAATTTCTATGATAAACCAATTAATTTAAAAAATAGCTAATGTATTGATAAGTTATTTATATTAAAATATTAATCATATATTAGTTAAGATATTTTTAAAATTAAATTAAATATATATAAATGTTATATTAAAATAATAGAATTAATATTTTACCTGTCAATTGGACACCTGGCACTGCTTCTCACGCACAAGGCATCCAATATCTGGTTTGATTGATGTTGTAGCAACTCGAAGTGAACATTCCAGATGATTGTCGGTGATTCGCGTTCTCGTTGCGCATTTCACATGTTTCATCCTGGAGAACACTCTTGTTGGCATATGTATGTGCTACCGAAAAGTGGTTCGAAACGAAGCGCATGTCTATTAATGCCAGGATATTTTTCTCTGGGAAAGTAGTCGCGATAGAATTGTAGTAGGGGGACATTGTTAAACTTATTTTTTAGGTCTGACGCACATTGAAAATCAACGCACTCCATTTGCAGATCCTCGGGGACTTCGTCTATGTTAATGGAGAAAGGGGAGTAAAACATATTGAAACTTATAACATTCTCCTTGAAGTCTTGAAATCTAACGCAGAATTCGGTTCTTAATTCTGATATGATTTCTGCGTACTTTTGAGAATTTTGATTAATACAGTTTGTAGGGCTGGGAAATGCACATAGTTGTCTTTATTTGTGATTCCCAAAGTCGAAATTTTGTTTCAAAGGCTTTCACGTGATCAAACGTAGTAGTGATCAATTGGTCTTTACCTTGGAGACGTGAATTAAGTTCGTTCAGTTGTGTTGTTATATCCACCAGAAAGGCAAAATCACACATCCATTCTGAGTCTTTAAATTCAACGATAGGTTTGCCCAACTCCTCCATAAATGTTTGTATTTCGTTTTTTAGGTCAAACACTCGCTTCAACATTTTGTCACTGCTCAGCCATCTTATTTCAGTATAATAAACAATATCTTCAAATTATGAATCGAGATATTGTACGAAATTTTGAAATTCTCTATGTCTCAAACCATGCGAACGAATGAAATTCAATACTTTCACAACGACTTTCAAAACACTATCTACCTTTAGGGATTGAGCACAAAGGTTTTCTTGGTGTATTAAGCAGTGATATTGCATTACAGAAATGTTTCCTATTTAGCTGCCTCTGCTTGCAGTAACTTAACTAACCCTTCTCGTTTTCCTGCAAATGCAGGAGCTCCGTCTGTTGTTACACCAGATAGATTTGTATATTTCAAGCCAAGCCGGTTCAAGGTTTCAGTGACACCCCCCATTAAATCATTGGCTTTAGTGGTGCCTTTAAGTGGGACAAGAGCAGCTAATTCTTCTGTAATATTGATATCTTTATCAACTACCCTTAAGAAAATTGCTAATTGGGCAGTATCGCTAGCATCACTACTCTCATCAAGTGCCAGAGAATAGAACTGGAAATTTGTGGCTCGGCATTCCAAAGTTCTCTCTATATTGGACGCTAATTCATCAATACGTCGAGCTACAGTCTGTCGCGACAAGCTTAATTTTGTAAACTGTTCTTTCTTGTCAGGACATATAATATCAGAAACAGTTAAATGCATTCTTTAACAAACTCTCCATCTGAAAATGGTTTAGATTTTTTTGAAATAATTTCTGCTACTGCGTAAATCGCTTTTGCCAGAGATTCGGCTTGAAGTGACACATTATTAAAGAATAAGTTAACTGCTGTCCCGAAAGTTTAATTTTGAGTTCAGATACCTTGTCTTTACGAAATTGTCCCTCAAATTTATCATATGAAGACGCATGTTTGGAGTCGTAGTATCGCTTTATGTTGTACTCCTTAAACACTGAAACTGTTTCACTGCAAATTAAACACACTGCTTTCTTGTTTACTTCAGTAAAAAAGTACTGATTTGCCCACTTTATTTGAAAAGATCTACCTTCGTCGGAAACTTTTCTTTTCTTGCCGCTACTCTTAGAATCCATAGTGATCACTTATAAAAATAAAAAATCACAGAATTAATTATATTCTTCAAACCTCGCACTAGCACATAAAAATCACAGAATTAATTATATTCTTCAAACCTCTCACTAGCACTGACAATAACATGTGAGCGAACAACTCCAAACAGTCAACTAACTTGAAAAGTTCTACAATGCAACGACAATAAAACATCTGGCACACACTCGCCTTTGAAAGAAGTAACGTTACCGCGTGGTCAACAATGCACGGAGTCTTCAATGCGATGCGCGGTAGGTAGGATCATAAATATAAATCTATATAAACGGATGTATTTCTTCATGTTTTGAGTAAGATGAACTTGCACAAACACATGTGTTGTGAAAGGAAAAATTATTGCTCTTTCAAGTTTATCTTATTCCAAATAGAATTACTTATTTCATAATAGTACATTTTGCAACGAGCCTATAATGGCCATAATTAAGACACGGGTATTTTTTATAAAACGAGCGTATGCGAGTTTTATAATTTCCATACGAGTGTCTTAATTACCATTATAGGCGAGTTGCATACGACTGTTTATGTTCGACGATAATTATAACTTTATTATATGTTTTAACATAAATATTCATAAATATCTGTTCAGTCACTAGAATGTTGTGATCGGGTGCTGCGGTGGGTAGTATATCTCTGTTTCCAAATCTCTCTGGACAACCGACGCATGCGCTCTGTGTGCTTCAATGCCATATGTTCAGATTGTGCTCCAGTATTCAGTAAAACTGTCACCGAAGTCGTTTCAAAACCACGCGCTGTGTAGAAATTGAGTTTGGGGATATTAAGGTACAGTGCCATTTCTTGTGTCAGTTTATTTATGCGACCATATGGACGGTGCAATTTCGGTAATTTATATAGACATGTTGGATTTTGAACGCATGCGCGAATGTATCCTTATCTAATTGGTCACACAACTGTTTCTTGAGCTCTGATTGGTGGGAGAAACTGTTTCATAATGAAAAATAGTGTTATAATGAGCCTCATTATGATACAGTGTTCTGACTCATAGTAGTTAGGGTCGAATATAAATAATATTATAACTTACAAATATCACTGCGGGCCGAACGTGATGTGATAGAGCAAATATCACCGCGGGCCGCGGGTTGGACACACCTGAGTTACACAGATCACCCTCAAGTTTTCTACGGTGACAAAGGGCACTACTATAAATTCACATGTGACTTTCAAAAACCTGCTAAGTGGAAAACCAATATGACAGCCAAGCGAAGTTGAAACCTTTAAATGGACTTTTCTCGCGATTTAACAATCCGAACGCAGCGAAATTTGAAATGGTAACTGTTTATACATATTTTCGTCTACTGGCATCTAATTTAGTTGAATTGTTTTCATAACGTCAGGATGGGGGCTGTACGAAATTATAAATTACAGTAAGTTTCTATCTCTTGTGTCCTAATTATGCGATCGAAGTGATTGTTTGAATAATAAGCCTAAGCAATACATTTCATTTAATGGTAAATAACTCTATGGCGTGCATCCATAAAAATGTAACATGGCGTTCATCCGAAATATTTAGACGATTCCAAATAACTGCGAATATATTACAGAAAAAGGGCTGAAATTTTGTATTGATAGATGGTATTAACATAGGTTCACCTATGGGCCTTTCAAGAACCTGATGAACACAAATGCAATACGGAGGCGACTTGAAATCTAAATACTTATATGGATTTTTCTCGCGACTTAATTATACGAGTGCAGTGAAACATAGGATGGAAAATCTTCAATTAAGGCTCAATTAGGCTTTAATTTAGTATAATGTCTATGAGAATTTAAAAATGGCGGCTGCGTAAAATTTTAAAATTCACGTTTATATTCCTCGTGTCCTAAATAAGGAATATAAATTCAGGCTTGTATAATAAATAATGATTATGACATTCTTCTGCTGGCAAATAATGATATAGCATATACAATAGCCTATACTGTATTGTCCTATAAAAATCCATCATGGCGTCCATACTATACATTTCAGAGGTTCTCAATATCTCCGAAACTATTTAAATAATGAAACTGAAGTTTTGTATGCTGTTAGAGAACTGTTAAGTAAGGACAAATGCGTGACTCACCAAATCCTGAGGAACACAAAAACATCATGGCAGCCAAGTGATTTTCAAATACGATATTAAAAATAACATTTCTAGCGATCTAATCATCCGACTGCAATGAAACTTAGCACAACGATTTTGTATTCAGAGCAGAGTGTAGAAACATCTGAAAATGAAAATCCACAGCCTGCTTCCAGTCTCCGACCGGGTCAGGAATGGAATGAATGAAGCCCCCATCTAGCGGCGAGGATATGAACTGTGCCGGCTGCCGAGGCCTGACGCACTCCTCTGGGGCAATGATTAAATGAATGACAGATGGAATGAAATGATAGTGGAGAGTGTTGCTGGAATGAAATGTTGACAGGGAAAACCGGAGTACCCGGAGAAAAACCTGTCTGCCTCCGTTTTGTCCAGCACAGATCTCACATGGAGTGACCGGGATTTGAACCACGGACCCAGCGGTGAGAGGCTGGCGAGTTGCCGCCTAAGCCACGGAGGCTTTGTAGTAACATCTAATCTGGTCAATTATTTTCTAAAATCAAGATGGCGTCTGTTCAAAATTTTTAAACCTTTTATTTTATTTTAATTCTCGTCCCTTATGCAGACGATTGTAAATATGATTCGTATGATGAGCTATGGTAATAATCATTATATAAGGGCACTAATTTCTGAAGCTTACATTTTTTACTCATAGAAGCCGTTTTTTGTTTTTTTTCTAAAAATGAATACTATTGGATCGTCACAGAAATATGCCACCTAGCGGGAGGAGTCTTAATCACCGATATTGAAACTTTCTAGCACATGCCTTCTCATTGTAATAGTGTTGGTGAAGTAATAGGTTGTGATCCAAAAGCTATTAAGTATAGGCCTTCCACATGGAAAATCGTTTTAATAGGTGGGAGAGTTTTAATGGAAAAGACCAGAAGGATACATGAAAATAGGCTATTTAGGTCTTCACGGAACTACTAATTCCATAATTTTGGATATTTAACCCGTAGTACATTGTGCCGTTAAGCGTCAAGAAGGGCATTTGGCTGTAAAAAACAACCGTCACATAGACCTTAGTAGGTATAAAAGGCCGGTCCAGGGCCAGGAGCTAATGTGCAAGATGGCCGCCACGCTCAACTCCCCTATGTTATTCTTATGGAGGGAGAGTCATAGCTTGCACAGGGGCTAATATGCAAGATGGCCGCCACTCCCTGAAACTGTGGATGACGACATAGGGAGAGGTCGGCCGTGTAACGTTGCTATATGGAATATTTATTATTATTATTATTATTATTATTATGAAGCCTCCGTGGCTTAGGCGGCAGCACGCCAGCCTCTCACCGCTGGGTCCGTGGTTCAAATCCCGGTCACTCCATGTGAGATCTGTGCTGGACAAAACGGAGGCAGACAGGTTTTTCTCCGGGTACTCCGGTTTTCCCTGTCAAAATTTCATTCCAGCAACACTCTCCACTATCATTTCATTTCATCTGTCATTCATTTAATCATTGCCCCAGAGGAGTGCGTCAGGCCTCGGCAGCCGGCACAGTCCATATCCTCACCGCTAGATGGGGGCTTCATTCATTCCATTCCTGACCCGGTCGGAGACTGGAAGCAGGCTGTGGATTTTTCATTATTATTATAGATTATAATTTTTATTATTAATTATTATTATTTTTATTCTTATAATTTAATTCTGCTCTCAGGACTGGAACGGGGTACACTCAGCCTTGTGAGGCAAAACAACGAGGAGCTGGGTTTGATTCCTACCTCGGCCATTCTGGAAGTAGTTTTCTGTGGTTTTCCACTTCAACTCCACGCAAATACCTGGGGATATTGTGCCCGTCAGATGAGCTCTCACGGTTGCCAACAACCGAAATTACATCCTAAACACCTCGCCTGCCGGACCCATGTGCCTAGAGGATCAGGTGAATTTCTTATAGGCCTTAGCGGCACGAGAACTATGATCCAAGGGATCCGTGGTAACATAGTGGCTAATGGACATAGTCGGACCAAGCAAATACACCTTAAAAAGCTAGACTGAGAAAAGAAACATCCAGACTTATGAAAAACTTGTAAAAATATGTATTTTAAAATATGCAAGCACCTATCCTAGTTCGGAGGGTTTTTATCGGCTAATCCGCAAACTAATAAATTAAGAAAAATAAAGAACAAGGCCCTACCTGTAAACTACGGTAAACCCTCACGAAAGATCTAATTTACAAAGATAACCAACAACAACAACGCTAGGAAAATGGTACGACAAGAAACCCTAAGTCAAGTTACAAAGATTAAGCTAATAGCGGAATTTACATTTAACAGGGTGGCAAAACAAATCTAAGTTACGATGATACCATTTCCTCATTTACATTTAACATTAATCAATTTAGCTAAGTCCTGACAATTAATACAAAATTTACGACGATGACGTCCGTAAGACAAAACAATTACATCAAAAGCTACATGAAAAGCCATAAAAAACATTAAATACAATCTTATGAACTAAGTGCTCATCAGCACAGCCAGGTAAACATTGGGATTTATACAGTACAATAATGAATAAAACACAATACCATATTCTGTTATGTTCCTGCCTGCACCTTGGACTGCTCTTTGTAAACCAGTGTCATCTAAGTGTGTGTCATTTAGGTTGGCGGCTGCGTAGTTAAAACTACGACTTATGTCGCATGAGGGTCAAGCTCCACCAGCTACGAACTAAAGGTTGAGCAACACTCCGTCGATCAAAAGTAGTGTCATCTGCCCTAGAATATTTCCATCAGGAAATGTAAACATCAGCAAGGCGTCGGTCAGCAGGTCCAAAATGCAAATGGATCAAGTTTAGTAGCAATAAACAATTAGTTATTATTTGTTTATAATAATTATGCGCTTGATTATTAATTTGTCGGTTTAATTTATCGTTGGTTTATGGCGGTAGTGCTGACATCCCTAAATACCTTGAGTTCAGCAGTAGCGTCTCATGCGAGATCAAATCTCTGCTGTCACATCGACTCAAAAGTCGGAAACACCTTCATCGAGCTCCAAACGCTCGGACAAACAATAACACGAGTTATTAGTGGCTCGCGGCTAACTTAAATAACTTTGGGCAGGCCTGGCAAACACATCAGTTACCTCCCATAAATACCTAGTCTACAGAACGAAGTCTGGACACAGTGCATTACACGCACTTAAATACATGAATAGCCTCTAACAAGTGCGTCTGCAACTAGCCTCTCCATAACAATAAACCTCAAAATAATATGTAATTACACTCTCAAACAGTGTCAAAAGTATTCGCTGTAGTAGCGAATCAAGCGTGGGGCGTTTGCCAATAATTCATCATAACAGAAAACATGTGATTGTCACAAAATGGCTGCCTAGACCTTGACCTACAAATGAAATACAAAAGCTAACAGTAAATAATGCCTCAAGCATTTGTCAAAGGTCTGATAAATCTGTCTCACACATGAGTGTGCTCTCGTTGCATGCTGGGAACCTCACGTCACCTCTCCGTGACATTGAGCTAGGCTCTTAACTTACAGTCACCTCTCGGATGGTTTTAACAACACAATAGACTGAATGTAGGCAGTTCTCTCCAAAGAAAGTCCATTAGAAAACGGGCTTGTAATCAATCCCAGTATAACATTCAAATATAACAAATATAAAGCTGAAAATCACGCCCTAAAATATACACAAAGACGTAGCATGTCTTTCAAATCAAAGAACAGTAAAATATAGTTATGACACTCGCACTGAATGTCTTTGCAATATGCAGATATGTCACTTCATAAACACCTGACACAAATGAACACAATAAAGGCGCAAAATCTCACATTCGTTGAGTTTGCTAACGATACGATGAGTACAGGGTACGATGCTAAACTGCATTGAAATATTACTTCCCTGGCTATGTTCTACACTTGAACAGGATGGCTTCAATGCTCATCTTAATGAAAGATAATGGTAAATTTACATAACTGATAGTTCTTTTAACTATCAACCGATACGAACGTATCTAACGAAATCAGTGGCGTGACAAACATTTAACTAAAAGGGGTGTTATAAAATAACACTTGTCCATGACGTCCATTCGTCATGTCAAAGAAAACTATACACAAAATCACCCATATCAGGGTTGAACAAAGTAGTATCAAAGACTACAGTCACGTTTAGTAGCGAACAGACCTGACATGTATGCGATGTCCACCAGAATGCACCTGACTGAACAGGGTTCAATCACAGAGTGTCTCACAATCACTGAAAGTGAATGACAAAAATTAGTGCTAACATTACAAACCCTACCTAATGGCTCGTCAAGAAGTTCGGTTGATTCTACAATCTACTCTAATCTAAGCTACCACAAAAGAACCTTATATGGAAAAGGCAGACAGACTCACAAGATTAGGACGTGTACATCTCGCTCATCCCAACAAATTAAGTGATACAAATAATACTCTGGCTTCCGGACATGGGTTGTCTAAACTAGGCCTCCATCATAGGCCTTATCCGTGACCAGGGTCTTAATTCGTGCTCGTCGTTGACGTCGTGATGTCGTCAGACTTCTTCCCATCATGGTAGCGGTCATATTCCTCGGTTTGGCACGTCCATCTCCTACTCGTGCGATATTCCTGGATCTTCTGTCATGCTGTAGTTCCAAAGAACGGCTCCCTCACATCACAGGATCCTTATCTCATCATTCCCATCAATGATAAGCGGTGAAATGCGTCGAACACGTGGTTATTAGAATGAAGCATGTTCGTATAAAATAACCACTGGCAAATAATGAATTTCGTTGCACTGCTTTCACTGAAGCTAGTTCTAATTGTGGTAAAAGGCTCACAGAAATTACACGGCGCAGATTGTAATAAAATTGCCCATGCACTTATCTGCTTACAATTCACAGATTCTATGACTATTGGATCTCGTGGCATCGATGTGATCCACAGTAAAATTCACTCGCTCTTGCGGTCATAATAATATTCACAATTATTAGTGTTGAGATAATGCACTTCAATAATTAACAGATCACTGTTGCTGATATATTTCGTTTTACACGAAGACATGAATTTTTCCACAAGCACGTGGCTAAAAATGTGGTGTTCCACGTTCCTGAAATATTCACAGATGCCGTTGAATTTGAACTAATTATTGCACGAGCCGTCACTGGCTTTAATTATCACTCGATAATAACACAAATCAGTGCCAATTATCGCACGATGCAAATAGATAACTTCCTTCGCCTATCGGCGGACTGTTCCCATCGTCTTCTCCAGACGGACTTAATAATGCGTCCTACAAGGACGAAAAACCATACTGGAGTGCCAGGAGCTCTGTCCCTCGTTGCTTGATCTAGCAAATACTCTAGTCATGTAGCGACTGATTCCTTCCAGCTCGCGTGTTTGCGATGATAATACCTTTCCAAAAACAATAAATAACTTTCTCCAGAAAATTTCAATGATACAGAATGACGAAATGTGATCTGAGCCTTGTAGAAAGTTGAGACATATTAATAAGGACTCAGATAAAAATATAATGGATTTCTCCAAAATCAAACGTGCAACCATTAATATCTCCAAAGTATGTCAGCGGCATGGCTGGTCTGTGGGTGCGTTTTAGGATGATGCTTCCCATTATCAAAATGCGTTGCAATGAAAAATATCATATGAGCCTAAGCTCAGCGGGCTCAATATATCTTAACTGAAGGCCTTGGCCACCTCCTTCCCAGTCCCCATCTGATTTACAAGAACACACACTCTTACAACCATTACAATAGCACAGGTTATCAATGTGCTTTTATCATATTCTAACAAACACAAGATATAGGTTGGTAGAACACATACTAAGACACCTAGGAATAGCAAGGTTAGTCATTGAAGGAAGGGTCGAGGACTGGACATGAACTGTAGTGGTAGACCAAGGTACAACAAATTGCCTTGGATGTAAGGTGTGGTAGCTACGTAGAGATTAAACGATTAGCTCATGACAGGGAGGCATGGAGGGCTGCACGATACCAGTCAAAAATGGAGGTAACGTCAGGCATAGGTTATCCATTATTGTGTTGGAAGCCATTATTCACTGTTGCCTTAGTAAACGAAAGTTAGATGCTTTACAGTACTGAACAAAGATTACATGAGATAAATAAATTCATCGCATGTATTATTACAGGTTTAGGGATCAACACTCATTACAATTGGTACAACATTGTTGACTGACTGAAAAGGATTTGCATTTTGTTGACTTATTCAGTTCATAAGCCATTCAGATACAAGCACACATCACGTGATATCGCAAGATTTGTTGTATTGTCAAACTTATTGAAAGTGACACCACTGAATAATTCTTGAGAGACGATTTTATAGATTCTTAAAATTATACGTCGATTATCATGGTGTCACCAAACAATGCTTTATCACCATACTCTAGGCCAGGGATTCACAACAGGTGTGCAGGAAAGTCTTGTGATGTGGCGTGGAATTCATTACCTGAAAGCACTCTTACTCGAATCAGTAACTGGTTCATCGAACACTAATATAGGCTAATTCTGTTCCACGATATTCACCTGTTATTAAATTCTATCGAGTCCCTCTGTTTCGGGAAATCACATTGCGAACCAGGAAGTAAAAATTAATATGCTAACTATCTTCCATCGCTGTCAACAACAAACTTACAAGACATGGAGTCGGAAATCGAATAAAAAAACTACGAGCCTTACAGTAGTCGCATATGATGCGTAACATCTGACATAGAAGAAACCTCACGTGGAATTGTTGATACACGGGTATTTTATAGTATTATTGGCACAAATATTAATCTATTGTAAAAGGGAGTGTTTTACAGATATTGTAGTTTATAATACGGAACTCACTTTATTAGATGATTTGTAGCTTCTACCAGCACTAGCCTAACTAAATAATACGATATGGATCAACTAGATTAATAGACGCGACACCGCTCATAACCTTATTTTTTAAATTTTTTTATTTAGTCAATTTACCCTCTAGGTTGGTGGTTCCCACGGACTCAGCGAGGGAAACTCACCATTACCGCCTCTATGGGCAGTGTCCTGGAGCCTGGAGCATCTGGTCAGGATGGATACAACTGGGGAGGTGTGATCAGCACTTCGCCCAGGCGGCCTCACCTGCAAAGCGAACAGGGGCCTCATGAGGGATGGGAAGGGATGGAAGATTGGTATGGATAGGCGAGGAAGAGGGAAGGAGGCGGCCGTGGCCTTACAGTAGGTACTGGTCCATTATTCCTAAAGGTCTTAAGTTCAGATATGGATACAGTATTTTGGAACGCCCTGTAACTTTCAAGCTAGCCACTGAAGTCTATCATAACAGCTGGTCTACAGCAAGCAAAAGTTCTGCTATCAAGAATGGATCGGTAGAGCTCGTATTTCCGATGAGAAGCCCGAAGGTCATCGATAATAATCATATTGACATTGTCTAACATTATATCGATCGATTCACCTGAGAATGATTAATACGAATTAAAGTATATTTAGCTCTATATGTAAGCAGTTATTTATCTGCATGCATATTTCCATGGCAGAAAGCTATTACAAAGCAAGTATGAAAAACAGAAGAAGATCTGTTAAGTTACTAGTGATTATACTACGACTGCGATACATTTCGACTCGTGGCGTTAGAGGAGTGGGGGTAGTGGATGTCTTCCTCAGGCGACCACGTGTGGAGGGCGGGGACTCGTGAAACTGACAGCATGCAGTGATAACCTTGGCAAATAGTGAAAGTGAAATCGCAAGTTAACGGAATTTTCAAAACGTGTGAGCGTGCCGAAGTGTATATGCTAGTTCGTTCAGCATTCTACGTGGAGTAGAGACTTGCTTAATGGGAATTAGACATGGTTTAAAACATGTAATATTTTTATCTTTGCGACCGTGTTTCCACCGCCACTAACGGACTATGCGGAAGGAAACATTCATAATCCCGGCCGCCAGCTCGGGTGCATTATGTCGTAACACTGTGTTTGTAAACTTCATAGAAATGCAGCCTCGAGTTGATCCAAACTTTTCACAGTGGCAATACTTCTTTAAAAAAGCACATTCTTAAGCAAGGTGTCAGAGGGAAGGAATACAATGAAGCCTATATCCATTACGATGATAGGCTAGATTACAATAGGAATACTGCATTAGCAGAGCGATAGCGGGATCAGTTTGCAGCAACGTTCATTTACTATGAAGTGTACAAGCGAGTTTCGTAATGCAATAGATCGCGCGGACTCTTGCCAACTTGGTCACATTCGCATCTTCATAGTGGAACTATTTAGCGGCTGTTCGAATTCACGCTCGCTTCATGACGAGTTGATAAACTGTTTGCGGTTCAGCCATCGGTATTTTAATGCGTGTGGAATGATATCGCCAGGATATATTGGGACATTTCGACCGGTCTGGAGTTGTTCGAGCCTAGGAGGACTATGGTTCGTTCTCTGGGGACCCAGTTGGAGTCCGGCATGTCTTGTGTTGGTCTGGAGCCTAGTATGGCAAACGATATCCTTTTTTTCCACATCCAGATTCGCCAAAGGTACAGATCACTTCAACTTGTTACTGTAGTGTAGCGGGGCATTTGAGCAACCACAAATGGCCATATTTTGATTTTTGTAGATTAAATGGTTGAATAGAGAGTGCAGGTTCGATGCCTATTTCGAAGCTGACCTTCTATGATGCCAGGATTTTGACTCATAAAAATGAGTGCATCCTTTTTGTATTTTGATTGATAAATTTAAAATTTCAATAGTATTTTTACAGTATTTAAACTGATATGCTCATCCTTATTGTCGAGAAGTCCCTGTAGGAGGAAGATCTCCAGATTTTTGTGTAAGAATATTTTAGTAACGCAATTTTTTAGCGGCGTTGAGAACTCTGACTGAGTTTTACATTTTCTAGTGCATATGTACTTTAAGCACTTTTGCTTGGATTATCTTATTCTCTGAGGAGAATTTTTCTTTCCTAATTATTATCACGATATTAGGAAGATTTCGGATCCAGTTATTCTGAATGTTACTTCGAGTCTTAAGACTATTTTTCTTCAGTTTATTAACAGATTTAACTTGTATTTTCTGAGCGTGATTTTCGAAGTGGATTGTTGTAATAGGTCATTAGTCGCTTAGCCTCTGTAGTTAACCTAGATTCATGCTGTAGGATTAATCCACCGACATTTTCGCGTTCGGGAAATTCAGGGAAGATCTTATTTTGAGATTGGATTCATTTTTATAATCGTTTTTACAACCTCAGTTTTGAGTGGTTGTGAGTGTTATACTTTTCTTCTCTTATGAAGTTAACACTGGATTAAATTGGTATCATTGCCTTTGGTGCAATAGTTTTTCTCTATAAATAGGGTATTTGAACGACATCCAAATTTGCGAGGATAATCCCAGGGATGACTTACTATAAGTCATACGTTTAAGAACTGTGAATATTGTAACACATCAATGTAAGGCAAGTTTTCTAAAAATAGGTGGAGTATTTCTGGAATCCACTAGGCTTTATTAATAACCTGTTACAGAATCAAATTATTTTTCTGAGCACGAGTTCAGGCTTTTATTATAAGCAGCTGATTTTCATAATTGTGGATTTAAAACAGTAAGGCTCCAATTATAGGTGCATGTTAGAATTTAGGAGGCATGTATTAGGAATAAGGCTCTTGTGTTTAAGTATTTTGATACAGTGCTTTGCGAAGCAAATTTTCTTGTTGAAGATTGAGCAACGTGTGTCAATCAAGAATAGATTAAATGAGGTTTCAACCCAGAGGGCGTTGTATTTAACCTAGTATGATTAATATTTTGTCATAGGTGACTTAATCGCTGTTATTATCATGAAGTAATGCCTGTGTGAAGATTAGTATTTTTCTGAGCATTATTATTAAAACTCTTGAGTGGATATCCAGTTCAATATTTCCAGTAAAATTATAACGACTTTGCCATAGCATGTATGTTTAACAAGGATCACCGATAACTATTTAATGCTGAATCTATGATTAATTTTTGCTTAACTTAACTGTTCGGCAGAAATACCCTGAAATGAGAAATGAAACAATTAAACAAATTTTAGCAGAAGTGAATGTCGTGACATTAAGTCAGTGGGAGAAGAATAATCGAAATTATTCTAGAATCTTGTATAAATTTGTATATTCTGCAAATATGCCATATTAAGTTCATCGTTAAATAACAAGACCATATAATGCTAATGAAAATGTCGTGTAAGATTATTGGTTATAAGCAGGGTATTTTTGTGTAACATGTTCATTAAGTTAATGAACCGAAATGAATCCAATTTATTCAATTCATATAATTTTTGTTGTTGTGTGTGCTTATCCTATGGGATCGAAAATCATTATTATTATATCTTATTTTTGAAAGAACTAAAAGTTAGTTGAGATAATGGGCAATACATTTTGGAAGCCTTTCCCATATTCCATAGCTAAAAGACAATCCAGTATAATTAATGATATTTTTGATTGGTCGTGGTATCGAAAAAATTTATATTTCTTGTCATGTTTATTCTTGCAATAAACTAATTTATTATTTGGTTTTAATTATTGCGTGATGCTTTATAGAGGTGATGGAAGGGTGTATTAGGGGGACCATCGCTAGGTATTTTAGGGTTTACCACACCTTTGAGATTCGTTCTTCCTTTTGAAGAATTCTTGTGTTTTGAGCTAGATTTTTTCCTTCTCTGAGCCTTGGTCAGTCTTAATACATCCTGTTAGGTATTCGAGTGGTCCTATTATCCCTTTGTATGTTGGTAGAACTTGTTTTTTTTTCTAGCCGGGGATTTTCAGGTTCTACGATCCAGCTGTCATCGAGGCATTCAACAGGTATTGGTAGGTAATACGGGTACAGTACCATCCCGGCATTTGCCCGAAGACGAAGTGGGAAACCACGGAACACCACTTCGAGGATGGCTGAGGTGGGAATTGAACCCCCTCTACTCATTTGGACCACCCGAGGCTGAGTAGACCCCGTTCCAGTCCTCATACCACTTTTCAAATTTCGTGGCAGAGCCGGGAATCGAACCCAGGACCTCCGGGGCGGCAGCTAACCATGCTGACCGCGGAGGCGACACTCATAACCTTAAATTCCTTATAAACAGGACCTCTTGATTCACAGACCAACACGTAATTTCATATGGATTCTGTTAAAATGAGTCATATTGATATGATAAATATCGTTTAAAATGATATTCTGGTAGCAAAAATATCTACCCCGTCCGGGATTCGAACCTGAGATCCCTAGATTCACAGTCATATGTGCTAACACCACGGCTATTTCGACTAGTCAAATATTGTGCACAAGATGGTGCCTTATTTCCACGTTCCTATAATACTGCATTACGGAATTATGTTTCATTTATATTTTGCTTGTTTCGATAATGTTCCTGCGTGAATTTGAGTTTAAAATGCCTTATGAATAGGCCCTCTTGTGAATAAAGAGATTGTATTCAGCAATAGCTCATGAAGGCTTGCTCAATTCTCGTATAACCACACCGATTATATTATATTATATTGATGACTGCATTACCGTTATGTGGGTTAATATTTGAATAGCCATTGTGCAGAAACATAATACCGGCAATGCCGACTACTTACAGTGTTTGATATTAGGCATTTTACCACTTATATACTGATACGAAGACTTCGATCATGTACCATATGCTTTGTTTCAATCACTTGACACCAGATTTCGCATGAGCGTTTACCGTTCAGTATGTCATATACATATACATACATACATACATACATTACGTGGCCGAGAGTACGTCATGGTATCAATTTCCGACACCGCGAGCTCATTGTTTTTCTTACCACTGCCAGCTGGATCTTACCACTGCCAGCTGGATCGATCGATCGAGTTGTCAGTGCGTCTTACAGTTCCGTTCGATCCACCACTGCCAGCTGGCACACTTCCGTTCAAGCACACTTCCGTTCGATCGAACGAAAATGTGCCAGCTGGTGCCACCTCGATCGTTCCGATCCACTTCCGTCCTAGTTTTCAAAATCACTCCCACAAAAATATACAGAAACCGAGTGGAATGATGTTATACATCAAAAACCACCTCGAGGTGAAGCGGCTAGCATTCTTGGTTATCACCCTGGAGGCCTGAGTTTGATTCACTGCTCTGCCAAGGAATGTAATTCTAGTCTACACTAGGCTTTGTAAGGGTGTCTTAGTAGCTGTCCTACCAACCTATCTCTTCATCAGCAGTCGCCGAAAACACATCTCCTCTCTCAATCGTCTTAATACCTCTTAATTTGTAACCCTATCTACCATCTGATCTTCATCATTCTCCTGTAACAGCACGTTTCAAAAGCTTGAATTCTCTTCTTTTCTAATGCATTCACAGTCCCAGTTTGACTTCCATAAAGCTCCACACTCCATACAAAGGCTTTTAAAATAACTTCTAATACCTAAATTTATATTTGATATCAATTAATTCCTTTCTGTAGAAATGCTTTTGTTGTTGCTGTTGTTGATTCTCCTGCACTACTGAGCTACCTGTAATGACATGTATTAGAATTTTTATTGTTCAAACGTTATAGCAAACTTGCTACCTGTATGTCCATAGTGTTTGTTTACGTATAGCATTTGATAGAGCAGGGGTTAGGGGTAGGAGTAGGTCTTATCCCAGGTGAGTCTATTTCAACCAGACCCTAGATCTTCTGAGTGGTGCTGAGGCGATTAGGGTGTAATGGATGTGGAGGTGTGGATAGGGATAGGTGTTACCTTAGGAGAGTCTAAGCCATATCGACAACTCCTGAACCCAGTCAAGGTCCCAGAGTGCCCCTTGCCCCAAATATTCTCTTAGGATATTAGTATATTGGAAATACATAGAGTTTATGTGTATAAATGCTAAATTTATCAGTTGTGATCTATAATATTTTGCAAGAAAGAAATTAGTGTAGCCTTGAAAATCTCTATACTAAGTAGTTGGTAAGTAGACAGGTAAGTTGTATGTATGTGTGTAGTGGGTCGGTATGCGAGAAAATTAAAAGACTCCCTAGGCCTCGGATACCCTAATACTGTCTGGTCAATAGAGAACGAGAGTTGACAAAGGAAATTTTACAGGAAAGATGATTGAAAAGAGCCCTGCATGTTTGTATATGGATTTAAGGTTAAAAACTCCACGATAAGGTGCTTAGGTATAAATACAAGGGAATGGTTCAAGAGAAATTCCAACAAGTAGATGTTAGAGAATTGCAGAACGAATAAACATAGCAGTCAGGATATAAAGATACCGTACAAAGTCATGTCATGCAACCTTGGGGAGGAAAGTGAACACAGGGATTGTAAAGTTTCTCCAACAGTCAAGAATCAAGCCTTGAGCCCACAATAGCTACAGTCTCTGTCATGTATCTCTTATCAAAAACAAAGCATTAGATTTCTGCTGACTGCAGGATTCCATCCACTCTGCCAGACCGCTGCACTGAGCAGTCTTGTTCGTTGTAGGCTTGGCTAAGAAACAATAAAATTATTAACTAGTGCGTATTAAGTGTATAGTACGTAGGGGATAGCTTGGCCATCAGCCATGTGTATAGTAGTTGAATATTAGCCCCGTGTACTTGAGTGTGTGAGTTGTTAATTTTATACGTCTTAAGAGGATTTTGATAAATTAATTATACTTTAGCTAATTTACAAGGACTGTGTGTGTGAATGAGTGATATTCCCAAACGGTTTGACCAGTGAGTGACTGTTGGAGATATTAAAAGGTAAGCTATTGATGTACTTTTTACTGACTATGCTATTTTGTTGTTGTGTATTTAGGTTTTTGTATTGTTTGAAATAATTGTTTATCCCTCGCTGTTCTGAGCTAATCGTTCCATTTCTACATAGCTATCACAACCTACATTCAAGGCAATCTGTTTAACCTATTATAACCTTGGTTACCTTTAAAGTTCTTGTCTTCAGCCCTTTATTTCATAACTAAGCTTGCTAGAAAGGGGACACCACAAACTGTAATAACAGGAGGGGAATCACCTTGCTGTCCATTCCAAGCAAAGTACTGGCGAGAGTCATCCTGAATCGTATAAAAGACTGCGTAGAAAAAAGGCTTCGGAAGGAACAGGCTGGATTTCGACAACATCGCAGCTGTGTGGATCTCATCAACACCCTCCGAATCATCCTGGAGCAGAGTGTGGAGTGGCGGAATACCCTTTACCTCACATTTGTTGACTTCGAGAAAGCTTTCGACTCCGTAAATCAAAGAATCATGTGGAAGACCCTCGAGGAATATAAAATTCAAACAAAGATCATCAGAATCATGGAAGAGATGTACGAAGGGTATGAGTGCCAGGTTCTACACGAAGGCAAATTAACAGAAAAGATAAAGGTCAGTTCCGGAGTGAGACAGGGGTGTGTCCTTTCCCCCACTTTGTTCCTGTTGGTCCTGGATAGTGTGATGAAGAAGGTAATGGGAGGACGGAAGAGGGGTATTCAATGGGGTATAAATGACAGGCTTGAAGATCTGGATTTCGCGGACGACATTTGTCTTATGGCACAACGGTACCGAGACATAGAAAATAAGCTGGGGAGGTTGCAGAGAGAAGCAGAACGTGCAGGACTGATGATTAACACCAACAAGACCAAAGAGATGAGGATAAATTCTGACGTCACGACTAGCTTGACAGTCAACGGAAAGGAAATTGAGCGAGTTGAGTCCTTCCTCTACCTTGGGAGTATAGTCACAAATGATGGGGGAGCAGAGGAAGATGTTCGAAGCCGTATCAGGAAGGAAAATGGTGCCTTTGTCCAGCTCTACCCCATCTGGAGAAATAGAAACATTTCCAGGAAGACCAAGCTCCGCCTTTTCAATAGCAACGTAAAGTCGATTCTTCTCTATGGCTGTGAAACATGGAAAGTCACAAAACCGATCAACAACCAGCTACAGGTGTTCATTAACAGATGTCTGCGTCGCATCATGAATGTGAGGTGGCCGGACATAATCTCAAACGAAGATCTTTGGACCATCACCAATCAACAACCGATTAGCATCCAGATCAAGGAGAGGAAATGGCGCTGGATCGGTCACACACTAAGGAAGCCGGACGGAGCTGTTGAGAGGGCGGCGCTAGACTGGAATCCTCAAGGTGCCAGGAAGCGAGGTCGACCTAAGAAGACCTGGAAGAGGACGATCGAAAATGAAATTGCAGAGGACAAGAACTGGAGCCAAGTGAAGAGAATAGCCAGGAACCGTACTGCGTGGAGAAATTTCGCGAAGGCCCTATGCTCCGGAAGGAGCGGCAGGAATTAAGTATTAAGTAAGCTTACTAGTCTTGGGTGTCATTTTTATGTAATTTCGTACCAACCTATCTCTTCTCTTCATTAGCAGTCGCCAGAAATATCTCTCCTCTACCTCTCGTCTTAATACCTATTCACGTGTAACTCTACCTACCCATCTGATTTTCATCATTTCACTGTTACACCAAATTTCAAATGCTCCTATTCTCCTTTTGTCTGCTTGACCAATAGTCCAAGTTTCACTTCCATAGAGAGCCACACTCCAGACAAAGGCATTCAATACTGATTTCCTAATTCCTAAATCTATATTGGATGTCAAAAGATTTATTTTCTGTAGAAATGCTTTCCTTGCCTGAGCCAACCTACGTTGTATATCTCTTCAGCTTCCGTGGCTTAGTCGGTAGCAGTCTGAACTGCTATGCCCAAGATCGCGGGTTCAAACCCGGCCGAAGTCGTCGGATTTTTAAGAGCGTTAAATCCTTCAGTATGCCTTCCTTCTGAGGTGAAGTAAAGCCGGCTGCCCCATTTGTTGCACGTAAAAGAACCTACCACTGCAATTGGTAGTGTGTAGCAAAATGTGTAGGTTATATTTGGCTAATTAGTTACGCTCTATGATGTTCCAACGTTCACCACTAAGAGTTAGTGACAGTAGCATTTGGTAACCAAAGTTGGATCTACTTAAAATTGAACTTGTTGGGAGTCCTCAGGCATTCAATCAAAAATACCCAGCTATGGCCATTGGCTGCAATTCATAATATATCCCCTTTGCTTCGTCCATGACTGGTTATTTTGCTTCCTAACAAGTAGCAAATGTCTTCTACTTTAGCTTTTCACCTGCCAATTCAAAGTAAACACGCACAACATCAAAGACACACTGACCCTGAGCTACGTCTGTCGGTGACCTCCTGGTCCGAATGAATTAGAAGCACATGAGATGTCACATCGTACGTTAAAATGAACCATTCAATATATCAATAACAACACGCATTCTTATGGCTTTAAGTCCAGGGTCATTAAACCCCCAATACTGTATGTAATTAGTTAGCTCTTTCCTGCATCAAGTGCAGACAGATAACAGTGTGCAAGGTAAGGATAGAGTGTTTGTCACCAGGGTAGTTCAGGATTAATACAGTTGTTTCATTTGGGAGGTTTAGACATCGTGGTGTATATAATTTGTGTGATAGTCTGTGTTATTGAGATGACTGCAGTAGTTTGTGTATTTGTAATTCGATGAGGATTGGGAAGGACGAAGGCGTACACTTAAGTTAGGAATCATCCCGGCATTCACCTGAAGTATAAGTGAGAAACCACAGAAATCCCCCTCCAGGATAGGTGAGCTGGGAATTGAACCCGCCTCTTCTCAGTTTTTCCTTACAATGCCTAGTGTAGACCAGAATTACATTTCTTTGCAGAGCAGTGAACCAAACTCAGGCCTCCAGGGTGATAACCAAGAATGCTAGCCGCTACACCCCGAGGTGGGTTTTTATTCGATATCCGACTTCATACCATTACCTTGTAAGTTTGTTGTTGACAGCGATGGAAAATAGTTAGCATATTAATTTTTACTTCCAGGTACGCATTGTCATTTCCCGAAACAGAGGGACTCGGCAGAATTTATTAACAGGTGACTATCGTGGAACAGAATTAGCCTATATTAGCGTTCGATGAACCAGTTACTGATTCGAGTAATAGTGCTTTCAGGTAATGAATTCCACGCCACATCACAAGACTTTCCTGCACACCTGTTGTGAATCCCTGGCCTAGAGTATGGTGATAAAACATTGTTTGGAGATGCCATGATAATCGACGTATAATTTAAAGAATCTATAAAATCGTCTCTCAAAAATTATTCAGTGGTTTCCCTTTCAATAAGTTTGACAATACCTCAAATCTTGCGATATCCTGTGATGTGTGCTTGTATCTGAATGACTTTTGAACTGAATAAGTCAACAAAATTTAAATCATTTTCAGTCATTCATCACTATCGTACCAATATTGTAATGAGTGTTGTTCCCTAAACCTGTAAAAATACATGCGATGAATTTATTTATCCAGTACTATAAAGCATCTAACTTTCGTTTACTAAGGCAACAGTGAATAATGGCTTCCAACACAATAATGGGTAACCTATACCTGACTTTACCTCCATTTTTGACTGGTTTCATGCAGCCCTCCATGCCTCCCTGTCATGAGCTAATCGTTTAATCTCTACGTAGCTACCACACCTTACATCCAAGGCAATTTGTTGTACCTTGGGTCTACCACTACAGTTCATGTCCTGTCCTCGACCCTTCCTTCAATGACTAATCTTGCTATTCCTAGGTGTCTTAGTATGTGTTCTACCAACCTATCTCTTGTGTTTGTTAGAATATGCTAAAACACATTGATAACCTGTGTTATTGTAATGGTTGTAAGAGTGTGTGTACTTGTAATTCAGATGAGTATGGGGAAGGAGGTGGCCAAGGCCTTCAGTTAAGATATATCCCCAGGTATTTGCGTGGAGTAGAAGTGGAAAACCACAGAAAACTACTTCCAGAATGGCTGAGGTAGGAATCAAACCCAGCTCCTCTCTGTTTTGCCTCACAAGGCTGAGTGTACCCCATTCCAGTCCTGAGACCAGAATTAAATTTCTTAGCAGAGCCAGGAATGAAATCCAGGCCTAGGCGGTGACAGCCAAGATTACTAGCCGCTACACCACGAGTACAATACAAGGATGGTCTTGATTATACATGATCAATCAATAATTACCTAATAATAATAATAATAATAATAATAATAATAATAATAATAATTATTATTATTATTATAAATATTCCATTTAGCAAAGTTACACGGTTGACCTCTCCGTATGTCGTCATCCACAGTCTCAGGGCGTGGCAGCCATCTTGCACATTAGCCTCTGTGCCAGCTATGACTCTCCCTCCATAAGATTAACATAAGGGAGTTGCGCGCGGCGGCCATCTTGCACATTAGCCCCTGGTCCAGGACCTGCCTCTTATACCTACTGACTTTCATCGCATCTATGTAATCACCGACCCCGTTGAGAACGGGAATAATAAGGGGCAGACATACTGTACACTGTACCGTTAAGTTAATACAAATAATTTCAGAAATGTGCTCATATTTCAATACGATTATTTTAAAATGGGGGCTGTTTGTCCTAGTGATGAAAACCGAGCACTCTCCAATCCAGATCTCACAATATCCTTCAATCCCGTCGCACATGATCCCGATATTAATGGTCACGTAAAACTTCAAACATCCTTCCATTAATATCTTACAGCGCAGTAGTTACGAGCTTCGTATTTAATTGCACTGGAAAGAAATCTTAACGACAACAGCCCTTTGTTGTTATGGTTATTTTTACATTAAGTGGTTTGAGCGTCTTGGCTGTCAGCCTTGAATATTTATAATTGAGGCTTAATTTGGGAATGAGGAGGCCATGGCCTCAAGTTAGTTAGGAACCATCCCAATGTTTACCTGGATTTAGAAATCGCGAAAAAATTAGGATGAGTCAGGTTTTAATCGAACGCACCTGTTTTCAATATTTCCTCACGTGGCTGAATGTATGCCCCCCACCCCTCATGGCGCAACAGCGTATGAAGGGCCCAGGTCTACCAAAAGACCGCTGTCCAGCCATTTGACATGCAGATTATGGGGTGACGTGTGGTGAACGTCGGAACCCCTTGCTCGTCAATCTTGGTTTTCGTGATCAAGGTGCTGCCTTACTGTCAGACAGCTACACAAATTGTCATCAAGAGGCTGAGTGCACCTCGTTTCAGCCCTCACGTCAGTTTCTAAAATCCCTGACGGAGCTGGTAATCGAATGGAATCGAATCGAATCCGGTGCTTCTGGGTGAGAGGCAGGTGCGCAACACCAACACCACGAGGCACGCCATTGCAATCCTCAGATCAAAATTGCATTCCTTGGCGGAACCTGGAATCACACCCGGACTTCAGGGACGATGACATCACGAGGTAATCTGAAAAACAGCTTCCCATTTGAATACCACCATTTGTAGTCTATGTCAATATAGAACTCGGAAATATTTTACAGCTAATAATGTTGAAGTGTGTGAACCAGGTATCTTGTGATATGTCCTCTGTCACATTCGGGCAGCTCGTTCTGGTCTTCCAGATTGTGTTGGTTTTTACACCAAACACGAAGAGTTTTATTTATTCGGGATCAAAGTTTAGTACTAATTTTACCTGGCTCTTCACCGGGATCCATCAGCGTAATGAAGATAGCTTTGACGCGCCCCTCTACCAGTCTCGGTAGCTGTTCGTTTAGAGATCCGGGTTTGAAATTCCAGTGTTAATAGTGGCCATCCTGAATGTATTTTATTCAACACTCACTCCAGATAAAAGCTTTGATGATACCCAGTCATCTACCCTAATGTAGCCTAAGTATTGAAGTTATAGAAGTCATTTTTTCAGTGTTGCCTAATTTTATTAAAGAAAGCTTTCCAGTCGGTCAACACAAATTGTGCCCAATAACCGTGTATTATCCTTTTATGGGGTGTTATTAAGTAATACTGTATTAACTCGTTTATCTTGGGCTAGGGCATGCAAATACTTGTTTCCCGAATAATGTAATTGGGCACAATTTTTGTTGACCCAATGGAAAACTTCCTTTTAATAATGTAAATATGTGGTGTTGGGGTAGCGCGCCTGCCCCTCACTCGGAGACCCCGGGTTCAATTCCCGGCTCCGTCAGGGATTTTAGAAACTGACGTGAGGGCTGGAGCGGGGTGCACTCAGCCTCGTGAGAACAATTGAGTAGCTGTCTGATAGTGAGCCAGCGCCCCGATCACGAAAACAAAGATTAACGGCTGAGGGGACACGATGCGCTGATCACGTGTCACCCCAATATCTGCCGGCCAATTGGCTGGGCAGCGGTCACTTGGCAGGCCTAGGCCCTTAATGGGCTGTAGTGCCAGGGGTTATTATTATGTCTACTCCTTATTTAATTCCTGTATCTACAGAGTTGGGAATTAGATGCGATGAATTTCTATGTAGCGGGTTGTTGTTTTGCGGCCAGTTGCTCTCCCTGACTCCAAAGCTAAGAGAGGAGTAAGTGATAGATCAAATGAATGAAAATGAATGAAACTAAGCAAAGGAAATGTCTATGACCTATTGCAAGGTACCTTTCTGGCATTTTCCTAAAGTTGAAAATGGGAAGCCATGGAAAACCATTTAATGGATTGCTAACAGTGGATTTTGAACACACTCTTGAACTGAGTCCGTAGATAATTTGGCCCCACGGCCACGCGTTGCGCATTGGCGAGCGTAATTACCGCTCTCAGTAGGCACCTGCCCTAATTCTGGCTCCTAAGGATTAGTGCTGTCTCAGTATAACACTATTAATACTTGTGATTGTCGCTGCGTAAGGCTAGGCGTGTGTAGGTTCTCTTTACAGCATAGGCATGAATGTTATATCACGCATTACCACTGCATTGGGAAGCTGCAGTTCGGAAATTCGTTGGTAAATTTGGGTCCGGATAGTTAACTACCATTTTTATGCAGTATTACTCAAACCTTTTCATACACACTACATGAGCCTTTGATGCCGTATTTTGAAGACCCGCGTCACATACCCAAAACATTGATGCCAATGATTTTCAGATAAATGCTCATTGCATAATCACCACAATAACACAGGTATTAGTCAGTTCTCATACAGACAAAAAATTATGGGAGTGGTGACCAAAGATGTGCCAAATTAAACCAACAATAACATTGCTGATTACATGAGCTCATGTAGTGACTGTAGTTGTGGTTGCTGTAAGTGCCCCATTGCTTGAAGTGAGATACTGTACCATCCCGGCATATGTCTTCAGGGAGCCTAAAATGAACGGAAAAAACTCCACTCAATATAGCTGCTGTCAGTACTGGCATTCGAACATTGTGTCTTCAAACTTGTAGTTCCTCATTGCATCCGTGGAAGGTGAAGTAACACACTTGGGTACGCCAGTGGGTAAAATTGTTAAGATTGCGCGTTGTGATTTGATACTGGGCATCTCTATAGAGATCTTTTCGTTTAAGTTTGAAGTGATGTCGAAGTACATTAGTACTATATATCACTTTGTCAATATCATAGTCATGAATGTAATGTAGCTAGGGTATTGTACCAGCACAACCTGCAAATAAATTAAACGCAATATATTTCGGTGTGCCCTCGTTCTGCATTTGAACTAATCTAAATCCTCACGGGTGCTTTTTGCGTCACTCGTTGAGATAATGGCTTATTTATAGCCATTTATTCATGGGCTGCTGTAATTTAATGCTCGCATTACTGGTATGAAATTGTACTAGCAGCAACGTCCACTTAAATTCTAGAAGTGAAACAGTAAATACGCACAATTGTAAAAATGTACACTAGAACTGTCTCAGACTGATCTTAGAACAGGGGAACTTTCTTCCCCTCAGATCATTAAGCTACGGGCATCGCCATCTCATTAATATTACTGAAGGGGCGTGGCTTTTGAGGCTGCTCAAATATTTGACACTTGAATCAGTAGATTAAAAGAGATGAAAAGGTGTCCCTCACACTCAACAGCTCACAAATTATGTGTCTATTTAATTATTGGTCCGGGGGCTGGATTGGTTCTCAAATATGTAATGAGGGTATAAACCCCAAAAATCCAATGCATTACGATATGTGGCATGTTAAGCGAGGTGAGAAATGATTCATTTTCCCATGTCTTTCTTCACTTTCCCAGTGCAGCTGCACTGATCCCATGAGTAGAATTTTTCAGAGTATCCATGGGCATTGATTGTGGCCCAAATGTCGTTACTTATAATATTAAATTTGATTGAAATTCTATCTTTTTTCGGCAACGAATTCTCATAATACAGCATTAGAGGCCACGTCACAATCGCGAATATTGTCAAAACAATAACTCAGAACAATTAAAGCTATAAATGGTGAATCAACAAACACCAAATAATTATAGGGGAAAATATATTAGCATAAAGGAAGAGACAGATATCCTGTTATTTACGTAGACCTCACAGGATATTATTCATTCAACTATGAAGTTACACTCTTCCCCCAAACATGCTGACACGTGTTAAATGGAATGAGGTTTCCCAGCCAGTTCTTCAAACTTGACCTGTTGAAGGTTTAATTAACGAATCTCTTATCTTAGTCGAGTAAAGACATGCAGACTAAATAGGTTAATACTAAGTTAATTCCTGTACGACATGTATGTGAAGAGAAAGTCCGTCAGTAGGCCCAAGTGTTGGAAATTCCGCCACGCATATCAAAGCGTGACGCCCGATTTATACCCATGCGATGTTTATCTGTGAGGTAATCTTACGGGGACGTTGTTTTAAGACTATTCCCACACTATGGACTTGTCCAGAATAAAATCAGTCTATTTATTATATCCAGTAGGAAAGATGCAAATCTGAATTATGCCCATCAATCTGCTAAAGAGATGTAAAATGAGTATAAGGAGTGTGGACGCATTTTATTTATTCCATGAAGTAAATATTAACGCTAACATAATCTAATTTTCCCCTTAATGCTGGATCATTAGGCGCTATTCCTTCCATGTATTACTCCTATTATTGTGGCTGATAGCCAAACATTTCGGAAAAGCAGCGTCTCTTGCTGTTACTGCACCGGGTTGCATTTCCGAAAAACCGCTTGTGTTGTAATAAGAATTAAGCAAACTTAGAGTACATGTAAAGTACTGGTGCCAGGATGGCCGTTTAGTGGCACTCCTTGCATTCAAACCCTGATAGCAAGTATTTTATTATACAGTTCACAAAAACGGGTTTTCACCTGCTTCACTCTAATCAAAACTTCCTTCTGAGAGACTCCTGGTACCATGTTGCTCCACCCCTTGGACCCTCATTGACATGCTATCGATAAGATGGCGAGTTATTGGTTTAGCCTATCCCTCACTTGCGCAGTGGCTTGCTTGAGGTCGGGTAGGGTGTTTCGTTATCGCATTGAATGTTGCAAATGGTCATTAGAGCTCATGTATGGAGAAACTGCAAGCCTTTTTATTCGGTGTCAGCCTCCTGGATGAAAGTGTTCACGAGACCTGGTACTTTGGAACCCTGAGATAGCCAGAGTTGTACAGTGGTTCCAGGCTCTTCCTACATTCTCCTCTGACGATTGCGTCGTCAGACAAATCCTGCATTCATCAGTATAGAACACCATGCACCATTTCCGCAGGTTCAAATGCAGCCGCTCTATGCCCTATCTGTTCACAGGGCTACGTTGCTGGGCTTGTAGGGGTTGATGGACTTCTGGAGCCTAAATTGTGCGTGCAGAGGTTCTTTCCTTCTGTTCGGGTCAACACAGCCCTCTATCTTGCCTCACCGAAGACATCGCTCAGTTCTATTGCTTTCTCCTTTTAGCTCTTACGAGCCATAATTCGCAGGTAGAGGACGTCAGCTGGTGTTATTGAGTAGGCGACCACTGTAAGGCAGGTCCTCAACACGTTTCGTAAGATGATACAGTACGGCTCTGAGCTCGTGATCCCTGCAAGGAATTTGGCCGCCCCACCTGCATCACATCAGCGGGCAGCCTGACAGGGGCTAACACTACTACTAATGGTACATGAAACATTTACTATTTACTTGTGCACTTCACAGTGGAGTTGCTAGTTCAAACTCACATCCAGATTCAGCTTCACTGGAAACCGTGTTGTCAGAAGAACTAGAAACATCACTATCACTGGATTCACTGCCGGTGTATATTGGTACAATGTCACCTGCGCGCTCAGTGCATTCATGACAGCATTCGGAAACATTTCCTTGTCTCGCACTCAGTAGCGCTCTCTCCCACACACTCACTCCACTCTACTTTCCCTCCCTCAACCTTCCCCTCCCGCCAGGGATCATGAGCTGGGAGCCGTACTAACGTTCTCTTGTTCTAACGATATTCGAATAAGACCACTAACATTCCATAATATTCAAAGAAATTATTATAATTTTTCTGGCTCGCATTCCGACCATGCACGAAGGAATGACATCTTTCTATTACAGAGATGGGAATGGTGCACAATTTCTAATAAGGCACTGTTATAAATAGTGGGGGATATCAACGTTGACCGACTTAACAATAATCACCATGCACAGCAGAATGCGAGTGTCAAGTCTATACTCATAATGAAGATCTGTGATACCGATTAAAGCAGGAACACTATCGTAAGTCTCACATTAACCTACATTCGTTTTTTTTTTTTTGTTAAAAATGGGAATAAACTTCTGAGATCAACAAAGACCAAATGTCCGTGTGAGTTTATATCTGCCCCCCACCCGTTTCAGTTAAAACACGGCGCAACTAAATTGAGGTAGGTAACACTAGCAAACGACACCTCAGTGTCATGTTCCTTATCTTAACCGAAACAAAATGGCGGCCACCCAAATGATCAAAGCATAGGTCAAATTACGACTAAACTATTCATCGGATTTCTACCAAATTTTGAAAAGACATGCCCTCGTGTGGGAAGGGTCTTGTGGCCAACCTACAAGGTCATCAGTCGAATAATTCCAAGTTGGTGGCCGTGCAAATCATGCAAGAGTAATAATCCGTAACTTATGATTCAATTAATCATTTTTTTTATTGTAGTGTGACCTCCTGAGAGGCCGAATGCAGGTCTTTCTATTCGACGCACGTTGGCAACCTGCACGCCGGAATGAGAGATGAAATGGATGAAGATGAATGAGACTGGGCAAGGATGTGAAAAGAAGCGGCCGTAACCTGTCAGAAGGTACCATCCCAGCATTTGTCTGGTGTTGAAAATGGGGAAGCCACGGAAAACCATTTCAAGGACGGCCGACGAGGCTCGAACCCACGCGTCTACCGAGTCAGCAGCCCCATGACCTAACGCTGTGCATTAGCGAGCGTAGCCACCGCTGTCGGTAATGAATCAATGTTCACAGTACTTGGCAATCAGACTAACGCGATGAGTATATGAGAGTGCATATTGCGCGCAGCTGCCATCATGAAATTATAAAATATTAAAATAAATAACTCAACACTTAAGAGCTAAAGTAATGAAAGTTAGTGACAAGGCAGGACAGTATATGTGGCCTTATATGGCAAGGGAATATTGCAGACTGTCCATAATTTCAAGAAGGTGGCTGCGCGAACTATTAGAACATTAAAATCGACAACTCAGAAAGAAAGTGGGTAATTAAAACAAATCTCGCAAAAATGAAAGTATCATATTAGAGCTATCATTCGCGTTAGTCAAAAGATTATCGAACTGTATATAGCGCACAGCGGCCATCTTGAAATTTCAAAATTAACAAGTTTTGGTAGTGTATAGATACAATAGACTAAATTAGAAATAAAAATGAACGTTACAAGTAGCTACGTATTCCCGAATCGAAAGAACAGTGACTCCATAGACATTGGCTAGGCGTACAATTAAAGTATACAAAATGGGCAGATGACTTCAATGTTCCGCCCCTTAAAACTCTAATAACTGACTAAATAAATAACTAAAGTATACACAATTAGTAATTCAAGATTTTGTTTCACAATTAAGGCGAAACTTGGCAGAAGAGGAGTATTGTATAAGAGGCGTCAGCAGCGTTAGTGATACATTTATCACATTTAATATGGCGCGCAGCGCCATCCTGAAACTATATTACTACATCTATTTCAGTTATATGAAACTTGCTAATAATATAAACATAGAGCAATACAAACCGCCTTCAATTAAAATTGAGGAGAGTCTCAAATACTGTCAGGTCACCAGAACTTAGTAAAATGGGTGTTACAGTTCTGCTCATTACCAACAGGGTGGCATTCTACAATTTAATGGACTGACAGAGTTATCATTGAATTAAAATGTAATGAAAAGCTATGAATGAATTGAGCAGGGAGGTACTGTTGTAATTCAAAGCACGAACATGGATTTACGAGTTACAAGATGTGGTTGCAAAAAAACTTCGCCTCTTCGAGCAAAGTTTCGTCAGCGCCTGAATTACATGTCACTTCCCACCATTTGCTGTCACAAACCGGATAGAAAGATCTTCTACACCCTAATTCAAGAGCACTTTGAACAATTCTAATTTTCTTCACAAGTTCTCTTCCAAATAGGTCTAATTCCATTCCAGGCCGCTCATTATCCTCCACCCTCTCTCCGCTAGTTGTCTCACCGTCTTAACGGGAATTTGAAGAGATTCCCATTGCATTAAGACAATGTATTTTTAATTCCATTTTTCTTTTCGCAGAATTTCTGCGTCCAATTAAGGGAGATAGTGTGACGAAGTCAAATAAAGCGTTGTGTCTGACTCGTAGACTATCTACATTTGGTAGTATGATGATTATTCACACCATTCAACGTTGAATGTGTCAAATTCCTAAAACCGATAGCGGATTACATTGTGAAACACTGTGATGTCCATTTCCCGAACAGCAGAAGCACTCATACGTTCTCGGGAGTGTTGCGAAGTTTCTTTTGAGAGGATGTGGCGTGTGCACGTTCATGAACCCTCGCTCCGAATTCACGTACCCCGTGGCGTGGCCGTGGTCGTTAAATCGTGCACCACGGCCTCACGGGCAGCTGCAGCATGTCCGTAGATCGCAGGTTCTAATCTCGGTGCTGACAGAGGCTATCCTGAGTGGGGTTTTCCCACATTCTCTGCAGGAAAATGCCGAGATAGTACCTAACTTCAAATCCCGGGCAACCTATCCCATTCCTGTCCCAAATACAGTTACACACACTAATACAATCATCACAGGAGTACGGGTTATACGACAAGTTCGCAAAAACACCCAGATACACGGGGCTGATGACCAATATTTCCCAAGGCCCTGAAGTGAATAAACAACAACGAATTCACGTACTATACACTGACGAACAAAACACGACTGCCTGCCCGATATTCAACGTAGGAACGCCACACAATGCATGATTCGAAATATTCTGAACTTTGGCATTTATATCCTGTTACTCCAAACAAACAATTTGTGATTTTAGCCACATCGGCCCTCGAGTATATTGAGTCCTGGCAAGTGAGTCACAGTGCAAACCAACATAAAGCTCATTGCATTTAGTGGTTGAGTTATAATTCCTGTTACATATACTTATTTGTACCCCGTTAGTATGTCACAACTGTTTACTCCTTTTCTTTTCTTCCAGGGGGTCGGAGTCGTATTTTGAACTCCCTCTCATTAGAGGTTGTCAAATGACATTACGATATAACACCAAGTATTTTAAACATACTGGTAAATTTCTTTAAATACAATATTTGAACTCCTAAGTGATTCCTTAATATGGCTATTGAGTCTGTCAGTGTCCTAGCAACCATATCGAGTACTGAAATGAGATTAACTTTAGACAATTTAAACGTCTCCAATAATAATTTGGGAATGGTGCCACTTGCGGCTATCATTAGCCCTACAACCTCGGTATCTCCATTCATGCTGTAATTTTCTTCAAGATACCGTACAGTTGGAAATGATGGGCTCGTAAATGCCTTTCTTCTCTGAATCCACTTTACTTGGCTGCTCTTCAAACCTAACACTGGGGTATAAAACTAAACCACATCCCTTTTCCCCCTCACAACTGCAATGATATCCACACGACGCACACTATCTCTTGCAACAAGACATTGCACTTCCTCATGGACCTCCAAACCAGATTCCTTTGAGCCATTATCATCCTGACTGAGTGATGATGTACGCTCCTTAAAAGTTCTCCACAGTGCCAATATCCCAGAACATGGCCAAGGGTCCTAAACTCGTTACAGTGTCTGCAATTGAGATCCGTCAAGAGATCTGGCAGGCAGAACTCGAACAGGTATGATGTTGTTGATTATTTTATGGGCTTTGCGACATCATGGACAAGTAGCCCCGTGTACTTGGATGTGTGTTGGATTTGTCTGATAACCTGTGTCATTATGATGTCTGTACTAGTGTGTGTATTTCTAATTAAGGTAGGATTTGGGTAGGAAGCAGTCGTGACCTTAATTTAGGAACCATCCCGGCATTTGCCTGGAGTAGAAGTGAGAAACCAAGGAAAATCACTTCCAAGATGGCTGAGGTAGGAATCGAACCCACCTTTTCTCAGTTTTGATTCACGAGGCTGAGTGTAACCCGTCCCAGCCCTCAGACTTGAATTACATTTCTTGGCAGAGCTGGGAATCGAACCCTGGCCTCCGCGGCGACAGCCAGGAATGCTAGCCACTATACAATGAGGCGGACGTACAGGTATTACATTTCCTGTCATGATGATAGAGTCTCTTCATTCTGAAGATATAAGGCCTTTCACAGATTACCAGGTGTATGAACCTGATGTACAGTAATATCACACCATTTGCTTTTTGGGGAAGTTCACACATTTTGATGTACCAGTATTCTCTACTTTTAAGTTCTTCCCGAACTACTTGACGATTGAGTTATTAACAGGAATATTAATCAAAATATGCCTGACATTGTCTCATAATTCCAGGCATATAGCCCAAGTTGTGTAAAATACGTTAAATGTGAAACATTCCTTGCATGGTAACCAAAGTGAAGTTGGGTAAAAGAGTTGAAATTTTTTACTTTATTGTTTAAATCCCACAAGGACGTCAAATATGAGCCAAATATACACCTGGGATTAATATTCCAGTAGGTCTTTGTAACAGCAACTACAAAAAGATGTTAGTAATCAGAGAATGCCTGTTAAAATATGCTTGTGTTTCACAAGGAAGATGTGTCAAACCCAGATGCCTTTTGGATTTAAAGCGAGGTCCCTTGAGTCTATATTATAACCAATGTCTTCGTGATTTTCAGAAAACTGTCTCACGACCAGCCACTCAACACTAACAGCTCTTATACTGGGCAAGTCCAGAATGCTCTGTGATGGCATGTCTATCAACCTATTTACCAATATGTGGAGACCTGCGTGGATAGATAATTTTATTAGTGCAGCCAATGGCCATTCATTTTATTTTCAGGACGGGTCAGGGAAGGGATTTTGGTAGTAAATTGGCCGTGGACGAATTGGAAAGACCCGACCCGGCATTTGCCTGGTGGTGAAAATGGGAAACAACGAAAACCATTTTCAGGACGACTGAGGTGGGATTCAAACCCACGAACTCCCGATGCCAGCGAGGCACGAGGTAGCACGTTTACGCTCTTGGCCACCGCGGCGTCGATAGATCCACATAGCCTATATATGGAAAATTTTCGAATGTACTGAAAATAGGATTCCCCATTTTATTTGGGCAATGCGTAGACCGGGTGCATTGTCAATGTATGACATTCACTTAGAAATCCTTCCTTGTTTTAGCCTACTTTCAAATTTTGTAAAAATTGCGTGAACAGGATTGGACAAATAAGCAAGACGTTAACAGCAGGTTATTTAAAAACACTCACCTTTATTTTCAAAATACATGATGAAAATACATTTACAATCCTTGCCTAGATCCTTAGGATTTGTAAATTCTAAACTAAAATGGACTCCTGAAATAAATAGCCATCTGCTCTATTCCATTCGTATGTCCTTAAATATTCACAATATTCATTACATTAACGAATTTTTTCTCGCACTGCTAATGCAAACCATCATATAATTCTTAAAATGTTTCCATTTGCCAACTTTAATAGAAAATAGTCCCTACCTTATCTACCAGCTTCGTTGGCAGTAGAGAAATACATTACATTTTTATGTTATCATAATCAAATGAGACTAATATCTGAAAATGTTCAGGTGTTCGTCTTTTTAAGGCTATACAATTAATTTCCCTTCATTTCAAAGAGTTAATTCTACTAATTATCACTTGATTCACCGCCGGATTTACTTAATGGCTCTTTGTAAGATTCGATACTAGATTCATTGTAATAATGCTTTACTGGACTAATTAGAATATCACTTTATTCATTAGACGAATAACTTCATTACAGACACTACACTTTAAAACAATCATAACAATCATTATTTTAGCCTATAGGTTTCTACTCTCATTACATTTCTGTAGCTTGACTTTTACTACACTCCTATACTCATTTTTATTCATAATCCACTCTGACTTTTCAGTAAAATAATTTACAGTAGTTATGTGACAAACTCGATTTCTTCTAATGACATCATCTGTAATAATTTTAAGTCGACCTACTGTATTCCATCCTTCTACCCTCTTATCAATAGTACTTTCCAAATCACCACTATATCCTCTTCATGGCATATTTCCTAAAACCACAAAAATCCACTGAGTTATGCCACATAGACGCACACTCAGGCAATAACAAATGTCACTACGGACGTCTATAGTGACTGGAATTTCTTTCCACACAATGCCACAGCCCCACATCACATACAGGTACAGTATATCTAATGTACACGATGTTTCTAAATTCCCATTACAAACTTTGAGGGCTTGTATTGGGGACCAAGACGTTGAAGTTTAGCATAGGAACTTATGTCCGGAAACGTACCGTCTTCCCACTACCCACGTAAAATCACTACAACACACGCTCACAGCTCCCGCATTTCCGGCGCTCTGTCCGACTCCTGCTGCTTGTCCAATTACAGGTGGGGCTCGATGTGACGACCGCCGACGTCAACACAGACGCGATACCTCCGTACCATGTTCCGGTACACATCACACCAATCTCTGGTCCTCCAACATCCGCCGCAGCCATAACCCATGTCAGTAGGTCTTCCTTGGATTCCACAGGGGTGTCGTAAACTTCATGTGACACCTCAGATATTAGTCTGGCGGTGTCAAGTATGTTGAACGTGCAGGCCAAGCAATCGGGCCACCACGACCTGTCCACTGTTGCCCAAATCTGTGGTGCAGATGATCTCGTACCGTAAGTGAAAAATAAAAAAGATACGAGCCTTACAGTAGTCGCATACGATGTGTAACATCTGACATGTTATCCTACTGGTATACTACACAGCTTGGACATTCTTAAAATGTTAATTGACGCTCCATTTTCAGACTGGTACTATGATGAATTTATAGATTGAATTGGAGATATGCTACTATCGCACTTGTAGCGCAGCGGTCAAGCTGTTAGTCTCTCACCAAGGTAGACCGGGTTCAATTCCCGGTCAATACATGTGAGATTTTCGAATTGAAATGCCATGTCCTGTGGTTCGCATTCCACGTAAAAGGGATTTACCGTGGATCATGATTGTGAGATTAATTGTCACGCAAAACTACAAGCTTCCTTCCTTCCTTAATAATTCATAATAACAAAGTGACACACAACGTCGACTGTACTCTCAAATACTGTGACCACACTCCTCAGTAACTATATCATTAATTATTCTCAAGACTCTCACACAATTCGTCGTAAACAATCAAAACATGCCTTCCTACAATCATGAAATGACCTAGTCTCAGCTTTTATTCCACTTATATAACAACATTCTGTTGTGCATTTAATATGTGACTAGCCTACTCAACCACAGCTTGACAATAATGCCGCTTACTTAAATGTCATTTGTCGTCTTTGTCCTACCCCATGTGATGTTCAACCTTGAACGTGAAGCTTCATAAACTGTCTTGATGTCTACTGTTATCCAATAACTTTCTTCTTCTGTAACATTTCATGTTACAATGTTGGTGTTCTGTGTTTACTCTTGTCCCTTTTGGTGTACTGAAGTTCAAAAGAGTGTCCGTCAGTAATGGCTACCTAATGTAGGCTATATTGTAGTTTGTTCATAAACAACTTATTACATTCAGAGTATTCCAAGTGCTATCTGGTGATTTAAGTGCAGACATCAATAGGTTATGGGCCCAGATACGTGTTGAGAAATTAAGTGTGTGATAAAACGTGTCGGCGTTGTATATTTCTGTTCGAAATCTCGACGAAGCTGACTTTGAGGTTACGAACGTGTTGATATCCTTGCAGTGCAAAATGGATTCAACAAGGTTTATCAACATGGACTTCTGGAAGGGAAATCAAATTGGAGCATTTGGAAATACAAAATAAGTATTTGTTTGCGAGGAATTCCGGGAGCACTTGATGCTATCGAAGGCAGGTTAGTCAAACCAAATGTACTTCCCGCGAGTGCGACTGCTGATGAAAGGGCGGCGTATAAAAGTGTGTTAGAAGCAATTAATAAAGCGGACAGTAATGCTTAAATTATTTTAACCACAAACATGACTGAAGAAACATTGCAGAAAATAATGTGTCTTAATACGTCTCGGGAAGTATGGTCGGAACTACACAAATTGTTTGACGGCGTTTCTGAAGACAAGGTTTATAACCTCTGCTTACAGTTCTTTAGTTTTAAAAAGCATCCTGAAGATGATATCGTGACACATATTTCGAAATTGAAAAATTTGTAGAGTGAATTTAAACAGGAAATGACTAAAGATGTTAAAGGTAATTCAGAATTGCCAGATTTATTAGTGATATGTAAAATCTTAGGTACATTGCCTGAAGATTATTTTTCTTTTAAATCCAGCTGGATGCTAATGTCTAAAAGTGACAGGACTATTGATAATCTGACTAATCAATTGTGTGCATATGAAAAGGCTTTGAGGACCAAGGAGGATGAAATTATTGCACAGGAAACCCTATTCATGGACTCGTCAAAGCAGCTATCCCAGCCAGGAAGTTCAACCAAGCCGAAGATGAAAAAGAAGATAATATGCCACTACTGCAAGAAACCCAATCATACAGTCAAAATGTGTAGAAAATGGACAGCGATGGAAAACCTCCGAAACCAAGTTTCGCAGATACTAAGGATACGAACATGACACTTGTTGCTGTTACCTCGGCAGTAATGAATGCTGAATGTAGGCCTAATGACTGGTACGTAGATAATGGAGCGACAAGTCACATTACGAACGACAGAAATTCATTAAAGAATTTTCAGCCATTTTCAACAAAACATTCAGTGACTACAGCTAGTGGTGACAAGATCGAAGCGATCGGAAAAGGTTCAGTAGACATTGAAGCAGTAGTTGGAGGAAGGTGGCATGCAATTACTCTGGCAGATGTATGGTATGTACCAAAGATTTAGAAGAATCTATTCTCTGTTCTAGCAGCACAAGACAAGCATCCAAAAAGTGAATTCATATCAACTGCAGAAATTTGTAACTTCAAAGTTAACCAAGATGTCAAACTGGTAGGCATACGTGATCGATTTGGAGGGTAGTGAGAAATATAATACCCATTTCTCACAATGAAGTTAATGTCACAGGCAAAGATAACCTGCTACAGCTATATCATGAAAGATATGGACATCAAAACAAGCGCCATGTGAAGTCGATTCTCAGCAAGGACCTAAACATCAAAGTGGAAATGGACAGTGAACTGTGTGAAGGCTGTATTTATGGCAAGGCTCATCGTCTACCGTTTGGCACCAGAAAGAAGACAACGGAACCAGGAGAGCTTATCCACACAGATGTGTGCGGACCATTCCAAAAATCAGTGTCAGGATATCGATATTTTGTTCTTTTCAAAGATGACTACACAAAATTTAGGACAATCTACTTCATCAAAGGAAAAAGTGAGGTTGTGAAAAAGTTGAGTCAGTTTATAGCTGAAGCAAAGACAGCTGGACATGTTATTAAAGAACTTCTGAGTGACAATGGAAGAGAGTTTGACAATGAAGAAGTCAAGAAAATTCTTCAAAAGGAAGGAATCACACAGCGTCTCACAATGCCGTACACTCCTGAGCAGAATGGATGTAGTGAGAGAGAAAATCGAACAGTCGTGGAAACAGCAAGAGCCATTATGCATGCTCATGGAAATATTCCACAAAGACTTTGGTCTGAAATGATAAATTCAGCTTCGTACATCCTGAATCGGACAGGACCTTCCAATGTTTCTGGGGTATCTCCATATGAGATGTGGTATGGCAAGAAACCTGGAACGAAGCATTTGCGAATAACAGGATCCACTTGCTACGCTCATGTTCCAAAACAACGACGAAAGAAAATGGATCGTAAAGCTGTGAAAGGGATTTTGATAGGCTATGATCACGGTGAAGGGTATCGAATTTGGTGCAAAGAAGAAAACAGGCTAATCAGATCACGAGATGTAATTTTGAGGAGAAGACTTTAATCGAGAGGAAAAGAATGGATATCCCAATGAATGTCAAGCTACCTAACCAAGTATTTCTAGAATCAGGTACTCAGACAGAGGACCAGCCTGATGTTAAACCTCAGAGTGTTGAAGAAGAGGATTTCTTGGGTTTCGACGACCTTTTCCCAGATGAAGATGATCACCAAAACAATGAGATGACTGGACGACAGCTGCGAGATCGGTCTACACTTAAACGTCCAAATATTCTTCAAGCCTATGTAGCATCCGTTTCAACAACTTTTAAAGAACCAGATGGCTATGCTGAAGCTTTGAAATCGGATGACCGGGATGACTGGAAAGAAGCCATGGATCGAGAAATGAGAGCACATCAAGAAAATGCGACTTGGGTCGTGGAGGATTTACCGCCTGGAAAAAGATCCATTCCCTGCAAATGGGTTTATAAAGTAAAAACAAATGCAGATGGCTCGGTGGATAAATTTAAAGCCAGGATGGTGATAAATGGTTTTTCACAACAGAAATGTGTCGATTATGACCAGACGTTCAGTCCTGTGGCAAGAACATCTACTATTCGAACACTACTCGCTGTTGCTGCCAATGAAAACATGATGCTAGCTCAAGTAGATGTGTCAACAGCATTTCTCTATGGTAATTTAGAGGAGACCATATTCATGAAGCAGCCTGAAGGGTACAATTATGGTTCCAGTAGAGTATGTCGTCTGAAGAAGAGCTTGTATGGGCTGAAACAAGCCCCTCGCTGTTGGAACAAAAAGTTCAGTGACTACATAATCAAATTAGGATTTCGAAGGAGTGAAGCTGATCCTTGTCTCTTCGTTAGGCAGAGAGGTTGCAGCAAAATTTTCTTCGTCCTCTATGTTGATGATGCCTTGATAGCAGCTGACAATGAGCATGAACTTCAGCAGTTTATCAACGATCTCAAGATGGAGTTCAAAATTACTTCAAAGCCAGCATCGTTTTTCTTGGGACTAGAAATTAACAAAGACAAACATGGTTCTATCCAAGTTAATCAGAGTCACTACATTCAGAAGTTGCTGGAACGATTCGGCATGAGCAATTGCAGGGCTGTGGCGACTCCTATTATCAAGGACAATGATACGGAGGAGAGTTCACCTAACACTGAGTTTCCATACAGACAAGCAGTTGGAGCTTTGATGTTTCTAATGTGTGGAACTCGACCAGACATTGCCTATGCTGTTGGAGTGGTGTCAAGGAGTCTTGAAAATCCAACAGAACGTGATGTGATCAAGGAGAAAAGGATCTTCCGTTACCTGAGAGGCACTTCAGATCATGGAATCATCTACAAGAATGATTTAAATAAAGGTATCCTAAAATGTTACAGCGATGCAGATCATGGGGGTGACCTCTGTTCAGGACGATCGACTTCAGGTGTACTTTGTCTCTATTCTGGTGCACCTATTTCATGGATTAGTGAACGACAACCTTCAGTTGCAATATCGACTACAGAAGCTGAGGTTGTTGCAGCCAGTGAAGCAGCACGAGAAATCATCTGGGTCAAGACTCTTTTGACTGAATTTGGCCAGTTGAATGCAACGTCTGATCTGCAGGTTGAAAATGAAGCACATCCGCGTGAGACATTTCTTCGTTCGTGAACTGGTATCTGCTGGTGAAATTACTGTTTCAAAAGTGGATACAGAGAAGCAGCTCGCAGACATGCTTACGAAACCATTGTTTGCAACTCGACTCCAACAATTGTGTGAAAGCATGGGGGTCTGCAAGTTATTGAATAAGGGAGAGTGTTGATGTTTACTGTTATCCAATAACTTTCTCCTTCTGTAACATTTCATGTTACAATGTTGGTGTTTTGTGTTTACTCTTGTCCCTTTTGGTGTACAGCAGATCAAAAGAGTGTCCGTTAGTAATGGCTACCTAATGTAGGCTATATTGTAGTTTGTTCATAAACAACTTATTACATTCAGAGTATTCCAAGTGTTTTCTGGTGATTTAAGTGCAGACATCAATAAACTGCTCAATGTCAAATGAAAGTCGGTGAAACATTTGCCACTGTGCTCCTCAAACCAGTGCCTGCTAAATGCACTGCCTATTGTATTACCATAATATTCTCGCGCTACAGAGCACACCCTGCCTTGTTTCCAATACACACATTTTCAATTGTTATTGTAAAAGGGAGTGTTTTACAGATATTGTAGTTTATAATACGGAACTCATTTTATTAGATGATTTGTAGCTTCCACCAGCTCTAGCCTAAATAAAGAATACGATATGGATCAACTAGATTAATAGACGCGACACCGCTCATAACCTTAAATTCCTTATAAACAGGTCCTCTTCATTCACAGACCAACACGTAATTTCATATGGATTCTGTTAAAATGAGTCATATTGATATGATAAATATCGTTTAAAATGATAATCTGGTAGCTGGATCGATCGATCGAGTGAGCAGTGCATACTTCCGTTTTCCACCACTGCCAGCTAGTACACTTCCGTCCGATTGATCGAGTGGGCAGTGCATACTTCCGTTGTCCACCACTGACAGCTAGTACACTTCCGTTTGAACGATCGAGCGGGCAGTGCATACTTCCGTTGTCCACCACTGTCAGCTAGTACACTTCAGTTTGATCGATCGAGTGGGCAGTGCATACTTCCGTTGGATCCACCACTGCCAGCTCGATCGTTCCGATCCACTTCCGTCCCCAATTTTCAAAATCACTCTCACAAAACTATCCAGCAACCGAGCGGAAAGATGTTACACATCAAAAATGAGGTGGTGTGCCATCGTGCTGAAACCACATGTTTTGACGAACATGCAGTGGCACATCGTCTAAGAACTCATGCAGTACGCCTTCAAGGAATACCAATTACGCGGCACCCTGAGATTTCAAGGAAGAAGGTAGCCTATGGAATGTCAACAAACCTGTAGGGAATATGGGACACCAGGTGATCTTTCAATGACGTACCTACTCTAGTCAGTGCCGCCGAAAATGCGGGACATATGAACGTATGCTGTAGTGGGTTCTTGCGGGTAGCGGGAAGACGGTATGTTTCCAGACACAAGTTCCTATGCTAAATTTAACCGTCTTAGTCCCCACTACAAGCTGTCAAATTCTGTAATGGGAACTTAGAAACACCCTGCCTTTCCATTTTTTTTCATTCTAAACACAACTAATCATATACTGCACCACGTCATCGAGAGCACCAATAATCGTTATCATAATTGTTACGTGCAAGGGCCCGTCCCAACGTTTCAAACATGTATCTACCCCTGGATGGAATTTATGACATTTTGAATCGACCGCCTGGTGACTTGATCCCATTTGTGAACACGAGATGTCACCTGCTGTCGGACTTCGGGGTTCCTTCAAATGGTTTCTTCTTCTCCGCTAGAATGCGTTAGTTGTGCCTTATAAAACTCTTCCTTCTCGTGGCATAATTGATGGCAATTATATTCCACGTCATAAACAAAAGAATATATATACTTCATGATACCGCCAAATTTGTTACTTAATTATGACATTGTTGATTGAGGTGTCAAGCCTTGATTGGACGTTGAATATTTACATGAATGCAGTTCGGTATCTGACGCGGAATTCTCCGCCATGTTGTGTGTTGCTGTCTGTCGTCAAGATAACTAGCCAAATGCTGGTCCAAGAGTATCTATCCGTTGCCCCTAGCTTTTCAAAATATGAATACATATTCAAGAAAAAGGAAACGCCAGTGCTACATAAGGATTTAATTTCATCGTTCCGCCGTGAAGAGGAAATATGCAAAGTAAATCGCATCTGGATACAACAGGAGTGCTTGTGACATCAAAACGGCGCATGGGCGTGTTAGCCATTTTAAAGGCAATCAAGTGCCAGATTCTATTTTATTTATATTGTGTGTTAATTATTTTATTTTCATTGTCTCCGATGAGAAGGATGTAAGGTACGTTGAATTATACATTTTTATTTATTATTGTTATGGAGCTCCGATATCGTCTTATAGTAATGTTTTAATTCTGTACCTTATTTTGTTTTATAGGCCTAATATTTCTGTTTGTCAACGTTACCTGATATATAAAAAAAAAAGGTTTTTGTTTTCTTCGTACCTTCTGGAGACACATTTCTAAGGTTATTTTACGTTTTAAATTACTATTTATTTTCTTTGGCAATCTTAAAATTGGCATATTATTTATCTGATTTAAGATCCGTGGCTCCTCCCTTTTGTTAATAGTGTTTAGACGTAATTGTTTTCCTCCGTTCTTTTCTTTCCGCTGATTTTAAAATTTAGTTTTGCTAAATTGTTTGCCGTAATTCGATCGGGCATGCGGTCTCCTGTTTTAGTGGCCATGTTTGTTTTTTGTTTTGCCGAAATGAATTCTGGTCTCGAGGTCAGTCTCTTGGCGCCGACCGCGAAGCTCTAACGTGTTGTGGTGTTAGATTAATATTTTTAAATTTAATCTTGTTGGTTTAACTTTGTGTTTTTGGTAAATGTTCCTGTGTTTTTCTCCGTCATGCAAATTTTGAATTATTTTCTGATCCTATTTTATTTGGTTAATTTTAATTTTTAATTTCTCGTTTTATCGTGGTCTGGATCTCCGCATGTCGGATCGGTATTGCATTCCCTTGTAAATTACCAAGCCCTTTCTCATTTAATCATGCCTGTAATTTTATTTTAATTTTTGGGCTTTATAATATTTTAATTTTTAATTTAATTCTTGTCCTTGTTTTTGCTTTGCAAGCAAGCATGTTCTGTTTCTGGTGGAGGTGCTCCTTTAAATTTTAAGTTTTTTTTTATTTTCAGTTTTTAGCAACTGTTGTGGCATTATTTCATCGACAGCAGTTCTGTCGGTTATTGGGGGGTGTCTGTAGAATAGCCTGTGCGTTCCCCTTCTCCATTTTCCTTCCACCCCTTTTGGAGCTCTTCTGTTGGGACATGTCATCTGGAGGTGATTTTGCAGTGGAAGCGACGCGGACCGCTAAATAAAGGTAAGTAGGCCCACCCACGCTAGCCGTCCACGGGTGGCATTCTGGTAGCAGACCGCGCTCGAGTTCGCTTCCATAACTATCCCCTCCCCAGTACCCGCAGGCTTGTTTTATGGACCCTTCTAGTGCTGATGGGGCGGTTGTTGGAGGGATCTCGTCATGGCAGTGCACTTAATGTTATGTTTTGCTAATCCTTGTCGTTTGTTTTATTTCATGTTTGCCTCTGAATATCCATGTGGTGAGCTGTAAGTGACCTGTTTAGAAGCGAGGCGTTTGCTGCTGTATTTTACCCTGTTTGTATGCAGCATCCCCACTGAAAAAGAAGCTCGGTGAGTGACTGACATGTGTTCTTGGCATGGGAAATGGGGATTTCTTAATATTCTGAAAGCCTACATGCTACGAGTGAAGGCATCCTGGAGCCCTATCGGAAGCTGTTCGCCATGTGTTTTGTGCCAATTTTTGTAATTTAGCTTCCTGTTCTCGAGCCAAGCAGGCGGTGACGTATGCAGTTCTGGACAGCATTGTGCATGATCTTGTATTATAGGTGGTGGCTGTGTTCGAGTGTCAACCTAATCTATGGTGGTGGTAATTGGTAGTTTTGGTTTTGTTGTGAAAGTGTAACCTGTCCTTGTAATTCCTAAAATTTGTTTCCTTCTATATTGGTTGTCTGCATTCTGTGTTTTCCAAAATGGCCGAAAACAATAGTGTTTTCGATTTAATTGACTTAAGAGATAACCTTGTGAATTTGGAGAGTTCTTCTGGGGTTGAACGTGAATCACCTCTGTTTACTAGGTCTGAGGTTTTGGGATCGATTTCTAGTAGTGGTTTGCCTGCCCCTCTTTTGTCTAGTTCTGGCTCGCCCAGACCTCTTAACCCTGCTTACGGTCATTCTTCTCATGTTAGGTCACCTAATGATTTCCTGGGCCCTGCCGACCCATTGCATCCCGGTTCCTTCTCTAGTAATGTAAATGTTTTGTTTCCTGTAGAGGGTGTGCGAGCGGGCTACCCTGGTAACAATGTCTCTTTTCCTAATGCTACATTCTCGCCTACCGTTAATTATGGGTCGATTCCTCATCCTATTTCTGGTTTCTTAACTAAGTTAAAGTATTTCAACCAAGATGACGTTACCCAAGTGGTCCAATTTTTAAAGCAAGTGTTCGAATTGGGTAACCAAGCCTCGATTTTTGGGATGTCGGAAAATCAGATTTTCCAACTGTTATATCCGGTTGCTTCCGGTATGCTGCGCGATAAGCTAATTTAAGCTATCCACCTCCGCATGTCCTTAGCCATGTTTATTAGGGAAGTGTTGTGGTTTTTTGTCCCTGCGAGTGCCCTTAGTGCTCTCGAGCAAAAGTTTTTATATCGTGTCCAAAGGTTGGACGAGTCACTTAACGACTATGTCAGTGACATTAAGGTGTATGCCCAGGTATTTGCATCCCCTTTAACTGAACGACAGTTGGTGTCGTCTATTGTAAATGGGTTTTCGCCTCAATATAGGTCATACATGACTATGTGTACCAGGCCTTCGTCATTTGTCGAGCTGAAACAGGTCGTTATAGAGGCTATGGCTGTGAAACATGCAGATTCCCTTCGGGTAGCTAATGTTCCTCCTCCTTCCTTGATGTCTCGTCCCCCTCCTTCCTTGATGTCTCGTCCCCCACCTAAGGTTATGTTCCACCCAAGACCCAATATTAAGTGCCACACGTGCGGTGGCGTGGGACATGTCAAGAAGGTGTGTCCGAGTAACCAGGTTGTGTATCGCCAATGACGGGATGTTGTGGAGACCAACTCGGGTGTTACTTCTATGGATATTTCTGTGCATGTGAATTTGGGAAAACCCTGTGAAGTATCTGGTCGCCCTACCAATGAAAGTCTTGATAACTCGTTGAAAACTAAATTTAACGTGCTAATACTGCTTATGTCGCTGACCTACCTAACCTGTCGGTGAGCAATGTCGTGGCAAGTCAGCCTACTTCTAAACATAATGTGAAACCTGTGGTGCGGGTGTCCTCGTCATTTACTTGTAATCGTTTTAGAGTGAGTAATGATTTTGGAATTTCTCCTGTGGCTAAAGGAATATCCCCGTTTATTGAAATTTGTGATAATGACGAGTCCGTTTCTGCATTGCTTGATTCTGGTAGTGTCGCATCCTTTATAAGCGAGGACTGGTTTTTATATATGAAGAGTGTTTGCAAATTTCCTGAGTTAGAGCATTACAATGAATCTTTTACTTCGGCAAATTGTTCATACTTAAATATTTTGTGTAGTATGACAGTCAAAATTCATATTCTAAATTTTTCTTGTAAGTTAAAATATTTTGTTGCCAGAAATCTTTCTTGTTCTGTGGTCATTGGAGCTAATTTCATGTCACACATTGGTATGCTTCTTGATTTTGGTGCTCGCAACTTATGGTTTAAGTTTAATCCGCAGAGTAAATTATCATTTAACCCGGTTTTATCTTCTCCTGCTGTCAATTCTGTTAGTGAACCTATGACTATTGAGGATCTCGATCTGGAAAATTTAACGAGTGCTCAAAAGGATGCCATTAAGAGGTTATGTCAGGAGTATAGTGATGTATTTACGGACAAGTTGGGTGTAACCCATTTGATGGAATACAAGATTGAGCTAACCGATTCTGTGCCGGTGCGTTCCAGCCCGTATCGACTTGCCCCGCCCAAGATGGCTGAACTTCGTAAGATTATCGATAAGATGTTAGAAGAAGGTGTAATCCAACCCTCTATCTCTGCCTACTCATCCCCTGTGTTTCTTGTGCCAAAAACTAACGGTGGTTTTCGGCCGGTGGTCGACTATAGGGCTCTTAATCAAAAAGTTGTTTTGCAATCCATTCCTTTGCCGGACCTTCACACATGTTTTAGTTGGTTTCGCAACGCGAAGGTGTTCACGATCCTCGATTTAAATTCTTCTTACTTCCAAATTCCCCTCTCTCCGGAATCCAGGCATGTTACTGCTTTTTCCACTGACTGGAACCTGTTTGAGTATGCCCGTGTCCCGTTTGGCCTATCCACCGGAGCCGCTGTGTTGAGCAGACTTCTGGACAAGGTGTTTTCAGAAATTAAATTCAAGTTTGTGTACCACTACCTTGACGATGTGGTGATCTTTTCTGAGTCCTTCAAGGAACACGTTGATCATCTGAAAGTTGTACTTGATCGGCTGCGTGACGCTGGCCTTACCGTCAAATTGTCCAAGGTTTCCTTTGCCAAACCCAAAATTTCCTTCTTGGGATATATTGTTTCCGCATCTGGTATCTCCGTGGACCAGTCTCGTACGCAGGCCATCAGAGATTTTAAACCACCCAAGAACGCCAAGGGTGTTGCTCGTTACATTGGTATGGTGAACTTCTTCCGTAAGTTTATCAGTAACTTTGCCGACCGTGCTGCTCCTCTAAATCTATTACGCAAAAAGGCTGTGAAGTTTGAGTGGGGTCCCTCTCAGCAAGCAGCCTTCGAAGATCTTAAGCTTGCGCTCTCTAACGCCCCTGTGTTAGCCATTCCGGATTTTGGGAAGCAGTTCATTGTGCAGACTGATGCGTCTGGTCGTGGTGTTGGTTGTGTCCTACTGCAGGAATCTGATCTGGGTAGGCAACCCATTGCATACGCTTCTCGTACCTTAACGGACGCAGAGAGGAAGTATTCCATATACGAACTTGAGGGTTTAGCTGTGTTGTTCGCTCTAGAAAAATTCCGTATGTATCTTGAGCACACTAAGTCTCTCCTTGAGACCGATAACCAAGCCTTGAGCTGGGTCTTAGGGAAACCCCGTAAAACTGGTAGGATTGCCAGATGGGCAACTAGGATTCTGTCATTCCAGTTCACTGTCCACCATATTCGTGGGACCGAAAATGCGGTAGCTGATTCATTAAGCCGCATGTACGAGGAAACAGCAGAAGAGGATATTCAAGAATGTGAACCCGTAAACCTTGTATCTGATGTAAATTGTGTCAATGTCGTTCTTAGCAATTCCCCTGTGCTTTTTGAGGATGTGAGACGATTCCAGAAAGAAGATCCCTCCTTATCTAGCCTTATTGACCGAATCAATTCTGGTGAAGTGATCAAGCCCTACTCTCTGAAGGACGGTGTATTGTGTTGTTCGTCTCGTCATGACCGTCTACCTAAAATTGTGCTCCCGTCAGTCCTCATTCCGGAAATCTTTCGTTACTATCACGAATCTCCTATTGGTGGCCACCTAGGAGTATTCAAGACCCGAGCTAAAATCAGACAGTTTTTCATTTGGCAAAGTATGGATGGCGACATCAGGAGGCTCATTAGGAATTGTGCTGCATGTAGTATTAGCAAACCTCCGGTTTCTACTAAGGTTGGCCTGTTGTCATCTGAACCGGCATCTAGACCCATGGAGAGGCTGTTTATCGACCATGTTGGGCCGTTCCCTCGCTCTGGTCGGGGAAACCAATTTGGGCTTGTTTGCACTGACGGTTTCACCCGGTTTAGTTGGATTTTCCCCACCAGACAGGCTACGACCAGTTCCGTCATAAAGTGTCTTAATTCCATCTTTTCATCTTTTGGGCCATGTCAGTTCCTGGTGTCAGATAATGCCAAGTGCTTTGTATCTCATCAGTTCCGTCAATTCTTATTTGATTATGCTATTTCGCATGTAACCACCACTCCCTATTTTCCAACCCGTCTCTCGCTGAGCGAGTCACTCGTAATCTCCGTTCTGCTCTGATTGCTTTCCACCACGACGACCATTCCAAGTGGGATTCTAATTTGCATTGGCTCAATTTTGCTTTCAACACCGCCGTGCATGAGAGCACGCAAGCCACCCCTTTTTCGTAAATGTTTTCCTTTATGGCCAATTCTCCGTTGTCTAATCTGTGGAACCTGCACGATCTCCTTCCAGACAGTTTCACGCCCGAGGATATGAGGGCGAAATTCGACAAGGCTAGAGAGAATATTAAGGTATCACATGACCAACTTGCCAAGCGACACAATGCCTGTCGCAAGCCAACGGATTTGGAAATTGGTGATGTTGTGTACGTTCGCAATTTCGAGCCCAAGGGCGTCAGTAATCTAGTTTCAAGCAAGTTGACCCCTCGTTTCAAGGGCCCATGTTATGTAGAGGCATTCCTGTCTCCCGTTACTCTGCTTATTAGAAACCCCAATGCAAAGAAAATTTCCAGAGTGCATCTGTCGCACATTAAACGAGGTGGAGATGTTTCTAATGAGGAAATGCTACCATAAAATTTGTAAACTGATTTTGTATAATGTAGAGTATCCCTAACCTTCATTGAAGCCTTCAGGCATCTCTTCCTTCTGGAATTTTGAACTGGATTTGCAAACTCTACTGGGATACAACTTGTAACTGTTGGGTAATTCCCAATTTTGTGGTAAATTGTAAAATTTGAAACTAAATTTTGATGTTTTCATAAAAGATGCTAACTTGTAAGTTGGACTCCGTGGGAGACCTAACTCATGATATCTTGTATACATGTTCCCTTGGGAATTTGAGAGGTCATTCCGCTACCGTAGTTCCTTCTAAATATATAGTCGTTTAACTCATGTCATCTTGAAAGGTACTTCTAGTCTGTCAAAAGGTAAATTTGTAAATGAAATTTTGTAAACACGGATCTAGGTCATGGTCAGAAATATTTTCTTCATATAAATTCAACTTTGTTTCTCCTTTGTAAAATGTAGTATGAAATTGTAGTTCTGTAAACCTTTATTTTTGAAATTAGATTAACTTCTATTTTGTAAATGGCTGGCCACGCGTCGCATGATATCTGGCACATTGCTTCCACCTACGTCGTTTAAAGCGAACTACATTGGACCTAAAAAAAAAAAATTACCTAACGTGTCTCGGACTATGAAAGCACTGCTGGTGCTGGTGTTCTGCGTTTCTGAAGACTGATGGACACAGTGATGCTGTTGACTAAGTGGTTTGCGAGGTGATCAATTATCCCATCACTGATAATCTGACCCTGCACTCTTCCTAACCAAAACGATGCGGTTTCATCCATCAATTGGAGTTAACTGGTGAACATTATCTTCTGGAAACATGCTTGGTGAATCGACTAGTTAAGGAGTTCTGCCTATGCCTAGGCATATTCGTGAACGGTGTTCACGCTTAAGGGAGGGAGACTGTTACGTGCAAGAGACCGTCCCAACGTTTCAAACATGTATCTACCCCTGGATGGAATTCATGACATTTTGAATCGACCGCTTGGTGACTTGATCCCATTTGTGAACACGAGATGGCACCTGCTGTCGGACTTCGGGGTTCCTTCAAATGGTTCCTTCTTCTCCGCTAGGATGCGTTATTTGTGCCTTATAAAACTCTTCCTTCTCGTGGCATAATTGATGGCAATTATATTCCACGTCATAAACAAAAGAATATATATACTTCATGATACCGCCAAATTTGTTACTTAATTATGACATTGTTGATTGAGGTGTCAAGCCTTGATTGGACGTTGAATATTTACATGAATGCAGTTCGGTATCTGACGCGGAATTCTCCGCCATGTTGTGTGTTGCTGTCTGTCGTCAAGATAACTAGCCGGCTGCTGGTCCAAGAGTATCTATCCGTTGCGCTAGGGGCCAATGGCCCCAAGCTTTTTCAAAATACGAATACATATTCAAGAAAAAGGAAACGCCTGTGCTTCATAAGGATTTAATTTCATCGTTCCGCCGTGAAGAGGAAATATGCAAAGTAAATCGCATCTGGATACAACAGGAGTGCTTGTGACATCAAAACGGCGCATGGGCGTGTTAGCCATTTTAAAGGCAATCAAGTGCCAGATTCTATTTTATTTATATTGTGTGTTCATTATTTTATTTCCATTGTGTCTCCGATGAGAAGGATGTAAGGTACGTTGAACTATACATTTTTATTTATTATTGTTATGGAGCTCCGATATCGTCTTATAGTAATGTTTTAATTCTGTACCTTATTTTGTTTTATAGGCCTAATATTTCTGTTTGTCAACGTTACCTGATATATATTTAAAAAAAGGTTTTTGTTTTCTTCGTACCTTCTGGAGACACATTTCTAAGGTTATTTTACGTTTTAAATTATTATTTATTTTCCTTTGGCAATCTTGGGATTGGCATATTTTTTATCTGATTTAAGATCCGTGGCTCCTCCCTTTTGTTAATAGTGTTTAGACGTAATTGTTTTCCTCCGTTCTTTTCTTTCTGCTGATTTTAAAATTTAGTTTTGCTAAATTGTTTGCCGTAATTCGATCGGGCATGCGGTCTCCTGTTTTTAGTGGCCATGTTTGTTTTTTGTTTTGCCGAAATGAATACTGGTCTCGAGGTCAGTCTCTTGGCGCCGACCGCGAAGCTCTAACGTGTTGTGGTGATAGCTTAATATTTTTTAATTTAATCTTGTTGGTTTAACTTTGTGTTTTTGGTAAATGTTCCTGTGCTTTTCTCCGTCATGCAAATTTTGAATTATTTTCTGATCCTATTTTATTTGGTTAATTTTAATTTTTAATTTCTCGTTTTATCGTGGTCTGGATCTCCGCATGTCGGATCGGTATTGCATTCCCTTGTAAATTATCAAGCCCTTTCTCATTTAATCATGCCTGTAATTTTACTTTAATTTTTGGGCTTTATAACATTTTAATTTTTAATTTAATTCTTGTCCTGTTTTTGCTTTGCAAGCAAGCATGTTCTGTTTCTGGTGGAGGTGCTCCTTTAAATTTTAACATTATTTTTTTTTTATTTTCATTTTTTAGCAACTGTTGTGGCATTATTTCATCGACAGCAGTTCTGTCGGTTATTGGGGGGTGTCTGTAGAATAGCCTGTGCGTTCCCCTTCTCCATTTTCCTTCCACCCCTTTTGGAGCTCTTCTGTTGGGACATGTCATCTGGAGGTGATTTTGCAGTGGAAGCGACGCGGACCCCTAAATAAAGGTAAGTACCCACGCTAGCCGTCCACGGGTGGCAATAATCATAATTACCATTCCTATAGCGTATTCAAATTATTTCATTAACATTTCTTTCCAAATGTTGGCTCTGTATCATATTCATATCAAGCCTCGATTGCATTATACTGTTTCAACTCCACGGGTTGAATATAATCATGTCATAATTTCTATTATGTTCCATGTTTACATGATGTAATGCCTAATCCATTCATTTCATATCACAATCGTAATATATTAACATTATTCGGAATCATATTACTAATCGTCGAAATGATCATATTTGAATGGAGTGATCAAATACAGCCTCATAATCACTGACTAATTAACCAAATAAAATGTTCATATGCAGGTATAATACTCAAACAGATCGTCTTCAAATAATTCAATACAAATATGTGGATTTAAAGGCTCATGAAAGCTCCACAAATAGTCTACGCATAGATTTGTACGGATCTACCATGTTGTTGGTTGTATAGTGGCTTTTCATCCATGTTTCCAACCCAAGTTGTGGCTTGAATACACCATCCCAGAATTCGACCGTTCTGTTGTTGGCGATGATAATGTGAATGCTCCGTCTCAGCATTTTCTTGATCCAGTGGAGTAGAACGCTCGAATTAAGCATTCGGCTCCGTCTGGTGGTTCCTCGTCTTGCCCCCTGCTGTCATCCATCCCTGTCTTCCGTATTTAGTTTAACAAGTTAATCATAATATTCGTCGTCATTTTCAAAAATATCTCCTCTGCACTTTGAGGCATTTTAATGTTCAACCTTACCGTACACATCATTGTCAAGAACATTTTACTTATTTCATGTATAATCAATACTTTCTCAACTGCTTATACAGGGGATGTCTCATAAGTAATGTCGTTTTTTGAAGAAACCTTTTTTGGAAAGTTTTCTGACAAGAAATCAAATTATTCTTCAAAGTAGAGACCATACGATTCTATGGTCTTGAGTCATCTTTCAGCGAGGTTTCCTATCCCTCGACGATACCATTCTCTGGGTTTTGATGCGGAGAATTCGGGGAGACCCACTTCCACAGATTTGATGTTTTCGAAATTCATTCCCCGCAATAAATGGGCCATGGATCAAAAAGGATGGTAATCTGAAGGCGCAAGATCAGGGCTGTATGCTGGTTCTGGAAGGAGTTCGACTCCTCCCAATACCTGCAATTTTGCCATGAATGTCCGTGCAGTATGAGGTCTGGGATTGTTCTACTGCAAGAGAACTCAGTTTCGGTTAACTAATGCTGGGTACCTCCGTCTCAATATCTCATGAACTAGTTCCAGTTGTTGAAAATGAAGATCCGCATTGACTGCACGCCCGTTTAATTCCCAGTAAATCACTCCTTCAAAATTCCACCGGACACACAACATCACTTTGGGGACGAAACGATCCTTTTTAACGATGACTTTGGCAGGTTGACGGGGACTGAACCACTGTATCGAGGCGTCAGCGTTACGGTAATGGACCCATTTATAGCCTATTTTCATGTATGAAAAAGATAGGCTTATGGGATCACCATATATCCTCGCGCGTGTGTGTATGTGACTTTCATAAACCTGTTAAGTACAAAACGATCATGGTAGCCAATCGAAGTTTAAACATTTAAATATACTTTTCTCGCGAGTTAACCATTCAAGCGCAGTGAAACTTTGTATAGCTAATGATTATACACATTGTAATACACTGACATCTAATTTAGTTCAGGGGGGCGTGGTGGCTCAGCGGTCTAGCTGTATGCCTCTCACCAAGGCGGTCCCGGGTTCGATTCCCGGTCAATGCATGTGAGATTTTCGAAGTGAAATGCCATGTCCTGTGGTTTGGATTACACGTAAAAAGGAGGTCCCGTGGCTCATAATCACAAGATTCACGGTCACGTAAAACTACAATCTTCCTTCCTTTCCTTTTTAATTTAGTTCATGTGGACAATTCTAAAATTGTTTTATTTCATGTGTTCTAATCATGCGATCGAAGTGAACGTTAGAATAATGAACCTACGCAGTAATCTCCATCTAATGGTACGTATTTATATGGTCTGCACATGTAACAATCCAACATGACGACCATCCGAAATGTTTAGAGGGCTGTCAATATCTACGAATCTTTTATAGCAATCAAACTGAAATATCGTATGCTGATGGAGGGTATCAACATAAGTTCACCTGAGATAGTTCAATAACATAGTGATCACAAAACTAACATGGCGGCCAAGCGAAGTTAGAACATTTAAATGGAATTTACTCGTGATTTACTCATCCGAGCGATGTGAAACTTGGCACGGTACATCTTCATACAAGCCCTAATATACTGACGTCGAATTTAATGGAATATTATGAAAACTAAAAATGGCGGCTGTGCATTTTTAACTCGTTTTCATTTTTCGTGTCCTAAGTAAGACCAGTAGGATGTATGAAAATGAGCTATTTAGTTCCTCAGGGAACTACTTGTTAATTCTCCTTATAAATCTATCATCCATGGGGTTACCGACAAGCTGACGACAGATATCCACTCTACGTTGAGCCTGTTCAGGGGTCAATTCATGTGGTTCAGATCTACAGCTTCCGTTTGATTTTCCATGTTTCTTAATCAGGCGATGTATGGTATCTTTTGATGATACATTCTCGCAATATACGCAATTCTAGTCATGGCCTCCTGGAAATAGCTTTGGCGATCCAAAGAAAACCAACTCTATCTTGTAAATCACCAAGCGTAAAAAACGGCATTACTCATGAGACATCCTAATATTTTCCACAGAACACACACATTCATTAAATCCACACCTAGAACTGTAACAGTATCTCACTTGCCTGTCCGTCATATACTCCAGCTCGTAACATAGTAATATTAATATGCACTGCACTTGTGTTGACCTTGCTTATCGTTGGCCAATCTGTTCTCTCGCCTGACCTTCTCAACAGCTGACTTTAACTCGAGTTAGAATTGCCCAACACGTCTCGCACACTTCCTTTCTCCAAAATACCCCAAGATGCGTGCTATTATAACATGTTGTTATTGTTTCATTTGAGGAGCTTGGACATAGCCGTCATTTGTCCCCGTGTACTTAAGTGTGTGTGTGTGTAGCTTTTCTCTGATAACCTGTATTATTGTGGTGTCTGTCGTAGTGTGTGTGATTGTGAAGGAAGTGGCCGTGACCTTAAGTTAGGAAACATTCCGGCATTTGCCTGGAATAGAAGTGGGAAACCTCGTAAAACCACTACCAGAATGCTTGAGGACGGAATCGAACCCACCTCTTCTTAATTTTGCATCTTTTTGCAAAAAAATGAAAGTAGAATTTTGAGATTTACACAGGTCAAAAGTGCGTGCGTCTGGCTGCGTGTGTGTGTATGAGTGAGTGTGTATGTGTATGCGTCATTTCCACGATATCAATTCCAACACGATGAAATCGAATTGAACTAACTTTGGTAAAGAGGTAGCACTAGTAAAGGACACGTCAGTGTCATGTTTATACCGTGGCCATCTTAACAAAAAGTAAATGGCGGCCACCCAAATATTCAAAGTTAAAACAAATTATGGCCAAATTTTGAAAATGTATACCTTCTTGTGGGAAGCGTCTGTTCCCCATACTACAAGGTCATCAGCCAAATAATATGGCCGGGTGAATCATGCAAGCATATTGGCTAATCAGTACCTTATGACCCAACAAGTCCTGGCTTCATCAGTTCCGCTTATTGAACAGAGGATGGTTTAAAATGTTCTGAAAGAGGTGATCCGTTGGTTTTTATAATTTTATATTAGAATATTATACTGAGGCAGTGACTTTAAGACGGCTCAGATAGAGCGGCCATACCGTGCAGCTAACGCTCACACGTCTAGATGGTGGCAATTATTGCTACCCTGTCCGTATTTAAAGGAGATTGAAATTATTTTATGGAATGCGCTGAACGATATAATAAAAATGCAGTATGAAACGGTTTAAAATAACGGAATACTACGCTGAAGAAATTATCCATTCCAAGAAATTATAAACCAGGCAGTTATAGTAAGGCTATTGATCTCAGTCTTCATGCAACGGTCTGAGGAATCCCAGGGATGAGCGCTCTAGACTTTCACTCATAGGGCTGTGGTTCAAATCCAAGCAGGGTTGGTTTTACTTGAGTTTTTATACGTATTGTTTTATAATTTCTCAGACTTTATAACATAGATGGAGTGTATTTTGCAATGTAAAGTATTATATACTTATAGCAACAAGCATGTATAGCACTCGACAAAATTAACACATTGAGTTAAGAAGTCGATAATAGGGCACAATTAAGTAGCACTGACCGCTACAACGGACCGAATGTCCACATATTTCATGAAAGTCAATTTTATACAAGGGTCTCAGTGACTGAAGAGGAAAGTAGCAGTAGGTGCCGCATGGAAATCTAGATCTCAGGATCAGTCAACCCTTTCATGCAGCAACTCACTAAGGCCCAACCGACCTCAATCAAGCAGTTGGTACTGAACCCAAATTTATTGAACCTCAGGTATGCAGGAGACGAACATTGAACCTGCTTTTACGTAACAATTTTATGTTACTATTTAAAGGAGACGGGTATGTTATACGCACTACATGCGTGCATTCAGGTGCAGCCAAGGAGCTGTGGACTCGCTGCATGGATTTATAAAAGCACAAGATGAAAAGAGAAATGCATCGTTTTCTAATATGAATATTTTAACATGGGTTGAATGAGAATTGGTTGGTGCTGCGAGATGACATTTTACGAGACCTTGACAAGTTTCGCTCGCGGGAACCAGTTTCAATAATTGTGTGAGAGAGAGGCATAGAGCTTTCCGACTGACGACACATTTGCGCATAATCCTCTATAAGCGTTTCCGGCATCACTCCGTGTCGCACGACCCCACTGTTGTCTCCAATATACAAAGAAGTCATGTGATCACGGATTACCCAATCAGATAATTAATAGTCTATGACGCAGATACAGTTATGATACGCTGAACGAAATAATAAAAATTCAGTATGAAACAGTTTAAAACAAGGAATACTGCACTGAAGAAATCGTCCACTCCAAGACGTTATAAACTAGGCAGTTATAGTAAGGCTATTGATAACATTCTTCATGCAACGGTCTGAGGAAACCCAGGGGGTAAGCGCTCTAGTCTTTCACTCATTGGGCTGTGGTTCAAATCCAAGCAGGGTTGTTTTTTTACTTGAGTTTTTATACGTATTATTTTATAATTTCTTAGACTTTATAACATAACGTTATAACATATATGGAGTGTATTTTGCAATGTAAAGTATTATATACTTATAGCAACCACAAATTGATTTGCGGTTGAGTGTACTACCGCCAACATACAGTTTATTATGACAGGTAAACCAAATAGTACTATTTATATTACTAATAGGTAATGTATTTGTTGGCAATGGGACGTATTTTGACATCTTAAGTTAATGAAATAGCCTCTTTGTTGTGAAATCTTGCAAAATAACCAACTGTATACTTCGTATGCATTTCCCATTAGAAAATACGCACTGTATGTATGGGTGATATTAAAACAACAAATATAAGAAAAAACAATAAAAACTCAAGGATTACAATAATCGTACCCCGGCTATTTGGGTGGGAGCTAAGCATCTATAGCACTCGACAAAGTACCACATTGAGTTAAGAAGTCGATAATAGGTTCAGAAAATACCATAATGATATGGAATAAGGAAAATATTTAGAGTTAACACTGGGGCAGATGACCTCACTGTTCACCCCATTAAAACGCGCTGTATTTCAACAAGTTATTACAACCAACATTCAATTATACTCGATAAGGGCAACTATAGCCATACTTTTAAGAGAAAGTAGTCTAGATGTTCTTTATTGAACACCTTGTTATTTATTGTAATTTGTAACATTGTAACATTTGTTGTGTAATTCATTACATAGTACATTCATCCGTGGCTCTGAGCCACTCCTGCAATGATTATAATTATCTTCTATTCACCTCACGGGTCTAGGTGTTTACAAAATGAGTCCATCCTATTATCCGACTTTCCCACAACATTTCATCTCTCTTTCAGGCTCCACCTAGAGGGCGGAACTTCGTCAAACCTAACCAATATTTTTATTTGTTATTCCCACAATAGGGCACAACTCAAAATCCACGAAGAATATTAATTTCTAAATTCTGTCAATGAAATTCACTTGATCAGTGGTTAGTTGCGTGTGTTACAGTTAAGAAGACTGAAGAGAACACAAACACAGTTTGGCTACAGCGAGCCGTGTTTCTATACGAAGATATTCACCCTCACGACTCCTTTATTTTGATACAGAATTGGAGATTGAATGGCTTATAAAACACTATTTAATTGGGCCAAGGACCTAAATATATTGTTTTACGTGACATCAATTTAAACAGTCCTGTAACTCATATCTTCCCCACGATACTTTCTCCTCGAGCACAATTAAGTAGCACTGACCACTACGACGCGACGGACCGAATGTCCACAGATTTCATGAAAGTGAATTATATAGAAGGGTCGGAGTGACTGAAGAGGAAAGTAGCAGTAGGTGCCGCATGGAAGTCTAGATCTCAGGATCAGCCAACCTTTTCTTCAGTTCATTCAGAAACCCACTAAGGCCCAACCAACCTCAATCGAGCATTTGGTACTCCAGCCAGGAAGACAACCAGATAAGTAGTAGCCTGTAATAATACAGAATAACCATAGTTGATATTTTACAACCATATAGTCACCCCAAACAGACAAACTCCGGATTTCTACCAACATTTTAGCATTTCACCTAACATCAGATACACTACATTTAGCATACACCGACAGTTGCATTACCAATTCTTCAACTAAATAATTGTACATATTGTAAATATTTTTCACCTGTATTCTCAAATATAGATGTTATAGCCTAAGTGCAATGGATCTGATGATGATCGCTTGACGATCGAAACTGGTCATCCTAGTGTAATTATTAATCTCATGTAATTTATTTCAGGATTAGGGCATAACCCAGCTCATTTTGGGTACATTCGTGTTGACTGACTGACAAACACCAAATTTTGTCTACCATACTTTATCCGAGGAGTTTCTTTTATGTAGCTAGGTAGTAGTACTATCGGGTTTTGATAAATATAGATGCACCGAGAGGTTCCTAGGTATCCATCTAGCGGGGATTTCTTGGTTTATCTAGCTGGGAATCAGCAGTCCTTGCGATCCTTTCCATCCTTCGGATAATAGTTGGTGGCTATGTGAATTTCGGGTACATATGAGTATATTTAATTGTCTTTCCCAACGTTGGGCGATCAATAGTTTCTTGGGGCGATGAATGGCGACAAATAGGTTTATTTGGTCACCTAAGTCGTTAGATAAATGTTAGATGTTATTAAAAGCCAATCCCAATAATGGAACATGTTGAAATGAATAGACATAACCATTTTGTGGAGTACTGTTAAGTTGCGAGGCATATTTTGTGTTGATATACCAGCTAATGACGTATTTTGGTCGTGTAAACGTAAAAATTAGAATCAGTATAAATATTAATATAATGTTTAGTAAAGTATGATTGCTAAATGAAGGAAAGATCCAACGCATAGATCACGATTAGGTAAGATCGTCAATATTGGGCATAATATAAGTTACGTATTTTGAAGTAATCCACAGGTCTATAAATATTTTGAAGTTGGTCACTCGGGATATTCACAACATTGGTTGTAGGTGATTTTCCCCAACTTTTTTCAAGAAGAAAAGAAGATGCGGTCCAGCGATTTGGATGCCATTAAGGCTATGTTTAAGAAGTTACAGGAAGGCCAGACCCAAGTGATTTGTGATCTGGAAGCATTGCATAAGTTTGCCCATGACAATGTTAAGAATGTAGAACACGATATTAAGCAGGCTGTTGTTTCAGTAAAGTCTGACACAAAATCAGAGTTATCCCTCTCCCAATCCCTCACTAAATCTAGGATTACCCTAGTTCAGGAGGAATGTAAGAGAGCTCAGGAAGAAGCTAGGTTAGTGGCAGAAAGAGCACAGGAGAAGCAGAGAAAGCCCAAGAAGAAAATAGGAAAGCCCAAGATGAGATTAAGGTAGCTTTAGGGAAGGCACAAGAGGAAGGTAAATTAGCCCAAGAACATAGCAAATTAGCGCAGGGGGAAAGTATACTAGCGCAGAATGAAAAAAGAAAGGCCCAAGAAAAAGCAGAGAAAGACCAAGAGGGAAACAAAGTAGCATTTGATAAAGCCCAGAAAGAAACTAGGAAAGCCTTAGAAAGAGCTGAGGACATATCTAGGCACAGTAGTGACAAGATAGATAAAGTAGCTATAGATCTAGGCATCCTTAGAGCAGAAGTAACCAAGAAAGTTGTAGAGGCCCAAATAGAGAGTAGTGAAAATATTATCACACTACAAAACAAATTACAGACAAGCATTGACACAATAAAATCTGAACACAAACAACACTTTGAACACATTTCAGAGTCCCATAATGCATTGAGTGGCAAATTAAAAGATTTGCAAGGCACTGGAAGTGATTTGCAATTGAAATTGACCGATCAGAAAAAGCTGATTGTGGAGGGAATTAATGTTGATGTTACTGAATGTATTGTGAAAGCTGTAAACGATTTAAAGGAGGATGTATTGAAATCTCTCCGTGAATATATTTTAGAAATGCATGGTAAAGTATTGAAAGATGTAAACCGTGTAGAAAGTAATACTAATGTTAGCGTAGCCGATTTAAGACAGGAGTTGTGCAAGCTTATAGACGAGGTGGAGCAGTCTAGCGTTGCATGAATTTCCGAGATTGTAAGTTAAACGGATTCGGGTAACTCGGAAGAAGTGAACGCTATTAAGAAAGCAGTAGATAACGTAACATGAGAATTAACGAAAATAAGGTCAACTCAGGAGTCCGATATATTGGCAATTAATGAAAAATTTAAAGCCCTTAACATAAAAGACTCAAGCGACGTAGAAGTTCTCAAAACCGACGTTAGGAATGACATGAGAGAGGATCTCAAGAAATTCCTTAAAGAACGTGAAGAAGGGTCACGTGAAGAGCATAATATTTATGTACCGTCGCGGGAGAGAGTGGAAGACGATAGGGAAAGCATGAATAGCCGCGAGTACGCCAGGCAAAATATAAGGCCAGGTTTAGAGCGTATTCAGAGGGAGTACGATGGCGTAGGAGGAATATATGATCCAGGTTATGATAGAGGAGCTCAGAACGTCATTATTTTAAGAAACATTGATGACAAGCCTGCACGATTTACCGGCGTTGGAAACATTACCGCCGTAGATTTCTTACGAGACATGCGTTGTTATTTGGACGACAACCGCATTCCAAGAGGCCGCGAAATGAGAGTTTTAGAGAAGTATCTTGAAAATGAAGCGCTTATCTGGCACAGAGCTTTCAGGTACACCCTATCAAAACTTTGAAGAGTTTGCGGAAGCCCTTCAAAAGAGGTTCTGGAGCATAGAATTGCAACAGGATGTTAGTGTGGAAATCTGCTCTAAAAGGTACTCCTACTCGGCACCTACACGATACGCGAGCTTCTTCACAGACAAATCACCAGGCTACAGTATCTACAACCTCATTGGCCGAGGGAGAATTAGTACAGGCGATATCGCGCCAGCTTCCGACAGAAGTGCGCAGATATTTAATAGCTCCTGATGTTAAAACTTTAGAAGCTATGGCTGAAGTTCTACGACGTCTTGACCACACTAGTACGGTATCTAACCCACCGAATAGCAGAGGAAGACAGGAGCATCGTGATGTTCATACTGTTCTTGTCGACCAGACGCAACAAACGGAGAGAGAACTGGACAGAATAGGTCCAATTAGAACACCATATTATAGGCAGAACAGATACGATACAAGTTATCGGAGACCTAGAGATGGGATGCCATATCAGAACCGATATTGGAACAAGTGTCAACGAAGAAAAGGTTACCACCACAATAACGAGTATAGAAGAAGTAATTACTACAACCGAGATAATGGGCAGAGCGGAGAAGGATACTGCAGATATAAGAATTGGAATGACGTCCAATTCGTAAGAAGGCAGCAACAGCAACACCAATCGCCAAACCAAGGTTGGCGATATTATGAATAAGTACAACAATTTTACGACCAGAGAGAGAAAGAGAGCAAGGAATACCTAAAGAATTTATGAGAAAAGGAAAATAGGAATTCCCAAGATCATGCAAATATCGATTCGGAGCCTCAACCCTCAAAAAGTAAGAAAGGTTAGGACCAAAAATTGAGTTGGGAACGGAGGAGAACGCACGTTTCGAAGAGAAAGTAGGGAGAAGAGTAAGATCACAACTATCCGAATACAACCGTCCCATGGGTGTACTGGAAAGATGAGAAGGAAGGAAGAAAAGGAAAGAAGGAAGATGACAAGATTTGATTTTCTGTAGTAGAATGACAGAATTTTTACCATTCCGCAAGATGTTGAACCACCGCTGGAGAAGAGAATAGAATCAGCGAGAGAGCATTTAAACAAGCAAGCTGAGAAAAGGCTTAAGAGAGTCCAAGGAGAAAGATATAGCCTACCACTGAAAGTTGGAGAGCTTGTGTTAATTCGCTGGAATGTGACGGCCAATGTTTCCAGAAAGGTCTTTACAAAATTCGCGAGCTTATATAAGGGACCCTTCAAGGTATACCATGTATTTGGGAACAATTGTTAACGTATAGTAAGAATGGATGACAATCACCTAATTGGAAACTTCAACCACTCAAAATTAAAGAGATATTACCCAAATATACAGTAAAATGATGAATATATCCGGTACAGATAACAAGAATAATATCATGTTAAAGAAAGTATTTCTTACACTTTCATTTAATGAGTCAGCGAGGAGCTGAACCCGAATTTATTGAACCTCAGGTATGCAGGAGACGAGGATCGAACCTGCTTTTACGTAAACAATTGAATGTTGCCATTTAAAGGAGACGGGTATACTATACGCACTTATGCACTACATGCGTGCATTCAGATGCAGCCAAGGAGCTGTGGACTCGCTGCATGTATTTATAAAGCAAAAAATGAAAAGACAAATGCATCGTTTTCTAATATGAATATTTTAACGTGGGTTGAATGAGAATTGGTTGGTGCTGCGAGATTACATTTTACGAGACCTTGACAAGTTTCGCTCGCGGGAACCAGTTTCAGTAATTGTGTGAGAGAGAGGGACAGAGTCTTCCGACAGACGACACCTTTGCGCATGACCCTCTATAAGCGTGTCCGGCATCACTCCATGCCGCACGACCCCACTGTTGTCTCAAGTATACAAAGAAGTCATGTGATCACGGATTACCAAATCAGATAATTAATAGCCTATGACGCAGATATAATTATGATTTCTAATTAAAACAATTATAAATAGTTAGTGCATGGAAACACGAAGCCACATGGAAATTAAACATAATGGATTGAAGTATATTTGAAGATGAAATCTCATTGGAGAGATATTTAATTACGAAGTAAATATCTATTGTTTGCGCGCTAAGACGCCATTTTTCTAAATTTAGGAGAGGAGGCTTGTTTCGACACTCAATTCATTACAATCCGAGCTATTGAAGCAGTAAGTCGTGCTAGTTTGAGCTCCAATACACATCGAGATTTGAGTCAGCGAGGAAAGCTAAGTTGACAGAAGGAGAGAGTCTTCCTTCGGTCAAACCATTCGAAGGAGCTTCGCTGAATAATTCAACATCATAAAAGACTTGTAATTTGAAGCTACTTCAGAATATATTAATCTACGAAATAAATACAGAATTTAGCCAGCAATAAGAAGGTCGACTACAATTGTTATTAGAAGAAGCATACCTACATTACTACGAGTTCACGATACAATTTGACAGAACTACAGAGAATTGTCTTCAATTTATACTTGAACATATTTACGAAATTATACCATATGTCAATGAATTTGAGTCAGCGACGACGTTCTAGTATGAATTCTACAGGAGGAGACATGACTTACTAAATTTATGATGGGGAAATAGCTTACTACTTATGACGTGGATACCTGAGGTGACATAAGCAGACGATAGAAGAACTATGAAGATGTGGCACTAAAATTCCAGCGGTAGTCCACTGATGTCACAAAATGCAATGCAACTATTCCATAATCCGACACCACCATGGAATACTCGCAATATCATCGCTATAGTATATCAATTCGCGAAGAACGTCTAGACAGGAGCCGAAAGAAGAGATTATCGACAGAATCATCTGATTCAGAAGTGTACGAGAGATCCCAGTACGAGTTCCACTGTACGAGACAAGCAAACAGCGATGGTTCAACTCCTATCTTGCGAGAGTTTGAGTTGGAGCGGACCGTCACAGCTGATCCAAGTTCCGGCCAAGCAGGCAGTCCCGCCTCGCTTGCAGGCATTCCGGAAATGTCTACAGAGGAATGCAGTTCCCAGCTGCTCACCTATAACTCAGGTTATCGAGATTTATACGGGCTGAATGTAATTGAGCGATTACGATACATTTAGTAGTTGTTACCATGCATGAATATCTGGATATGACCAACATTTTGTAGACATTATGACCAGTTACTTTTCTTGTTTTTCAGAGCTTTGTTGAGCCATTTTTATTGATATCAGTAATTTTAATTCTGTAATATTTATACGTCATCGTGAGTCGATTTTGACGTTACGTAAAATTTTTACTTGATTCTATGTCTGCTTTATTAATAGTAAATAACTTTCCGTTTGCGTGAATAAGTTTTATAGATCGTGGAACGCTTCATAATGCTTCATAACACTTCATTATAATCTTGTATATTTGATTATATTTCATCATGTATTACCAGCATATTTATACAATGCTGCGGTAAAAATTATAAACATTTATGGAAAGTTGTACAATGCTTTGAAAGCATCGCGATATTTTTAAAATACTTCAAAGTGTTTCGTCATTCAAATCTAAGGATTTGCAACAAACATTTGACTAGTTCAATAGTGAACGGCAATGGTTTATTCAAGGAAAGCCACAAGTTGTTGACATTGTAATAAGAAATATAACGAAAGAGCAATGCTAGATCACTGTAAAAAAAAAGGTTTATTAACGCTATGCAAGCGTAAAATATAATTGTATTACGAGTTGTAATTGTTACATCCACTCAATATTATGACGAAAGGTAAATAGAATGCTATTGAACATTTATTTAAATAAATGTTAACTAGGAACGTGAGGATATGATTTTATGTCTATTAACTCGATGACATATTCAGACAAATATCTTTAGTGTATTTGGTTTAAATTGTAACGTGGCTATTTATTGAAAGCTAACGACAACGGAGTTGATATCGCAATTGAATCGCTACAGTGTATGTATTGAAATGAAGTGTTGTAAAAAAGAATAAGCGTTGAATTACCCTTATAAAACAAGTTAAACTTATTTTAAAAGCACGAGGAAGATTGTATAATCGGTAGTGAAGTATCCTGTAATTTGAAAGTTATCTCACAGTAGTGGATAACTAGTAGGCTTACTGAATTTCTCGCAATCCAGGCGATGTGTAGAAATGGTTTATTATTATTATTATTGGTTTATACAGTGCATATAACACAATGCTGGTATATTGTGACGTAACTATACGGGCTTCAGGGAACCAAAGCATAGCTACTGAAACAGCATCTTCTAAGCTGAATGTCGCCACCCATGAACTTCAGAACGATTCTAGTAGTTGATAGAACTACTGCCTTCTGCATTAGTTTGTATGGTTGCGTATCCAGACCCAGTTCTTTAAGGCCTTGTAGCAAGGTACTTGGGATCACGCACGCACTTGAGACACTGATAGGTATGGTCTTTACCCGCTCTACATGCCATTGTCTTTTGATAGGGTCGAACTACTCGCTGTATTTGCTGATTATTATTATTGTTATTATTATTGGAATTCCGTGCATTGTTGTGAGGAGGAGAAGGTTGACAGAAGATGCTTGCTTATTAGGTAAATGCAGTTTTGGAGGAACTTGTTCAACGAAGCGATATATAATATTTGAAATATCTACGACGTGTATTAGCGATGTGTGTAATGTGATGTATAAAACTTTAGTGTTGTCATTGGAACAACACATGAATAATGCGATATGTGCAATGTTATAACGAGTTTCTGCGAACCACAATATCAAGAGGGATATTTAACCACGAAGATAGTCTGATATATTGCTCATAAATCACACATGGCAGTCGGGTCAATTTGTCAATTTGTGCTCCATATAAATCGTGTTATTTCTGGTGAATATTCAAGTGGAACGACTTAAACATGTCTCTACGGGTGCAATAAGTTACACAGGACTATTCAATATATAACTTAGACTGCTAGATGCCCATATAATTACTGAATATCATGCCAATGGTTCTCGAGTTGCCTACAAGTACAAGTTGCTGGTCGGGATGTACAAATTGGTGAATTGGTTTTTATATGGGCGTATTTACGGTAGGCATCTTGAGAGATGTTTCGGCGGAGGTGAAAGCAAATGTTGGAGTGTTTGTGAATATAAGAAATTGTAGGTGAGCGTATAAAGTCCGAAAAGTGAATTGATATAACTTTGTGGTTAGAAGGAAGAGGATAAGCATAAATTGCAGCACGCTCAGTTCAACATCGAAGTTTATGGCTGCGCGCTGGAAGCGGCCAGTGAAGAAATAGTCGCTCGGGAGTTGGAAAGCTCTCATGCGCGACATGTGCAAAGGGATTGACATTCGCTTCTGTGCTGTCCACAGTCGAAAATAATAGTTTTCTCTCTCGGGACTGTGGGCATATAGGCTACCTGTGTCATTAGCAAGAAGGCATTTTAAGTCAGCCTGGTTGTGTAGAGGAGAGCTGCGTTTATTGGGGAGAAACATTTTTGATGAATCCAACAGCACATTCATAATAATGAGTAGCACTTGTTATAGAAGCCAATGTAAGTCCTAAATCAGAACCTTAATTTAAGATAATCGTAGTCCTAAGACTCTTGAACTAGGGAAGAACAATCTAATTCCCTCATCTTCACTTCACCCACCGTTTACCCAGCGAACAGGATGGTGTCGGCTGCGCTCCGTCTCTTTTGCGTATTCGTGGCTTTTAAATGCTGCTTAATATCGGTTAACGTTTGTGTTCGTGGCTACCGTGGCTACCATTTCGAGTTCGTGGAACGCTGGGAAGACTTCCTTGTGAACAATGAACTTAAAATATCATGCCATGTGCTTAGCTTGAATGGAACACAGTACCTGGCGTTGAAGCAACCAAGTGGTTGTCAAAGGTCCACGTATTTGAAAATGCCCGGCAATGTGATAGCCATGCTCCTATTGGCACTGTCAGGCGATGTGCAATTGAACCCGGGACCTGGTCAGTGTAATTATATGACTTTCTTCTATCAAAATGTAGCGAGTATGTGTACTTCATTATCGGAATTCAACCTAGCTTTTAGTGATGCTGAAATTGATTGTATTTGTATCGTAGAATCATGGTTGAATGATGCAGTGGACGAAAACGAGATACTGTCCAGTGATTACAGTATATTTCGACAAGAGAGACAACTCGTTCATGACACCAAAACTAAGGGTGGAGGCGTACTTGTGGCCGTGAAAAATATCCTGAATCCGGTATCAAGGCCGGAGTTGGCAGGGTGTTGGGAGTGCCTTGTGGTCAAGGTCAGGCCTAAATCTGGACGGGCGGTATTCATCGTGTGCTGCTATCTACCACCGGACGAGGTGAAGGTTAGGCTGAGTGATTTGCGTCAGACGCTGGGCAATGTCACAGCTGTTTTAAACCCCCAAGACATAGTCGTAGTGTGTGGGGACTTTAACATCAGTGAATTAGCCTGGACCCCTGAACCTTTTATAAAGCAAAGATGTGAGGAAGTCCTATCGTTTCTAGAGATTATCAGTGAGTTTAATCTACAGCAAATGTGTCATTTCTCTACACGCAATAACAAATTCCTGGATTTGGTGCTAGTCTCTGAACAACTCTCCGCACATACGCAATGTATTCAGGCTGAGAAGGTAGTTAAGTCAGACCACGATGCTGTGGAATTCTCACTATCCTTGCCGCGAATTATCCGTCCACAATCACTAAGAAGGGTAATATATACTTGGACTAAAGCTGATTTTCCCCTCATGAGAGACCTTCTATCGATGTGTCCATGGTATTTGATGGATAATTCTCCCTCTGTTGATGAGGCTTTAAGTCTGTTTTACGACCTCCTCAAAGCAGTAATCAAGGATTCAGTGCCCACTCGCACAATCAATACTCGGAAGTATCCAGTTTGGTACGATACAGAGGTAATCAACAAGTTGAAAGAAAAAGAGAGAGTCAGAAAAAGGTTCAAGGAATCGGGTTTTTGGTGTGACTATGTTCAATTTTCGGTGATACGGGGGGAATATAAGAGAATCCAGAACAGAAAATACAAAGACTATGTGATCTCAGTTGAATCAAAATGAACCACCAATCCAAAGCATTTTTGGAATTTTGTAAACAATAAAAGAAAATCTTCACGTTTACCGTCCACTATGTTTCAGAATGGAATCGAAATCCAGGACAAGAAAACTATTCTTAATAAATTTGCAGAGGGCTTCACTCTCCTGCGAGGCCGTGTCACTTGTCTGTCCCAATCGTGTGTAATCAGGGATTGATGTCGATCCGGACTACGCCCTTTGAAGTGTGTGAGATTCTGTCATCATTGGATACTGCAAAATCGTTTGGGGTTGATGAGATACCAGGTCTTGTACTTAGAGAATGTGCTTCTCAGTTGGCGATACCTCTCAGTGCAATTTTAAATATATCTTTTAAATATGGATGCTTTCCGTGTGAGTGGAAGAAGGGATACGTAATTCCAGTATTCAAAAAGGGTGACAAAAGGGTATTTGAAAACTATAGGGCAGTCGTCCTGCTATCCCTCCTATCAAAGGTGGCGGAGAAGATTGTGTACAATAGGATATACATGTCAGTTGGCCAGTACATTAATGTGGCTCAGCATGGATTCGTGCAGAAGCGCTCGACTGTTTCGAACCTGGCAGTGTACGTCAACTTCATATCAAATGCCTTGGACAGGAGTCAACAAATAGATGCCATATACACAGATTTTTCCAAAGCCTTTGATTCCGTACAACATGAGGCATTGTTAATCAAATTGTCGGCGTAAGGAATAGGCGGCAGCGTTTTAGAGTGGATTAGAAGCTATCTCACTGAAAGAATTTGCTTTGTTAAATCCGATGGTCAAACTTCAAATCCATACTTTCCAACTTCTGGTGTTCCTCAGGGTTCCATCTTGGGGCCACTTCTATTTGTAATCTTTATTAATGATTTAACTGGGGTCTTCAAGAATAGTAACTGCCTTCTATACGCTGATGATTTGAAACTGTTTCGAGTAATAGACCACGAGTCAGACTGTGACTTGCTTCAATTAGACCTACATCTACTAACAGATTGGTGTACTAAGTGGTTACTTGACCTTAATATATCAAAATGCAATGTGATAACATTTTCTAGGAAGTTGGCGCCTGTCATGAGGAATTATAGTATAAGTAACTCTGTATTAGTGCGTGTGAATGAAGTAAACGACCTAGGTATAACAATTACCAACGATGACGGGCTGTCATTTCTAAAACATGTAGATAAGGTGACAAGTAAGGGGTTCAGATTACTAGGTTTGTGAAGAGAAATTGTAGTGAATTCGCCAATATAGGTTCTCTCAAATTTTTATTTTTAGCATATATAAGGTCGACTGTTGAATACTGTTGTGAGGTATGGCTGCCTTCTCAGCAATATGCTATTCAGCGGTTAGAGAGAGTGCAGGTGAGATTCATGAAGTGGATCAGCTGTAGGTATATGGGCATTCGACTCTCTACATTGGACTATGAGACCTTCGGTGGAACCATGGGTATGCGGTATTTGAGGTCTCGCCGCATGTGTGCCAACGCCATGTTTCTATATAAGTGTCTGACCAATAGAATCGACTGTGCGCCCCTTTTGTGTTTGATTCCGCTTCATGTTCCAGGCCGCAATACAAGGCAAAGACTCACTTTCCGGATCCAGAAGTGTAGAACTGTAGCCCATGCCAATTCCTGGTTATTGATGGCGTTGCGCTCTCTAAACCATCTTGATAGCGCTATAGATATATTATACTCGAAGCCTACTGAAATTCGTAGATCATTGTTGAATTCAAGATCGTAGGTGTTTGTTGTATATATTGTGTGTAATAATTGTTATTTTAATTTAAGTGTAACTTAGTTTATAAGCTTGAATCAATTTTTGTTTCTAGGTTAGTTAAATAGTTGCTTTTAAGTAAATTTAATGTTTATTATGTTTTATTATATCATCTGTAATTGGGTGCCTATCCTGTTGATGGAAAATAAATCTATCTAAATCTATCTATCTATTATCGTTTTAATAATTATGGTAACTAACTTGAACAGCAATTAACTTAATTGATCGTTGCAATTAATTGTTCACATGGACGTGACATATGAAACTAATTCAGACAGGATAGTTGTGAATCTTATAACAAGAGAAGTTATCGAAGAAGTAAGTTGATCTAGTAAGATCATGGGAAGAGTAGATGGAAATAGCATGTTAGACGTGATACAATTGATAAATATTGTAAATAATAATAATAATAATTATTATGAATTTTAGTAATTTTATTAAACTACAGAATATTTAGGAACGTGATGTTATGAATGCTAAGTATCATTTTGGATTTTTAGAATGTATATAGTAGCCTTAATTCATGAGATGAATCGAATCTCAAGCTACAGTGTGATCCGTAAGTGATCAAATAATTTGAATATTACACAGAAATGGTGTCTAGTAACGAAAAATATTATTTCTTTTTAAAATAGGACAGGGTGATTTCCTAGTAACGAAATTCACAGTTTATTTTATTTATTATAGGAGACGGCATTTTTTATTTAAGCATGGAATGTTACTTCCAGTGTGTGATTTTTATTATTGCTAATGTGTTTTCTATCTTCGAAATTTTGTAATAAATCTTGACAGGCACTTTTTAGTCTGCCTGTTCCACTGTATAAAATTTCACTATCTCTTCATTTAACAATTGATTGCGGTGGTACTACTAGTTAGATACAGGTGCCCTCATTTTAAACCATTCACCCTCGAGATTTCGAGAATCTCGTCCTACCTTACTTTATCATAGATGTTTTTTTAATGTAGATAGGTAGTAGAACTATCGTGTTTTAATAAATATGGATGCACCGAGAGTTTCCTAGCTAACCATCTAGCGGGGATTTGTTGGTTTAACTAGCTGGGTATCAGCAGACCTTGCGATCCTTTCCATCATTCGGATAATATTTGCAAGGAATCCATTATACTCTATTTTCCCCGACTCTTCAACACTCAGATTGTAGGCTACTACAGATTCGGTAACAAATATATTTGGAAGCCTGGGAACAATGATCTTGAAAACGTTATATTATGTGTGTTTTTGTTCCAACAATATTTAAAAAGGAATATTAATTTTCTACTTTTCAGCACCTTTACACTTTAGTAATAAAATAATTTTACTTCTGGTACAGTAGAATATACGTAGCTTCCTTCAGCCAAAACAAAGTATGAGATGGTTCGTCATGACATATTATAACTACAGTAGTATAACACTTTCCACCGTCATTTAGACTATATAAATATCATGTTGTTCCTTCAATGTCCATCTTGCAAAATAAATACCTGCCCTTTATTTTATAATAATTGTTCTTGATTCTGGTCAATACAAATCACAACTTATTAATACATTCATTCAAGTTATTTGAACTTCAAAGCTTGGTTGCAATGATCACAAAATACGAGTACTCTCAGTTAGGTCCACTTCACTGTTACTGCTGTCAATTTGAATAGGCGTTGATTAACATAGCTGAAACTTGGATGGTATAGTTATGTTATCCAGGTTCCGTAAAAGGTTGTAAGATATTTATTTTGTTAAATGGAGGTTGAATGTTTGTTGGAAATGTAAAATGAATCTGATTGCAAAAGAACAGTGTATGATACAAATTGTCAACGTAATTCGTATAGAATTTTAATGTTGACAACTTTAGACAAATCCGGAGGTTAAAGTTTCAAATACTAGCACTGAAGGTGGTTTTTCACAGTTTCTTTTCCCCACACTCCATGGAAGTAAATGCTGGGATGGTATCTTGTTACAAGTCCCGAGGTTCCTACCCTCAACGTAGACACTGAGAATTATGAATACGCACACTACCATAGTCGCCTGAAAATGAAAGGTCATGTGTCAAATTGATCACACACACCCAAGTCCATGATGTTGCAAGTCTCTAAAGTGAATTAACAAAAACAACAATCACGCTCAAACAAAAATAAACTTTACTTTATACAATAAGATTGATAGCACTTACTGCATACACAGGCAGGAAGGCACGTACTGCAGACATAGAAACCCTGGAATGCATCATGAAGAGAGGTACAGTACGTGTTTCTAGTAATCACTGATCTGGACAAAATCGGCATATTTATTATGTAATAATGGCAAAGCCACTGCTACGGTCAGCTACTTCAAAAATTGGAACGCACGTTTGTCCGGCTCAGCCATTCTTCAAGGTGATAGAAAAGTTCTTGATGACATTTGTGATGTTTCCCGAATTATTTATAGTCACTTCTCTTCAGATTTTTGTCGACCCATTTTACGGTCAAATTTTTCGATCGCATACGAGACCACTGAAAGATAATAATTATATTTAATCGCGCTAAATTTTGATTGATAACCAAATAGGAATGTGTAGGCTGATTGGATTACCATTAACATATTTCTAACTTCTTACCTGGAGTGTTGCAACACAACATCTCGTACTGGCCGCATGTTCAGATTGACTTATCGCCCAGATGGCTGTCACCTACGACACCTGCCACATTGTATCGTCATGGCTACTAGATGAAACAGCCTATCTCTGTGCTGTATTGCAGTCACATGGATTTTCTTCTGGAAAGATCCATGGGCCCATGTATTGGAGGAGCTGCCCGCATTTTTTGGCATTCCATTCTAAGACTTCTATTGATAACACATCAAGCGCTCGTGGCAGGTCTACCGGCCATCCCGGCTGCAGTGCGGCTTCAACCTCCACACTGCACACATCTGCTCATCTCCGTGGCTACGCTGGTCGTACTGCCCGCCGCAAGTCTGGCATGTTCTTCAAGACAGAACTTACTTGTCTGTTCCGCCGATAGCAACACTCTCCTGTACTATTATGGAATCCTCGCAACTAGCTGAACACTTGGTGTGTTAGCTTATTCTACCTGGCAACTTAAATAATATCAACGCTTCTCCCGTATGGTAGATTCTGGACGATACTCCACCAGTTCTCAATGAAAAGCAATAACATACGATAAGCGCTCCGAATACACGTTTCATTTCATTTCACAGGGAAACCGGTTTAATAAGTTAGAACACACGTCGCCATGGCAAGATCGTTCCTGATATATTGACGGGAAGAGGGAGAGCAGAAAAGCATTCGCGCATGCTATGAGTGCCCAAAGTAGAGAGATACGATTGGTCTGCCCGAGTACATTCGAGTGAAAACCGGTATGGAAGAAGGACGTGGGCTGAAAAGTAGGCGACGAATGGAAGAGCATGCTGTTGTGCACTATGAGTGGGTACGTATGACTAGTGTTTCAGATATTCAACACTACCTGCAGAGCGTCTATGGAGAACACGTCATGTCCCGTCAAATGGTTGGGCGTTGTTGTTTAATATTTAGTGATGGACAGCAGAGTATGAAAAATGGATCTGGATGCCCCTCCATGCCCATGACTGCAATAAGCGTCAATAGAGTGCTGAAAATGGTATTAGCTGACAGGCGCGTTACTGTACCTATTGTCGCATCAATATTGGAGTTGCTCAAGCCCACCACACGGTTGATAAAGTGTTGGGATATCGGAAATTGTCAACAAGAGAGCCCAACTTGATTACAAGACTGCAATAATGGCAATAAACCTCAAACTCTTGTGGCGGTACAAGCGCAAAAGCTTTGACTTTCTATTCAGGATCAGCGCAGCGGACACGACAAGGGTGCTCCACTTTGCCCCGGAGACCAAGGTTGCTTTAATGGCATGAGAACATCTCAGTTCACTCGTCTGGAAATCGCTGGGCACCGAAGTTTGCCAGCAGGAATTTTAGGAAGTGTTTTCTCTGTACGACAAATGTATCAATGTCAATGGTGACTTTGTGGAAAAATAGAAATGGTTTATCTTCTGTTATGGAAATGTGTTTTCCACTTTGTAATAGAGATACCTTGTGAAATAAAGTGAGTAAACTTATATTCGCAAAACTTCACGAGAGAATATGAGATTCTTTCTTCCTTCATGTGTCCAAACTCCCCACCTCTTTGCATACTCACCAGAGTAGATACGTAGTAATTTCCTTCTTCATATGTTCAATACCCCCAACTACTTGCATACTCACCAGATCTCAATACGTGATTATTTCCTCCTTCATATCATCAATACCCTCACCTTTTTGCATACTCACCAGAGTAGATACGTAGTTATTTCCTTCTACATATGATCAATACCCCAAACTCCTTGCATACTCACTAGAGTAGATACGTAGTTATTTCCTTCTTCATATGTTCAATACACCCACCTCCTTGCATACTCACCATAGAGGATACTGTGCCCGTTGGAGGAGGTCATCTGGTCACCACCAACCGAGTATGGCCTCCCAGATGACCTCTTCCTCCAACCACATACCGAAGAAGAGGATTGGAGTGAATTCTAATAGGGATCGCCGGCACGAGACTCCTGTCCCGCAGGATCAAGTCCCCATCATGATTGTTATGTCATAAGACAACCCTGGAAATACACCCCCAGAAGAAACAAAGTACTAAAGGAGGAAGTCCTGACTGAAGTAAAAATCGTTGGAATATGTATTGAATAAAACTAACCCCGAACCTAGGATCAGAGGTTTTCAAATCGGCTAATCCGCTATCTAATAAAAAAAAGAAACGAACAACCCCTAAGCTAATGTAAATTAACCCTCATGATCAGTTCTAATTACATTCAAAAACAAAGCAAAGCTTGGGAAAGTGGCACAAAAGCCCGAATTTAAATACAAGGAAAAGGTAACGATGTTCTGAAAAGAATCATCATGCCATAAAAATAGTCAAACACGACAGCGAAAATCTAGATCATACTGTGAACACACCCCACATTTACATTTAAGTCTGTCTAAGCTAAATCCTAAATTACATAATCATCGGCGCTAAGCGTCCGTGTTAACAACAAATACTAATATAACAGTCATTTCAATACATTATAAGCATTACAATTATAACTGTACAACAAATACTACAGACGAAACAATAGTAGGGTTCACATAGGGAATTATGCACTCAATAAATAAATAAACACATAAACAAATATTCTTATTACCCTTCCTACAGCGAAATGGAGACTCTTTGTTCCATTCGTCATCTAAAAGCGTGTAAAAGAATTAATCAAAGTATGCTATTATCACAGCATGTCATCAGCAAGGGTACTCGACCCTCGAGTTACTCACCTCTGATCAGCCTCTGGGCTCCTGTCAAGTCTAAACGTGTTGTCTCTCTCTAAACCATTCCTTCAGGAATAACTCTCATCAAGTGCATTGCATTGGTCCTGCGAAAGGTCAATAGCATCAACGTTAAACAGCTGTTATTATTTAATAGTAGTTTTAACCCGCGTCGGTTTAATAAAATGAGCTTTTATTATTTTATTAATGCAGCCAATGGCCATGTACTTTTCTTTTCAGGACAGGTCAGAGAAGGGATATTGGAAGGAAATCGGCCGTGGACCTATTGAAAGGAACCGTCCCGGCATTTGCCTGGTGGTGAAAATGGCAAACCACGAAAACCATTTTCAGGACGGCCGAGGTGGGATTCGAACCCACGCTCTCCCGATTCCAGCGAGGCACGAGGTAGCGCGTAAGCACTCTCGGCCACCGCGGCCGGTAAATGAGCTTTTATGATTTATGGATGTTTATTATTATTATCGTCGTTTATGAGTATCTTAGTTAGGAAGAATGACCAACTATGCAAGGCTTCGGGACCAAAGAATAAAACACAACAGAGTACACGCAGCCTCTGCCTGCTACAATAACACAATCTTATAAAACCTAATCGTAAGTCTGAAACAGATGCTTACGTGACGTGTAAATGGACAACCCACTACCGCCATGAGCTCTAAGCGGCTCCAATATAATAAAAATATAATTCAGGTACACAATATCACGACTACCTGATGGGCATTCAAAGCTCCATCAAACCATTCAAGAAGTATCTCATTGCGTCCCTCAGCCAGATCACGAGAGAGATAACCTCAGCAGTCAAACACAATTTGAATCTGCTGGCATGCACAAAAAAACGGTAACCAACCCATGATCCTCGTGTCAACACACGGCAAAAATCATCTATCACTTCAAGTGAGAATAAATAGCCTAAATGAACAAAGTCTGGTTCATTCCTAAGAATTATTCTGATATTACTCATCATAATATAAGAAGCATCATTCATTCGCTTGCAACATCATGCGAATATAACAAATATAATGGAAGACGTGACTCTCTGGTCACCCTGTACTCAAAAATTGCTGTGAAGTAAATTACATTCCGTTCGAGCACCAAGAATGTCTCGATAAAAGTTCCCCTTTAGGCAATGCAAAGACAGCTGTGTCATATCTGTCTGCAGTCTCACACGGAAACTCCAGGTGGCTGCTGGGAAATCTAACTGTGCTTTAACCTTGAGCGTCGACATCTGTCATTCTGCCGAGATCAAGTGAGTGTCTATAACAGCACCTCACATTCATTGCATAGCAATGTCCATCAAAACAATAAGAAAATTGTAGATTTCACTAGATAAAGTTCATAGTTCTGAATTGAGAATATTATCACACTGTTCTTTGTATATCTGAGGCGTTCTAGTTAGCCTTAAAAATCACTAATAATCATATGATAGCCATTAAATGGGCAGAGAGTAGCAAAGAAAAGACATGCTTACACTGTAATGTCTTTGAAAGATATTCCACTACATGGCGGAAGATTATTATCACAAAAATATTGTGCGCTAAGCTCATCAAAGCCCATAAATGTTATAAAACACCTACACCTGGGGTGTTAATAGCAAATGATACGTATAAAGTGTAATGCGGGGTTTAGAATGAGTTAACCTACAGTACTCCATTACACTACTCTGATTCTGCTTGAATCTGGTTCTAAGACCATACAAAAATTATTTACAATAATTATGTAGATGCGTTATCTTCCCTGCATCTATACGATACGCCCGCTACAGAGGCGTACAAATATTTCACATTAAAGGGAGCTTCAAAGAATGACTGTGCTTTCAGCAACAGCTGATAAATGAAAATTACTGCTCAAAGTTATAAATCCATGTCCATTATGTGGACTACACAAAGTTACAATTATTGCACCAGGGTGGAACCCACGGGGTGTCTACCTCTAGAACTGAGCTAACACAAAGCGTGTGGATGCCCATGAGAATGAAACCCACCATCAGTGGTGGCAACAAGAAGAAAATAAAACCTACCTAAATGACTGTTATGCTTACGGTTGTCTAAAACTAATCCAGCCCTGATCCATAACCAATACAAGAGGAAATTAATCTAAACTCACGGCGACAGTTGTTCACCTCTACCTTGGGAAGGCATAATTTGAGGGGTCCATCCTTCAATCCAGGAGTTGAGCAGAGATTGCAACTCCTTGGCCATGGTCATCATAATACTAGTATCGGCTTCCATCCTGAGGTGTTGTTAGGTGATCAATGGCTCCTTTATACCGGAGTTTAAGCTCTCATGGTCAACATCATGGAACTGGGATTAAACATCACGTGGACTAGTTTCAGCATCTCGAACTTCTGGTAGAAATGGTGAAATTGAGTGGAAATTCACTGATTCTATGAGTGGTTTCACTTCTCAAAACTGACTTTACACTTTGCAAACTCTAAGCAAGATAGAACATGTGCTTGCTTTCACTGAAGCTATTCTGGTAACACAGATTTGATAATCACTGGATATCACAATCACATGAATATCTGTGCAATTCGTTGAATCAAAATATCAGCCTTTGTACGGCGTGATTCTTACTTATGGAACAAATAATTTAGTAAGCAATAGCACTGCATATTGTGAATATTTTTAGCACTTTGAAGATTTTTCGTCGTACACGTTGTCCACCATGTGGTGTGACGATTGCCATGTGCTCCTAGCACTAATAGTTGGAAATTCACTGTTTCCTCGAAAATATATCACTCCCGTGATTTAAACTGTTGAAATACGATATCACCAGCACTTTAGTGCCAAAATAATACTCGATGTCTTGATATTTCGTAGATCACGGACTCAATGGTCCAATTATAAGACTGTTGAACCCTCGGTCTCCACGACCGGTCACAATTGTACGTCTACTTGTGTCAAACGCACTAAGGGTTGTGCTCATGCCTGGAACGGCGTGTTCCGGCTTCGACTACAGTCGAAGTCATTTAGCAACTATTTCCATGTGCTTCGCGTTTCTGCGATGATATACATTTCTCAATACCAAAATAAAATAAATATTAGACCAATCTAAAGTGGCTAACTATGCAGAGTTACGTAGAATGATTCGTTCAAGTATGCACATCGAAGATAAAAATCTTCGATCTTGTATAGAATAGTCCAGTCCTCCAAACAAAGTCAAGAGGTCTTCTGAAGCTGAGACAAGCTTCTGGGGTGCGTTTAGTAACTCTTAGTTGTAGTATTCCTTGCTCCTCTCAAAACTATTACCAGCTTGAGCTTAGGCGGGTTCATTTAACCCCTCGTCGTTTTAAATAAAAATGCAGGACAGGCATTTTTATTTAATGAGGCAATCTGATTAGTTCCGGTGAATTTTTTTAAAATTGCCTGTCGGAGTCCTCGGCTGGTCAGCGTCCGATGGTACTTCGTTAGGCACCTCCCGTCTGTCCCTCGGAGATCGAGTTCTATCCCTCTCTTCTGTCCCTTGAAATTGACGGATGTAGTCTCGGCTTTCTTGGGCACGACCCCGCCAATCGCGGTCTGTCCGATATCGCGGGTCGCGATTCCTCCGATGACCTCTGGAATAACGGTAATCTCTCCTGATAATATGCCTTTGGTTATTCTCGTTGTTACGAGGTTCATCTCTATTATGATTCGGGTTCCACTTGTCATCATTATTTCGTCTGTCACTCTGTTCTTTATCAGGCTGGCGTCTCCAGTAGGGTTGTCCTCCAGGTTGACGATTTCGAACATATAACTGCCTGTTCAATGGCCTTTGGTCTGGTCCGATATTATGACCCTCGTACCGCTTGTCAATACGTAGTAATTTCCTTCTTCATATGTTCAAACTCCCATCACCTTACATACTCACCAGAGTAGATACGTCGTTATTCCCCTCTTCGTGTGTTCAAACTGCCCACCTTCTTGCATACTCACCAGAGTAGATACGTAGTAATTTTCTTCTTGATGTGTTTGAACTCCCATATCCTTGTATACTCACCTGAGTAGATACTGAGCCCGTATTCGCTCATACTGGTGAAAATTTTTTGGCTAAGATTGAAATTCTATGTGGAAGAATTATTGAACGCATCTAGGAAGATGCGGACGCACTTTTGACTTCGTCAGAAAGCTACTAATATTTTTCTCATGATTAAAGAACTTATTCTTTAACGTGCATCTTTGAATTTATCATCTACTGCATTTCTGCGTAAATTGCCAGTTGGGAATGGCATAATAATTATTTATTTCATGTTTGAGACAAAGGTATTACCCTACGGATATGCAGAAGGAATGTCAAGAGTTGCTCAACGACTTCACTTATCACGAAGCTGGTCCACCCGCTTCCGTGAAGAAGGTATTCCTCGTACAGCCCCGCAAGTGTATCGCACGCGGATGCACAAGTCCGGTCTGTTGACCGATGTTATAAGAAGTAAAGGAATCAATCCTAGTGGAAAACGCCAAATATTGAGTTTATTTTGAAGCACGATGTGTGCGAAGTGAATTTAAGCTAAGTGAGCAATTTATTTCTGAAGTGACATCTGTGAAAACCTACGACGTTTATTCTGACACATGGTCAGATCTTGTAAGGCCAAGCATGGCTGACTACTGTGCCATACACGACGTGTAAAGTCTGTGAATTGTTTAAATGCAAGTGTTACATTTCACCACAGTGAATAATATTAAAATTATTCGTGCTGTGCAAATCCATGAATTTTTCAAGTGATGAAGATGTCGCAGATTTAATATGTTAATTATTTTCACTAATAGTGAGTGTCAAAGTGATCATACACGTGCTAGTGTCTTCAAATTCTTTGCTGCAGACAAGGCCATTCTTGAAATAAAGTCTGCAAATACAAGCGTAGCATCAGTGTTGCTCGTTGAAATTACCGTAAAAGCAGTGCTTTATCTACAAAATTATGACACCTGCAAAATGGCAGAGGAGCGCCACATATTAGGAACTTCATCACCTTTTACCATGCAGTCGATGATAGCGTAAATTAATTGATGGGAGAGACGCCAAACATCTTAGGAGCACGCTAACATGGAAGCTGAGGAGCGGATAAGATGTCTACGGACGAACGATGCATGGAATTTACCCCTCAGATTTATTCCTGTGGGAATGAGGTGATTCAACTTATGCTGTGAGTCATGATCTAAAGTCCGTTTGTAAGATGATGGTTCATGGTGGATTTGTTTAATGGCCGTAACTCTGATTTTCAGTCATCTAGGTAGGGTAATTTAGTTTCTACTTCTTTAGTTACTGTCTATGGTAATTTCATTTTCCAAGCACATCTACACGTTCCGATTCCAAATCATGAGTTAGTCACCTGAACAGTGTGTTCTTATAAGGTGCACCAATGTATTTTGATGTCCACTTCTTGGAAAACCCAATTATGTCATTTAATGAAGGGGCAGTCATTTTCTTTGAATCAGCTGTTGCTGATGTCTTCATTTTCGAAGCTCCTAATTTTGTAATATGTTAGAACGCTGTTAGCGGGCGTATCATTTCGATGGGAGAGCTTACCCATTCACCTGAATTCATGTAAATACATTTTTGTAGTGGAAAGTAGACCACTAGATTCAAGCAGAATCCAATAGAAGTGTGAAGGAGTGTAATATCTTTGAACTAGTACTCCTAATCCCGATTCACACTAATGTCGTATCATTTCCAATTAACACCATAATTTTAGATGGTGAAAGAATGTTTAATTGTCATGTATAATGTGCTGGAGTGCACAAAAGTAATCTATTACAAACCGCAGTGAGTGTTATATCTTCCAAAGACATTGATAGGAGAGACACATCTCTCGTCTTGTACTGTTTGCTTTGCCAAAGCAGAGCACATCATTCTTTATATCTTTTTGTATTCTACTACAACGTCACAAGCTTAATAATGTGTGTTAATTATGAACTGCAAGTGTAGGGTCACTATTATGGACGGTTTTGTGAACCCAATATGCTATGAAATGAACATTTTAGATTATACTGTTGATCAAAGAAACTCATGCAGTAAACGAATGTACAAACTACAACTCGTTGAGGGCAGGTGTCCTCAAGGTCACGCCACAGTGATGCCAAACCAATAATCTCAGATGAGACGACAGACACTTGACAAAATGCAATGTTAAATATTTCTTATTTAAGGATTCTTTCTAATACATGCCAACTTTATAAGCTTAAAATGTAAACTAGATCAGAATAACAGTAATTTCCTTGGAATGCAATCCTACAGTATGACTCACAAGTGATGAGCTTTAGAATATTTTGTTGTTTAAGGTATTTGAATTTGCATTTGACGTAATTGACCGTTTCTGAAGGCTATATTTGTTCTCACATTAGAGTGATTGATTTATTCCGTGTTTTATCACGATGTGAAGGGTTGGTTACCATTATTTATGTGAAGGTCAGTATGTATGAACGCTGTGCACTGGACTACAGAGGTTGTTATGGTTAAACGGAGCGTCAGAACGACCGTAAGAAGTAGTGTTATTGTGGACCAAATGTTTATGTGTTATTGAAGCCATTTTTGAGCTCAAGACAGTAGTAACTTGTCGGGTACTTATCTCGTAAGCTTCCGATTCGGACTTACGATTATTTTTATTAGGATGGTCAGAGTAACGGGATGTCCCCGTGTGTTTTGTTGAGAATGCCTGCCGAGGCAACTCACATGTAAGGAAGCCGTGAAATATGGTCAATCGTCATAATTAATTCAATCTTAAACCTACCATAACAACTAATGATCAGAAATTAAATCATAAAATGTACTTTCAATTAAAAATGATTTGCTAAAATACGCGTCAATTATTAAACAACTGTTAAATCTTGATCCATGATTACAATCTCGCCGACCATTGCATTGTGCTGTACAGATTTGATTTCCATTTAGAGGAAGCTTTTAGCAGCTGACATGATCGACGGACAGGGGTCATTGGTTACCTGGAGTTTTCAACTCGTGGGCCGTGAAGCATTGAGTTCTACTGTTATCGAACAGTATTTTCTGTTTCATGCATACACATTTAGATGACCAATGGAAACAAAGAGTTACCAGTGTGTTGCAGGCAGGAATAATAACAATACTATTGTATGTGTTATATTTATTTATTGAATATAAACCCCTATGTTACCCATCTTCCTTCTACTTTGTAGATTTTTGTTGTACAAGTTGATGTAAATATTTGTGTTGTACATGATGACTGCTAATCACATTTAGACCTTTTGTTCAGTTTTGTTTACCACGGACGCTTTTCGGCGTAGGTCAGTTAAATTCAGGATTAGCTTAGATTAATTAACTTTAAATGTAAATACGGGGTGGTCCCAGTTTATTTAGATGTTTTCTGTCATGATTTGACTGTTTGATCACTTGATGTTTCACTTGGACACATCATGCTTTTGCCATTTTAAATTAAGTTAGGGTTATTTTGTACCACTTCCCAAGCCTTGCTATTGTTTGCTTATTGTATTTAGGAACAATCGAGAGGGTTAATTTCTTCTAGTTAGGGGTGACTCTTTTTGTTTATTCTTTATTAATAATTAGTGGATTAGCCGATTATTGCCCTCCGATGGTAGGCTAGGGGTTTGATCTTTTAATAAATCATTCCATGAATTTTACCTAAGCCTGGATTTTTATTTAGTAGTTTGTTTTCTTTTGGGGGTGTATTTCCTTGGGGTGTCTTTGACTTATGCTATGATGGGAACCTGATCCCTATAGAGACGAGGAGTCTTGTGCCGGAATACCCCCACAAGGAGTGTACTCCAATCCTCTTAGGCCATATGTGTTCATGGAAGGGGTCATCTGGAAAGTCACGCACAGTCAGTGATGGACGTGATAACCTCCTCTAAACGGACACAATACGTAGTTATTTCCTTGTTCACCTGTTCAAACCCCACCTCCTTGCATACTCACCAGTGCTCAATCCTTTGCACGCACCTCTTCGCAGAAATGTATGGCATTCCAAGGCTGTATTTTTCATTATTTCCGCATTTATAAATAAACACGTGATTAACGACATAAACGACCATACATCATTGTAACGATACATTTTATTTACTTCTGCGGCCATTGACTTCATTACCGCGACAAATAACTGTAAACGTGTGACACATACATTATTTTGTACAATTTGACGGTGCTTCATCTCAACATATATTTCAAACATATTATTTACGGTACTGTCTTCATGTGGAGCACCTATATACCAGGTGAGTCAGCCGCCCCTTATATTATTGCTTTTATGCAGCCCAACGAACGTGTTATGTCATGAAGGTCGATATTTCGGTGGCGCTGCAGTTGACGCCATCCTTTGTATATAGCCTATGTTTTTAAAACTGAAATTACCTGAATTAATGGTCGGGAGAATATCTGGAGAGGAATTAGTATTAGATGTTCACTTTTTTTTTTTTTTTTTTTTTAGCGTATGGCTTTTAGTGATGGGAGTGTCCGAGGACATGTTCGGCTCGCCAGTTTTTTTTGTAGCTACTTCGAGACGGACACCCAATGGGTGAGCTACAAGTACCGTTGGGGAGGAAAGTTGGAAGGGAAGGGCGAGGAGTTGGAAGGTAGCGGCTGTGGCCTATAGTTATGGACCAACACCGGCATTTGCCTGGAAGGAAGATGGGAAACCACAGAAGACCATCTTCAAGGTTGCCGGCGGGGGGATTCGAACCTCCTCGCCTCCCGGATGTGAGCGACTGCCATTAGTCATGCCGTAACGACCACGGCTAACTCACCCGGTAGATGTTCACTGCTCCGCTGTCATAGACCCACCATCCCGCCCTAATAGCAACGCGACTTATATAGTTGAAATCGAAGGTCTGACATCCATCTTTCTCACTGAGCCAGTAATGCCAACCCCACGCATTTGTTACTATTTCACACGCGATATATAAAACAGTAAACTCAGTGACGAGTGAACTAAATTACAGTGTTTTTTATGTACTTGTGTATTTATGTAATTTCTAAATGCACTTTCGTGCGCAATTATACTATCATTATAAACATATTCGTTTCAGAGCTATACGCCCCCATCCGATATAACTTAACCTAACCTAACCTAACCTAATTACGGCGTGTGGTGTATACTATATCGGACATGTTGGCAATTTCTCCTAAGAAACTTTGCGTGTAATGGAAACTTCTCAATTTCTTGGCAATTTCCCCTAAGAAACTTTGCGTGTGTTTGAACTTCAGAATTTCAATAATACTTTTGTTTTCTTTCTTTATTAACAAGTTATGTACTTGTCCACTATACAATACAAAATAGTGGACAAGTACATAACTTATCAAAATCAATACGGAAAAACTTGAAAAAATGACTAAAGTCATAGATATTCATTATTAACATAACTTCAGAATTTAAATAATACACTAGTGTTTTATTTCTTTATTAAGATAACTTCATTTTGGAACACTTTCAATTTCAATAATATACATAATAGAAACTCGTGTGTGTCATGTGGTGAGTTTTGTCTCGTCATGTTGGCAACGTATCGGCTACGTATGACGTGGCGTGTCACATGGGATATGACCACAATGTAAAATGGCGGACGTAGTTGATATAATCAAGATGAAAAATGCTTTTCTTCAGGTAAAAAGCAATATGTCCGGTGCAGACAGTGCCAATTGACTGAAATGTCCTCGCAAAGACTCCCAGAAAGGTATGCCAATCATAAATTATATATTTTCAATATGCTATCTTGTTAAAAGTGATGAAAATGGAGGATGGCGTCTACTGCAGAATTAATGATATTTCTGTGCATGCATCCCGTATGGTACTAATGCACTGTAAGTTTGTCCCGCAAACGATACTGAACCCTATTGGTCCCCCACCCGATATGACTACTGACCGTTCGAATAATATGATGTACCTGCAGTCAATTATGCAGTGCAACATATCACCTGCGATAAGATGTCGTGCCAAGTGGCTGGGTAACGCAAAACATGGAATTACCGCTTAAGACTATGATATAGTGACGTGGAGAGCGTTTGAAACAGTGAAGTAACGTAGTCTAAGAGGCTCTTAATACACGTTTCTTCCAAAGCTGAGGCGTAGGTCAAGTAGAAAATCACTGGACTTCCAATTGATGGACCGGAGTAGCGAAGGCTTGAATCCCTCATTGGAAAATATTTTTGCAACGTTATGAAGCTTCAATGCAACATTCACATGTCATTGTGTGCCACAACATGCAGTCCAATGCCGTTATTACAGTGTTTGTGCGCTACCCACCTGCGCAGCTATACAGTGGGATTGAAGGCGCTTCATTCATTCGCCATGTACTATACGGAAGAATACGTTGGCATGTTTCTTGTTTTCGGGGAGGCAAGAGGGAATTATTTGCAGGCACTACGTCTGTATCGGGAATGATACCCAGACAGGCGACATTCGAGTGGAAATACTATACGCAATATTGAATGACGTTTACGAACAACAGGGGAACTTGGGGCGATAACACCTGTCCGACAGAGGACCATAACGTCTGGTGAGAATGAGGAGGAAGTTATGGACGCAGCTTGCAATGACGCCCACACTAGTACAAGAGTAATTGCACAAGAGGTGAACATTAGCCAGTCATTCGTAAGCCGTATATTGCATGCGCATAAATATCATCCCTACCGTCAACAACTAAACCAGGAGCTCCATTGGAGAGATTTCAAAGCTCGCATGAATTTCTGTCAGTGGTGTTAGGAAATGTAGAAGATGATGTAGCATTTTTATCAAAAATCTTATTCTCGGACGAATCGAGATTCCACAATAATGGTACCGTCAACCGCCATAACATGCACTACTGGAGTCCTGATAATCCCCACTGGGATCGACTGATGGCCCAACAAGTATGGTATGGTGTATGGTGTAAGAATGTATGGTGTGGAATTTTGGGCGATCGCCTTATTGGACCGTATTTTTTGAAGGCCATTTGACAGGCGTACGCTATCTACATTTTCTACGCCTTGAGCTCCTATTTCTGCTGGAGAATGTGCCATTTGGTGATCGTTTAACGATGTGGTTTCAACACGATGGAGCTCCACGCCTCCACCACATGCTACGTTAGCTGTCCGCAAACATCTCAATAACACACATCCAGCAAAATGGTTAGGAAGAGGAGGACCTGTCCCTTGGCCAGCCAGGTCACCTGATTTAACCCCATTAGATCTCCCTGTAGGGGTATTTGAAACAACCAGTGTACACCCAGCATCCAGAAAATCCAGAGCGCCTTTGACAACTCATCGCCGAAACTTGTAATTTAATAACACCGGCCATGCTACAGCACTCTAGAATGTCCATTCAGCGGCGTGCGCAGAGGTGCATAAACCAAGAAGGTCATCACTTCGAGGAGTTGCTACCGTAACAAACCATTGTTAGTGCAGTTAGGTCCCCCTGCCCCCTCCCCCTCCTCGCCTTTCCATCTTTTCGCAGTCTGACCCTGATGACAAATCGGCCTTTCGTAGGGACACATACACTTTCATTTACTGACGATTGGCCTACAAGGTGATATTACGAGATGGTAACAAACTAATTAAAACTTCAATAAGGAATAAAGGAATATCCTCACCCGTACTCGAACTGCTCTCTTCTCTTTGCCATGTTTGCCCCGTGCTTACCACATGAGCTATACTGTACCACGTCAAGCTGCTCGCAGATTACAGTTCTTGTGGGAGTTTTAAAACGGTTGCAAAGTCATTCCATGTTCTACAGAGGTTTCATTAACGTCTTAGATGCTATTGTGTAGGCCGCGTAGGACTGTGCGTACTGGAAGAGCAATTGTTTTCAGTACGAATATAAAATTTCGTGCCTGCGGCACACAATGACATATGATTGTAGCATTGAAGCGTCATAACGTTGCAAAAAAAAATCAATGGGGGATTCGAGCATTCGCTCCTCCGGTTCATCAATTGGAAATCCAGTGTTTGTCTACTCGAGCTATGCCTCAGCTTTGAAATAAACTTGTGTTAAGAGCCTATTAGAGTACGTTACTCCTCCAGTTCGCTGTTTCAAATGTTCTCCACGTCACTATATCGTAGTTATAAGCGTTAATTCCATGTTTTGCGTTTCCCAGCCACTTGGCATGACATCTTCACGCAGATGATATGTTGCACTGCAATAATTGACAGCAGGTACATCATATTATTCGAACGATCTGTATTCATATCGGGTGGCAGAATAATAGGGCTCAGTATCGTTTGCAGGAGTAAGCCTCCGTGGCTTAGGCGGCAGCACGCCGGCCTCTCACCACTGGGTCCGTGGTTCAAATCCCGGTCACTCCATGTGAGATCTGTGCTGGACAAAACGGAGGCAGACAGGATTTTCTCCGGGTACTCCGGTTTTCCCTGTCACAATTTCATTCCAGCAACACTCTCCACTATCATTTCATTTCATCTGTCATTCATTTAATCATTGCCCCAGAGGAGTGCGTCAGGCCTCGGCAGCCGGCACAGTCCATATCCTCGCCGCTAGATGGGGGCTTCATTCATTCCATTCCTGACCCGGTCGGAGACTGGAAGCAGGCTGTGGATTTTCATTCATTCATCGTTTGCAGGATAAACTTACAGTGCATTAGTGCCATACGGGATGCAAGCACAGAAATATCGACCTTCATGACATAACAAGTTAGTTGGGCTGCATAAAAGCAATATTATAAGGGGTGGCTGACTCAACTGGTATATCTAGTTTTGTGTAGTAAGTACAGTACCTTTCTCCCTGTATGAAAAACGTCTTCTACACATTTTGTGAATTATTGATGGTGCACCTTTTGTTGAATTTGTTGTTTAGAATCCAGTTCTATTTATTTATCTATCCCCAGATGTGGATTAAATACTTCTCAACATTGCACGGTACACCACCATGCAAATCACATCCTGTCTGTTCATTACTCTGGTATGCTCGTATCCGAGCATCTGAACACAGCGGAATAATTCAATCTGTGGATAGCAGATGGATTGATAATATCATACGTATGCCTTGCAATTGAACTGGCTAACCTTTGTCGATTCGTTATGATTGTTCGTATCACAGATAGACAGAGCAATGTATTAGAACTCCGAAACATGTAGGCTATAGGTGAATGAAGTTTTACTGTTGTTTAAGAATGGTACAATCATTGAAAAGGAATCGGAGATGTATTTTAGATATTTTATTCTGTAATGCAAGACGCCCATTAATGTACCAAGACACCTCACTGCAATTAGCTGTATGCATTCTGGAAAACATTAGTGATCTTCAAAAACATTTGCTTTTGAAACCCACCACCAGCCTTCCTTTAAATGGATGTCCATTATACATTATTTCAACTCCTGAATACAATTTTCTTGCATATCAATAAAGGACTCAATTTACAAATACACTCGTCGGCACATACACCAAGAAAATACAGGTTACCAAGACAAGGAATTGATAACAGTCATGTTCTAACAACTACAGAAACTATCCAATTTCTTGATAAGGCATAATGCTCAGTGTATTTATTGTATTGGACGCGCTATTTACCATACTTCCAATCCGGGGTTACGCGTACAATAGTATTGATTTTGCTGTCACTTGCTATCTATAAATTCAGGTTTCGTTCGGACAACACGTTGATGAGAACTCATATACGAGTATATTGTGGTGGTTAATATCTATAAAACCTACTAAAAATCCTTTTAGAAATATGAAATAATTACGCCAATACATTCTTTTGTACACACTTGATTAATAACAACAATTAAAATAATAATGATAGTAAAAATACTTGTGGTTATCAGGCCTGTGCACTTGTGTGTGTGTGGAATTGTCTATAAGAGGGTGTTATAGCAATGACTGAATGGGTGCTGGTGTAGATGTAATCAATAGCTCCTCACATTATGTAAGGTGGCCTGAAACTGAAAACAAGTAGTTCCGTGTAGAACTAAATAGCCTATTTTCATATATCCCACTGTTCTTTTCCATTGATATTTTCCTGCCTATTACAAGCATTTTCCAAGAAACATCTATGTAAATATTAATATTTTGCATCACCGACACGTTGGATTTGTGTTCATCAGGTTATTGGAAAGCCAATAGGTGAACTAATAATAATAGACTCTATCAGTGTTGTTGTTTGAGTCTTCAGTCTTTTGACTGGATTGATGCAGACCTCCATGCCTCCCTGTCCTGAGCTAATCGCTTCATCTTTACATAGCTACCACACCCTACATCCAAGGCAATATGTTTAACACATTATAACCTTGGTCAACCCTTACAGTTCTTGTCCACGACCCTTCCTTCCATAACTAAGCTCGCTATTCATGGGTGTCTTAGTATGTGTCCTAGCAACCTATCTCTTCTCTTCATTAGCAGTCGCTAGAAACATCTCTCCTCTGCCACTCGTCTCAATACCTCTTCGTTTGTAACCCTGTCTACCCATCTGATATTCATCATTCTCCTGTAACACCACATTTCAAACGCTTCAATTCTCCTCGTTTCAACTGTATCAATAGTCAAAATTTCACTTCCGTAGAGTGCCACGCTCCAGAAAAACGTTTTCAAAAATGACTTCCTAATGCCTAAACTATATTCGTTGTCAACAGATTCCTTTTTTGTAGAAACGCTTTCCGTGCATGAGTCAACCTACTTTTTATATCCTCCTTGCTTCGTCCATCACTAGTTATTTTGCTTCCTAAGTCTCCTACTTCCTTTATCTTTCACCTGCCAATTTGATGTCCATAGAGGTTTTTGATTTATTTCGGCTGCATTCCAATATTTTTGTTTTACATTTATTAAATTTCATCAGGAATTATTTCCTCAAGACGGAGTCCATACCATTCAAAACCTCATTCAAATCCTCTGGCGTGTTGGCCAAGACGACGATGTCATCAGCAAATCTCAAAGTTGAAACTATTTCTCCTTGACTCTTCACTCCCACTTTAAATTTGTCTCTAATTTCCTTCTTTGCTTGTTCAGTATAAAGATTGAAAAGTATGGGTGATAAGTTGCAGCCTTGTCTTACACTTTTTTGAATACCAGCTATCTCTCATGTCCTTCAGCTCGAATGACTGCTGTCTGGTTTTTGTGTAGATTGTAGATCAACCTCCTATCCCTGTACTTTATTCCAATCGTTTTCAAAATGTCAAACAATTTTGCCCCATCAAAGTTATCAAAAAACCTTTTCTATGTCTACAAAAGCCATGAACGTTCTCTTTTCTTTCCTTATTCTACCTTCCGAAATTAGCCTAAGACGTAGTACAGCCTCCCTTGTTCCTACATTTCTCCTGAAACCAAACTGGTCTTCACCCAACTCCGATTCTATCTGACTTTGCATCATCATGTAAATTATTCTAGACAGGATCTTTGAAGCATGAGTAATCAAGCTGATTGTACGGTAATCTTCACATCAGTCAGCTCCTACTATCTTTGGTATAGGGATATTTACATTCTTCTTGAAATCAGAGGGTACCTCACCTGTCTTGCAAATCCTACACACCAAGTGAAATAACCTGTCCAGACCATCATCACCTATGCAGCGTAGCAACTCAATCGGTATATCATCAATGCCTGGTGCTTTGTTCCTGCTTAAGTCTTCCAATGCTCTGTCAAATTCTGATCTCAATATTAAATCTCCTTTCGCATCCTCATCAATTTCCTCTTCCCTTAACATTACACGATTCTCAATCTCCTTTCCCTTATACGAACACTCTATGTAATTTTTCTATCTCTCAACCTTTTCTTCCCTATCTGTTAGAGGCTTCCCATCTGTGTCCTTAATATTAGAGCACTTAGTCTTCTTTTCCCCAAAAGTATTCTTAATCCTTCGATAAGCTGTGTCTACATTTCCTAATTTCAGACAATTTTCTATTCCCGCACATTTCTCTTTCAACCATTCTTCTTTCGCTTCCTTGCACTTCTTGCTTACCTCATTTCTTAGACGTCTGTATTCTGCTTTCCCCTTTTTATCTCCTTCATTCTTGTGTTTCCGCCTTTAATCCATTAATTGTAGTAAATCCTGAATGATGCACGTTTTTTTACATATTCTTTCTTTCAACCAATATTTTTTCTGCCGATTTTGTTATTTCATTCTTCAAAAGTGCCCATTCTGCCGCAATTAAAGTTTGTATAGGGTTTTTCATTAGTCCTTCTTTGATACTCTTCTTGAAACTTTCGTTTACATCCTAATCTTTCAGTCTCTCTATTGCCCACCATTTTTAAATTTTGACTTTTCTTCACTTTCCTGAACTTTAATCTGCATTTCATAACAACCAGATTGTGGTCAGGGTTTATGCGAGCACCGGGATATGTTTTACAATCCAAAATCTGGTTTCGAAATCTCTGATTGACCATAATGAATACGATTTGGTAACAACCTGTATCTCTTGGTCTCATCCATGTGTAATTCTATTGTGTTTATTGAATAAGGTGTTAGCTATGACCATCTCTTCCTCGGTGCAGAATTCCATCAGCCTGCTTCCTCAATCATTCTCTTCACCTAATCCGAAATCTCCTACTATCTTCCCTTCTCTTCCTTTTCCTATCAAAGCGTTCCAATCTCACTTTACTATATGAGTTTCATCACCCTTGACTTACACCAGAATTTTATCTCTTCCTTCGTAGAAAATGTCAACACCTTCATCATCAGCTTGACTGGTAGGCATATAGACTTGTACCATTGTGGTGCAAGTAGGATTTGTACTGATTTTTGCTACAATAATCCATTCACTATATTGCTAATAATATTCCATACGCTGTGCAAGTTTCCTACTTAATATGAGACATACTCCCGCATAGCCGTTGTTTGATTTAGTGCAAATGACCCTATAATCTCCTGACCAAACGTCCTGTTCTTCCTGCCAGCGCATTTCACTAATCCCAACCAAATCCAAACTCAACCTATTCATTTACCTTTCTAAGTTTTCTAACCTTACACTGCCTAGCAGACTTCTAACATTCCACGCTCCGGACCGTAGAATGTCAGATTTCCTCTTTGTCACTTCTGTGATGTTAAGCCTCTATCATCATACAAAATTTCAGTTTGATTGCTGTAATAGGTTCGCAGATATTGAATTTCATTGAAATCGCTCTAGCCGTTTACATTTCATTAGGGGGACACGAACTCACACACATACACACTGACAAAAGGTGATCTCTCATAAATCAATTTTTTTCATAAAAGAAAATAGGCTAACGAGGAACCTTTTATACATTTTCCTGAGATGAGTGTCGATTAAACCACAGGTTACGGGCTGTCAGAGCTGGGATTTGTAACTTGGATCTCTGGACGTGGACGCCAGAAACAATCGAGACATTGAGGATGCTCATTGAGCGAAGGAACCCTAGGCTGGCTCAGTGATCAGCTCCGAGTAGTCCCCAACAAATCCTAGTCCTTCTCTCTTTCGCTCGGCGCTGTCACAGCTACGTAGGTGATACCCACTCATCGCATTCCAAAGCAGTTATGTAGAGGACATCGCGACTCGCTTACTACCTATTTATACACGGTAATATTTTTTGCCTACGCTCAGTTATGAAAAGAAATAGGCTTATTAGATCAACTTTTGTCGGTGTGTGTGCGTGTGTCCCAATAATAAAGTCTACACGGCCGAAGTCATTTCCATGAAACTCTGTAAGTACGTACTACTACCTCATCCGACCTTGACCGTGCCTTTCAAGTTTTAATTCGTTTCACCAATCCAACATGCTGGCTGCGCGAAAGATTTCACTGGCACTCTATATCTCCACAACAGAAACACTTGTCACCCTAAAATGTTGTACGGTGATGAAGGGTACTACTATATCTTCACCTATAGGTATGTGACATTCAGAAACCTGTTAAATACAAAATCAACATGGTGGCCAAGCGAAGTTAACACATTTAAATGGAATTTTCTCGCGATTTCATCAACCGTTCGCAGTGAAACATACTACGCTAAATATGTGTACTAGCATCTAATATAATTCAATTGTTTCCATAACCTCAACATGGCGGCTGTATGAAATGTCTAAATTACGTGAATTGCTTGTGTCCGAATCATGCAATCGAAGTGAATGCTTGAATAATGAACCTACGCAATAATCTTCATTTAATGGTATATCACTCTATGGCCCATATAAATAACAATCCAACGTGGCGACTATCCCAAATATGTAGACGATTCTCAATATCTACGAATCTATTGCAGCAATCAAACTGAAATTTTGTATGTTGATAGAGGCTATTAACGTACGTTCACCTGTGTGATTTTCAATAGCCTGATGAGCACATGACCAACATGGTGGCCAAGCGAATTTAAAACATTTGAATGAAATGTTCTCGCTATTGATTCATCCAAGCGCTGTGATACTTAATACGGTATATTATTATACAAAATTCAATCTAATGGCTACTAATTTATTTCAATTATTTGTGCGAAATTTCAAAGTTAAGTTTTTATTTCTTGTGTCCTAATCATGCGAACGAAGTGAACGTTTGAAAAATAAACCTACGAAAAATCTTCATCTAATGGTACATAACCTTATTGCCTACATATAGAACAATCCAACATGGTGGCCATCCAAAATATTTAGACGGTTCTCAATATCTACGAATTTGCTACAGCAATAATACTCAAATTTCGTATGTAAATAGAGACTACTAACATAATTTCACATATAGAAATTTCAATAACCTGGTGATGACAATATACTCTTGTCGGTGACGCAAAATTTGTCTGTTTACATGTGTGTGTGAGTATCCCCTATATTGATAGATTGATACGATCTCACTACTCCAACCAATCCCACCTGTGCTCTTCCAATTTTGAGCCATCAATCCACCATGGCGGTCACGTGAAATATTCCACCAGTAATCGTTATCTCCGAAGCTATTGAAGGAATCAACTTAAAATATTATTTGATCATAGAATACAATAAAGTAAGCTGACATATCAAACTTAAAGAACAGAACAGTCACAAACCCAACATGGTCTGGGTGTGATTCCCCACTTTGTCCAGAAATGTAATGTTCGTTTTGTGGATATTGTGTTTTTAAGTCAGATATGTGAGCATACTTTATTGCGAAAATTCCGAATAGTACATAAGCATTTCTGGCGGCTGATCTTTTAGCGTTCATTGACTTTATCGTTTATATTCATTAGCACGATGAATGAAAAATGCAGGTACATTTTGCAAGTGTTGCATTCATGAATTTTAGAATACATGTGAGCATATTTCTAAAATTATACTTTTATGATTGGTATGTTATTGAACAGACGGAAAAGTTCTCGATAAATACCTATCTATATATATAAAGCACAAAGTTTGTCTGTCTGTCTGTCTGTCTGTCTGTCTGTCTGTTATGTATACAAATCCACACCGTTTCACCGATCTGAACCAAAATTTATATACTTACCCTTTGGAACCCTGCGGGTAACCCTGTCAACATTAAATTTCGGACAGACCACCCCATGCCTTGCATTTAGGCCCTTTTGCACAAATCTACACCGTTTCACGGATCTGAACCAAAAGTTGTATATTTAACCTTTGGAACCCTGCGAGTAACACTGTCCACTGAAATTTCGGACAGACCACCCCATTCCCTGCATTTAGGCCCTTTGGTCCAAATCCACACCGTTTCACCGATCTCAACCAAAATTTGTATATTTACCCTTTGGAACCCTGCGAGTAACACTGACCACTTAAAATTTCGGACAGACCACCCCATTCCCTGCATTTAGGCCCTTTGTTCCAAATCTACACCGTTTCACCGATCAGAACCAAAATTCGTATTCTTACCCTTTGGTGTCCTGCGAGTAATACTGTCTGCTTGAAATTGCGGACAGACCACTCCATTCCCTGCAGTTAGGCCCTTTGGCCCAAATCTACACCGTTTCACCGATCTCAACCAAAATTTGTATATTTACCCTATGGAACACTGCGACTAACACTGTCTGCTTGAAATTTCGGACAGACCAGGCCATTCCCTGCATTTAGGCCCTTTTTGTACAAATCTACACCATTTCACCGATCTGAACCAAAATGTGTATACTTACCCTTTGGAACCCTGCGAATAACACTGTCTGCTTGAAATTGCGGACAGACCACTCCATTCCCTGCATTTAGGCCCTTTGGCCCGAATCTACACCGTTCCACCGATCTCAACCAAAATTTGTATATTTACCCTTTGGAACACTGCGACTAACACTGTCTGCTTGAAATTGCGGAGAGGCTACTCCATCCCCTGCATTTAGGCCCTTTGTCACAAATCTACACCGTTTCACCGATCTGAACCAAACTTTGTATACTTACCCTTTGGAACCCTGCGAGTAACACTGTCCACTTAAAATTTCGGACAGACCACCCCATTCCCTGCATTTAGGCACTTTGGCACAAATCTACACCGTTTCACCGATCAGAACCAATATTCGGAAACGTACCCTTTGGTACCCAGCGAGTAACACTGTCTGCTTGAAATTGCGGACAGACCACTCCATTCCCTGCATTTAGGCTCTTTGTCCCAAATCTACACCGTTTCACCGATCTCAACCAAAATTTGTATATTTACCCTTTGGAACACTGCGACTAACACTGTCTGCTTGAAATTGCGGCGAGGCCACTCCATCCCTTGCATTTAGGCTGTTTGGCACAAATCTACACCGTTTCACCGATCTGACCCCAATTTTATATACTTACCCGTAGAACCCGACAAGTAACACTGTTCACTTTAAATTTCGGACAGACCACACTATTCCCTGCTTTTTGGCCCTTTGGCAGAAAACTACACCGTTTCACCGATCTCAACCAGATTTTACATAATTACCCTTTGGAACTCGACGAGTAACACTGTCCACTCGAAATTTCGGACAGACCACTCCATTCCACGCATTTAGGCCCTTTGGCACAAATCTACATCGTTCACAGATCGAACACAAATGTGTTTACTTACCCTTTGGAACCCGATGAGTAACACTGTCCACTTTAAAATTTGGACAGGCCACACCATTCCCTGCCTTTTGGCCCTTGGCACAAAAACTACACCGTTTCACCGATCTCAACCAGATTTTACATAATTACCGTTTGGAACTCGACGAGTAACACTGTCCACTCGAAATTTCGGACAGACCACTCCATTTCCCGCATTAAGGCCCTTTGTTACAAATCTACATCGTTCACCGATCGAAAAAAAAGTGTGTATACTTACCCTTTGGAACCCGATGCGTAACACTGTCCACTTGAAATTTCTGACATACCACTCCATTCCCTGCAAGTAGCTCAGGAATTCCTCGGGGTTGCCAGCTTCCTAACTCACCAGTCATGAGCCCTTGAGGGTGTACCAGAAGTGGTGGGTCTACACACACCCTGCCTCTTTGAGGGCCTTGAGCAGAAGACAGGAGATATTATGAAAAGGAAAAGAAGGCAGACCCCTCGAAGAATGAGGGTATCAGGAAAGATGAGACAAAGCCAATTAAGGCGGGAAATTGAAAGACTCCCTAGCCCTCGGATACCCTAATACAGTCTGGGTCGGAAGAGAACAAGAGTTGACCAAGGGAGGCCGACAGGAAAGAGAATTGAAATAAGCCCGGCACCAGGAAGTAGAAGCGATGCCAGACTCAGCTGGGGTTCCGTGGTCGCCAACCCGCGTCCCACAAGTTGTGAGACCCTGGGGGGGTGTCAGTTGTGAGAATAGCTTGCTGATTCATCGCGAGGTGACTTGAGAGTACTTTCCAGAGCCCGCCGTGTTATCTCCTGCTGTCTGTGCTGATGCCAGCACAGGGCCGTTGCGAAACAGTGAGTGATTCCCGGTCAATCAGTATAGGACGGGGAACCCCGAACGTGTGTCATCATATTTCGTCATCATCTGCGATCATCTCAGGTTCGTGCAGCTTGGACCTATATTCTTTGTCTTTGCCGAGCAGTACGCTCTTTCACTAGACGCATCCAGTACAGGCCTAAGCCAGAAAATAAGGTTGAGACTTTGAAAGACATCGAAGCTAGACACCTGAATTACCTATATCAGTTTTAAAATAACACCATGTTCGTTTAGTAGTCATTTTTTCACTACCTTATTATTATCATCATAAGTGCAAATGACCTAGATGTTACGCGCATCATACCAATAATCACCGCCGCATAAAGTCTTTCTCGGCTGTGATTTTTAAAATATTTATTTTTGGTTGGTTGGTTCTTAAGTTTAGGGGCTGTGACAACGTGGTCATGTAGCCCCGTGTACTTTGGGTGTGTGTAGAATCTGTCTGATAACCGGTGTTAAATGTGATGACTGTATTAGTGTGTGTTATCTGTTTTTTAATTTAAGTACAAACTGCAACTTAGAATTCTTCAAATAGTTCGTACTTTTGCCGCCAAGCGCCACCGTCAACGACTACTAGGCCAAGTTCGGAACTTAGCTACTAGACGCCACTGCAGTCGGCTCTTGGCAATGGACGTAGACATCTATGAGCGTTGTTTACCTATCCAATTTAGCTTCACACAGGTGTAATTAGTGGAAGGTTCTTTAACATGCCATAAATCTGACATGGGACCGCTGGCTTTACTTCCCCTCCGAAGAAAGGCATACTGATGGATTTTTAACGCTCTTAAAATATCCGACGGCTTCGGCTGGGTTTGAACCCGCTATCTTGGGCATAGAAGCTCAGCATGCTACCAAATACGCCACCGAAGCCGCCATATAGTTATTTTTATTACAGTACATTGTGTACATTATACGTTGAAGTGTCAATTCAATACCGGTAGTAGTTTCCCTTATCATCCTGATCATAAGAGCAAATGACCTACAGTAGATGTTACGCCCATTACACCATTAATCACCACACACAATAAGTCTTCCTCGCCTGTGAATTTTGAAATATGTATTTCTATTACGGTAGTTTGTAAGTTTGACGTGTCAATTCAACAGTAGTTTTTATTATCATCCTTATCAAAAGGGCAAATGACCTAGATATTACTCCCTCATTGTCTTTGGGGGCAAATGACTTAGATTTTAAGTCCATTATATTTCTAAGGAGACCTTAAAACATTATCATCATTCCACCGGGCGAAGCCGGGTACTACTGCTAGTACAGTATATAATAATCATTTGTCTCAGATATATTTAGCTTATTTACTAGTTTGGATTTAGAGGGGGCAGGTCAACAGTGGAACCCATTTTCATTCTGAGACAGAACATAGAAAAGAGTTGGGAATATGAGAAAAATATGGTAATGACTTTTATTGATCTAGAAAAGGCTTATGATAGCATCCCTAGAACGAAAGTTTGGGAAAGCTTAACAAATAGGGGGATAGGCAAGGAACTGAGAACCATGATAAAAGGAATGTGCATGGATTGCTACAGCAGTGTGAAGACTAGAGTGGGGACGTCATAATGGTTTAAAATTGACACTGGACTAAAGCAAGGAAGTGTGTTGTCACCATTATTATTCTTAATGGTGATGGATGACATCATGAAAGACTATAGTAGGGCAAAGATTATGGTAATGCTGTTTGCAGACGATGATGTGATCTGGGGCGAGGATGAGATGGAGGTACAAGAACAGTTAGACGTAATAAATGAAAAGATTGAGCGGTGGGGATTGAAGATATATGTGGAGAAGAGTAAAACAGTGGTGATGAATAGAGGTAAGAAAGAAGGAAAAGGAGTAATCAAAGTAGGAGATAAGGAATTGTAAGTGGTGAAACACTTCAAATACTTGGGAAGTGAACTGACTGAAGATGGCCGACTAGATTTGGAAATTAGCAGAAGAATGCAACTCGGGAGTGCTTTCTATCAACAAGTACGGGGACTAGTATGGAACAAGGATATACCCATTAAGGCTAAAGAAGTTATGTACAAAGCGTATTATCTTACTATAATGATATATGCAGCAGCAACTTGGACAATGACTAAGAGGGATGAGAGAAGAGTACAGGCAGCTGAGATGAGATTACTGAGAAGTATGGTCCAGAAAACGAGGAGAGAGAGAGTGAGAAATTAAGATATACGGATAGAATTGGGAGTACAGAAACAAGATGACAAACAGATTGAGATGGTTTGGGCATGTCAAACGGATGAATGAAGTAAGGCTACCAAGACGAGCACTGGAACGACGGATGACAGGGAGGAAAGGATGAGGAAGACCAAAAATGCGTTGGATGGACTCGATGAAGAATAGCATAAGTAAACGGAACATGGATTGGAACAACGTGTCGGAAGAGCAATGGTGGAACGACAGAACAAAGTGCAGACGAACCATATTTGCCCCCACCCAGTGTCAACTGGAAAAGGGGAAATGAAGATGATGACTAGAGCGGTCATAATTAACCGATAATATGAGTTGACTAGTCTATGCCTCTGAATTAATTTACCTTTCTTATGGGGAAAATCACCCACCTGAATTTTCTACTGTTGCTCCCTTATTTGTGTTCCTTTGAAAAAGTCGCTGGTACAGATAAAATGTGCCACAGTGAAGTACTATATATTCTGGTACATCATTTTGTTATGAATATTATACAGTATATTATAGATAGGGTAACTATGTAAGATGTAACTATGAACAAATGCTTTCAAGTGCTGAAGACGGATGATGGGAGGTATCTTTAGCATAGGTGGCAGCTTAGTTTTTAACCATCCTAAGAACATCATTTTTGTTATAATAAAGTTTGTCTTTCTTGCCTATTTCCTGAAAAGTTTGGATATTGATTTACGAATTTGAAATGTTTGCCCTATATTTCATCAAACTGTACGTCATAAACCAAAAGCTATTTGGCCCATAGCATGCATAATTTTTTAATTGTCAGAGGAGTTTTGTAACGTGATGGGAAAATGGAGGATATAAAAATACGTTGTGTTTTTTTTCACTGAACTTCTTGTTTTCTTTATGGTCTGAATAAAATACCAACGAAGAATTTTTATTGTATGTTAATTTATTGAACATATTTTTGCCATTCTTCATTTTTTAATTTGAAGATTATTTTCTATTGACTTTAATTTTGATAATTTAATTTATTCCAAATTTACACTCTAAATAGTTATTCATAGCCTGTTAACATCATTTTTACCAATAATTCCAGTGTCTGTTTTCTTCACCAAGGAATGAATGCTTACATACAAATAATAAGCATTCAACAAGGAGTAGCCTATCTCTCCGAAGAACAGCCAAAGTAAAGGATAATTTATTATTCTCGTGCATCCAAGTGGAGAAACTATAACGGTGCATAAACGTTGAAATATACAAGCTTTGATTTGACAACATATTCTTCATATGAAACTAAATTATTGAAGAAAATAAAATTTAGTTGGATGTATATTTTAAATGTGACAAGGTTACTGAATCTAACATATTTAACCACTAAGAGTACTGTAACCTTCCGTCTGTAATATACACTTGAATTTGTAGAAAATACAAATAAAAACAATAAAAAATCAGTCGGTCACTCTGGGTCATAGCCGGGTTATAAATTAGAATCACGTTGGCACTGATGCAAGTCTACATGTGGGATCTCCTAATTACTTATAGAAAGACATTGAAAAGGAATTCAATTCACAAACATTTATCTGTCGGACAGCAACAAAGCGATACCAAAAAATAAGTACTTCCTTGCGCTATCACTAAAATGTGCAGCGACATCAGCAATCGAGCTTATGACTGGTGCCTCTCAACTATAAAAATGATATAGTCATTGAGAGTGTTCGTTTGTTTCGATTATGACCGACGCGTTACAATTAATTGTTTTACTCCATACATGGTAGACTGCACCATCATCTATCTAATTATTAACTGAACTAAGGAATGCTGCCTTTCGCTGTCCTACTTCCTAATATGTACACTTGTAATAAATCTCGAAGTCATTTTCAAACTAGATCAATACCTTTATGACGTAAATTATCCAGAGTTTGTAGTTCAAAATTGAATTTGAAAAACCAATATATTTCTTTGAAATGTCACTTATAGAGGCACAGCATTATTGTATTCATAGACCTGACATTTGTCACTAAGAATGGGTTGCCACATACAGTTTTTGATGAAAGTGAAAATAATAATAATAATAATTTTTCATAACTTCCCAAATGTAATTTTTGACACTTGGCTGTGCTTTCCATTACTGCTCGACACTTTAATTAGTGGATTCATCGCATTAGAACACTGATCATACTCAAGTAACCACATGAATTTGCAATACATTTGACGTGATGTCATTACACCTTCCAAACAGATTCGATGATTATTATAAAGTTTGTTTGATGTGGAAATCTACATATTGGACTGACATTTTTAATTATTCGAAGCATTGTATACACATTATGGGGCAGAATTGTCACTCTCTCAATATGTCCCATTTACCAGAAGATTAACTCTTAAACCATCTGAGCTGATACTCAGGAAACAATATTTATTAATCTGGGATTACACACATATCCCTATACCATTATCTTCTACTCATAAGTAGAACATTTATACTTCAATTATCGCATATCCAGTATTAGCTTAAGGATCGTTTGATCCCTCACTCTCAATCAATTATTTATAAAAAATATTGTTATGTCCCGGTGTCGATTCCACCTTGAACCGTACCGGATATTCAACCCTGGTTCAGCCCAGGTCATCAGAGTCATCAGTTAGAATCGGTCCTAGGGTCTAATGTGATAGCGAACCTTTGGACCATCATATGTAATGCTTCTTCCAATTGCTTCATTTGGACAGTTAACTCTTCTTTAGTTTCTGTCAACCTATTCCCTAAGTGTGTAATTTTTTCTTGGACTTGAATATCCACTAAAGCAATTCGAGCTTCTAAAGTATTGGAGTTTTCCTGAATCATATATTTGACAAATTTGATCTGTATTTTAAGAGCGTGATAATTATCCCGGATCATATTTTCTACTGGAGCGAGTGCAGCAGAATGATCACCTATTTGGGTTGCTAGATTAACCTCTATAAATTTAATCTTTTCCTTAATTATCTCCGAACTATTTTGAATTTTATTTTCAAGTATTTATGAATTACTTTGAATTTTATGTTCAATTTTAATTTCAAGGGTTCTGAATTACCTTGAATCTTATTTTCAAGTATTTCTGAACAATTTTTAATATTATCTTGAAATTTATATTCAAATGTTTCTGAGCTAGCTTGAATCTTTTTTTCAAGTGTTCCTGTATTTTATTTCATTTGCAAACTTAACTCACTAGAACAAGAGAGTTGTCTGCTAACCTATTATTTAGGGTAGTCAATATAAACTTCGAGTCGCTCTCTCCACTAGACATAATAATATTATCACAATAAATATACACCGGTATGACGAACAATTACCGACACAAAATGGACTTATAACTAAGGTTTAATTATTTAGAATCATTCTGCCATGAATTTACTTCCGTAAACGTGAATTGATATTCTTTTATAAAAACATAATATAACCTTATTATCATCCCAGACGAAATAAAATTACTCCTCACTCCATGTTCTGTGTTGTCACAACAAGAGTAAATCTAATTCAAACAATGAATCAAAATCCAAAAACAACGATGCCCACCGGATCGAGTGCAACATTACTCTATCTAGGACCTTCGGTTGGGTTGCTCTAATCCTAGCATCGATCCCCATCACAAGCGAGGCAGCATGAGTACAATGTGCGCACGAGATCAGGTCTCAGGGCGTCCTGGGTTATGCTAGCTAATGATTACTGCACACTGTCCTCATGCTCCCCGTAAAGGATGTAAGGAATACACGAACACAACACATACACGAAGTGAGAACACACACTTAAAAAGAAAATCAATTCACAAAAATATATTCAAAAGATCTGCCTGACAGCAACAAAGCGAAACCAAAAAATAAGCACTTCCTTGCGCTATCACTAAAATTGCAGTGGCGTCAGCAATCGAGCTTATGACAGGTGCATCTCAACTATAAAAAACATCGTCTGTCATTGAGAGAGTTCGTTTGTTTCGACTATGATCGGCGCGTTACAATTAATTGCTTTACTCTATACATGAGAGACTGCACAATCATCTATCTAACTAATAACTGACGTAAGGAATGCTACCTTTCGCTGTCCTACTTCCTAATATGTACCCTTGTAATAAATCTCTAAGTCATTTTCTCACTCGCTCAATGCCTTTATGACGTAAATTATCCAGAGTTCGTAGATCAATATTGAATTTTAAACACCAACATATTTCCTTGAAATGTCACTTATTGAGGCACAGCATTATTAAAACTCATAGACCTGACATTTGACACTACCAATGGGTTGACACATCAAGTTTTTGATGAAAGTGAAAATATAATAATACTAATACATTTTCATAACTTTCCAAATTTAATTTGTGACACTTGGCTGTGATTTCCATTACTGCTTGACACATTAATTAGTGGATTTATTGCATTAGAACACTGATCATACACAAGTAACCACATGAATTGGCAAAACATTTGACGTGACGACATTACATTTTCCAAATAGATTCAATGATTATTATAAAGTTATTTGATGTGAAAGTCTATGATATTGGACTGACATTTTTAATTATTCGAAGCACGTTATACTTATTAAGGGGCAGGATTGTCACTCCCGTAACATGTCCCATTTACCAGAGGATTAACTCTTAAACCATCTGAGCTGATACTCAGGAAACAACAATTAAAATCGGGGATTGCACACTTACCCCTATACCAATTTCTACTTATAAGTAGATCAATTATACTTCAATTACCACATATCCAATATTAGCTTAAGGATCGTTTGATCCCTCACTCTCAAACAATTATTTATAACAATATCATTATAATTTATCATACTACAATGGTATATCAATGATCGTCACTGTTCACCAGAATTCAGTGTTCGAAAAATATGTAGAGTTATTGTCATTATACATGTAAAATATTTTATTAATTAATGCTTGTTCTAAATAGTGTCAATGAATGATTTTGAAGTGTCACTAGTCTTGCTGCCTCCTAAAACATAGGGTAATACATCCTATAATATTAACTCAAACGAAAACCTTGAGGATCCACCTCATCTACACGTATAAGCGTAAACTTCAGGCAACAATATAAATAACTTAAAGTGTTCGCATGGCATTATAGACGCAAATTTACGGATTATTAGGACATTCATGGCAAAAATAAGATTCACATGACAAGCTGGAAGGTTTCTACCTTATAGATATTTTGAAGTTGAAGATCGCCCGTCGCGGAATAAAACCAAGCACCACGATTCCAAGAGGATCCCATCCTTGGAAAAGGTTCCTTCCCAGCATTCGCCTACTGCCATCTCCACGTCCACAGCTATATGCCAGGGATTGGCATCGTTCCCAGTACTAAATTCTGCAACCTCGGTACTGTTCGCCTCACCATTAGGCTTGCTAGCCTGACATCTTCTTCAAGCAGCTGGTCGGTGATATCACTCGTCCTTGCCTCGTACAAATATGGTCACACGTGTTCGGAATTATAGTGTTGAAGTCCTCAGTCTTTATAGATTGCCTGGCTGACTGAATAACATCGCAAGTTAACACAACTATCACTTTTTAAATATCGGCTTAATATTGGATTCCTTAAGCACAGTGTTCATTGAATCGTTATATTTCACAAGTCCATAACATCATGGTCAACAACTTCATATTTAAATATGTTTCCAGTCCACAAAGTGTTGAACGTTTGAGCAGAGCTCATAAACAGTCAAATAATAAGTCAGCTAATATAAGAACAAGTCTATGTCCACATACCCTTGCTTTTCCAAGATTCTCGTAATATGTTCGTAATAAATTTCAAACGTAATTTTTCTCAATCACTTTGATAGCACTTTTCAGAGCATGGTAACACTGTATGATATAATACCGCTCGATATTATTCACTTCACACACTAGTGCAAATAATAACTTTGCTGCAGAGTATGTCAATAGACAAACGCGCAGAGTTACGTTGTATTTTAACTTTTGAAGATTATAACAACGACGCAACTGACATTCACCTCAATAACAACACGACGATAATACTGATGACGAGCATCATCACGATGACAAAACCTTGATGACCAAACCACACCTCAGCTCTCCAAGCTCCAGCTTATATTGGACTCCAAAATCAAGTATCGATCCTCGCAGTCATATTACGTAATGCGATACTCTGCCGTTTATTGGCTCTTTCGTTGGAACGTTCTGGAATATTTCTTCAAGATATTAAATATTCATATAATGAACAGGATATGAACTTAAAATAATATTCTCGTGTGCCTATGACAAGGATATCCATATATTATGTGAAACAAGTATAATACTCAAGCATTCAGCCTCCTCGCTACGTCTCATCAGGGCACAATATTGAATTGGGAATTCACAATTGGTATACACTACACAGCAATTATTGCACCTTGGACAACTCAACTTGCTTGACTGTTGTCCCAAACGAAAATATTTCTCTGTTTTACAACAAAAACAATAATGCATTATTAATTTAATTTGCCTTCATTTACATGACATTGCCATCATGTATTTTAATCTGCCATTATTTAGTTCACTTTGATATAATTTGCCTTTATTGGCCAGCATTTACTTGAATTAACACCAATTAACAGAATTATCAACAATGATCTGATCTTAGTTAGCAACAATTATTTAGTATTAATTGTCTGAATAAGCAAAAACTTACTAGAATTAGCAACAATGATTTGATCTGAATTAGCAATAAGTGGTTAGCAACAATTTTATGATTTGAATTAGCAACAATTGTCAGGAATTGCAACAATTAACTGAATTAGTAACAATTGTTTTTAAACATTGGCAATGTTTAATAGAATTGGCAATTGTTTATTAAAATAGGCAATTATTTATAAAATTGGCAAGTGTTTCGTAGAATTTGCAATTGTTTATTAAAAATAGGCAATTATTTATTAAAATGGGTAATTGTTTCTTAGAATTGGCAATTGTTTATTAGAACTGGCAATTGTTGACTAGAACTGGCCATTGTAAATTCGCATCGGAAATTTTTTATTAGACTTATCACTTGTTTATGAGAACTGGCAATTATTTACGAGAACTGGCAATTGTTTATTTGACTTGGTAATTGTTTATGAGACTTGGCATTTGTTCTTTAGAATTGGCAATTGTTTACTAGAACTGGTAATATGTTATTGGAACTGGCAATTGTGTACTAGTACTGACAATTGTTTACAAGTACCGGCAATTTTTTATTAGAACAGGCAATTGTTTATTAGACTTGGCAATTGTTTATTAGAAGTAGCAATTGTTTATTAATATTGGCCCGGGTTCGATTCCCAGCCGAGCCATCAGGGATTTTAATCTCCTGGGGTTAATTCCCGTGGCTCGGGGGCTGGGTGTATGTGACGTCTTCATCATCACTTCATCCTCATTACGACGCGCAGGTCGCCCACGGTCGTCAACTAGAAAAAGACCTGCATTCGACCTCTCCGGAGGCCACACGATCATTATTATTTTACTATCAATTCTACTAAATCTAAGAAACGAGGAATTTCCTATCATTGCGACTCCGTTCCTAATTACAATATTATAGTGTACTTAATCCTGCAACATAACTTTATGTTCTTTGCTCTATAGGGCAATTATTTACATTTACAACGGTATAACGAATTAATTAACTTACACTTGACACCTAACTTAATTTTTCTGAATTTTGAACTTCTATTTGTTTCCATCCTGTCAATAAAATACACATTGATCGTAATTTAATTTGTGTTATTGCCCTAACACAGATTAATAAACGGACATATAATTATGTTACACTTTCTAACGATAGTCGGAAATTTCGTCTTGCTGTTAACATATATCGATTTACGTTTATCGAAGTCAAATACCTCCGTGTTTCATGTTCCAACTTGCTGGTATACTAGTATCTACATGTACGACAGCATGAACTAAAATATAGATCGAGAATTGTGACTTTCATTCAAAAACCTCATATTATCTCACCACTTCAATTACTTCATTAAACAACTTGACTGCCGTATGTACTGCTCTTCAATAATAAAGAATAGATCTGTTACTACGTATATTAAATCATAGACTGTGGTTAATGCAGAACAAGGGTTGATTGTGGTGCTTACCCCGTAGTTCCGTCGAGCCATTTATACTGAGTACTGAGTACCTATTGTATTTCTAGTGCAATTCCTTTCTATCTCAAGGCACCTACTGTATTAATAGGGTTTACCGAGCATTTATTATCTTGTACTATAGGTGTTAAATATCACTTATGTTTTGGTTAGGACTTACAACTGGCCTAATTTGTACATTTCTAACATATTATAGCATTCCTCGATCCTTAAGTAAAATTATATAAAAATTCGTAATTATCTGTTATACTCGTAATCATTGTAGGTTGCATGGGATATCAACCCTGTTACAGGTCTAGTCGTTCATCTTGCAACTCTCCAGAGGTTGATAGATATTTCCTCCCGTCCTGGCGTCTCTCCGTTGCATAGGATTATACATTTCTGGAATTTCTACTTATAATCTAAAACAAAGAAATCAATCTTAAATTAAAAATTCAAATTCACAACACTGATTAGTTCTCGCAAGGCTGACGTATACTTTTGCGCACTCGTGTTAAATATACACACATCAAAAAAAGTTTTGCATCACCTCGGTTCCAAGAGTTCCGGAACCGTTAAATACAAAGGGAATAGAGATCAACACAAACAACATTTCAGCTCGTTTTATTGCTCATGAGACCCACACATTGCATGTTGTACCATCATACAGCTAGACTTTCAGCATTTGTGGTCCAGATTGCAGTACACACCACTACCTCTAATACCCAGTAGCACGTCCTCTTGCATTGATGCATGCCTGTATTCGCCGTGGCATACTATCCACAAGTTCATCAAGACACTGTTGGTCCAAATTGTCCCACTCCTCAACGACAATTCGGCGTAAATCTCTCAGAGTGGTTGGTGGGTCAAGACGTCCATAAACAGCCCTTTTCAACATATCCCAGGCATGTTCGATAGGGTTCATGTCTGGCGAACATGCTGGCCACTGTAGTCGAGCGATGTCGTTATCTTGAAGGAACGCATTCACAAGATGTGCACGATGAGGTCGAGAATTGTCGTCCATGAAGACAAATGCCTCTCCAATATTCTGCCGATATGGTTGCACTATGGGTCGGAGGATGTCATTCAGGTATCGTAAAGCCGTTTCGGAGCCTTCCATGACCACCAGTGGCGTACGTCGGCCCCACATAATGCCACCCCAAAACATCAGGGAACCACCACCTTGCTGCACTCGCTGGACAGTGTGTCTAAGACGTTCAGCCTGACCAGGGTGCCTCCAAACACGTCTCCGACGATTGTCTGGTTGAAGGCATATGCGACACTCATCGGTGAAGAGAACGTGATGCCAATTCCGTGGGGTCCATTCAGCATGTTGTTGGGCCCATCTGTACCGCGCTGCATGGTGTCGGGGTTGCAAAGCTGGACCTCGCCATGGACGTCGGGAGTGAAGTTGCGCATCATGCAGCCTATTGCGCACAGTTTGAGTTGAAACACGACGTCCTGTGGCTGAACGAAACGCATTATTCAACATGGTGGCATTGCTGTCAGGGTTCCTCCGAGCGGCAATCCGTAAGTAGCGGTCATCCACTACAGTAGTAGCCCTTGGGCGGCCTGAGCGAGGCCTGTCATCGACAGTTCCTGTATCTCTGTACCTCCTCCATGTCCGAACAACATCGCTTTGGTTCACTCTGAGACGCCTGGAAACTTCCCTTGTTGAGAGCCCTTCTTGACACAAAGTAACAATGCGGACGCGATCGAACTGCGGTATTGACCTTCTAGGCATGGTAGAACTACAGACAACATGAGCAGCGTACCTTCGTCCTGGTGGAATGACTGGAACTGATCGGCTGTCGTACCCCCTCCGTCTAATAGGCCCTGCTCATGCATGGTTGTTTACATCTTTGAGCAGTTTTAGTGACATCTATGAACAGTCAAAGGGACTGTATCTTGGATACAATATACACAGTCAACGCCTATATGCCGGAGATCTGGGAACCGAGGTGATGCAAAACTTTTTTTGATGTGTGTATATGTAGCTTAACACTGTGACTATCCGTACACTAGCCATATAGCCTATAGTGTAGACTGCTTACTGGTGTGTGTATCACTACTAGGCCTAGTCCCTACTCTACCAGTACTGTCAAATCACTCAGGGATTCCTCTTCTGCCTCAATAAACTGGATGCTATTAGTCCGTATTGCCCCTACTCAATACAGAGCAATAACTCAGAAATGGACTCCTTTGAACAATGTCCGTGTCACTTAAAATCAGGGATCGACTGCCACAGGCTCCCGCCTATTCAGGCGATTTCGAACTACAGTAGGTAATGCGTGATTCCTACTTGATTCAGAACATTTTACTTGTTATTCCCCTACTAAATTCAGAGCACTTCTTATAAAATCGAGTTGTTTCATGTAATACATTGTCACCCTTCATCTGGGGGACAGATCGACGCTGGCTACCGCCATACAGGCGTCCTCAACCTGAGTGACCATGGCTGCAGGCTCGCTCCCAATATCGAATCTGAGCTCGGACCCTGAATTGGAGTACCGGTAGTCACGTGATCTTAATTCCCCTAAAATGGGTGTATGAAGTTACGATCCTTATTTTCTGATAAATCGTGATCTGTAGATTCTGATTATGGTCTTTACTTTAATTTAATTTTCGATCAATCAAATTTTCGTAATTAACGAAGCGTGGGTATTGGGTCTCCATATAATTTTCCGCTGTTTGTCCGCCAACTCGAGTCACCCTGCCATGAGCATAATAGACTTTTGGCCCTCAACCCCATAATTATTATAATCCGATTATAATGCAGCCTTTAGTTATCTCATAAATATGGGCGTAATTTTACAAAAAGTTGGCTTCTCCCCATCCGTTTCTAGATCGGCCTCATTAGCAGGATCTACTGATTATCACGTGCCGTACGTGTTAATTGGCGCCACCCCTCGCTTGAGAATTAAGGAAGGTTATTCCCTTACTTACCAGCTCCATGCGATATCGCCTTCTGTTTGTTTATTCGAGCTGATATCGGAGACTGTCCCCCACCTATGTGGCTTGGTTTGTGACAACTTATTCCTCTCCACAGGCTTAAATGTCATAATATAGTTTTCTTTCGCTGCGCATTGTATTTTAATGCTATGTTCATAGGTATCTAGCCCATCCCCCTAGGTTACAGTACAGTTCAAAATTTACGAAGTTACTGAATCTAAACTTTTAGAAACACACCAACTAAATTCCTTAGAAATAGTTAAGTGTGGTAAAGTGGTAATTAACAGATCACCATTTTGGTGTGCAGTAAAGTTAAATATAACGGAGTTTATTGACTCTGACCACCATAAATGACTGTGTCTCAATTGTACGAGAAAGACGTGTAACCCCCAAAGAATGACTAAGCAATCGTAGGTGGTTAATCACTGAATCAAGGGTATATTTATTAAAACGAAACTAATGAGTTCAAATCTTGTGGTAGTCGCAACCTCAGATACTCATCCAGTATCGGAAAACAGCATGAACACTAGCGGGCTGTTCCTGCCTCACGCGTTCTTCATGACTCCGTACCATGAACAATTCTCTAAAGCTACTTTACCATTATTCTTTCCAGTTCCTTCCAGAATAAAGGAATTTCAAATCATGCGCACTATATTTGGAAACTCTGTATTACAGTTATGGAACTTTAAATTGACTAGGACACTTGGTGGTGTAGTGGCCAGCATTCTTGGCTGTCACCTCTGTGGTCTGGGTTTGATCCCCCGCTTTATCAACAACTTTAATCTTGTTCTGAGGGTTGGAACAAGGTTAACTCAGCCTAGTGGGTAAAAACTGAGAATAGCTAGTATCATACCAACATCAGTCATCCTAGAAGTGATTTCCCCACTTCTAATCCCAAAACATTAAGGTATAGTTCCCAAATTAATGCCATGGCCAACTTCTTACCAACTCTAACCTCGGTCTCAAACATGCACAGTTAGAGACAGAACAATAACACTGGTTTTCGGATAAACTCTACACACACTCAAGTGTACAGGACTGATGACCAGGGACCGGAATTTTTGAAACTGCGTATGCGCATATGCAAATGCATATTTTGTGGGTTTATTGGTTGTATTGTGTATTCTGAACAAAACAGCATATTTTAGCATATACATTTGAAATTAAGTATAATTTAAGGTATCTCGAACAAAATTGGTTTCTTCTGTGTGTTGGACATTCCTTGTAAGCCACTTTCTGAGCAACAGATAACGAAATAACAGTTTTTTACGCCTGGCTTTTCAAGAAATACATGGAGTGTGACATTCCTTTCACCATCTGAGCAGTATCCCTTGTAAGCAACTTTCTGACGAACAGATAACGAAATAACGGTATTTTATGCAAACATGGTGCCTCAAAATGGCTAAAGAGAAGAGGAGCAGAAATTATTAAATCATCGGGTGTCAGGTAATAGTGATTATTTAACTGATGGCGTTGTCGTCAAGTAGGCCTATGCTCAAAGGAAGTGAAATGTGAAAAGAAATTTCAACTTAAACAAAATGCAAAGATGTTTGCACATATTAGCTTACGGCAAAGGAGGGAATGAGGAGTGAAAAGGTACGGTTTACTGTTAAGGGCATATTTTTCAATTTTAATGCATATATTCTACATTTTAGTGCATAATTGCATATATATTTTAATCGATATTAGTGCATAAATGTCCGGTCCCTACCAATGACCGCTAGATGAAACATGAACAACTTAGATTGAGTAGCATATTGCTTATTAAATACGTATTCACTCAATTCGGAAATTATGTATACAGTTCGATATGTACTCTTAACTATATGTAGTTGTTGATCAATTTAGGGGCTTTGTGACATCGTGGTCATGTTGCCCCGTATACTTGGGTGTGTGTAGAATTTGTCTCATAACCTTCGTCACTGAGTTGCCTGTACTAGTGTGTGTATTTGCAATTGTGGTAGGATTTGGGTAGAAATTGGCCGGGGCTTTAAGTTAGGTACCATCCCGGCGTTTGCATGCAGTAGAAATGGGGAAACTACAGAAAACTATTTAAAGGACGGCTGAGGTAAAAATCGAACCCACCTCTTCTCAGTTTAGCCTCACGAGGCTGAGTGTACCCCTTTCAAGCCCTCAGATCAGAATGTCATTTCTTGGCAGAGCTGGGAACCGAGACCGGGCCACCGCAGTGACAGCCAAAAATGCTGGCCCCTTCGCAGCAACTAACTATAAGAGCATCACATCTATTTGTTCAATTGCCAGAATATATTGTCAACTGCTTAAAAACCATTCCTTACTGGGAAAACGCCGATATAAAATGTGTCGTAGTTGTATTTTTCAGCGATATTATCAATAGTTATAATCCTCACATGTCAATAACTCGAGCGAAATGCAGTATAACCTACGGATGGAAGTCCACACTGTGGAAAGTGACCTGAAACTGGGAGCTGTATTACTGCCCATTATTGATTCTAACTTGACGTCAGGAAATTTTAATGTATTCTGCTATAGTAAAGTTGACAGAGAAAGAGCCAGGGCCGGGATTGATTGATTGGACGCTGTAAATCTCAGCGGCTGGTTTAATTAACTTTTGTGTGTGTGTACGTGTCAGTTGAGTCCACACGTCTAGAAGCCAATGTAAAGCCATTTTACTTGCTGCACACAATGAACGAGCTTGCTATTTCGTGAGATGGAAAAGGATTGTAGGAATGTAGATACCCAGCCAGATAAATCAACACTACCCTACTAGGTAAATGACTAGGAAATTCACGACGCATACCGGTCATGCAACAACACTACTAATTAGTTACACATTTACTAGAAATAAAATATCCATAACAAGATAGTAGGACATGAATCTCGGATCTCGAGGGTGAACGGTGAAATTGAGATAAAGTGAATTCTAGTAACTAACCGGTAGTATTATCGCACGTCCATTGCGAGTAGGGAAGCAGTGACAGTTCTGCCCCCCACCACCACCACTACTCCCAATGCGAGCCGATAACTCCCGAACCCGTGGTCGGAGATTCACGAATGAGGTGTCGTTGGACTCAAGCTGACGGGGGCTTTGCTATGGACCATTCGTTATATTTTTTTTTTAAATGTTTGAAAATTTTTGTTTTTGAAAATAGACGATAGTTAAAAAAAACATGATAGAACATTGTGCAATAGCTTAAACGAACGATCATTATGTCCTTTATTTTTTATAATAAAATTTTTAATTTTTAATCTTATTTTGAAAAAAGGGTAATTTTGAAATTCTTATATTTTGGAAACTAAAGAGTTTACAAAACAAATTGTTTGACATAAATGAATGGCCCTGACCCCCTCTACCCGCAAAATAAATTTCAAGCCTCTAGGACTAAAACTGTGCAGTAGGGGAGCAGTGACAATTCTAAATAGTGACACGAGCAGCTCGGCTACGCTGACCTTTTATGTATATTTCGCGAAACCATGGGCATGCGACATATCGTTGGACTCGGGCTGACGTGCTCTTTCCTATGGACCATTCGTTATATTGAAAAATTTTGTTTTTGATAATAGGTGATAGTTTGAAAACCAAACATGATATAATGTGGTGCAATAGCTTAAACGAACGGTCTCTATGTCCTTTATTTTTTATAATAACACTTTTATATTTTTTATGTTTTTTTGAAAACAGTCCAATTTTGAAATTCCTATATTTTGGAAACTAGGAACTTTACAAAAAAGTTTGTTTGACGTAAATGAATGGTCCCTACCCCTCTACCAGCAAAATGAATTTCAAGCCTCTAGGACTAAAACTGTGCAGGTAGTACTGGGCGGTTGTAGGTTCTGAGCCACCCCCTACTTTCATATAATTTTTGGCCGATATCTCTCGAATGCGAGGTCGGATTTTAACGAACGAGGTATTGTTGGCGTTGGGATGACGTTCTCTTGGCTAAGCATGTGTGTTGGTATTTTTTTTTTTAAATTCTTGTTTTTGGATTGGCGCTATTTTGGAAACGGTGAATTTTGGGAAAAAGATTGTTTGACGTTAATGAAAGGTGGGTATGCCTTCTAGGTGGGCAGCATGGTTCAAGGGTGTAAGAGGAAAAACAAAATGATAGCCTACTTTCTCATTGGCGAACGGATGGTCGGATTTTAACAAATGAGGTGTCGTTGGACTCGAGCTGACGTCCTCTTTCCTATAGACCACTCGTTATATTTTTCATTTTTTTAATTTTGTTTTTAAAAGTAGGCGATAGTTTGAAAACCAAACATGATAGAATGTTGTGTCATAGTTCAAACCAATGGCCTCTATGACCTTTATTTTTTTATAATAAAACTTTTTATATTTTGAGATTTTTGAAAACCCTTAAATTTTGAATTTTTACTATTTTGGAAACTAACACGTTGACAAAAAATTGTTTGACATAAATGAAAGATCCCTATCCCCTCTACCATGAAAATAAATGTCAAGCCTCTAGGACAAAAAAGAACTAGGCATTTTAATTTTAATTTTAATTTTTTAAAATAAAAGCGAGTTTGTAGACAGAGAGCCGGTAGCGCTTGACGTATGTTACAACGAGGCTATGATTGGCCATGGTGGATACGGGAAATGGCTATTTCGACGGGGGCTATGTATGGCAAAACGAGGGGTCGCTTTTCGATATTTTTTCCTATGACGTATGAATGAAGGCGAATATTTTCGAAAATCCCTCATGACGATCGTTGAAATAGGTTGGTAAACACTGACCAGTAACCAGACAAAATTCATAATGGTATGAGGGGACGTTGTTAACAACAGAACTTGTTTTTATCTATGTCTGACTGGCAGCCAGAATGGGAAAACAGAATATCTGCTCGAGAGGCCAGCTTGGAGCCTGGCTAGTTGGCTAAGAGAATGGAATGTGGGTGAGAACTGACAACATTGGTGTAAAATGATAACAGGTTGGTACCATGTGGCAACTCTGTAAAAAGGTGATAACGGCTAACCATGCGAGCTGAGCAGTAGCAGCAGGCAGGGGCCCGGCAGAGAGGAAAGGGGGAGAGAGAGGGGAAAGGAGGGAAACCTCTACACAACAGGAAATCACGTGACCCACTGCAGAGTGATGAGGGGGCGGGGCCAGAGAGTCGGAGAAGAGGTGAGGGGAGGAGTGGGGGAACCCATGACAGCCAATAGCTGAACAAGTTGTATATCATCATAGAGTGAAGGAGTGAGACGTAGGTGTGGAGAGAGATTGAGAAACATAATTCAATAAATAAAAAAGTACACAGGTTGACACGACATGTAATTTATTGATCCAAGAATTAATAGTTGAGTTAAATCCTAACCATTTGACATATAGTTTATTTCCTTTTTGTTTCAGCACTTTTTCCACGAGGTAATGTTTCGGAAATGCTGTTTTCTGAAGTTAATAGAGATAAAATCTACCTTTTATGGGTTGATGGTTGAGGTCTTGTAGTAAATAGGTGACTGGACTGTCCAAGTTGACTTGACGAATTCGAAATAGTTCAGTCCCCCACAGAGGTGTGAAGCCCTTATTGAAGGCAGACTTAAATTTGCTCACACGAAGAAAATCCCCAATTTTCAGTCGGTGACGTTTAGGATCTGCTGTTTTTATGGGGTTAAACTGTTTATCCAGTCTATGAATATTTTTGGTCACGAGACGTGGCTTGGTCCCAATGGTTCTATGTTTGGTGTCATTGTAACGTGACACTAGCTCAGGTAACATGTCCAACCAGTGATAACTGCCCTGAGCGGTAAACGCTTTCCACATATGGATTTTCAATGTTCGTTTAAACCGCTCGACCACGCTGGCCTTGAGATTGCTGTACGTGGTGTAATGGTGAATATCCTTTGATTTGAGAAAATTGGAGAAATCCTTGTTGAAATATTCGTTCCCCTGGTCGGTTTGTAGCAACTGAGGTTGACGTTTGGAGTGTTGAATAATATGTTGAAAGGCCTTGGTGACTAGTGGACCAGACTTGCGACGCAAAGGTTCAAAAAACGCCATTTTGGAATAGACATCAATGGCAGTCAACATATAGCGTACACCGTCGTTAACGCCAGCATAGGGTATCATTTCAACCAGGTCAGCCTGCCAAAGTTCATCCACACCTCGTGAAATCACATTGAGTCGCGGAGAGTGACGCCTAGCTGGGCGATGCAACTCGTGAGCAATACCCATTTTAATGGGTGAGGGCTTAAATAATAATTTTGGCACTTCGAAGTTCTTGTTCTATTTCTTGAATTTCCCAATCGTGACCAGTATGGCCGGCTTGACGTGAAGCATGCAACAACTGTAGCCGCTGGACGAGCTTATTGGGATTGTGCCAGTAGGTAACATCCACAAGGGGTTTTAATGGTTTAAATGTCATTCCCGAAGCGGACACTTTACGACGAGTACTTTGACTGGTGGGAAACATTTTTGCAATGATGGTTTTATATTTGTGAGATATATTGGCATTCACTTGTTGAGCTGGATCATACTGTCTTTTATGGGCATGGGTGTTCAATAAAATGGATTTATATTTGCCAAGGTCCTCTGACGTATAATCATGGGAAGAGGGGGTCCGAGAAAAGAGCAGCTTTAACAGTCCTGGTGTAAATTTATAGTTGATGTTCTTAATGACAGCTTTAGTATGAGCAAATTGAATGGATGAATCGCCAATTTTAAAACTATCATCCTCATAGCGAACACCATACGTGTGTGTTTCCAATAAAAAGATCAATGAGATAGGGTTCTAGTGTTGATCCATAATATTTTATTAAAATGTTTTTCAGTTGAGCCTTATTTTGAGAGGTGGCCAAGACTTGTGAAAACGGAGACGATCTGGAAGGGCGAGGTGTTTCGACCATGACCAAGGATTTCTTTTTTCTCAAAAACTCTGCAAGGGGTGCGGCCTTTTTTGAGGCGTAAACACTTGTTCCTCCTCATCCTCAACTTCGCTAACACTAGTCAAATCTTCCTGTTCCTGTTCCTCTTCCTCAGGGTCCTCGTGCAGCGTCTGCGTGGCTTGTGAAACGGTGGGTAGCGTTTCAGATGGCTTGAAAGTGGGTTTCAACATGGCTTTTAGCGGAGGTGCTAAATGTTGTTGAATAAACAAAGCATGATTTGCACGTGATCGTTTCAATTGACGAAACTTTTGGCGAATAGTATTTTTTGCTCTAATAATATGCTTTTTCAATTGACTCTCTGCTAACGCCATGGTGTCTTGTCAAATGACTTGAGAGGGAATGAGACAGTGTCTTAAACAGCAATAAAATGATCAAACCCTAAGCGATATCGTCCTTGGTTTAGTTCACTTTGTTTGTCAATCACTAAACAGGCATGACGTTGAGTGTTCCAGCACTTGCCCCACAATTCATTAAACATTTGAAAGGTCATATCCGGATTCACATGTTCATTATAAATGTGACGACTGTGCCTCTCGTCCTGGCGAAATAAAACAATGACATTGGCATTGTCACGAATCAACTGTTTGGAAATTTTTGAATACGTTTGTCCAAGATAAAAGCAATCGATATGTTTGTGTCGACCCATGCTGAAATAGCTTTGAATAATGCCTTGACGTTCAGTGGAACAATCGTCGAAAATCATGAGTGAATCAGCCTTTACCTCATCCGGTGAAATAACATTTTCTTGCGTGGAAAATGTGAAATAGCCCATATTCTCTTTTTGTAATCCAGACATGACTTGATCCAGAAACACGTAGAGGGGTTGGTAGAGAGATTTTGCAAAAATATAAATATTTTGAAAACGCAGACCATTGGGCGCTGTGATGAGCGTTAGCAAAAGATTGGTCTTTCCACTGCCGGAAGGTCCCACAATGATGCAGCGAATGGAAGATGGAAACAGTGAACCATGGCGTTGTTCACGTGATGTGGGACAGAGATGGGAAACCATGTCCCCCACGGGGAATGAGTCTTGCTGCTTAATAATCTTCATATCAACTAAGGCTTAGAGAGGCTAGCAGGCTGTCTATATACAGAACACCGAGCCGTGTCATAGAAACAGTAGACTCATACTACAGGTTGGCGATGGATGTCTTTGGACGTGTGTTGATGGCCAAAGCTAGTTCTGTCCCCATACATGATCCTAAACAAGAAACAGATCCTGCTAATAAACACTATGTGGATAGGTCAGTAGTGCCACGCACTAAACAGGGAGATTATGACTTTAAGGGAAAGCGGTTAACCCATGTAAAACATCCTCAAGTGTTTACAGACGTTACTACAAAAAAGTATGTGGATAACAAGGTGTATGAGTTTTATGACAAAGTGCCTCAGCTTACAGTGAATGGCTATAGCGCTAATCACCATCGGATTATTCACGTGGAAGACCCACAAGACGAAGACGATGTTTGTACCAAGCGTTACTTGACCTATGAAATGAAGAGGCTTTACAAATTTATCCCATCTGTATTTTTAGTGTATCTGACAAATGAAAAACCTGTGAATGACAAAAACCATTTACTGCTAGTCCATGATCAGCACTTAACCTATGTGCTTGCTTCGGCTTTAAGCCACTATCGATTACACTATGATGGAACCATTCACATCAAATATGCCATACCTGATGAGAACCATTTACAAATACAGATAAACGATCATAGGATGTTGGTCCATAACCATGAAATGGTCAATGCAGGTGAAGAATTATCCTTTCATCTCATGTTGACATGGGATGAAAAGTAAGCGGGAAAATCCATAAACGATTTCCCACTTTATGTGGAATTGGAATATACAGCCATGAAATAACAATCAGACGTTAGTTGTGATTTAAACTTTCTTGTGAAAGGTTGTTGGCCATTATCATCTTGGTGAAACAAAGGTATGTGGTGAGAAAGACTAAAAAAGGACTTTGTCCTTGGCAAAGCCTGAGCTTAAGACATTCATGGACAAACCCTTGCGAAGGAAAAACATATAAAATAAATGTGTTGACCATAAGGAAACCCCTTCCAGCAGCACAGAGACGTGTTATTCCAAAACGTCGGCGGCAGGGTTCAAACCAAGGGCGAGTGATTCCCGTCCCCAAACGAACTCGATTTTTACCTGCTTTATTTGCTGGTCTGGCTGCTCTGGGTTCACTTTTGAGCGGAGTCAGTGCAGTGGCGAAAACCATTAAAGCCGCGCAGCAGGGCAAGCAACAACTTAAAGAAAGTCAGCGACATAATGAAACGATGGAAGCGATTGCTATGGGGGCTAGAAATGCCAATTTAAAGCCAGTTTTTATCAACAAGGATTTGCGATTTCACCGTTTGGAAATATTAAAAAAAATAACCTCAGCCATAGCAAGACATGCCCTGAAGCATCAACAAGTGGAAAGCTATGCTAAACAAATAAAGCTTTCTCATTTTCGAGGTGTGTTTATGCGAAACCAATTACCCCCACGACCCTGGAAACAGGAATGTGCTGTTGTCAATTTGGATGATCACCGAGGACCAGGAACGCATTATGTAGCTTATGTCAAAGAGGGATCCACCGTATGGTACTTTGACAGTTTTGGGAATTAGCCCCCGCCCATGGAATTAGTGACCTACTTTGGAAACAGGATGAAGATATATTATAATGTGAAACGTGAGCAAACGTTTAACAGCCAACAGTGTGGACGTTTCTGTTTAATTTTTATACAAGACGCAGCATAAACAAAAACACCAACAGTAAGTCAGCAGAAAGTAAAACGTTTACACTGCATGGACGTGGACCTGAAATCAGCCTAGACTTTTACCCGCCTATCGAATTGAGTGTAAAACCCTATGGTTTGGGACTTGTTTCTCTTGAGACGTACAATCAAATATACAACATACGTGAAAATGTGAACAACAAGTTTTACTATGATGATTCTGTGCTCACCCTGAACTCGATGACATTTATGAACACATTTGATCAGTCTTAATGTTATATTACTAATACCATCGACAGCAATGATTATGGTTTAAAGTCATTTATCGATGGATCGCGCAAGTTTGAACTTGTAGGAAATACCAAAACTCATTGCTGCAGTATTTTCTCCACATTCAAAATTGACTTTAAAACACGTGCCGATTCCTAGGATTTAAACCACGCGTGTTGGAGCCCAACAAGAAACATGAATCGGATCATGAAGTGAAATTCTTTGAGGACCATCATGTGTCGGTAACGTGTAATATTATTAGCCAAGTGTACACCAATCCAGAACCATCGCATTCGCTTTATGACTTTATAGTGACATTGCCCAATGGCTATATTATTCGTGAAAACCCTCCAGTGGTGCTTTTTCATTCTGTGGCTGTCGATGGCATTAGTAATATAACATTAAGACTGATCAATAGAGAGCAACAACTCATTGATCTAGATTCTACCACACCAGTGACTTACAAGTTGGTGCTAAAGCCACTATGAAGTTTGTATATAAAGCAACAACACCGACTAGGAATGGTGTTAGTTGTTTGCCACGTGAATACACGTTAACATCTCAGGACAAGCAGATTTTACAGCATTTGGGTTACCACGTCAACCCCCATGATGAATTCTATCCTAGAGGTAGCGAACCACATCGAGGAGCAACCCGGAGTGGTAAGAATTTATCTCCATTCCTATCAAGCTCAAACACCTGGATTCAATAACAATGATGAAATTCAATTTGTTATCAACAACCAAGATATTTACACCCTACCGCATGAAAGTGTCATTCAGATCGAAGGTCGGCTCACCAAAGCCGATGGCTCCACACCCACCACATCCAAGTTGTCCAACCATGGTTTGGCCTTTCTCTTTTCTGAGGTGCGATATCGTGGTGGATAGCACTCGAAATGTGGGCATTTCCAGTGTCATGAAACTATACCCCTCTTATAGTGAGGAAGAAGGTAAAACACTATGCATGGCAGGTTGGGGCCCTGACTCGACCAATGACTGGATGGTACACACCAATGGCACCTTTACTGGATATTTACCTCTTAAACTGATTTTAGGCTTTGCCTAAGATCACCAGCGCATTGTGGTCGACGCAAGGCAAGTGCTTTATCTGGCGAGAGACAGGAGTGATAATAATGCGCTCAAGGGAGCTGACAATGCCCCCATAGATTGAAAAATTCAACTACAGCGCTTGCTATGGAAAGTGCCCCATGTGACCCTTGACGATAGCTAACAACTGGACATACTCAAGATGGTAAAGAGAGATATGCCTCTACCCATGGAATTTAGAAGCTGGGCACTCCATGAGTACCCGCTATTGCCCATCACCAACACACACAGTTGGTCTGTAAAAACAGCTCGCTATACAGAGAGACCTCTGTACATTATCGTGGGTTTTCAAACGAATCGCAAGCATCAACAAACCAAAGATGCTACGCAATTTGATCACCTGCAATTGAGAAATGCACGTCCTTTCCTCAACGGAGCTGTGTTTCCCTATGAAGTACTGGATTTGGATTTTTCAAAAAATAAGTTTGGCCCCCTGTACGACTTGTTTTCTAAATATCGATGGTCGTATTATCAAAAAGAGAACGGCCCCATGCTGCTACCCCAAGCGTTTAAGGCAAGGGCGCCACTGATTGTCTTTGACTGTTCTTACCTGGAAGAGTCTGTCAAGCCATCCAATATTGACATTCGACTAGATTTTGAAACGCATGACAATGTACCAGCCAATACGACAGCCAACTGTTTGGTTATTCATCACAAACAAGTCAACTATTATCCGCTGTCCAACCAAGTGACGAGTGTATAAATAACAGGTCAACCCACGTCAAGCCGCTCAGTCATGTCTTGCTTTAAAGCATCAAGAGAAGTCACATCCATGAATTTAAACTCTGTGGAACAACGTTTCAAGACTTTTGCAACATGGCCAGTGCCTTTCATAAACCCTCAAGCCTTGGCGGCCGCTGGATTCTACTACTTAAAAACAAGAGATGAAGTGAAATGTGCCTTTTGTCCCATCATCATAGACCAATGGCAGGAGGGCGATGAACCCATGCAGGAACATCAGCGCTGGTCACCTGCCTGCCCCTACCTATGCAGAATGGAGGTGGGAAATATACCCTGTCATTCAAGCTATCCCTCACTCGTGTCCCTGAGTGATGAAGAAACAAGTTACGATACGTGTGGACCTATGGTGTCCATGGTGCTTCAGTTAGCAGCTCACCATCGAAAACGCCTAGTTTAGAGACATTGGGACATCATCGATGTTATGGACGTTTCATACACAAGAGACTATATTGTTGTATGAGTTGGTATCGTCCTTATCCCAAAATGACAAAAGCCTGTAAGACGTGTTATGATAATAAAATGATGTAATTCTAGAATTCTTATTTTTTTCATGTCCTCCTGTCCTACCATAACCTTTTTTTTTTCAAACTAGCATGGCCGGAAAGTCCATGTCATGACCACACCTTAGTCATTGATTGTCACTCAGTCGTCAGTTGAACTTGGTGCAGGCAAGCGGCAACATGTTGCGCACACTCATTGTGGATTGCCAAGGGTTTAAAATTGGTGACAACAAATTTATATTTAAACAAGTGGCCATTATCGATTGTACCACGTTTTGGATATCGCAAGCTACGCATTTGCTATTTAAACCGCCCCATGCTATTGATTTGTTGTGTGAAAAAGACCGCAAACAAACCCAGTGGATTGAAAATCATAGGCAACTAGACTGGAATCAAGGAACCATTTCCTATAAATATTTGGACGTGGTCATGAAAGCACACTTGGCCTCGGCCAATGTAGTATTTGTGAAAGGTAATGAAAAACGTGAATGGTTGCAACCATATTTGGCGTCTTACTGTCAATGTATCGACCTCATGGAGTTGGGCTGCCCCTCCCTGCAAACGCTGATGGATACTTGTTCCTGTGGCAACATTACCCATACAGCCCTAGCGCATGAGTGGCATCTCTTTCATTGGTTAACCACCCATGCCTGCTGGGAGTTGTTGAACAAAATTATAACTCAAGATTTACCTGTGAATGACGCCAGTGAGATTTCTACAAGAGACGTGTAAACATCTACAACACGTGATACTATGGAGAAAGGCAATGCTACCGACAAAGCCATCGGGAAATTCTTTGTGTGCAAAAAGAAACTAGACAGTTTTACCAAAGAGGAACTCTTAGCGCTGCCCAAGTCGTTCATTTATTATTTGGCCGCCAACGCGGTGAAATAAATCTGGCAACATGTACCAAAATCATGGACTCAAGACCCTGTGTTGAGTTAATTGCAACCCTGTAGGGATTACGATCACCATAAGCAAGTGGCCATGGCAAAAAATACCCTCTATGCGTCAGTGCGCGACTTGTCAGCTAGTGAAACTGTATCACGGTCATAAAAGTCCGTGTAAAGAATTTGTTGAATCATTCCACTGGTGTCATGGCGAGAAAAAGCAACAACAACAAACACAAACATCGTCCACAGAGAAAGAGGAAGACCAAACCTTTTCATCATCGATGGAAAAGGATATGCCAGACCTGTACTGGCAGTGGCGTCATTGACAAAGTGATTCAATACTTACCTTTCGAAATCCATCTTCCAGGTTATCGTTCTTGTGGCCCTGGAACTCATCTTGAAAAACGCTTGCAGCGTGGTGATGTACCCATTAATCTTTTGGATCAAGCATTCAAAGAACATGACCTATCTTATCGCCAGAGTCATCCTGGTTTAAGACATGTGGCAGATAAATTGTTATTGAAAAAATCTAAACAACGTTTCATATCCCGTGATGCCTCAGTGGGTCAGAGGATGGCAGCCCTGATTGTGATGAGTGCTATGAAAGGAAAGTTGATGATGCATGGACATGAACATTAAGGAATTGAGGAGTGAGGAATTGGGATGTGTTTGTATTCTATTTTTTCTTTTGTCAATCCCTATGGTTATGAAATAAAAAACAAAGGATTACCAGAACACAATGTTTCATTTTAATTTTTTTTAAATCATGATGTTGATGGGCTGATTTTTCATTTTCACATTTTCACACATTGTCATTTGCCATTTTGCAATTTACAGTTTTTTTAAAAAGTCTGTTTCAAGTTTTGCGTTTTTGATGATATGGATTTTCCATTTTGCTGATGACACTTTTTAAAAATGTCCGTTTTATGTTTTTGAATTTTTATATTTCAGACATGGCCATTTCCAGTTTTTAAAATGACTGTTTTTCGTTTTTTTGAACTTTGGTGTTATTGAAACATGGATTTCCCTTTTTGTCGTTTTCAGATTTTTTTCAATGGTGTATGTTGAAAGTTGAGATTTGTCAATCATGTTGATGCGAGTGCTTGACCATGATAATGCTGCAATGTGTTTATGTGTGTTTTGAGAAACATTGAGGTCAACGACCACTGCAGGTAAGACTGTTTTTACAAAAAAATAATGTCTATTCACCGCTACATTTCAAAGAAAAATAACTATCGACAAAATAAAATGAGTATATAAGTGAAAATTTCCCCCTCCCCACCCACCCTACCTCACCGTGTTTGCTCTGGTCATACATACACACCAGCTCTCTCTCTACTCACACAACCTTACCTGTCTTTTTGGGAACAAACAGATCCACTTTATTTATTGGCAAAAGCACATTCTCCACATACACACTCATCCCAAAAGAACTTTTTATAGTTTTCCATTTAACATTTACATAAAAAAAAAAACAATATAAATACTAGTCATTAAAGTTACTAAAAATACTATTACTCATTTCAGATTTACAAACACTACAACTTTGTACAGCTTTAAAAGAATCACACTATATACCATTTTTCAATTCCCAACTCGGTTAAATTTAAAATAAAAATAAAAATAAGGTTGCATAGAACTTTTATTAAAGAGCAAAAGGTTCAAGTGGGTTGCCACTATTTACAAAATCTACTATTTACAATGGCAAAAACCAATATTTACAAAATACAAAATACTAAATCAACGAGTTACAAATAGCCATGCCCCTAAACGAACAAACAGAAAAATCACACCTCCTCCTCCTTCCGGTCATAACCCCAGGGCAGGCTCGTGAGCAAGTTATTAGCCCACACACTTTTGTTATCCATGGAGGCGAGGGTGCGTTTTGTCTGTTCTACAAGATACAAATGATGGTTGCTGGATTGTACCCTGCACTGTGTATGGGACATAGCTTTGCCAGTGCGTAAAACCGCTAAGTAACCGTTTACATGTAGCGATTTTACCACTGCCCTACCTACACCTTTTGCTCTTTTGGCTTCCTTACAGTCTAGTGTGCGATAAGCATACATTTTCGAAGCCAAACCTACGAATTCCCTCATAATGGAATCATCGCATTCATATTTTAAAACACCCATTTCCTTCTTGTTTTTTATGGGCAGCTGAAACATTTTGTCAGCACTATGCGAAGAGGTGTCGAACCAGTCACTTTGCTGCCTCATGACGTCATAGGGGTTGCAGTGGCGAATGTGGTAAATGAATGAGTCCGTATCCATATACAAAAGAGATACGTCCACAAAATGGCTTTTGGCAAACTCATAGTGGAATCGATACATGACCGATTTAGAAAAGTCTAAAATGACTTGGCCCAAGTAAATGGGCTTATCCATGGTCACGCTGGTCCTACTCAATTCAATAGTGGCCAAATCCTCATCGATAATGTTGTTCGATTTGAAATTTGGCTTGGCAATGTACCGCCGGGCACCGTAACGTCCTTCCCAGACATTCACCCATTTAATAACACGGTATTTGCGGACATTCTCCATGGACTTGCCATAGATGCAGTCGTTCATTAATTTGAAAAAAATTAATTTCAAACTGCTGTGTTGCCATTTGTCGGTGCTCTGTGTTGAGTTGCATATATGGCTTGAGCCATGGTTTTTGGGCAAAGGAAATACCCCTAAGGATTTCCTTCAACACCAAGCCTTGGGCGAGACATTGCACCAACATTTGGATAAGTAGCACATACCGATTTTTGTTGTAAAGTGTGCCCATAAGTTTTTCAATTTTCACTTTACTGTCAGGGGGAACCATTTGTTCAAGGCAGAATGGGAAATCGGCATGTTGATCATACAAGGATGAGGGATATTCAATATATACTTCTAAGACATATCCACGACCTGTTTCTTGGCTAGCCTTGATCACATCAAATTCTAACACTTGTTTGTCTGTCAGCCAAGCAAACTTGCCATAGGGCAAAGGCTGAAACATGACGTAACCATACAATGTATTCACATCATAGTACATTAAGTATGATTCTGGTTTTTCTGGTGAATAATCAGGCATGTAGACATTGTTCGCTTCGGCATGGCGTTGGTTAAGTGACACAAAGCCACCGCGAATGCCCTTTTCAAAAATTAGAACCATGTCTACATCAGTGAGCAAATCCAATTCCTCTTGAGTGTATTTTAAAGCGGCATCAAACGAGAGCCCATGACTCGTATAATAGTGAACCGGGTCAAGGCCATATAATGTGCTGACACAACTCACGAAATTTTTCAAACATATCGGTGAGCAGCAATACATCCAGTTTTAGGTAATGCATAGCATATTCACTTAGCGTCTTAATGGCAAACACTCGCCAAACTTGACATGCATGTGCATAGTCTTCATCGGAAACGGTACTGCGTGTTAGTTTTGAGTAAATTTTATCTTATGGTGGGAGTTTTGTTTGCTTTAACACGTCCCAGCTGTTGCAGAAATCATACGGGAATATACCTTTCCGAATGCACAATTGAAATTGCTTGGGATCATTAAAATGCATTCTAGTATTTTTTAATTCCTCTTCATCCAAGCCATTCACAAGACTGTCTAGCGAGGATGCCATAAACTTAAAGGAATCCAAAAATCGAATGCTAAAGTTGCTCAACTGCCATGTCAGGGCTGTAAAACGCTCATGGTTTGGGGGGATAATGGTAAACGAGCCCTTGTTGACATGACCCAATTCACGAATCAAAATCTGAATGTCATAATTCGCCAGATTGTGGAAAAAGACACTGATGAAACGAGGAGCTGAAAAGTTCAAATTGCATTTACTATGTGCAGCTCCACGAAACTCTCCCGTAAAGTGTGAGTGATCACGAACGGTGTCTTCAGCACTGATTAGTGGCTTTTCGCAAATATGGCATGTCGTGGCATGCTCATACTGCTGTTGCTGTTGTGGCGTTAGGCTCATGGGTACTGGGTGGTCCAGTAATCCCTGTACATGGTCGGCCAACTTAACAAGTTCATCCAAAAACCATCTGGCACAATCTGGCCCCTCACGGTATTTGTAAACGGATTGTGTGGGGTCATAGGCACACACCACATTAAATCCTATGGCAAAAGGTTCATGTTTTTGAATGGGTGTGGTTGAGCTCATGGTGGGATCTGGTTCACATCCCGCCATGGGTGTGGTGAGAGTTTCAAAATCTGCGTACACCACATAGGGAACAGTGTCACGCTTATGAATGTCCTTAAACTTTAACATAGCCTTGTCCCCTTGTGGCAATATCAGCCTCACCGCTTCCTGAGAAACGCAATCTACCCTATGGCGTTCCAAAACCGTATGGGTTGTAAAATATTGCAAGCATCGATCACAAATGTGCTTCTTACCATCATGTTTGGACATGTGACTGCTTAGCAATCTACTCAGGCTTTTAATGAGGCAATAGTGATTCACTTCTCCGTAGGACAGATATAAAAGATGAATGTGGTGTCGTTTCGGTTCTTTTGTGGCATAAAGAGGACCAACAATCTCATCACCATCAAGGCCATACACCACGAACGAAAAGTCCTGGTTATCTTGTTCAAACCTGTGGATCTCGGTTAAGTCCATAGGGAACGATACTCGAGTTAAACTTAAAGTATGTTTTAATTCATCAAACTTGGCCTTGTACTTTACTGCAGGGCCCTGCGTAGCTAGTGCCTGTAGTATGTTCTATCCTGCTGCTCCCTTACGGGCAGTCTAAGAAGTAAGCCACAGGCGCGTGACGTCATGTCCTTGCCTCTCCCCACCTGCCGTTCGCTACATGTGCGAGCGAGCTGTGTACAGTATGGCGTAGTGCCCTGCAAGCCTGGCAAGTGCTTTTAGGGCCGTATGACCTAGCCTCACACTGTCAGCACTGTCTACGCTGGAACTCGTCAGATCAGGCGCGCATGGCCAGCCCGTACCGACATGGTTTCGTAAAGCTGTTCTTATCTTCCCTTCATATTATTATTATTCTTATTATTCTTATTATTATTATTATTGTTATTATTATTATTAAACCATTAATATTAGCAATAACATGATATTGGGTACCAATAGAGTACGTCACACACTGTTCCCGAGTACATTGAAAATGAATTCTCTATTATTGAATGGATTCATTGATAGCAAACTTAGGTCATTTATACTTAGGCATACCCAAACTTGATGAGTGATTTAAAAATGTTGATGTTGATCCTCTCGCTTAATCGAAACGTACCACAAGCTTTCACTTCTCTTTGAAGCCTATCGTTATCTCTAAACGACCTCTTTTGTTATGCCGAAGGTTACTTCACATCTGATGGTGGGGTCCAGCATAAATCTTGTATCCTTCTTATGGCCAATAACAATTATTACGCCCATTGTATTTTTGCTTCTAACAAGAGAAAGACACGAAAACATGGATCGCGTAACATTTCTGAAATGTTACAGCTGCATCTTAGATCTATTTCGGTGATTCCTAACCTTTGTAGTAAATCTCCTTCTTAATTATGTTTTTTGAACGTGAGCTAGGGTATCAGGCACTCCACAGTGTTTGCAGTATACAGAGTCCTGGCTACGCCCATGGAGGTCCCACACAAGAGCATCCTTCCACCTATTTGTACTAGGCTACTCCCTTTCATGTCTACTTCTGGATTAGTCAATCTCCATAAAATATGGTGATTGGATAGTTTCTGTACTTTCGCAATCAACCTGCAATTTCATTTTGTGTTTACCATAGATCCGCTTCAGTCTTAAGTATCGGTTATTTATATTCCCTTGGTTCCTAATTAATTAATCACCGTCTTCATCGTTATCACCATTTTCATCATAATCACCGTCCTGACAACCTCCTTCGTTGTACGAGCACAAATTACGCACTATGTCATCATGTCTTCAAGCAATGCATGCTCTCTCTGGTACAGTCTCCCTACATGGTGCTTACTATACTTTGGATGTTCATTCACTGAAAATTGCAAAATTAGCTTCGAGGTTTTCGTATGCTCAGAACTTAGAATGCAATAAAAATCAAATATCTTAAATACCATATCTGGATTAGCCTAGATATACATATGCAATTGGATTAACTCATGAGGGCTACTTGTAGCATTGGCCTTTGAGAATATTTTACGGAAGCTATTCTAACATCTCTACGCAGTGATGTGCTCTCAATTCGAATTGCAGAATAAGAATGTATAAAAAAGAAAACTCGTGCCCACTGGCCTGGCGCAAGTCCTCGAAATGAGCACCGCTTGGATGACTTACGTATCATAGATACAATTTCAGTACCCCAAACCGAAATTCAATTTCGTGGCAGGGCAGAGAATCAAACCCGGACCACCGGGGCGACAGCCAAGAACGTTAGCCGCTATACTACAAGGTGGTCTCTTTCATTGTCAGCGCAATCAATTGCACGATACCATGTAATTTCTTCACTGCACGAACTATAATAGTACACATTTCTTGGTACTTTCGGCATTACATAGCCCCTGGTAAGTTAGGAAGACGGTTCGCGTACCATAACCCTAAAGTCGAATAGTTCCAAGAACTAACAAACAAAACATTCATAGGCACTCCACCGAAAGAAATACAGACAAGCTGGTAGAAAGACAGACAACATATTTTGTAATTTTCAGAGCAAAATAGGCTAATTGTTATATAATGAATAGCACTCTTGGTCTCCATAGTGTTGAAATAATGAATATTGTCCTAAAACTTGAAGGTTTGAAGGATTTCGTGTCTTCTTGCTTATTTTGCCATATATCTTAAATGTAGGTAAATTCCACAAGGTATTGTTTCAGGCCATGTTGAATATAAGAATTTTTTTTATCGTTTACCCTCCAGGGTTGGCTTTTCCCGCGGACTAAGCGAGGGATCTCACCTTTACCGCCACTGGTAGTGTCCTGGAGCTTGGGACTCTGAGTCGGGGATACAACTGGGGAGTGTGACGAGCACATTGCCCAGGCGGCCTCACCTGCAAAGCGAACAGGGGCCTGATGAAGAGATGGGAAGAGTGGGAAGATTAGGCAAGGAAGAGGGAAGGAGGCGGCCGTGGCCTTACGTTAGGTACCACCCCGGTATTATCCTGAAGACGAAGTGGGAAACCACGGAAATCCACTTCGAGGATGGTTGAGGTGGGAGTCGAAACCCCTCTACTCATTTGGACCACCCGAGGCTGAGTAGACCCCAATCCAGTCCTCATACCACTTTTCAAATTTTGTGGCAGAGCCGGGAATCGAACCGCGGAAGTCCTGGATGGCAGCTAATCATGCTGACCACTACACCACGGAGGCGACTTGAATATAAGAATAAAAGACATAAATGACCTTAGATTGCGACGGATTATCTTTCATTTTAAAATCCTGATGAATATTTACTAACGCATAAAAAGATGGTATATTGTCTTTCACGGCCGGTGAATTAAAACTCAGAATTCTTCTAGGTTTGTGCCATGTCTTGTGTGGGGTTTCGCCTAGGACACCAAGATGGCTCATCGGCGGGCCCTTGGTGTCCCCTCCCGGACCCCCACAGGAATGACGAACTGCGCGCCACCTCCCTTTATATTAGGTGCAACTGCACCACTTGACTGCGAGAACTAAAAGCTCAAGCAGCCTTAACCTCCCTATGAAGGCTTCCAAAAAGATGGTATATTGGCTTTCACGGCCGGTGAATTAAAACTCAGCTGAGTTTTACGAACGCATGTTTCTCGAACTCACATATCCCTGAAGAGCATCAATCTAGTCATTTGGTGAATTCAGGATCTTGTTATTGAAATACAGTTTTATAGTCCCAATGTAGTTTTTTTGGTTCTACCCATAATTATTCCGGTTGCTATGAGGTAGGGGATGTGGTAAGGCAGTTTCCTTGTGGGAATGATTCCACGGATAGATGCCTTCATGACGCCAATCTCATGAGAGGAGTTAATGACAAATAAAATTAATGAGGTAATGTATGGAGTGGCTGTGTGTCGTCTTTCGAGTTTGGAGTAGTCTGACCATGCACGTTAACGTGTTTAGCTACCTCGGCTGGTTTGTGACATTATGTCAACAAATTAAAAAATGTATTTTAACTCTCCTGATTCCATACCGGCCCCTGATTCTATTTTAGGACTATTATATCTCGCTGCACCTGCTACATCACCCAAAAAGTATGCAAATTTCTGTATCCTTGCAGCAGATCTGGCTCATGTGCGTCCAAATATCATGTCTTATATGTCTACGGTTTGATTCATTAATGTGTGACTCTCCCACTATGCTATTTTTGTCCTCCCCACGTTATGAGCACCGCAGACCACACGCATATGCCACAATGATGGCTCTAGTGCGCTTAGTGTCCAGGCTCCGCGCTCAGTACTAAACGTACTTCAGTACCCGGTCAAATGGACAGTGCTTGTGCGACTAAGCGCTGCAGTGCTAGCGTGCTGTCGTGCTGCACTGCTCAGAACTGGACCGAGTAGGGCTGCGCTCGGCTGGCACGAGTAAATTTCTCGCTAGCACTGCTTCACCTTGCCCATTGCACGGCCCTGCTTTACTGGTCTGTTAACCTGACGGTCTTGAGCTAGCTGCAAATACGCAGCCACAGCCCACAGAAAACATTCATCATCAAAATTTTCAATATTCACAACAGCCTTTATCGAAGCTATTGCTGGTGGTGTTTTGATATAGCTAGACCCAGCATTCAACGGGTTGAAATGACAAATGTTGATTTGCAGGTAATGGATTTTGTCTAACGCAAAACCACTTGGTCCTTGTTTTGACCACATGGGATTGATATCACTCGTTCAGATTATCGGCTATCAAAAGATCTTGCATTTTACTGCCAATATAAAATGGTTATTATGCTCACCGTCCTTGTTTTTGTAAATGAAATAGCACAGGAGTTGTGTATTGACCTTTAAAGCCGTATGCAACATTTGCGCTGTACAAATTTGTTCTTAAAAAATGTCAAAACATTATTCGACAAAGTCTTTTGGGATTAAACTCTCTCTAACATTCACTACGCGGCCAGAGCAAACACGCTTTTTAAAACAAAAGTCAAGGGGTTCCCAAGTTAAGCTATCGGTAGCAGTGGCAAAATACATGATTTTTATAAAAGAAACAATCTCACCACAGTTTTCAGCCGTAGACTTTTCAGCAATGGCCCCAAACACACACGTTCTCAACAGCAGTTGTCAAACTCAGACTCAATAAAAGAAATAAAATAAACCACCATGAGTATATCCATTCGCAATAGCATGTTTCATAAACAAGAAATAAATAAAATAAAATATAAGAAAACAGGTTTTATATATTTCATTTTCAAAAAATCTTACCTTGCTTTGTAAAAAGCCCTGCTTTTCCCTTCTCCTAGGCTTCAGTGGAATGGAGTTTCTCTCTCCCAACACCAGGTATGCAAATTATCTAAAACAAAACAAATAACAATACATCAATCAAATGGTAAACATTGATTAGCATAAAAGAAACTAAACAGTGTTATTACAACACTTACCTCAAATATATAATGTATCCAATATAGTAACCAACTGGGGTTGAGCACACGAATGCAATTAATTTTATACACATTAGACACAGCCTATGTTAACACAGAAACGTTTACCATAGGAATGACGCGCAATGTGCAGTGACATGCTCAATACTCTCTTACCCAACCCCTCACCTCCCCGCGGTCCTCTGGCCTCGTCCCTCACTGCTCTTGGCAGGCTCTGCAGTGATCACGTGATTTCCTGTTTTCTCTCTTTGTGTTCTCCCTTTCCCCTCTCTCTCCCCCTTTCCTCTCTGCGAGGCCCCTGCCTGCTGCTACTGCTCATCTCGCCTGGCTAGCCGTTATCACCTTTTTACAGAGTTGCCACATGGTACCAACCTGTTATCATTTTACACCAATGTTGTCAGCTCTCACCCACATTCCATTCTCTTAGCCAACTAGCCAGGCTCCAAGTTGGCCTCTCGAGCAGATATTCTGTTTTCCCATTCTGGCTGCCAGTCAGACAGAGAAAAAAACAAGTTCTGTTGTTAACAACTTCCCCTCATACCATTATGAATTTTGTTTGGTTACTGGTCAGTGTTTACCAACCTATTTTAACGATCGTCATGAGGGATTTTCGTAAATATTCGCCTTCATTCATTCGTCATAGGAAAAAAATATCGAAAAGCGAACCCTCGTTTTGCCATACATCGCCCCCGTCGAAATAGCCATTTCCCGTATCCACCATGGCCAATCATAGCCTCGTTGTAACATACGTCAAGCGCTACCGGCTCTCTGTCTACAAACACGCTTTTATTTAAAAAAAATGAATATGCCTAGTTTTTTGTCCTAGAGACTTGACATTTCTTTACGTGGTAGAGGGAATAGGGATCTTTAATTTATGTCAAACAAAACTTTTTGTCAACGTGTTAGTTTCCATAATAGTAAAAATTCAAAATTTAAGGGTTTTCAAAAATATCAAAATATAAAACTTTTATTATAAAAATAAAAAGGTTGTAGAGACCATTGGTTTGAACTATGACACAACTTTCTATCATGTTTGGTTTTCAAACTATTGCCTACTTTTAAAAACAAAATTTTTCAAAAAAAATTGAAAAATATAACGAGTGGTCTATAGGAAAGAGGACGTCAGCTCGAGTCTAACGACACCTCATTTGTTAAAATCCGACCATCCGTTCGCCAATGATCACCAATGTTCGCGAGAAAGTAGGCTATCATTTTGTTTTTCCTCTTACACCCTTCAAACTTGCCGCCCACCTAGAGGGCATACCCACCTTTCATTATTGTCAAACAATATTTTTCCCAAAATTCACCGTTTCCAAAATAGCGCCAATTCAATAAACAAGAATTTTCATTTAAAAAAATACCATCACACATGCTTAGCCAAGAGAACGTCATCCCAATGCCAACAATACCTCGTTCGTTAAAATCCAACCACGCGTTCGAGAGCTATCGGCCAAAGTTTATATGAAAGTAGGGGGTGGCTCAGAACCTACAACCTCCCACTACTACCTGGACAGTTTTAGTCCTAGAGCCTTGAAATTCATTTTACCGGTAGTGGGGGTAGGGCCATTCATTTACGGCAAACAAACTTTTTTGTAAAGTTCCTAGTTTCCGAAATATAGGAATTTCAAAATTGGACTGTTTTCAAAAAAAACATAAAAAATAAAAAAGTGTTATTATAAAATATAAAGGACATAGAGACCGTTCGTTTAAGCTATTGCACAACATTATATCATGTTTGGTTTTCAAACTATCACCTATTATCAAAAACAAAATTTTTCAATATAACGAATGGTCCATAGGAAAGAGCACGTCAGCCCGACTCCAACGATATGTCGCATGCCCATGGTTTCGCGAAATATACATAAAAGGTCAGCGTAGCCGAGCTGCTCGTGTCACTATTTAGAAATGTCACTGCTCCCCTACTGCACCGTTTTAGTCCTAGAGGCTTGAAATTTATTTTGCCTGTGGGGGGGTTCTGGGCCATTCATTTATGTCAAACAATTTTTTGTAAACTCTTTAGTTTCCAAAATATAAGAATTTCAAAATTACACTTTTTTTCAAAATAACATAAAAAATTAAACATGTTATTATAAAAAATAAAGGAAATAAAGATCGTTCGTTTAAGCTATTGCACAACGTTCTATCATGTTTGGTTTTTTAACTATCGTCTATTTTCAAAAACTTTTTTTTTAAAATATAACGAGTGGTCCATAGCAAAGCCCCCGTCAGGTCGAGTCCAACGACACCTCATTCGTGAATCTCCGACCACGGGTTCGGGAGTTATCGGCTCGCATTGGGAGTAGTGGTGGGGGTGGGGGGGGGGCAGAACTGTCACTGCTCCCCTACTATTGCGAAATGAAGAGTAAATCAGTTTCTATAAAAACAAACAGGCAAGCAAAAAAAATTGCCTGGAATTTATTATTATTATTATTATTATTTATTTACCATAAATCGTACACGAAGTATGGAAGGCCTAGTGAAAAAGGGCAAGCCCCACATACATATTTCATGCTCCACAGGCACAGCTTACATCTACATTTGTTTTAACAATATTTACAAGTTTTACAAAGATATTTGCAGTATTTACATATTTAGAATATTGACATAGTACATTTTCCTGTTCACTCACTCTCTCACGCACGCACTTTCATAACCTCAATCACTCGATACATTCATTCATTCATTCCATTCAGATACTCATTCATTCAGCGAGACAATCAATCACTCATACATACGTTTATTTATACAATGTACCTTTTTACGTACGGCTTGAATTTCCTGCTGTTCAGCTGTTCATCGAATAAAAATTAATTAACAATACAAAACTCTAAATTATACACTCATATACGTGAAAACGTCAATATAAAAGGATAATTAAATATATTAATAAAGATAGTTGAAATATATACATAAGTTATAATAATCCATATCCAGCATGGTATTAAAATACTATTTACAAGATCTCTCGTGTTCTAACAGTCTTATTTCGCTCCTGTTTTCATTAATAGTCCTTCAAACATTTGTTCACACAACAATGTAATTTATAGATATTCTCTGGTATCTAGTCACAATAAACAAAGCTTTTGTATCGAACGATTAAGTTAAATATAGCTTTTACAATGTCGAATCAATGAATAAAAATACAATAAATTTCAAGAACGATGCAAAACTACGAAAATACGCTTAATACTATTCGTGGATTTTATAATAATACTCTCTGACATACACAACATAAATGTCAACTTCGGTGTCAGTAACTTTTTCGTAATACGGTGAACAATTTCTTTTATAGCGTCTGCTACGCTTCTATAATAGACATACTTCTTTCCTTTCGTTCTTACCAACAATCTTCAAAATACTGCACGGCATTCCTTCAATAAAAATCCCATCTTGCTACAAACTTGTAGAAGAATCAGTGACTTTACTAGGTAAACACGCACCTGTGTAATACCGTTCATAGTGCACTCCTATCCTCCTCTCTTCTCTAAATTAATTAACTTCGTGCTCTTGCAAAACAATGACATACTTGTTCACTTTAAATTCACCTGTATAATGTTTCTTTCAATTCTCAATAACGTATTTCATCGACAAACTTCCATAATAGACTATTTTTCCACGTTACAATAAAATATGAACATTAATAAATTGTAGTTCGCTCGTCTTTAGTTGTTAATAACAATAAACATGACCTCCCGTATCTGGTGTACATTTATGATTGAAATATTCATATAAAAGCTTGTTTCATATCACACAAGACCTCAGGTAGATCTACAAGTCTCCTGGTCTCTGGTTTCGTTATAGCAATCTTTCCAATAAAATTGTTAATAATTATAGGCATAATTTGACCACAATTTGTCAATAATATGATCCTATTTGTAGTATATTCATTACAGCAATAGTCAAAGACTATATCAATGTCAAATACAGTTACATCCCGCAATTGGAATTGTTTTAATAAATATTTCAATTACGTTCTGACGTAGTGAATTGTTTAAACAATGTTACAACATTATTAGTAATCGAAGTATTCTAAACGATCAAGACATTCTTAACAATCGAAATATACCTGACAATCGAAATATATATTACAATCGACATCTTTCCTTTCCTTTCAAACATTCTGTTACGATCGAAGCATTCCCTTACATAAAACAATTTCGTTCGAAATTGAGCATGTTAAAACGTCGCCTTCAAAAATGCAAAATGAAATATCTAAAATCAAAAACGAATGAAATTACGTCTGAAAACGACACACGTAGACGTATCAAAAATTTACAGTGAAATTTCTAATATTTACTACTTAAAAACATAGGTTAAAATAAGCAAATCTACTATAAAATGGTTACTCCTGAAATACAACAAATACTACTTCAAAAACTACTAAGATCTTTGATCATTCAATTTTCTATCTTTTTCTGATGGTCTGGTGTCGTGAATACCTGGATCAGATATGCTCGATGTTCCGCTCGTACAGCGCGTGTGAGTCGTCTGTCTCGATAAACGGGTTCCAGCCAGAAGCGTGCCAGTCAGCTGCTCTGCCTCGCCATCGCCTCGTACTGCAAGCACCTGTGTTTCGGCTCGTCTCTCCACGCTAACGACATTTCTTCTTGCTTCTCGACCCATCCGTCTAGAAACTCGATCTCTTGACAAAACGAACTCCGCCATCCATCTTCTTCTCGTGTAGCAGTTCATCATCCATGTAGGTTTTAATGTCCTGGGTTGACATCTCTCCAAGTTGTTGGTGGGCAATCGAATAGTAGTATTTAAAGTATATTCAGAGTACTGCATGTTGATGTGCAGTTGTAGATTCATCGAACCCTGGTCTTCTAGATCACTCTGAATTCCCAGTCCATAGTGTAGACTAACCTCTTTCCGTTAGTTTAGTTGTTCATGGTAATCTTCTCATCAATGGTTGAATGTAAACGTCCCCTCTGACTCAAGGACTTTACCAACATCGTAAATGTATGGTGGTAATGTAGAAGATATATTGTTGCAATGTAGTAGCTGTAGAATACAGTGCTACTAGTCGTAGTTCCGTAGAAATGTGATACTGTTGAAGCGAAGTCTTCTTCTTATAACAGGGGCCGATAACCTAGATGTTAGGCCCCTTAAAACAACAATTATCATCATCATCATCTTCTTATAAACGTGAAGTTGTAATAATGCTTTCCTTCTGTTGCAAACTAGTGCATTTGCATTTCGCAGGCTTCTCGCTTTCCTTCCTCAGCGATGCCTGTATCTCCAGACGGTCCTGCTTCGTCTCCCGCCCGTACTGCAAATATAGTATAGTACTGTTCTGGGACGCGTCACAATATACATCTGCTCTCTCCAAGTAGCTTAGTAGAAATCTCTGTTGCGCTTTAGGTAATGGCGCGCGTATCAAACTAGAATGTGACTGCTAGCCTCGCACCAAGCTTATTAACTTGAATTATGATCGTAATTCCTCTCCTGGTCATTTATTTATAATTTTGTTTTACCAATTACATTCCATATTCTCTTATGCATATATAGAAACATTAATATCGCTTTATATAAGCAAATTTGATTAAATAAAGCGGTTCCCTCAAAATTTTATGTGATTCATTCTGATTGGCTATTCAGTAATCATGATAGAAGACTCTGGTTCTAGCCTCTTATCATAGTGTCGTAAGTATAATTTGTTATTGTTACCTCGGCCAACCAAAACTGGTTTTTAGCTTGCTAACATGAAGCCATGGTCATATTCCAGCATCGAAGAATCTCACTCTCCTATGGTTAAAATATCATTCACTAGAATATTCCCAAATTTTATTCCTTTAAAATACTTCAAAAAATTTCCAAAATGTTATCACTATGCTTTATTCACTTCCTAAAATGCATATGTGAATGTTATATTGGTGTAATTCCAAATTCCAATTATTTCTCTCTCATGGTTCACAAGTCGGTTCGATCCTCGACTCAGTCAAAGTCTTGAGCTGGGCTGAATTCGAGTGCAGTACGGACCATCTCTCACTGGATGACCTGACGACGGTCGATGCACATACTGCACACATAGAAACTACACTACAACAAGCCTCCCAGCTAGCCATCCCCCTTATCCCTACGACCCCGTTCCACCTCCCTATCCTCCCCAAGGAACGTCGTCTATTCACTTTTTCCCACTCCTACTACTCTTCATATCTACGGATCCATGACCACTATTTCCTACAGCGCCACAGACAGTCACTTCGGCTAGTCAAATCATACATCGAGGACCACAAGCGCCTTTCGTGGCACACCATCTACTCCCGACTCAACTGAGTGTTTTCTTCTGTCTCTACCTACTGGCGACACCTAAATCGGTTAACCGGCAAGACTCCACACCACACTACCCGATTCTATGCAGGGTGATTCAGAATTCCGATTACGAACTTCTGGGGGTTGTAGAGGGAACTAAGTAGATCACAGTTTGAATAGGAAGCGTTGTCCGGACATTTATCGTTTCGATACCAAATCGGTTTGAGGATCACTTTCATTTTACATCGCCCGCTTCACGGAACGCAAATAACATTGGCTGAGGACAACCTCTGCAGTCCCCTGATGTCATACAGTAGGCTACGTATGTCTTCTGTTTACAAACCGTAGTGACAGTGAGTCCACTTTGACAGAAGTTGTGATCCAGTCATTCAGCGGTACAGGATGGCGGCATACACTTTGATGAGTACACCGAGATGTTACTAATGCACGGCGAAGCTGGACGCAATGTTCGAGCTGCACAACGCATGTATCATGAACGTTTTCCGTATCGTCCCACCCCATCACATACATTTTTGTGAAACTACAATAAAGGCTGCGAGAAACCTGTACATTCCAACCGAGGAGGGCGGATTATGGTGCTCCACAGACGCGTTGCACTGTCGACTTTGAAAAGGACGTCAAAGAGACGTAGAAGAGGGCCCGTCGACGAATACGTGAAACATTGCCGATACCGTGAATGGGTCCCAATCGAGCGTCTGGCGTGCTTTGCGCGACCAGTAACTGCACTCTTTCCACCCACAAAGTTCAACAATGGGTCCGGAAGATTTCGCGCCACGTGCGAACTTCTGTGCTTGGTTTCTACAACAGTGTATTAACACATCCCACTTTCCGTGTCACGTTCTTTTCACCGATGAAGCTTAATTCACCAGGGAAGCTGTTTTTAACTGTCGGCACTGTCATATTTGGGCTGAAGAAAATCCGTGTGCCCACAGCCACGTGGATTTCAGCAACGGTTCGGCATCAATGTATGGGCTGGTATCATTGATGGCCATATGATTGGGTCGTACCTTCTTCCTTACCGCCTAACGGGATCTCTTCCTGCAAGAGGTACTGGTTGAGTTCTGTGAAGATTTGCCATTGGCACAACGTCAGCAAATGTGGTATCAACATGATGGCACACCAGCGCACTTTGCACGTGCAGGCCGCGAACATCTCGACCAAAACATTCGGGGAAAGATGGATAGGCTGAGGTGGTCCAATTTCATGGCCACCACGATTGCCAGATTTAACTCCCTTCGACATTTCCCTATTGGGCTACATGAAGAACCTTGTTTATGAGACTCCTGTCAAGTCGGAAGATGATGTTTTCGCACGCGGTCTTGTGGCAGCTCACATTATTGATGACGATGATGATGATGGTGATAATTGTTGTTTTAAGGGGCCTAACGCATAGGTTATCAGCCCCTAACACATAATTGAACACACACCAGTTATCGTGGGAAGAGTGTATGACAACATGCTGCGCAGGTACACGTTGTGTAATGAACAGCAGGGTCGCCACGTGGAACAAGTCTTGTAGTGAAGTGGGAGATGTGCAATCGAGTCAAACTGATTTGGTTTCGAAACGATACATGTCCAGACATGGGTTCCTAATCCAAATGTGATTTACATAGTCCCCTCTACAACCCCCAGAAGTTTGTCATGGGAAATATGAATCACCCTGTATAATGGGACGGTACCCCTAAACGACGCAGCCAAATTGGAGTTGTTCACTATCCTTCAATGTCTGTCCGCACGGCACATTCATTTTCTTGTCCGCTATGGAAAAGGTAGAGGTACTTGTTGCCTCATCGTACACAAAGTACTGCGTTATGAACGTCTGGAAAGGCCGGCCCCGAGTCCGAGGTTCAGTCGACGACGATGCTGATGTTGATGCCACAGCACTGACTTTCTCCTACACTGGAGTGATGACCATTGAATGACTCACGTTGCTGTTGCGGCTCAGCATTTTGTGCAGGTGGTCAACGCTAATACTGTTGCCAACGTCAGGACTTTGAACATCGTACCGAACATAATTTAATTCTCGAAACGAATATATTTTAATTTGAACAACGAAATGAAATATTTCATGAATTTTAAATTCACGTCGGGGGTCGAAACTAAGTACTGTTTGGAAATTGTATTTCACCTCGGGAACGAAATTAGAAGTATGTAACGATTTTTATGTCACGCCGGGAGCGAAATTAAAAGTCTGTAACAAAATTAATTTCACACCGGGAGTGAAATTAAAACTCTGGAACGAAATTAATTTCGCGCCGGGAGCGAAATTAAAAATCAGTAACGAAATTCATTTTACGCCGGGAGCGAAATTAAAAGTCTGGAACGAAATTTATTTCACGCCGGGAGTGAAATTAAAAGTCTGTAATGAAATTAATTTCGCGCCGATAGCGAAATTGAAAGTCTGTAACGAAATTTATTTCGCTTCGTATTAGGTTTCGCTTTGATTTAATTACACGCCGACAAGCATTATAATTTCGCTCCCGAATATCGCGCCCACGGCAAAATTAAATTATTTTCGCCTCCACAGCCATGCATTTAGTTTCGCATGCCAGCCCTGCATTGAAGTGCGCAGTGAATGAATAGGGACCGGTCAGACAAGATTCACCCACCCCACTTCAGCTCTACTCCTTTATGAAAATTTGTACTTGTTGATTTGAGATCCCATTTTCAATATGATTCCAACGTGCCTAAACAGAAGCGAAGAAAGAGTGCAAAATGAAGGTAGCTTGTTCAGGAATTTGGGGAGTACATATTTAGCAGTGATCTTTTATTTTGTATTGCATCCAGTTTGAAGTGAACGTATTTGCCCAGAAGCGTTCAAAATTTGCTACAACATTGCGATATTGATAAGTATAAAAAGTGCTTAGCAGGATCTTCAACGACAGAAAACAGAACATGTTTGCTGTTCGGTAGCACCTGTACAGATGAATTAGAACCATCATCTCACATGATACTGAAGTTTAAAATCAATAAACGTCGACTGAAAATACATCGAATACATGGTGAAATGTTGCTCTGAAATGTCACCAAAATACTACACTACAAATTAAAATGGTTGATCTCTACCTTGTGAAGATTTATCTCAAAGATCAAGAAAGGTATTTAAGAAATACCCTGATGTTGGATGTTTCATTGAAGAAGGCTGGGCTGCAGGTCTGCCCTCGATGATGAATCTGCGACCTCGGGTAGGACTGGGTTCCTCCCCGGAATGATTCCACGCATCCACTGGGATTCGAACTGCGGAACTTACTCCCGTCTGGATTCCAATTTTCAAGCTTTCGCTGGGACACCCTAGTGGCTTCTTTCTCTCCGACGTCCTCTCATTTCAATAGACCATGTCATATTCGAGCAATACTGTCGATCGATCTCCATTGTTGAAAATTAAGTTTAACAACTATAGATCTGATCGTAAATGTTGATGAATTGTTCATATAGTTGTTCTATGAATTCAGTATAATGCTCTTAATCTCGTAGTAGAAGTACATGAGGGTCGATAACCTAGATGTTAGGCCCCTTAAAACAGCAATTATCATCGTCATCAGAAGTACATGAGAATACATTAATGTACAAGTTGGTCAAGTACATAATGTATTCGACATCGTAGCCATACATGATGTCGTACATGGTTTGAAGTTTAGCGTTGCTCTAAGTCGTCAACTCATATCTCTGTCATGATATATCGCAAGCGCATGTTAGTTTACTCCATATTCAAAATCATCTCTAAATTGTTTAATGTAGTTCTCATCATAATGTTCATAATCGAAGTCATAATATCTGTTCTGTAGTAACAATTCACTCTACTGTTCATATAACACTTAGTATAGTTCAATGACTTACGATCTCTTGAAGTTGTAATGTTGAATAGCTTTCACTGCTAACTTGCTATACATAAACGTTCTGTTCTGCTCTGAGATAAGCACTTTTCTTCTGCAGGAATATATCTACCTTTAACTAAATTCATAAACTGCGGTACATTTCCTCAGTATAATGACAGTCGACACTCGCCAATACATGTTATTACAGAGTATATTGTATTATTACTGAAGACTAACTTCACGAGCCTAATAAGTGAATCGGCTTGACTGTGAGTAACTTGGACTTGATTCGCTTCACCAGGCGATGTCTAGTTTTAGCCCACAACGGCAGTCTCGTTGGCGGTCAAGATTCTCCGCACTAAGTATCGGGCTCACTTAGCTCCGAGCTTGACTGGGAACTACGTCCGTACTCGACGAGTTCTGAAGACAAAAGACCTCCCTTCCTCAGTCGGAGCTTCTCTGCTCGACTCTCGTCCACGCCATTTTAACATCACGCTAAAACTTTGCTTGTACTTGTTTAAAAGCTTATATCTGTCTACCGTGGACCTTCAGCGACTTTTAAAGTATTGTTGAATTCATCTTCTTATTTTCTACATTATTATAAAATCTCTTTCTTAGGGCCTAAAAGTAATTATTTCATCATGTGGACGAGGCTATCAATAATATTGACTTCCATTAGACCTCTTCTATTGGCAAATTAATGTTGCTATGGGCCGTTTGACCTTGTCACGCGCCGTCTCTAGCATCACATATCACGTGACTATGCCGTTGTAGGACTGTGTCTGCCCAACAAACTCGTTTTCTGACACAATCCAGATTCAATTCTCCAAAGCTAAATTTTATTATGGGCTTGTAAAAATACTCTCATTTTGGTCATGAATAATTCAAAATCAGGGCCCAGTGCCATACCAACATTCGCCTCGGGTTGAAATGGGAAACCACGGAAAATCACTTCACGGATGGCTGAGGTAGGAATCGAACCTACTTCATCTCTGCTTTGCCTCATTAGGCTGAGAGTGCTCTGATCCAACCCTTAGACCATAATTACAATTCTTGGCAGAGCAGGGAATCGAATAAGGACCTCAGCGTTGACAGCCGAGAAAGTTAGTCACTATACCATAGGCAGACTTTAATGATCGCAATATCTAAAGGTTTGTAGCGTCTACTCTAAATCACTCTGTATTATTTAAAATAGGTCAGAATATTAATTGCGAACTCTTCGTGTAGTTATTTCGAGATAGTGGATTGGTTGATTTTGGGTGTATTTTCACTCCTAATATGAAGCATTGCTTTCCTACAATATGCAGTGATGTTTTCCCTAGAAACATACAGTAGCTTACCTGTAGAAGAATTGAACAGTGTTAGATCTCAAGTACGTGTATAAGTTCAATCTTTTAAAATGGGAGAGGTAGAGAACTGAATTCGGAAGAAATGTGTAAAAATTGCTGTGCTGCTTTGCAGAACTAATGTTGAGGCGCTGTGAGGCAGGTGAGAACTTGCAATTGCTCACGAGTACTCTAGTTTTTGCACGTACAAGCTAAGAGATTTGTTGTGCATCGCTCTGTGCTGGTTCGCTTCTGGATTGCACCAGACAGGTATGTTGTTGCAAGAACAGCAAGTTCGGTTCAATTTAATCCAGAGCTACGGATAGCAATTACCTGGTTGTCGATCTGTGTGTCTCTCGCCATGATTCATGCCTTACACCCAGACCCCCTTCGACTACAGCCCGTACAGCAAGTGCACACCCATGTCGCTTACTTCCCCTAACGCTTCTTTGCAAACGTTTTAACAGTAATAATAATAATAATAATGATAATAATGACAACAATAATGGCCTGTGATGTCTGGAGAGACCTGGTGCAGACCTGTCAAGTCGACACCTTTAGTCAACTTGTGTGTCGGGTTGAGCAAGAATGTTGGACATGTTGCAAGCAGCCAGCTCCCGCACGAGGAGAATAATTAATCATACGAGATTGCAATTGAAACGTAGTAAGTTTGAAATATAATTCAATAATTTTAAAATACCATTTCTTTAAAACACATAAAATTAATGAAAAATTCTCTTGTATGGTAAACATCCTAAACAGTTTCGAATAATGAGGGCATCTACCTGCTGAACAATGTCATCGCTAATGCGGTGTGGCGCTCCAGACCGTGCATCATCGGCCAACGACATTTCCCTCATAGCTGTGACTCAGTGACCAAAATCATTATAAACATTATTTTTGAAGTATAAGAGCCATTCAAAAAGATACGAGCCGGAGGCTATAAAATGAAAACCTGTATCGTTCTTTCAAAAGTATTGTCCAGCACTCTTGAGACACTTGTCCCACTGCAGTGTAAGGCGGCTAATGGCCATCTCGTAAAATTCCTGGGGCTACGTTGTGAACCAGTTCCGAGCGTCCTGCTTGACGTCGTCGTCCGATGTAAATCATTTGCCTCTCAGAACCCTCTTCAGCTCACCAAGAATGGCATCATCGCAGGGAGACAGGTCCGGACTCTATGGAGGGTGAATGAAGACCTCCCATTTGAATGTCTGCAACAGCTCCTTGACTGCGTTGGCTGTATGGGGTCTTGCATTATCATGGGGCAGAAAGATCCCGTGGGTGAGCTGTCATGGTTGTTTCGGTTTGATCGGTGTGCGAAGAGAGGTCAAGGTTTGCGAGTATCGCTGCGCATTCACCGTTGTCCCATGCTACGGGAAGTTCATAAGAAGGGGGCCCCTTTGGTCAAAGAAGAAGCTGAGAAAAACCTTCCCCGTAGGCTACTCGTGCGGTCGGCCTTGGACTTTTTGGGTGGTGGTGAGCCTAAATGCTTTCACTGATGACTTTGTCGTTTGGACTCGGGTTCAAAGAAATGGCACTATGTGTAGTCTCCTGCGACCACCCATGCCACCCTCGTTGGCATAGCGAGCAAATGTTCCAGAGAGAGTAGAATTCGGCATGCTTCCTGTGCTGGTTGAAGACTGTGAGGAACCCATTGAGCGCTTTTTTTTTTTTTTTGCGAAATTGCAATCGGTCCTTTGGAAGCCTCCGTGGCTTAGGCGGCAGCACGCCGGCCTCTCACCGCTGGGTCCGTGGTTCAAATCCCGGTCACTCCATGTGTGATCTGTGCTGGACAAAACGGAGGCAGACAGGTTTTTCTCCGGGTACTCCGGTTTTCCCTGTCAACATTTCATTCCAGCAACACTCTCCACTATCATTTCATTTCATCTGTCATTCATTTAATCATTGCCCCAGAGGAGTGCGTCAGGCCTCGGCAGCCGGCACAGTCCATATCCTCGCCGCTAGTTGGGGGCTTCATTCATTCCATTCCTGACCCGGTCGGAGACTAGAAGCAGGCTGTGGATTTTCATTTTCAATCGGTCCTTTATGAGGCATGAACACTTCCGACACTCACTCCGTTCTCTACTGCAATGACTGCTACCGTAACTCGCCAGTTTTGAATAATGAGGGCATCCACCTGCTGAACAATGTCATCGCTAATGCGGTGTAGCGCTCCAGACCGTGTATCATCGTCCAACGACATTCGTCCTTCCCGGAATCGCTTGTGCCACGCCTTAACCCTTACCACGGACAGGCAGTGCTCTCCGTACACTTTGTGTCATTCTTTGATGAATTTTCGTTCCCCGCACTCCTTCCGCTGTCAGGAAACGCTCTTCTTTTGAAGACTCCATGTCGTTGGTTTCCACACGATTGAGTGCAGTGGACGGTCGACGCGTGTGGCCTTGTCCCTCTAGCGGCGAGTTTGGTACCTCAGCGCTCTAATAGGGACCGCACCGTCGTCCCCCGGCCAGGGCATTACGATCGGTTCAGCGGTTTTCATTTTATAACCTCCGGCTCGTTTCTTTTTGAATGGCCCTTATATATACCAAACTTATAAAAACTCCTGCCTTCAATAAAGGACACCTTCTTTTACTAAACAATGTTTTACATTCACTCAGCACAGTGTCACTTGCGTGCACGCGTGCTGTACAGAATGGTGGAATGTTATGCTGCTTCACATTACAGTATACATAAACTAATGGGATATCAATATTTCTGGGCAGATATCTAGCGGAAGCATGTGGAACTGCTTGCCCTGAAATGTGGGGGATTATTCTCTCCCTACATACAAGTAGGCTACTCTAAGGATTTAAGACAATTGAGCCATTGTATCACCAATGAAACTTCATAAATACATTGGGGTTATTTTGTCCTCCAATATCGATTGTTTCGTGAAGTAACATGGCCACTTATGTGAAGCACTGCCGCATTCAGAATACACATCAGATATAAATTAACAATGCCGTCTAAATTTAGATTCCATGATTTTAGGTGATTATTATTTATCGTCCGCGCCATTTCATTCATATAAGCATTTTGTACTAAAGTATAATCAATAATATTATATAACAACAGAATGATAATTCCGTGGAGAACCAAATAGCCAATTTTCATATATCCTACAGGTCTTACTTAGGACACGACAAATACAAACGAAAATTTAAAAAATTAAACAGCTGCCATTTCTAAGTTCTCATTAAATTACATTAAATTAAACGTCAGTACATTAAGGCTTGTATGAAGATATACCGTGCCACGTTCCACAGCGCTAGTAGGCTATGAAAGAGTCGGGAAAATTCCATAAAGTATGTAATTTACGCGTAACGACCATGTTAGTTTTGTGCTCATCAGGTTATTGAATGATCTGTAGGTGAACTTATGTTTAAGGTCTCTATCAACATACAAAATTTCAGCTTGATTGCTGTAATAGATTCGTAGATATTGGGAACCGTCTGTTTATTTCGGATGGTCGCCATGTTATGGGTGTAGGCAGTAGAGCTATATACCATTAGATGAAGATTATTGCGTAGGTTGATTATTCCAACATTCACTTCGATTGCATGATTAGGACGGAAGAATAAAAAACAAAATTTTGAAGTTTCGCACAGCCGCCACCGTGGGATTAACAAAACAATCGAATTTAATTGGATGTCAGTATATTAAATTTTATATGAATATTTACCGTACCAAAGTTCACTGCGTTCGGATGATGAAATCGCGTGTAAATTCGATTTAAATCCTTTAAATTCGCTTGACTGCCATGTTGGGTTTGTGATCAGCAGGTTATTAAAAGTCACATAGGTGAACTTACGTTAATATCCTCTACCAACATACAAAATTTCAATTTGATTGCTGTAATAAATTCATAGATTTTGAGAGACGTCTTAATATTTCGGATGGTCGCCATGTTGGATTGTTATATATTGTACCCTTCAGACAGGTCTTCCAGGATTGACCCTCTTCTCTTGGGGCCGCGCTCAGTCCGGTGTGGTGCTAAATTACACAAATCACCCTGGGATTTTCGATGAAGGATCACGGGAACTTGTTTCCATGGATATTCTATAATACAGGTGTATAGGACTCCTAGGATACAAAACAAAAAGGAGTCTCGTAAATGTACGTATCGATATTATTAGAGGGTTATACATTTGCATAAGGAAAGCAGAACGAAAGTGTACGAGGAAGAAGGCGTGGCAGCACATGTCATCCAGTCACAATATTTTGCATATCTCTGGAACCAGGCCAGATATTCCAAAAATTATTTTGCAAAGTAAACCTAACATACAAAACGAACATGGCTGTGGTTCCATGAGCAAATATTTATTTGTAAACAACATCGGTGAGGCCTATCAGTTGTGTGATTCGGTGTGAAACGTGAGGTATACTGCAGTATGGGTGCTCGAAAGGTACATTATAAAAGTAAAAAACCGTGTTTCAAAGGGAATCAGCATAAGAAGTCTGGAAAACAAGCAGTGACTGATGCTGATAATAATTCGACACCTAACCTCAGTGGTAGGTTCGTATCCTGACGCAGTCAGCTGGCATTTGAGGGTGCGCAAATGCGAGGGAGCCGTGTCCGTAGATTTACTGGCACGTTAAAGATCCCCTTCGGGGCAAAATTCCGGCACCCCGGCGTCTCTAAAAGCCAGTGTAGTTAAAAGGGACGTAAAACCAATAACATTATATTATTAACCTCAGTGCAGCAGGCAGGAAGCTTACTCCAAATGTTGGAGTTGAATTTGATGGTGATGGTGATATGGGTTGCTACATTTTTGAAGTAAATATTATGTTTCGAGGGTTACAGAAATGTCTTAGGTGTGTGTGTGGTGAACCTGTGGTACTTAACCTAACCAATTTAGGAGGTTTGGGCTGTAAACTGACAGTTAACTCTGAATCATGTTCTGAAGTAGGTACGTTTTACAACAGTGCAGTATTGGGGAAAACAAAGAATGTGCTATATGTAAATAGGAGAGCAGTTTATGCCATGAGGTGTATTGGGCATGGACTACAAGGCCTAAGTGAATTTTGTGCTATAATGAACATGCCACCACCTGTGCAGAGAAGTACCTATATCCGTATTGTGGATCATATTCTTGATGCCACATCTAAAGTTTCAGAAGAATGTATGATGCAGGCTGCAAAAGAAGAATCTGAACTTAGCAATTCTTCTGAGGTATCAGTGTTTTGTGATGGAACTTGGCTAACTAGGGGCCACACTTCACACCATGGTATAGCTGTTGCTATTGGAGCTAAAACTGGTAAAATTGTGGACTTAGAAGTACTTTCATCAGTATGTAAGGGATGTGAACACTGGAATGGGAAGGTAAATACTATAGAATAAGCTGAATTCATGGCAATACACTCAGAAGTATGTGGTAAAAATCACTCAGGTACAGCTGGCAGCATGGAGGTGGAGGGAATGAAACGAATATTCAGTCGGTCAGAAGAGAGGCGGGGGCTGAAATATGTCAACTACATTGGGGATGGTGACACAAAAATCTACAGAGCAGTCAATGAAATGCAACATTATGGGTCTCGCATAAAGGTCAATAAAATAGAGTGTGTTGGCCATGTTCAAAAACGCATGGGGACTCGGCTTAGAAATCTAAAGGCTAATTATAAAAGGAAAAAAAAATAAAAGATGGCTAACCGCTGTCAGGTAAAAATTGGCTCACTGTTGCTGTTATTAACACCTTGACAGTGTACTATGGCAATGCCATTAGAAGTAATAGCACTTCAGCTTCAGAAATGAAAACAGCAATTAGGGCTATCGGACATCACAACGCCTCGAAACACCTATGCATGATTTCTGTCCCAAAGGAGTTGATTCTTGGTGTAGTTACCGAAGGGCTGTCTCTGATGGCAAGGAGAAAGAATATCATCACAAGAATAACATACCTATCGCAATAATGAAATAAATTACACCCATTTTTAAAGATTTGTCTTCCAGTGATCTTTTGAAGCGGTGTGTGGGTAGTCACACACAGAAAGTAACGAATCTTTGAATGCCAAAATATGGAAAATATGACTTAAACAGGATTCTGTGGCAAAAAACTGTGTTGATAGCAGCAAAGGATGCAGCCATCACATTCAATGTTGGGATGAACGGAAGACTGAAGGTTGTAAAAGAAATGGGACTGGAACCAGGAGCTTACTGCATTCAAGGACTGAATCAGAAGGATGTCAGAAGAATTCAGTCAGCTGAGAAGAGGGCACTTGAATCTACAAAAGAAGACAGGAGATGCAGAAAGAGGCTCCAATTGCAGGAAGAAGGAAAGAAACATGATATTGAAGGAGTGACTTATGGTCCAGGAGAGTTTTGAATGGCGAGGGGTCCGAAAGTTGTATTATTTTTATACCAACATTTTTAAAGCTGTTTTCCTGAAAACTATAATTTTTAATACCGTTTTCACCATAATTCTGTTATTATTCCATGGATTATGATGATTTTTTCAGGGTTTCCTTCCATACGGCTGTACTAAAATATGTACCTCATTCAGGTCATTAGGATTTATATTTGTTTTTATACTGTATTTTTTCTTAAAAAAGAACTATTTTCAGCTGCTCTGAATAAAAATCAAATAAAAGTACTTAATATACAGTTTATGCTAGTGATTGAGGTACATTTTTAAGGTGCAGATGTAATACACACATTAAAAAAGAAAAGTAGAAAATTTCTTATAAACTTGGGATATATAAGGGAAACAATGATGCATGGTAAAAAATTTGGCAAATTTTGAAAATTCTCTAAAAAATTCTTATGATAAGAATTTTGACACTTTAAAAGTTGCTTTTGGTTGCCACAAGCTTGCCATTACTGCGATAAACATTATCATATGTCAACAATATTTGTAGCATGTTCAACAATCGAATGAATATTGACATTTTTCCCCTCTCTTAAGCTGAACCTCCCCCCTTCAGATTCATGAAAATCACATAAATGATCTACTGGTAGTACACTTTATCATCGTAAAAGAATCGGGATAATATCTGTTACTGTTGCGGAGATTATAGAATGCCAGTGAAATATTTCGCGTGGCCGCCATGTTGGATTAGTGAAACGTATTAAAATATGAAATCCACAATCAAAGTCGGACAATTTCGAAGTATGTAGTTACTGAGCCCGATAACGGATCTTCGATTTGAGAATCGATGGCTCATTTACATCTATGGTTGATGGAATGCACCAAGACAGCACTTAACTTCCGGGAAGTTGTGTTATCTCTTTGGAAGTATTTCTAACTTGATTTGATTTGTGTTATCCTGAATGTAGGATATTTAAGATGTTCTTTGGCGTTATTTGAATTATTTTGTGTATTTTTGGAATTATGGAATGTTGCAAACCCATGGTATAACCTCGCAGTTATGCGAAGCAGGAATAAATGGTTACGCTACTGACTCATTCCGCCGACTCGAACTTCCGTCAGCTACCCATTATGTCTCATGTCAAGTCTCGTGTCGAGAGGACGTGTTTGTCAGATTGTGCGACATCGAAAACGTGGACGTCGTAATTGAAGACACAGTGGAGCAGCGAATAGCTGCAGAACTACATAATTATCGCCTGCGTTGCGAATAATAGTTATCGACCATTGTTGAGTCGTATTTTCAACATTTATGAACAGTATTGGGTCATTTTTCATGACGGGAACCCAGGACATTCTGCGACCACATGGCCACCAGTGAACAGTGCAAAATCTGCAAATTTATAGGTACTTTTCTTGTTAATATTGGGTACAACGTGATTTCTGATCTTAATGAACTTGAACAGTGAATATATTAATATATTTAAGAACTGATCACCGTGATACTAATAGATCACATGTGTTAAATTCACCAAGTTTTAGTGTGCCTATTAACACTAAGTGATAATCATAGTTTCTGTGGCGGTACTCACATGGCCATTCTTTCCACCCAACCGCAATTGTGTAAAGCCAGTGATTGTTGAAGTCGTTACTTTCACCAAAATAAGTAAACTCAGTGAAATCTACGCATTCTAAAAAATGACGTCGACGTTGGATCAAACCCCACTCCACATGGTACTATATTATGCCTTTACCCAGGAAGCTGATATGGAATAATCTCAAAATGGATTTGGAGAGTGGAGGATAACGGATGCTTACAATTTCCAAGGAGATGGCTTGGAGGGAAGCCAAGCGACTCGCCACATTAACCCCAGACGAGGTTCGAATGAGAGTATAATGTGAAGACAAGTAAGTGAGACATAATGCTATCATATGTTTCTGTACGGATGGGCGCATGGGTAGATTAACGTAGTAGGTCTTACTAGCACATTCTTTTACGTAGTGTCCCAGTATTTTGTATAGCCCTGGAATATTGACCCGTTTGAGAAACATATTTGGCATTTTTATGTCAACACCCCGTCTTGCAGACGAGAGCTGTCGCTCGGTTAGGGAAAGGATAGGCAACGATGCAACGCATCCCAGACCATATGATCTGCAGAATACAGTTACTTCACAAGATGGCTGCCTTGAAAGCATGGCATTCATACAGTTACAATCTATTACTGAGATTACTGACGGCATCGACGATTTAGAACTGCACTCTAACATGAGTTGAAGACATTTAAGGAAGTATTAATACTCTTATTACTACACCAGATGTTTATCGCAATTGAGCCACGTCAATATCGATTGTTATATCGACTGGACAGTGGTGTTATGGGTAGGTTTTTGTCCAGCTGTGAATCGCCCGGCACGGAAAGAGACTCACTTGTATTCTGACTTACAGTCGCGTTAGTTGGTTTCGCCAAAGCAACTATTCCATGTGCAAATTTTACCTAGTGCGTTGTGTGTGAGTGCGGTACGGTACGGTTCGTCTTGCTATCAGGCAAGAAACGCGAGGTACACTTGGGACGAGCGGTAACCCAGTGCATAACTTGGTGCAACATGACAGTGGATACAGTGAACTTCACGTTTCGCATAGTTTGTTCTATAACACTATTGCCATTACCGAAAGACTTCTGATTTATCAAGTGATCATTCAACGATACTACATGGATATTAACGTTATGATAGAAGGAATTATATATCAATCTACTACATGGAAAGCTATGAATGGCTAGGCAATGAATTGAAATGTAATACACTAGCAGAATTGAACAAATAGAAATTATTCTCAATTAATAATGGATCATACTAGCAGAAGGCTATTCAAGAGAAGGCTGAAGGCAATCTATAATGACACTGAGATAATTACCTACGCGATATGGATTTTCTAGAGAGAATATAAGTGGCATCTTTCTCGTTTCTACGAAGGGACTTAGTCAGTTTCCATATGATGAACATTGTGTTCCGGATAGCAGTTTCGAGCGGAGAGGTGTTGGGTTCGAGTACCGACGGTCCTAACCAATACTTCAACTACTCAACGCTATGGATCAGGATTCGATCTCTACAAGAAATGTATGTTCCAACATACATTATACGTTCATCAAGACGACTAAGGAAGCTGGAAATCTTTTTACACGTAGACGGTATAAATCATGTCATATCTATAGAATGTCCTTTTCGCCAATATTTATTAAGTAGTTAGAAAATGGATTTGAGAACTAGATCTGACACTTTTATCATTTTTGTTCAATGGTCTATTTTAGGTTTTGATCCTATTTAAGGATGCACCTAAATTGTTATTTCAGTAGTTAATTTTAAACGTAGTGTTATTTTTAAAACATTACTTTTCCTAATTTTGGTAATAATTCTGAGCATTATAATTAGTTGAGAAGAAGCACATTTAAGAAGATTTAGGAGCAAGACTACGATATATGTATATAAGTATAGGAATTAGGAAGATGATGTCCAACCACGAATACATCAAAAATTTTCTGCATTATTTCTGTTTGATACTGAGTAAGGAAACAGAATATTTTCAACAGTTCATACAGCATATCATTTAGAATGAATGTATATTTTTCGTCGAGCTAGTAATTGACATTTGAATCTAGCATGATATTCTAAAGTGGAAAATTGTAGTTTTTGAATTAGGCAATATTAGCCAAACTTTTGAATCACGTTTTGAATTTAGATATTTTTACTGAGTTATAGTACGTTCAAATTTCGATTTTCTTTATTCTTTTTTGAAATACTCCTGTTTTGATAACGTGTGATTCTAATGGATTATTTGTATTCTACTCATACTAGGCAATTTTCCATGGTGTAGATTCATACGTATTTCTTTAGGGGAGGAACCATTTCTGAATTTGTTTATGCGAATCTGAATTAATTCTTTAACAGTAATAATTTCTAATATCTTGTGATATATATATTTGTGAACATTGAAATTAAGACGAAACGAAGTATAATTGAGAATGCAGTTCAATTTTGTATAAAATTATATTCCGTCATATATCAGAATGACATTTTGAGATAATTATAAATATAATTATTTAATACAGTTTTTGTGGAAGTAAATTAACACTTCGATGCTTGTATAAATTATGAACCATGATATATTTGGGTGTTTGTAAGGCACGTTTATGAATTTTTGAAAGGGAGTGGAATAATATTAACTGCTATTGAGAGCTATTTTGCAATTTTTGATAATATAACAATTGTGTTATAATGGAGCTTTTTTTTTGAAGAATATTTCGACTTCAATGGATGGTCTGAAATTATTTATGGTGTATTTTTGGAATCTCATGTGAAGAGATGTTATCGTATTTATTACGAATGTTGAGTATTGTGCAAGCTATTGACCTATCGTCGAAATGTGTTATATGGAAGTGTATTAAGCGTGATATAGTCACGAACATCGAAACTAGAAATCTAGTAACTGAATTAACCCACCATTAAAAATATCATTAATGTACAAAACAATTCACTTGAATTTGATTGTTAATAATAACGCATTTATCCAGTGTGAAACTGGTCTGAAAATTATTGCAATAATAATTGGAATATTAATTCAATATAAGTGAAATATTAATTGGATAGACCACACATTCGATTACCTTAATTGTTCTTCGAATTAGACTTATTTGGACAATGAGAAATATTGAAATACTAGTCTTTGGAATGATAGAAATCACGGCGAAATTCGGTAAATGAATTTAAATGTAAATCTTGTAAATAGTTAATTAATAACATAATATTGAGCGTAGTTCTGCAAAATAATTTGTAATATGATTAACCATGCTTACTTCGTTCACGATTTGAACAGTATTTAATACGGCAACTTTTGCGGTATATTCTAGCCAGCAGTAGGCTATTTGCATATTTATTTTATAATATGCCTCTGAATAAGAATCTATTTTTTTTGAGTGGATGTAGGTCCACAATCCGTATTTTTCAGTTAATAAATTGCTTATTTAATTTTAATTCTACAATGATTTGGTGATTTATATTAGAAACAGAATGTGCTAGGAGAACCAGTAGGCAGTTTTCGTCAATGCTTAGTCCAACGCCCGAGATAAATTTAAGAGTTTTCGAGTTCATTTAGAGCTAATTTTTGTTTTTGTTCTTTCACCACTGGCATTTTCTTATCGCATTCTTTTATATTGAGATGTCCTTATCCCTGGTTGATCCTAGTTGGTAGAATTTTGGGGGTTATTTCAGCCGGGTACTTCGAAATTCTGCGATCCAGTTTTTCCAGGGGATTTCAACAGGTAAGACCATGGATTCGGGTACAGTAGGCAACTTGATTTGGTTTAATTTATGTATAAGCTGGTCGTATCAACGTATCATTTGCACAAGCTTGGAGTAAAGGCTTGTGTTTCCCTTTTCATGTACAGTACATACTTTTTGTAGCAATCTTTCAATGTACCGAATCAGACTACGTTACGCAGTATAATTGTATGCTTTAGGAGGCAGTGACATTCCAAGAGAGAATGATATTATTGACCGGCATATGTTTGTTCCAAGGTCAAAGCCAGGTGAAGGACAGTTTGTTTTATTTCTCAAGCTGCGTGAATAGCACGCCAGCCAGTACGCGATTTGGAGGGCTGTAACCGATATTCCCTTAGGCCAGGCCAGCTAATAACCTGTTATATTTCATGATACTTCTGCGATATGAGTGTAGGGATCTTTTGTTTGTAATTTCTTGAGTTGACCAAACGACGACTTCCTGTTATACAATCTGAGAGAAGTGTTGAGCTGAGCAAAGTATCATTGGTTCGAGAGGGGTCATGAACAAAACTCATTCTTCCCTGTTAAAAAAGCGCAGCATATTTATAGTGTATTAGGCACTATTGAAGTAGTTAAAACAGCCAGCAAAGAGTAAATTTAATGTACTTGGAATTACGTTATGAGTTTTTTTTAAATCGTGTGGTCTCCTGAAAGGCCGAGTGCAGGTCTTTCTAGTCGACGCCCTTGGGCGACCTGCGCGTCGGGATGAGAGTTGGAATAGATGAAGATGAATGAAATTGGGCAAGGATATGGATGGAAGCGGCCGTGGCCTATCAGAAAGTACCGTCCCAGCATTTGCCTGGTGTTGACAATGGGAAACCACGGAAAACCATTTCAAGGACGGCCGACGGTGGGGCTCGAACCCACGCGTCTACCGAGTCAGCAGAGAGCTTGGCCCCATGGCCTACGTTATGAGTGAACAGCTGACTCACTGTACTTGATTTTGGTCCACAGTTTGGGACCTCTGTATAATTTAGGTGACAATGCTATTGTTATTGTCAAATGATGAATACTACGTTGATAGGAATGGATTACCCGTAGTCGAGCTGTATGCATTTTTTGGGAGATATTTTCTAGTGACATGAACGTTTTTGTCTTGTCAACTAAGAGACCGGCCGACGGGCCAGTGCTATTGTGGTACACATTTAAGAGTGTGTGTTATTTGAATGAACAGAGTTTCACATGGCATTGATGGTATTATTAGATGTTCTTTACCCACACTAATAATTACTCTAGACGAGTTTACCGGTCACTTAACTTTACAGACATACTGATAGAAATAAAATGAGTTAATAATAATAATAATAATAATTCGGTAGGATTTTCAAATTTAAACGTGAAGTAAATAAACTACTAGGCTGATTATTAAACTATGCTAAATTTAAATATATTTTCTTGACCAATACTTATCAATTGCCATCTTCGAATACTTTCATACAGATTGCTGATTATTCCCCAATTTGAAACGATGGTCAGTTAATGACGTAATAAATGGAAACCATGGTCGTTAATCTGATATTGCAACGTGAGTCGTGACGTTACGTCATAGCAGTTGCCAACCTAACTTTTTCCACCTTACACTCATGTCCATTTGTCACAAACAGTGAAAATGTGTGCAGGAAGGCAGGGGAGCCTCCTGCACAACCACAGGAGGGTATATTTTGTTGTCATTCATTTGTGTTTTATTATTATTTAGTGTTTATTATCTTGATTAGGCAAAGAATGTGCATAGCTATGAATCTTTTATTAATTTTGGAATAATCGCATCTCGTTGAATTTTTTGCATTTAAAATTCAGATAGGAATAGTTTAGATTTTCATAAAATTAAATGTTGGAGATGACACCATCGTAGCCTAGCTATCATATATGTGCCAACGTTAACAGTAACGATATCTCTGCACTGTAAACAAGTAAATACTTTCCCTTGCTATAGATTCACGCCTGTTACTATTATTATTTGTTCAATCTCCGCTGTAATTTGGTAGGTAAATGTTACGTGGAATTCTCTTAGCTTTGTTTATTTCGATTCTTTGTAATAGGTCTTCGAGAGGTTTATGTTAGATTTTTAGTTAGGAGATTTATAAATTCTTTACAGGACAGTTTACCTCGGATTAGGAGATTTTCACCTCTCTGAAGTAGGCTAGGGTTCTGTCACTTCTATGAATAAATTCAGAGTGATTTTAATGTAAGCCTGGCCTCTTTATTTACGTTTGTGTGTTTGCATTCCTGTGGGCTGGTGGAATAATGATCTCTCACATCCCCAACACCCCCCGAGTGCAGTTTTCGTGCTCACTCAGTCCAAGAATGCATTCCTTCCTTTATTACTTGTGTGTTGGTTGGAAGAGTGTCTCAGAAGGGATGTTTATGACCGACGGCTCCCCGAAACCCTGGTCTAAATGGCACAGTACTTAGCAAGTATCATTAAAATCGCTTCGGCTGTTTAGATTGTATTAGGGTCACGCACACACACACACACACACATACGCACATACACACGGACTCCCGTGGCTTATGATCGCGAGATTAACGGTCACGTTAAACTACAAGCTTCCTTTTTATACACACGGACAAAATATTATCTCATAAGCTTTATTTTTACAAATTAAGAAAGGGTAAAAATGAGTAATTTCAGTGAAATCTTCAGAGAGTTAATAAAATAGTAAGATAAAGCGAAGATTCCTAACGCGGAACGTATTTCGAGTACAATGTGAAGCAATATGACACAATTCTCCATTTAAATGTGGTGAACGAATTCCTGGTGAACGTGCTATGTCATGCTATGCCTCGGAATGGACAGTTACGTTTACTTCTTCGAAAGGCGGAAAGATTCCTATTGAGTGGGGTACTTGGTGTGCGTTACTATGACACCATTGGCATGTTGTCAAACGGTGAGGGGGGGGGGGTAAGTAGTGTGCTAGGGGCGAAACAACGCACTCACCAAGCACTATATAAGAAGCAGTTCATCAGTATGCGTTCTCCTTTATTCTACATTAGCAAGTGCTACTATGTATTCCAACATCGTGATTACTATATATTGCATACTGAATTATTCAAGTCTTCAGGGCGCAGTTATTCAAGTCTTCGAACAAGTTAGTTTGTTATGAATGGAATTTTCAAAGCTACGTAAAATGAAAGATAGGAATTAAGGGAGAATTAGCTTGTCTGGACTTAATTGGAAGCGTAAGGACTGGCGCGAGCACGAGCATATCAACACACTACCAAACTCTGGGAATCCATTAGGACAACTATGGCTCGAGGCCTCTGGAAACAGATATTCAAGTTTAGACGGCAGATACAGGTATAGATACAACACCATAACAGATTCATGCGTAGGATCAGTGTCAAGGTAACTTGCCTAACATTTATTTTTATTTTAATAGGGGACCTGGTAACAAGCAAAATATGTCCGGTATACATATGGTGTATCTGCGGTCGTTATCGTGTTACGATCATTGTTTGTGGTGTGCATAACATAGACGGAGGCAGTATGCTAGTTGGTCATTTGTGGAGGGCACACAGACCACATGTACGTTTCGTCACAATTCAAGTCCAAACAAATGGATAGGGCGTCAGGGACCAACACCGTGGCCTGCTCGTTCTTCCGATCTCAACCAATTGGACTTCTACTTATGGGACAATTAAAGGCCATTGTGTATGCCACACCTATTCATAACTTGGACATGCTGCGTCAGTGAATAGGGCAAGGATGTCAGCAAACACGACAGACACCGGGAATATGGGATTGTGTGAGACAGTCAATGATGCGGCGCATAGTCGCCAGCATAACAGCTCGTGGTAGCCATTTTGAGCACCTTCCGAAGAGAACTGTAAGTAGTAACGTACACTTTATCAACACAAATGACCAACCTGCATATTGAAGCCGTTTGTGTTATGTACACCACAAACAATACTTGTAACATGGAAACGAAAGCAAATACACCATATTGTAGCGGTTATTAATGCCCCATGTTGGTAGCGCCAAATGTAGCAGCTTCGCTTGCCCCTAACTGTTGGGTGATAATTGTAACTGTTGACCTTTGCCTAAGCTATGTTGTTTTAATGGGCGCCAAGACCTCAATGCAATGCTGAAATCTAAATTTGTATTTAACAACGTCTAGCTCTGGCAGAACACATTCAAGACTCTATTCACTCAGATCGTGGTATGATTTGATCATTAACCCAACAAACAATTGTATCAGGAGAAGGAATTGGTCTATATCTAATGCTACCTACTGAAAGCAAAGATTGCATTGTAAAAGAAATGAATTTATTATATAAAACAAGTATAGCAAAATTAATAATAATAATAAGTTTAAAATTTAAATTGGAGCGTTGCGATTTTAATATTACCGATAGAAAATTACGTGAAAACGGAGTCTGATAAATTGATTTTACTCTTATTTCCAAGCTATGAAGTTACTGAAATATGAAATGTAAAACAAAAAAAATGAGAGATTGCGTATTTCTGCGTCACTTGCGCTTACCACTGGAAATTGCTAAAGCATTTCCCTCGTACTGGATGATGCTGTGTGCTTCCCACAGTCTCCTGGACGTCGCCATCTTCTTCGTTATTTGATGATATTCTGGTAGATTAGATAATTCTATGGTCCGTACATCGGACCCAAACCGTACAACCACCACGGTTAAGTTTCACAAAGATAGTCGCTAACTCCACTGAACATCGGAGCGACACGCACTTGCAACCGTACTCGGCAAGTTCTACACAGATTCTTCTCGTTCCACGGCGCGTCGAACGATATATGCACACGTTGGCTCCCCACTCCGGAGCCGTCTTCCAGCTTACGTCGTCTCCACTGATTGGCTGCACCCCACGCGCTATACTCCCCTTCTCTGGGTCATTACACTCGGCGGGAGGGTTCCGTTCCAACAATTCGCCTTTCCTTGACGATGCGACCCAGCCTTGCGTAATACTTCCTGACAAGATTAAGCTTGTATTTGAATTCCCAGTGACTCATGTCTCTCATAATATACCCTAACTGACGAAACTCTGTTAAATTCCGTAATCACATAATTTCCTATGATATTGTCGTTCGTAATAATTTGCTTGATAGCGTTTTCCAAGACATAGAAAACCTATCTGTATGCTTATAATTTTTATAAAATGCTCCGAAAATATCTTAATAATAATTATAATAAATTAATAAAAATAATAATAAATTAACATGAAAAATTCTCTTGGCTGAACAATTTGCCGCGTAAATAAATATAGAATGGCTTCCTACTGACTTATGCCAGTTGCATAAAAAACCCTCGAAAAACACGTTACATATTCGCCTCGGATCATCGGATGATTTACCGTGACGACGGTCCATTATCCGATTATCCCAGACACGTTAATAAACCCCATCCAAAATACATATTACATAAATGAGATCACCCTAAATTACAGATATATACACTCATAATTTTTCTTCACGCACTTTGCGTCAAAGTTTGTTGTCACTATGGATTGCACTTTGCAACCAGTCCAATGTTTCACATATAGAATAGTGTTCCACGGATATTTCCGCCTCTCAAATTTCTCTATGTTGGAGAAATAGACATAATTAATGTGTGAGCACTATGTATTTATGATGTCATATCACACGCATTGAAGGTGTTCTGATATATTTATATCACCTGTTTTAGATCCCTTATTTGGGGGTGGATCTAAAAGGGAGAGTTGCTGTACTAATTTATGAGTTTGTGCCTAAAGAAGGGTAGCTCCCCTTGACAGGGCAAGCTGACCAGTGTAGTGTGTTGTGGTGTGCTAGGAACTAGGGGGCGCTCCTATAAAGACTGTAAATGTGGTTTAAGGGATGTAGCCTTAGCACGCGGGTCGATGTACTAGTCGCCCAGCCGGCTACTTATTATATAATCACCTTGCTAGTGTCAGCGGTTCGGCACGCGCTTCACTTGAGCACGCGAGCCGCTGTGAGGAATACAAGGACGTCTGAGTTGGCGTTATTACTACGGTGTGTCACGTCTGACTGTGACGGGAGTAAGGAAGGACGTTGGGACGTGAAGAAGAGTGTAGATCAGTAATGCAAGTGTAAGAGACTGACCAAGTGTTTATTGGTCAGCAATGAGTAACTGTTAGTCCCTTTTAAGGGATCTTGTGATGTTATAATGTGAGTACAAACTGTGGGTGTTAGGTTACAAAAGTAGGATTCTGAACACTGACTGACTGACTCACCTCGGTTGACACTGTCGTTAGCCTCCGGCTGTCTCGTCGAAGCACTGATGATGGAGAGATCCTCGTGACCCACTTAAGGCACCTTTTATACCTTTAGCCTCTGTTCTGTCAGCGCGTTGTGGCATAGTTGAACCAGTTTGTAGTATGTCGCTGTGTGTCATAATTACGCAAGGGTTGAGCTGCTTTATGGAGTAGCCAGCTGCCCTTATAGTATTGATGGATATTGGGTAGGCTTTTAAAGGGTTGCCTTTTATGAGATTTAGACAGATGATGGGGGGGATGATCTCTAAGGGGTGCATACCCCTTGGGTATTGTACAAGCCTCTTCCTCCATTTGGTCGCGTCCTCGCGACCGGGAAGGGCACTTGGGGTTGGGATGTTGTCGTAGTAGTTTTTGAATCCCCCTCGTCTCTTCTGGTGGTGGCGTCGTAAGCGTCGTCGTATGGAACGGGTGTCGTCGTGCAGAAGTGTAGGTGTGCGGTCAGCCCGTGTTCAGAGGGGAGGGTTATGGGGTGTACATAGATATATATGTATATAAATTTTACATTGCATGGTGAAATGTGCATTAACATTGTTGAATAAAGAAAATAATTGCTATTGAGGCACAATCGCCATTGCCGTTGTCGGCATAAAAAAGAAAAAAAACATGGTTATACATGGTTACATAGTTGTGCAGGGAGGAAAAACCCAGGGCCGAACGGATGATTGCGTCGTCCGCCCTATCTTGGGGAAAAAGTGATCCCTGCAATAAAGAAGATAGGAGAGAATAGAAAAAAAATGGGTGTTCCAGGGTATAATTTAAAGGAAATATTTAAAATGTATTTATTGGTGTGGGATAAAACGGAACACCCTGACAAATGGGGAAGTTAGAAGAGAGAAAAATGAAAGAAAACAATTCACAGACATTGGTTACGTGTTACCTTAGCAAACGAAACAAAACAAAACAAAAATATAGACATCGTGTACACGTGAACTTGATAAACAGACAAAAATATATATAGAGTTTAATGTATTATGTTGCGATGCTGACATTTAGGAATTTCAATTGGAATAATTGCCCGTGGGCGCATGAATATGTATGTAGTTTACTCTTTAAAATTATGAACTACAATGACCTTATGTCTACTTAAACGCGCTAAACCCTTATAATTCTAGTTTTTGTTTGGATCCTCGCGTGCACGCTACCTGTTTGTACGTACGCTTGCCGTATCACGGCTGATCCTATACGGCCACCTCTTGGCACGGTTGAGTGGTCGTACCGCTTGCAGTGTATTCTTAATACCTAGTCTGTGAAGCATCCTCTGTGGGTGAATGCTTGCACACTTGGCCATGAGGGTCGCCGCCACATGCCGGTTGCGCCCTCATCGCCGTAAGCTGCGTCGCATTTTGACGCTTCAAGTGTTTTTGTTTTATGCAGATCTGCCAGCAAGCCTGATGCCCCACAGGCATCATTCCTGCTGTGCAGATTATTGACGTGTAGCTGTAAAAAAAAATGTAGTGAGTGTGTAAGTGAGAATGAATGTTAAATGGAGGTTAGTATGCACAGGTATAATACTACAATAAGGGGGCATTAAATAGCATGTTGCTGCTATCTGGCAGCAAAATCATAATTACACGTGTCATATTCTAGGTGACAATGCCTGCAAAAAAAAAATGGAGAGGTTAACAAAACATTGAAATTCCCTATTCCATATGCCGCTTCCTGTGGCAGCGTTGCCACAGTCTGAAGCCCCTTTTTACCTGTGAAAAGAATGGCATGGTTATTATTACTCGATATATGGCCGGGCTTACCCTATATGGTGCCGTGACGTCATTTCCTAATGTGTTGTAGTATTGGGCTTACCCTGGCAACGAATTTGGGCCGCCAGGCGCCGAAATTTTACCTCAATATATGTATTAAAAAAAATTGTCTTAAATGTAAGACTATGCTACATTATAATACTTATCATGAGTTATCGGACTTACCCTGATGACGGATTTGTGGGTCATCAGGCGCCGAACGGCGTTCTCTTATACTACTTATTCTACTTATGGTATATATAAAAAAAACTACATCTAAGCCGAGAGGGTTGCCTTAATCTATTGCCGAAAGATGCTGTGCTGAATTGCAACAGTGTTCATTAAATTTGCTTAATCCTAGGTTGCGTGTCAAATGCAACCGTCTATAACTAAATTTGGCCTAGGACGATCGCCTGGGGCAATTAAATCCCCAGATCACCACCCGCACGAGCCCCAGAAACACCGGTTGTCTCTAGGGTCGCTAGATTCCGTCCCCTTAACTCTAGGTGTCGACGTCTATTACTAGGACTAATCTATGCGCAGGCGCTTACGGTGCCACTAAGCTAACCGTTTCGCCCGCTGTAACTTTCGTGTTCATAACCGGGTGCTGTTCCTATTCGACGTAGGTGAGCCGCCCACTTGGCTCCTGTGAGGGGCGCGCAATGCCCCATCTCTTAATGCCCTCTGACTGCCCGATGCGTCGTCATTTATGTGGGCATTGGACAGTGTGGTCCAATGGCATAATATCCTCCGGGAAAAAAAGCGTCCGGGGAGTCCTCTTTGCCTGTGTCGGCCGCAATATTTGTATTCATATGTCCTCCGGGAAGTGAGCGTCCGGGGAGTCCTCTTCGCCTTAATCGGCATTGCTGGGTTGGCCCACTGAACCCTTTTGAGTGCCCGCTATGCTACTCATTTAAGAACTCTGGCGACCCGTTGTCGTCCATTTACGTGGGCGCAGGACCGAATGAGCGCGTACATTCCATATATATATATTCATATTTCATTCTGCATTATTGATTACCGTCGTGGTCTTCACCTTCACCTCGCGGGGTAAGGACTTGTCGGATCTAGGATTGGTCCTGCTGAACCCTTGGATCCTGCTTCACTCCTGACGAATAGGAGTCTGACTCCCCGCCATGGAAGTCCTACTTACGTAAATTTAACTAACAGTCTAGTCATAATATGGTCGTCTCTAGGGATAGCTCCCGAGGCCGACGCGGAGTGAGCTATTTCTCCCGCCATTCTCAGAAAGTCTCCCTGCAGGTCTTGGCTTCGACGACCGTGGCTCAAAGTGGGTTTAGCATCCCTTCCTCCCAGGGGCGGTTTATGCGCACCTAGGATTCCAGAGCTTGCCCGACCAGGCCGCGAATGCTTTGACCTTACGTGGTTCGTCTATTTGGTCTAGTCGTCAGTAATTTGATGAGCCGACTGGGGTAAGGGTCCACATCGCCTTCCCCAGCTCTGCTCCTAGTGTTGTGCTTTTGACCTTTGGCTAACGCCGGTATCATCAGCCAGGGTGTTTCAGATTCCCTTTTTTTTTTTTTTTTTTTTTTTTAAATATAGGTGTAACCTGTGTAAAAAGTGTCAAATGTAAAATACTTCCAGTGTGGTGGGCTGGTAAAACCTCTACATACGTAGACTACTTTAGGCTACCTGTGCTATATCAGCTTCTCCAGCGATAATGCTCTTTTTTAACCTTGATGGAGGTGTTAGTAGGGTCTGTGGCGTCAGGTACCCTGTTATTGTGATCTGGGGGTAGTTATCTGTAGAGTGGGTTAAAGCAGGGTAGGAGGAGGTTGCGCACTTCCGAATTCCGCGTTAGTGGCGGCCTGGAACCGGTTTTTGTGCTGGGATGCTCCTACAGTGAGTGGAACGGGGCAGGTAATTCCCGGGGTTGCAAAAAATAAAATAAAAATCCATGCCGGTCTGATATCAATATCCCCTGGTGAATGGATGGGATATACATGCATGCGTCTGGATATGAGGCGTTTGCACTCATGTATGGATAGGTGTAGGTTGAGGCATAATACTAATATATTTCCCTCTCATGCGGGATGATTTAAATTTTAAAAAAATGGTTAGTATTTATTACTTATGGCCTCATCTCTCATATGGAGATGTGCATTACGCTTAGTTGGTGTTGGCCGATGCACCCCTCTCATTCAGGTGATAGCGGTGGGGCTCAAGGCGTAGCATGCCCTTTCTGTAAACACATGAAGTTTACCAACCCTTATGTATACTTTGTAGTGTAGTGTAGCTGTGCTGGTCGTGTTCATGTGTCTGCGTTGTTTATGTTTGGACGTGAAAAGGTTATGGGAAGGGAGTAGAGTGGGACGCTGTTAGCATGTTCTCTTATCATCCTTCCTTGGTCCATGTTGGTTTTCTATCCGCGCTTTGGGATAGCGAAGCTTCACGACCTACTCTGGTCCGTTATAGGGCTAAGTCCTAGTCGCCTGGAATGATTTGTTTCGGGACTAGGGTCGCAAAAAGAAGTTGTTAAGGGGAGGTCCCGTTTCCTCAAAGTCCCTATGTTCGCCCCTGATTGGTGAGCGCGTTTGTGTGTGTGTGTGTGACTACGCTCCGCTACACCACGCGGACGCCTGGTCTGCTGTAGGGCCAAGTCCTACTGTGTATATTGTGTATGGGTAGGAAGCGCCCGTGGCCTGCCAACGTCTTTACGAACGTGCTACTCTGGGCCTGCGACAAGTTTTGGTCTGTGACGTCTGCTTGTTGATAAATGCTTTCGCAGTGTTGAAAAATGTATAGTGTTATGATTGTTCTGCATTTGTTTATTCATGGTCACTGCCACTACACAATCGCGTTTTGTCATCGACAGTGTTGCAAAGTGGCTAAGTCTGCAAGTCATCAGTTTGTGTGTGTAACTTCAGGCCGGGATTTTATGTAGGTTAACCACTGTTGCGTGTTTTTCTGCACGTATGCCAGTGTGGTCATTGTGTTAAATTCCTGGCGGCCCGATGTGGTAATCCGCCCTGCTACTATTGCCGTTGTGTGGCCATTATTCCGTAAGACCGTTGTCTTACGAAATTTATATGTCTCTGTCTGGAAAGTCCATTTTCCCTGTCAAGTGTATTTCTGGAATTTTATGCCTGTCATTTGGCCGCAGGAATGTAGTATTATCTGTCTAAGCCGTTATATGGGCCAATTTTGGTGTGATTGGAAGGCCGTCTGCTTGTTTTTCCCTGGCGTGCAATTTTCTCTGGGGTTCGAACCCGTGTTCTATGTAATTCTCTGTGTTATATGTCTGCGTTGTTCATGTTCTGCGGGCATTCTGTCTGTATTTTGTTTGTGTTTCTCGTACCGAAAATACCGTTGTTTAGTTAGTTTTCGGTACGAGGTTTTTGTGTGTGGACATGGGTTCGAAGCCGGTTGTCTGTAAAGATTTGGTGGCCATTTCTGTGCCGCCTACACTATGGCAACTGGGCTGTGTGTTTTTCTATGCGCAACCCCTAGTATACCTTCCTGCGAGGAGTTTGCTTATTTTTGCCCTCTCCTCGTAGTGTAAATTTTGAAGATATAGGGCTCTTGGGTTGGCTATGAATGATTCCGTGCAGTGTGCTTTGGGAACTGTCGTCTGTAAGGCTCGCAGTTTATCACTGAGGTCTGCTTTACTGCTGAGTATGATGGTGTCGGGTTGCAATGTCTTGCGCGCTCGCTTGTTTACTTGTTTCGATAACGCTGTGTATCCGAACATGTGTTCTTAATCAGCCTGCTTTCTGTTAGTGCTCTTCGCATTATAAAAAGGCAAGAGGGGAATTTTGTGGTTTAACGTGACCATTTCTGGAGATCATGTGCCACGGGATTTCCGTTCTACTTGGAATCCAAACCACAGGCCATGGCATTTCACTTCGGAAATCTCATATGCATTGGCCGTCTGCAAAAGAACCTTCCATTGACTACCCTTGTGTCCCCGAGTGTTGTGTTATGTATACCTATGTATAAAATATATATATATAGTTTATTTGGCCATTTTTCTTTCTTGGGCTAAATGTGTGAAACAAAAAAAAATTATTTATGCCCCGCTCTGCATTAAGAGAGCACATTGAAAGAAAATAATAGTAGGTGGCGTTAGTCTCTAAAAATTATGTCGTGAGCACTATGTTTTTGAAAAAAAAATGGTGATTGGGACCTGAGTGTAGTATTTACCATTTTGGTAACGTGAGTACTACCGTAATCTGGTTACGTCTCAGGGGAATCTACCGACACTGTCTAGTACACCTTAGGAAGGCCATTGCCAGACGTAACTGATACCCTTGTATCCACGTCACGAGCAAAGCCAGTGCACTGTGGAAGTCAAACCTGCCTATCAAAGTAATTGTAACTCACCAAAATGACAGTGTCTCATCCCGGTGTGCAATTGGGCTTTTTAGTTGGTTAAAGCACACCTCCCAAAAATTTTTTTTTTTGAAACTAGTTTGAGATTCTTAATTCCTGCCACACTTACGGCTTTCGCCCGCAACAGGAGAATCTATCAAACTGTGGAACCCTAACATAGAACGTTTAGTCATTTCTACTTAGAAAGACTCACTTAAGCTTTATGCTGTGATTTTATGCTTAAGTTGTGTTCAAAATATCTCTTTTTCGGCCTGAAGCCTGCTTGGCTTCCACTTGGCTTAGCATATTAGAGACTTTACGTTATGGCGTTAATCACTTCGCCCAATAACCATTGATGGCCTGAGAGAAAAATGCCATGGTTCCGAAAAAAAAACAAGAAGGATTTAGAATTGTTCCTTCTACTTTGGCTATATTGCACTGTATATACATAAAATAAGAAAGAAAAATATGCGATTTCATGTTGATTATGTACTTGTTGGACCATTTTCCTATCGCCCCCGTGTGAAAGAACTTATGTGGCCTATAATTTTGGTGTTAGCGATGTTAGTTTATTTCTGTGGCCCTGGTGGAAGTCGTTATCCTCTTTCGAGCTTCAGTGCTCCGAAAGGTGAAGGGTTTTGCCCTGTTATTAGATTATAGGCCTTTGAAATCCACTGGGGTGTTCCTTTGCTACCTTCCGGCGGAATTTCTAGCAAAGTAAGCTTAGGCCTCCTTCCACCGTAGCGCGTGTCTATAGGTTTAAATGTACCTGTATTCGAGGGCCTAATTGTGCTTGACGCTGCCCTAGTAGATTTTACGGGAGTGTGGCTATATTTGACTGCGTGGTTTTGTGGGGTAGGTGAGAACACCTTTCCTAATCCCCGTGTACTGTGTGGTAATGCCCGGTCAAAATGTTCGTGCGTATATCGTGCACCCTGAGGGCCTAATACCGGTGTTCGCCTTTGTTCTGGCAAATTTGCCCTTTGAACTGGCGGTAAAGGTCGCTTAATGGCTTGTGTCCGGCCTAGCAATGTGGTGGCGTGTAGTCTGACCGTTTTTCGGCCTGTGGCCACGGCCGACTCCTGCCAATGTGTTAGCCTATCTGTGTACGTGTATGTAGGCTTTATATGTGGTAGGTCAGGCTCTACGTCGTCAGCCCATGACGAGGTTACCTCCTGTTGTCCCTCTGTCGTATTATGTGTGATTGAAGGTCCTGGCTTCAACTCCCTCTCGTTCATCCGGTCCGAGGGGATTGTTCCAGGCTCTTCCCCTCGGCTTGGCAAAATTGCCTTCCGATCCGGAGCTGGAGGACGTGTGTCTGTGTAGGATGTATTCTTTAGTATGTTGGAGCCTAACCTGGCCGTCTCCTGGACTGTGGCCACGGCGAACTCCTGCCACTGCGTGGCAGTACTTGTCGAGAGGGACATCCTCGCAAATTGTCGAGTTAGCGTATCTACGCTTATGTCCTCTCTCGGCTGGGCTGGTGGCCCTACCATGAACTCAAAAATGGCCTTGTTGGTTTGGAGTTCACGGTATTCGTCCCAAATTTGGGTGTACTGCCTATTGAGGCATATGGCCTGTTTGCAAGTGCTTATGTGCGCATCTTAATCGCGCTGTCCTACCCTCTGACGGAGTGTATGGCTGTTTGCCCTGTATTGTCCCGATTTTCTGTTTTGAGTGTCCGTATTTGTGTTTGCCTGATCTGTATGTGCCTTTGGCATCTAAACAATAATGTTAATAATATTGGCGTACCCCTATTGCCTCTATGGCTTGCAATCTCTGCATGAGGTGCCATTCTGACTGCAGTGTATGGGCCTACAATAAGAATAAAAAAAAGTCTGTACGTGTTTGACAGTGTATTCTTATATTTCTTTGATTCTGTATGGGGTTAGGGGGTTGGTTTATTAAGAAGTTCCCCTGTGTAGCTAATTTGGAGCACACAAAAAAAAAATGGTGCTTTTTGTCTGGGGAAAAAATTTTCTCACTAATTTGCTTGGCTTTTTGCGGTACGGAAGGGGTCGTTTTACCTACGAGGGCTCGTTGGTTGAGTCCCTTTTCTCTATGCGTAGGACCCCGCCTCCACCAGTGTTTTAGATCCCTTATTTGGGGGTGGATCTAAAAGGGAGAGTTGCTGTACTAATTTATGAGTTTGTGCCTAAAGAAGGGTAGCTCCCCTTGACAGGGCAAGCTGACCAGTGTAGTGTGTTGTGGTGTGCTAGGAACTAGGGGGCGCTCCTATAAAGACTGTAAATGTGGTTTAAGGGATGTAGCCTTAGCACGCGGGTCGATGTACTAGTCGCCCAGCCGGCTACTTATTATATAATCACCTTGCTAGTGTCAGCGGTTCGGCACGCGCTTCACTTGAGCACGCGAGCCGCTGTGAGGAATACAAGGACGTCTGAGTTGGCGTTATTACTACGGTGTGTCACGTCTGACTGTGACGGGAGTAAGGAAGGACGTTGGGACGTGAAGAAGAGTGTAGATCAGTAATGCAAGTGTAAGAGACTGACCAAGTGTTTATTGGTCAGCAATGAGTAACTGTTAGTCCCTTTTAAGGGATCTTGTGATGTTATAATGTGAGTACAAACTGTGGGTGTTAGGTTACAAAAGTAGGATTCTGAACACTGACTGACTGACTCACCTCGGTTGACACTGTCGTTAGCCTCCGGCTGTCTCGTCGAAGCACTGATGATGGAGAGATCCTCGTGACCCACTTAAGGCACCTTTTATACCTTTAGCCTCTGTTCTGTCAGCGCGTTGTGGCATAGTTGAACCAGTTTGTAGTATGTCGCTGTGTGTCATAATTACGCAAGGGTTGAGCTGCTTTATGGAGTAGCCAGCTGCCCTTATAGTATTGATGGATATTGGGTAGGCTTTTAAAGGGTTGCCTTTTATGAGATTTAGACAGATGATGGGGGGGATGATCTCTAAGGGGTGCATACCCCTTGGGTATTGTACACACCATAGAACTTCCTAATTTCACTGGAGGTCCCCTCCTTATGGTGACATTTAATTCCACTTATCACTGACCACACGATCACACTATTGTGGCAGCGCCTCGTGACCATAATACTTAATCTCTCTTTAAAGTAGATTAAATTAATATTGACTTCTGAAAAAAAACTGTAAATGCGCATTACACATAACACCAAATATTTCTGTGCCGTAATCGCCCTGTCTTGTTAAGTTCCCGTAGACCATATTCTACTTAGTACTAGTTCTCAACACAGACCAGTTCTCCTCACACAAATAATACCTTTGTACAAATTACCTTAAATTACACACTTACAAATCTTACATGGCGAGGCCGTAAACAGAAATCACGTGTGCTGATATGTATGAGTTTCATGAAGGACTGTCTCGCATTCTGATGGCCCATCTTTTGCCTCGTGGACGCCTTAAGCAAAAATACCCTGTTCAAGCGCTCACCCATCTCTTGGAGGCAAATGGGAATTCACCAGCGCTACCAAATTCTGGCCTTGGTGTATCGAGACATTTTAGTGCTCAAGAGCATCCGACAATCCCGTCATATTTCCCTGTACCTTAAAAACTCTCATTTACTTACATACTACCCCCCTGTGCGACTTCTGATACGCCTGCCTTGAAGACCAGATCTTCCACGCACCAAATACCACACTTACTCATTTGATAGGCTGGCTCGCCAGCTAAACATCCTCACTTTATGACACATACTTTCGTAGACTATGTATATTATACGTTCCGTATAATCTGTTTCCCTCACTATTCTCCAGCACATATGCTGTTTTCCCAATATGTTTGGAAACTATAAATGTTCCTGCGTCACCTGCTTCCAACCTTGCAAGTGGCTCCCTTTAAATGAACGTCATCACGTTGCTCTACTACCATATTTCTCAATGTCTGTAACGATGCCCTGTTGCTACTGTCCACACCTGCTAATCCTACCTTCCTATGGTGTCACACCTCTACTCGACACTCTATGACCTAAAAATGTCACTTCTGACTGACAGAATGACGACTTAGACAGCTTCAAAGTGAACCCTGCCTGATCTAACTTCTGAAAAACTATATTTAAATGACATAGATGCTCCTCAAAACTGCGTGAACTAATTACCATATCATCTATGTAAATGGTTACAAACTCTCCTGTGTCATCCCCTAATGCGATGTTTAAAGCCCTAATTAAAGCTGCTGAACTACTCTTTAACCCATAAGGTGTTCTACAAAATTGATAAAGGTTATATTTATGACTAAAAGCTGTAAATGGTCTATCTTCGTACATAAGTGGCACTTGCCAAAAACTGGAACTCAAATCTACACAAGTGAAATACTTCTTCCCCTCAAATGTTTGCATTAATTCCTCTATTGGCATAGATTTCAGCTGATCTGAACTAATTCTACTGTTAACCAAAAGAGCGTCTAAACAAATACGAACCGTGCCGTCGGTTTTGGGTACCGTGATCAAAGAATTAACATACGGACTGTTAGAGTGCTCAATAATCCCATCTTCAAGCATCTGGTTAATTTGTGCCTCAACTGCACTCTGATAAGCGATAGGTACAGGATATCTATGTCCTGTGAATACTGACCTATCAATAACGTTCAATGAATGTGTATAGCAATTGGCCATACCAATGCGATCCTCAAAAACTCTCCTATTACACAATAACACATCATAGAGCCGAACACACTGTTCATCCTCTATATTTCCCTGAAATGCAGCCTCACGTAACGAGTCCTCTAGACTTCCGTTCGTAATCACACTGCCCACAAAACATGGAGAACCCCGCTCTACGGCTGGCGATATCTCATTTAAAGTACAAATCACACCTACAATACTACTCCTCTGAATATGGTCATTGAACGCTACTTCTACTTCAGAATCTCCCCATTTAAATTTCAAACTCCCTACATCATAACATAAGTTACCAGACACTCTACTTAGCCACTCTGAACCCAAGATAACACTGAATACTAAATTTGGAATTACAAGACAAATCTGTTTCTCTACATGATTATTAATTTTAATGTCTACTAAAACTTGCTTAGAAATTACTTTAGACCTCTTCCCAACAGCTGTGATAACAAAAGTGCTTTTAATTGGCATCTCCTCAAAATTTACTCCAGTTCCTTTCATTTTATCATAAAATGCACTACTTATGCAACTCTTCATACAACCACTATCAATTAAAACATCTGTGTACGCCTCGGACACGTTAAATTTAACTATGGGGCTCTTACTAACCACTTCCTGAATACCTTCATCATTTAGTTCATGTAATAATTCATTTCTTACATTTAGGTCATAGGGTTCCTGTATAATTGTATGGACAGGGCATGCTACAGACTGAGATTCTGACCTTACTTCGCAGCCTGGTTCGCGTTTAAAGAACCGCTACAGCTGGCCGTAGTACTACTAACTACTAAACTGGTCTGGTTGTTCTGGGCTGTGTTGTCATTGTTTGGCTGTATATTACTACCACTAGGCTGTCCTCTTCCTTGACCCCTATTCTGGTTGTAATTATTGTCATTATAATTTCTCCCTTGATTTCCCCTGAAATCATTGTTTCTCCCTTGATTTCCCCTGTAATCATTGTTCCTCCCTTGATTTCCCCTGAAATCATTGTTCCTCCCTTGATACTGATTACCATAGCCATTTCCTCTGTTCTGATTTAGCTGATTATTATTATTTCTATTTTGAGCGTTGGCCCCTTCGCCATCGTTCCCTTGAACTTCTTGATGCCTGGCTTCATTAGGTCTATTATTATTATTACCCTGGTTCCGATTGAAATTGTCCTCATAACCCCCTCTCCCTAGTGCATCAAATGTGCTTAACAAATTTTCTACTTGTGATATAGTCTTTACATTCTGGATACAAGCAGCCTCCTTGATCCTATAGGGAAAGTGCCTAAGTAGCAACCTCACCACATCACTTTCCTACTTCAAGCCATCCAGATATTTACACACTTATACCTGCCCTAAAAAGTATTCGGTCATGGTGGAGCTTCCTTTAGGGTTATATTTACCACACACTACTCCCTCACGATGCTGCGACTGAATGACCTCATTCCAGAACTTTTCACTGAATTTCATTTTAAAATCATTAATATCAGTAAACTTGTCTCTGTAGACAGCAAACCAATTCCTCGTTTCCCCCACAAACACTTGTTCTAAAATTTCAACTACCTGGCACCACTCAATACTACCATTTTCCAACCTCTCCCCGAATTTATTTTCTATAGTGTTCATGAACTCCATTGGGCACCCCTGTCGATTGCTGAACTTACCCAGTTCTACCTCCCTGTGTGTGCTATTCACAAAAACTGGCCTATTCTGACTATTTTCTTGCCTGATCCTAGCTTTTAATTTTAACTCTAATTCTGCGATTTTCTCCTCAGCCTTCCTCTCAATACTGTTTACTGTTAATTTAATGTTTCCTTCTGATTCTTCTACTTTATCATATAGCTTTGCTTGTTTCTCCTCAATCTTGCTAATGCTCTCTCTATTACTCTCTCTTAAATCATTTACTTCTGCAACTATTTGTGAGTGGACTTTCTCAATTCTACCCCCCAGCTGTTCCTTAACCTCTTTAGTTGCTACCTGAATTTTGTCAATTTCTCCCCCCAATTGCTTTTTGGCCTGCTGTGTTTCCAGTTGCACTAGTTCTTTTAAATTTTCAGCCTGTGTACTGATTCTAATTTCCAACTCCTCCTGTACTTTTCCTAATTTTCTGTCTACATCTGCAATAATCTCTTTAGCCTTTTCTTCCATCACCCCCCTGATCTCACCTCTAATCAGTTCGAATTTGTCACTCATTTCCCTACTGTTTTTTTCTAATTTAGCATTTAAAGTTTCAGTACTCTCTCTATTTTCCTTACTGTTTTGTTCTAATCTGGCGTTTAAAGTTTCATTACTCTCTCTATTTTCCTTACTGTTTTGTTCTAATCTGGCGTTTAAAGTTTCATTACTCTCTCTATTTTCCCTACTGTTTTGTTCTAATTTAGCATTTAAGGCATCTGTACTTTCTTTATTTTCCCTACTGTTTTGTTCTAATTTAGCGTTGTTTTGTTCCAGTTTTGCATTATTCTGTTCTAACTTTGCATTTAAGGCATCACTACTAACTTTGTTCTGATACATGAACTCGAGAAGTAAAGTCTTTAATTCTGGTTGGCCGCCTACACTCCCTGTTTCAGTATCGGGATTTACCTCCGCTACCCCGGTACTACCATCACTCGACATACTGCTCGTATCATCACTCTCCCGTTGATGACCACTACGTAACCTCATCTGTCTTTCGTTCTCATCCCCCATAATGATATACACTGATACAGACAAATAACCCCCAAAATACAGGCACAGAAATATATACCCTTCTCCTTCCACAAATGTTATTAGGTTTTCAGCCCCAAGTTGTCGGCGACAAATGAAACGTTTTGCTAGCCCCTACGTTGAGCGTACAAGTGTAGCAGTTATTAATGCCCCATGTTGGTCGCGCCAAATGTAGCAGCTTCGCTTGCCCCTAACTGTTGGGTGATAATTGTAACTGTTGACCTTTGCCTAAGCTATGTTGTTTTAATGGGCGCCAAGACCTCAATGCAATGCTGAAATCTAAATTTGTATTTAACAACGTCTAGCTCTGGCAGAACACATTCAAGACTCTATTCACTCAAATCGTGGTATGATTTGATCATTAACCCAACAAACAATTGTATCAGGAGAAGGAATTGGTCTATATCTAATGCTACCTACTGAAAGCAAAGATTGCATTGTAAAAGAAATGAATTTATTATATAAAACAAGTATAGCAAAATTAATAATAATAATAAGTTTAAAATTTAAATTGGAGCGTTGCGATTTTAATATTACCGATAGAAAATTACGTGAAAACGGAGTCTGATAAATTGAGTTTACTCTTATTTCCAAGCTATGAAGTTACTGAAATATGAAATGTAAAACAAAGAAAAATGAGAGATTGCGTATTTCTGCGTCATTTGCGCTTACCACTGGAAATTGCTAAAGCATTTCCCTCGTACTGGATGATGCTGTGTGCTTCCCACAGTCTCCTGGACGTCGCCATCTTCTTCGTTATTTGATGATATTCTGGTAGATTAGATAATTCTATGGTCCGTACATCGGACCCAAACCGTACAACCACCACGGTTAAGTTTCACAAAGATAGTCGCTAACTCCACTGAACATCGGAGCGACACGCACTTGCAACCGTACTCGGCAAGTTCTACACAGATTCTTCTCGTTCCACGGCGCGTCGAACGATACATGCACACGTTGGCTCCCCACTCCGGAGCCGTCTTCCAGCTTACGTCGTCTCCACTGATTAGCTGCACCCCACGCGCTATACTCCCCTTCTCTGGGTCATTACACTCGGCGGGAGGGTTCCGTTCCAACAATTCGCCTTTCCTTGACGATGCGACCCAGCCTTGCGTAATACTTCCTGACAAGATTAAGCTTGTATTTGAATTCCCAGTGACTCATGTCTCTCATAATATACCCTAACTGACGAAACTCTGTTAAATTCCGTAATCACATAATTTCCTATGATATTGTCGTTCGTAATAATTTGCTTGATAGCGTTTTCTAAGACATAGAAAACCTATCTGTATGCTTATAATTTTTATAAAATGCTCCGAAAATATCTTAATAATAATTATAATAAATTAATAATAATAATAAATTAACATGAAAAATTCTCTTGGCTGAACAATTTGCCGCGTAAATAAATATAGAATGGCTTCCTACTGACTTATGCCAGTTGCATAAAAACCCCTCGAAAAACACGTTACAATATGTTTACCAGACATGTTTTACTTGTTGTCAGGTCCTCTATCGAATCCCCGTGTATAAAAAGTCAACCCCTGGCACTATACAGCCCATGACTGGCTAAGGCCGACCAAGCGACCGCTGCCCAGCCATTCGGTCTGCAGATATTGGGGTGACGCGTGATCAGCGCGTCGGGTTCCCTCGGCCGTTAATCTTGGTTTTCGTGATCGGGGCGCTGTCTCACTGTCAGACAGCTACTCAATTGTCCTCACGAGGCTGAGTGCACCCCGTTCCAACCCTCACGTCAGTTTTAAAATCCTTGACGGAGCCGGGGATCGAACCCGGGGCCTCCGGGTGAGAGGCAGGCGCGCTACCCCAACACCACGGGGCCGGCAATCCCCGTGTATACCATTGTCCAAATAGAATATACGAGGGCTGTTTTTTAAAGTAAGGGCCGTTTTCTTTAAATGAACCGAACATTTTATTTTGAAACCACATTTATTTTTAGGTTTTACATACCTTCCTCTATTTTTCTACATAGTTGCGTTGTTTATTTAGGCACTGCTCATACCTTAAAACTAAGTTCTGAAATCCCTCGGCATAAAAGTTTGCCACCTGCTCTGACAACCAAGAATTCACACTTGAGGAAAACCCATTGATAAAGTGGTTATCATGAATCTTCGGTCCTCGTGAATTTTCGTGTCAATTGCAGTCACCAAGTCATCTGTGATCACAGACCTGAGCGTTCATCGTCATGAACATTTTCACGGCCACTTTTGATCTCGCGTACCCATTTTCGCACTTTACCTTCCGTCATTGCATTATCGCCATACACCTCACAAAGATGACGATGAATGTCTGCAGCCGACATATTTCTTGCCCTCTAAAAACGTATCACAGATCGTATCTCACACGCGGCGGGCGAATCAATAATCTTCAACATTGGAAAAATGCACAGTTCAGCGTACAGGTTAGCTACACAGCTGCAACTGACGCCTGCTTGTTCGCAAAGGATGCCGGGACGTAGCACGCACGCTTGTTGTGTCGTGCGCACTAACTACGTGCTTCAAAAAACGGTCCTTACTTAAAAAACAGCCCTCGTATTACATGTAGGATTATCAATATTTCTTGTTTCTTTAATAGTGGATGTGCAAACATAATGAATGATCACTTTCAGCTGCGTTACAAAGTCACGTAATGTGACATATTATCAAAGAAGTCTGTTATCACACAGCAAGAGAACTAAGTGACTGAAGCTCTGTATTGAGCCCGGAAGGCTCGTTACTGATGATAATTTTTGGAATGTCATGTTGGACAATGACTATAATGCACCGCAGAAGCTTCAAACCCGCTCCAATCGGAATTTTTGACATGAGTAGTGGATATGCTTACTCTTAGTACTGGAAGGGACTTGCACAGAATGCCACGAAAGATAATTTAATTAACTCACATACTTTATCCAAACACTTGAATTGCACCAGGAATGAAGTGAACGTATTTGAAGATTTTTTGACATATTTAAAATATTAATTAACATCGCTAGTGCAAAACATGAATTTAGTCGCTGAATGTCTCGGGATTGAACTGAGAACTAACCTGCTCGTATCCTACACGACTGTTCTACAGCACTACCGCATGAAGGCGGAAGTTTATTCATTGTGATTGAGAAAAATGTGGTTATAGAATCTGTGAGAATCTGTTGTTTTTGGCAGAGCTCTCTAGTGAACTGGATGTGTATTTTTACATTTAAGGGACTGTCTTAGCCATTAGTTAAGATATTTATTCTTCTTGAGAGATATTTCGCACAATTAGTGAAGAGTTGAACCAAGGACTCATGGCAACCACATGGTCGAAAACGTTAGAAAGTGCCACGAGGAAAATTAGAATAAATTGTCCGAAAGAGGATAGTGATCCTGTAGTTCAAATAACAATCAAAAGCGCTAAACTAATTTCATCGACGCAAGAACTGTGACTTTGCGTGAAAGATCACGTCGATTTCAAGCGATTTTGTCAATATTAAAAATGTTGGTGCCACGCCGTAAAGACAGCGTGTTAAATTTTGTGGCGGAATTGATAATGGGCATTTTCGCAAACACATCTGCACATTTGTAAAAGTACTGAGCATTATTCGAGTACAAACTCTCATTAAATTAAATTCAGTGTTTTTATTAGTGGCATCATGGTCAAGTTATCCTATATACCCAACCTCATGGCTGACTATTCCGAATTTGAGGATTTGGTTTTGATGGAGTAAAGGGGAAAGCTTGCTGAGGCGCCAAAATTTCAAGCCACACAATGAAACGACGGAAGAAGCGATGGTTGGCTCGTAGGTGCTGAGCTAAGGTTCCTACTTATAACCGGTGCTCGAATACGCACCAGCAAACTCCGACGAGTATGTGAGTTTTTACCATGAATTCTTGTACAAAGGTTAGAGTCTTGTAGTGTAGAATTAAAGACCACACTTGACGCACAACTTGTAGGCTGGCATTTTTTGTACATATGACAGCATTGCTAACTGCGAAGGTCAAGCAGTGACATGTTTTCCCTTGATTATGACTCTGTAAATAGCTCAAACTTGAAGGTTTTAGGGGTTCTTAAGGAAGTCACATGTATTATTCAAATGAAAACAGCGAGTGTTATATCTTTCTTTAACTACGTTTTGAAATCACTCAATGATTATGAAGGCTTAGGGAGTAGCCACATGTATACATTAATAAAAGCACCGTATCGTCTTAGCACTGTAGAAATGAAAAGAGTGATTGTGATATCTTTCAACGTTTTGGAAGTACTTGTTGATTATGAAGTCTTATGAGGAGCAACATGTGTATAGTAATCAAGGTTTTCGTATCGTTGTAAAGCTGTAAAAGGGAATGCAGCATTTCATCCTTGTTTTTGGACTCTCTGGGATGAGATGAATATTTTCTAAGGGCTTTGGTGAAGCCAAATAGACCAGTAAATAGTGTGATAGCGAGCTGTTCAACTTGCTTTGTTTTTGCTTGGCTTAAATCTGAAGTAAAGATTGCAACATTAAACCAGCCAACTAGATTGTTTTGCATCGTTAATTTTGAGGGCTGTGAACTAGGCAGCCAACACGAGAAAAACCTGTATTACTCTGTCACCACACACCTGCAAATTGATAATGATGATGATGATTATTGTTCTTTTAAGGGGCCTAACATCTAGGTTATCGGTCCCACCTCCAAATTAGTGGAAGAGCAGTGGGCTCTTCTTTTTAGATAGCATACAATTTATATGAGACGACTGCAGGACAACGATTAAAGAGAGTTTTTTTCACGCCAGGGCGTGAGTTCGATAATGATGATGTTATATGATCACAGCTGTTTGGGAGCTGTCTATTTATACTGTTATTATAGCATCAATTGCTAGTTAGGGCCTTCAATTGAGATATGATTTTTTGAGGTGAGATTTGGAACAAGATTCTTAAGATATGAATGAGATGATCCCTTATCATGCTTATGACCAATTGCATAATGTAGGGTAACGTTATTATTGTGCCTGTAGAAGCCAGTTTACATATTGGAGCAGATGTTCATTTCTCACATGGAGTTTTTGAAGTTTAAGGGGACAGCGAAAGGTTTACCCTGTATAACCAAGGTCTATTGCGAGCTATAGAGCCAAATATTTACGCCATTAAGGTGACGTGTTATTAGTATTGCTCCCGTGTACAATTTGATGTGAGCTTTCTCACATTTTGTGGAGACATGCGTGGAGTAGTGTTTATTGTTGATTAATTATTTTTGTGAAATGGTCTTCGTGAGGGATTAACTTGAATTAAAATTTAATTTATTTATGTTTAGATTTGCGGACTAGCCTATTTTTTACCTTCCGACATAAGATAGGGTTTTGTGATCTTTAAGAAAAATATATAATATTTTACCTAAGACTGGTTTTTATTGTTAGATTTGTGTTTTTGAAGGTGTGTTCCTTGGGCTGGTTCATAACCAATTACCTCTCACCCAAACCGATACTACCCGAGATGAAGAGTCCCGTGCGGGCTAGTCTGAGAATACATCCTCTCTGTGTGTGTGTTCGAAGGATGGGGGTTTCGAGAAGGCTGTTGGTGGTCTACGGTCCCCCAATATTCTTGTCTGACGAGAACAATATTAATATTCATCATTATCTAATGACTGACGCCCAACAGATATAATTATCAACTTATGTATCAATTCTTCAATATAGGCTGAAAAAAGTGATTATAACGTGGCACTGCAAAGTATGAACGTCACACACATATCACAGTGTATATTCCTATATCGCCTTTTTAAACCTTTCTACTCTGAATAGGTCGTGAATCTTCTGGTCACGCTGAATCACAGCGCAGACGTAGGAGAGATCACAAGGAAGACATAGGTTACAGTTATTGACCCCTGAATTTACTTGAGGCACCTCAGGAGAGGGTGACACTGATTGGATTAAAATACAGTTGATACTTGGAGCAGCCCAGATGGTGTGCTTGCTGGGGCTTCATATCCGCAACAACCTATCCCAATACTCGAACCATTCTCTGAGCACCCTGCCTATGGCTAGGGGGCTTGTAGCAGTGCAGATGGTAGGAGGGGATATGACAACTCGGCGCAAAATGCATGTCACTCGCGTGCATTAAACTCACTGGTACAGATAGCGGCGCCCAGCTGTGCACTTGACCTTTTGAGCTCAGCGGTAGGAGCGGAGTGTAGAGCGGTGCGGGGCGAGCATGATGAAAACTTCCCTATCTGAGGACATTGACGTGCGTGACAGTAGGTTCTCACAGTCAGAAACAGACACACTCAGCGTGGCAATTTTTTTACGCTGCAGTAGCATACAGGGGGAGTGGAATGGGGAAGTGCAGAGCTACGTGCCGGTAACTGTGATTTAGGAACAAAATACTCTCCCAGATTTATTTTGTGACATGACCAACATTTGTTTTACGTTTCAGTGAGATATGGAGTTCCACGTTCACGATGTTCTCTGGCACACTCGGCTGCGCAAAAATTTGTTTTTTAAATTAAGGGAATGTGTCTCTAAACTGAGCTGAAATAATTATTGAAACCACCAGTTACAAATAGCAATGAATCTAAACAACCATACTGTGCTTAAAGGCTGTTCACAATTTCTGAATTGTTTTTAAAAGTGCTCTTCAAAGAGAATTTTCAAGCTACTTCACATAAATTAGATGGCTGAAATGGAAAATTACCACGAAAGTAACAAGAAAGAGAATTAATGGTTATTTTCCATGTTGATGAAAAAGCTCGGCCTGAAAGTTAGTTATGGTGGATCGTTTAGCTAAAAGCCTTAACTTCGTGAGACTTGTGGCCTCCTCGCCGCGACGCGGCGCGACGCGCCCCCAACAAACCAGATTTAAGTTCAGCTCGTTATTTTTCCATATTGTTCCTGTGTAGTACCCACTAAACAACTTTTCTCACCCTAGCTCTGCTCTCACTCAACTGAGGTGCCGGGGAGGTGGTCGTAACTGAAATCATTTAATTCAGAGTTATTCATAGTTTTATCGTCCTTACTCTTTCCTACCATTGCTACTTTGGCTGGCTATTCTGGGTGGGTTTTTCCAAGGTTTTTCCACTCTCTCTCCAGGCAAATGACGGGATAGTACTTTATTTCAAGTCCCAGGGCACCTATCTTATCCTTGTCCCTAATACAGTTACACACACTACTACAATCATTACATAAATACAGATTATCAGAAAAGTTGAACGTACACCCAACTGCATTGCGCTGATGACCAAGATGTCCCAGGACTCTAAAAATTAATTAACAACATTAACAAACTTCTTTGGCATTGATGAATTTGCATTTTCCTAATTTCCTATATTGTCACCGGTAGGTTCCTGTGTGCTCAACAGGTGTCAGTTAATGCGTTGTCACGCAAGGCCTTGAGGAAAAGCTGTTTCCGAACTCCGAGGTCGGATGGGTCCTATGACCGAACCCTAGTGTCGGCCGTACTGGTAAGGTCTCTTCACGCTGTTCCACGCTTAACTCCAGGGAAATGTAGTAACATTACTTGATAGGAGGTCACGAGCGCCTCCCTCTAACTCCTCCCTTATATTCATCACTAGCAACCCGGCCCGGCTTCGCTCGGGAACAGTTGTGAATGCATTACGTGATAAGCTCTTCTTTACGATGTCAATGAACTACGATCTATATCCGTTTTACGTCTCGGCATGATGGGTTAAAATCACTGTTAACTATATTATCATGGAGATGCTTGTGCAACAAATTCTTGTCAGACGTAATTTAAGACATGGCAAGGTGCATGGAACACAAATCCACCTTCCGTCCAATCTAAAAACACTTATAGTGGACGATATATCGAATATAGAGATGTGCTCTCGTGTACGTTTTTGTAGAAAGATTCATTCTGAACAATTCTTACGCTCATTGTATATTGATATTTTTAACGGTTTGCCCAGCGTAATTAAAAAGCGCACGGACGCCAGGATTTTTTCGACTTTTTCTCTGAAATCGTTACTGCATGGCTTCCTTTGATCATAAATAAATTATTTTCTACAAAAACATTCCTCGAGGTATCCTTTACAGAATGGTGAAAACCGCATCTCGAGATTACCCGTGACATCCAAAAATCGGGGACTTTATTTTATACGACGTAGCGATTACACGCCAATCAGTATAATTTAATTGGGTAATATAATCCCCCTTCCGTCCAATCTTAAATTGACTGCGAATTTTGCGGAACGAAAAGTTCACAGGCGAAATGAAAGTTGCACTTCCAGGGAATGGCGAGGTGAATGAAACTCAAATCCTCCTTCCGTCCAATCTTAACTTGACTGTGTTTCACAGGCGAAGTGAAGAAAACCCGAGTTGCACTTCCAGGGAAACTCCAAACACAACCACCCTCCACTCAACACGACTGGACGGTTTGCTGCTGGCTGTATCTGGGACAATAGGTTCGCCCGCTAGCTAGGCTGTAAAAGGGATGATAGACTCACCCTTACTTGTTAGCTAGCTCGTAAACTGTCGCCTCAGTAGTTGAATGGACATGGTTGGGAGAAATTAAAACGTAAAAACACTTATAGTTCGCGATGTATTAAAGATAGACATATGCTCTCGCGGACGTTTTTGTAGAACTTTTCATGCAAAACAATTGTTACACTCATAGTATTTAGATATTTTTAACGATTTGCCCAGCGTAAGCTTACAAAGCGCTCGGACGCCAGGTTTTTTTTTCGACTTTTCCACTGAAATCGTTACTGCTCGGCTTCGTTTGATTATAAATAAATTATTTTATACAGAAATCATCCTCGGGATATCCTTTATAGAATGGTGAAAACCGCATCAAAATCCATCCAGTGGTTCTCGAGTTTACCCGTATCATCCAAGAATCGGGGACTTTGTTTTATACTAAGTAGAGATTACTTACTTTGTGTTTCATTAACTCATGTGAAGTGGTTGGTGTCTGGATAGGTTCTGTCTGTATAAGCCATTCTCAATCTAGAGACTCATCTAATGAGTTCTTGCTTTCGAGCAACCTTGAGGTACAATGATGGGTCACCACCTGATCACACCACACTAAAGCCGATCTAGGACCGATCGAAACTTTTTTTATCCTAATGGAAATATAATATCTAAATTTAATGGAAAGGTCAGCGACTCTGATAGTGGCGAATGTTGTACCTACGTCATACTGACTCCTTGGCAGGTCCAGTCATACAACTGTATTTTCTGTGTGTAAGCTGTAGTTATTACAGCTGTATGAGTATGCGAATCCCACACATTAATGTTTAAATATATAATGAGCAGAATCATTTTGAACTTTCTTTTATATATTAAATCTACTCACCTAACATTACATTATGCATTTAATGCCAAGAAAGTTATATTATGTAAAAAATTGGGTCAGTGCAGCACATACTAGATGAATTGTTGCACAATAATGTTCCAAAATAGGCTTTTCAGAAATGAGAGTTTCTTTCACACCTTCCAGCCAATGCCGCTATTGCAAGTGATCACTGTGTGTTCCTGACATACATGCCTATTACAAAGAGCACAGAAAACTTTCATGATGTGGTCTTTACTTTTTCGGACAGGCATAGCATCTACCTTGTGTTCCAGCAGGCCTCCGAGTTGGAGCATTGAGTGGAACTTCCTTACCTAGCTGCTCGGCAAGAGCTGTCTTTGTAGATTTAGGTATAGTTTCAACCAGATGTAGTTTCTCCATCCATAGAATCAACAATTACTCTCCTAATAACAATAAGAACGCGTCTCGTTTTGTTGAATTCTGACCTGCTGATAATACTGTATGTTGTGCCGAAGGATAATGTTGCCATTTAGACCGGATCCATTTAGTTCACTGTATAATACACATTGTGGACATGTCCGTGTTTTTATACCGCAATGGTATGTACCACACATTTGACCAAAAAGATCAACACCACCTTATAATAAACAATCGTTCCTGGCAGTAGCGGGTTTTCAGGTGCATCAGGTACAGCCCGGCTGCACTATCATTTCTTAAAACAATTGTCTATCATTCTTTGAATCCCTATATTTTCTCTTTAAAACCTACCGTATTCGTTAAAAAGAACAAAGAGTGCGCTTTATATGTTGTGATTACAAAACCGGCGTAGCGCTCATACTTAATTAAGCAAGCACCACAGTCCGTTTCCTTCGATTGCGCCTTGCGGTCTGAGTGCAGCCCTGCCAATGCTCACAGCTGTACGGGCCGACTTGTGACGTATAACTGAACGGTTGCCATGACAACGCGCCACACCGCCTGCAGTATGTATACAGAAGTTTTCCGCTAGGTGCAGCCCTTCTAGCTACTGGAATAGTTGGCTTCATCGCACGAGCTGTGACGATATCATCCGAACGCACCCGATATAACCCGCGCTCATCGCCCCTCGACATGAAGGAAAGAACGGAAGGAAATGCCTTCGCTGTGCTGCCTAGTGCAAGCTGCTGAAGCCTAACGGCACGCCTACTTTGGGGAGCAAGAAAATGACTGTTCCTATGCTTAAAGCTGTAAACCACTCCAACTAGTCTTGGATTTTAGTGACATAAAACTGCAATGACAAGTCAAGATGTTTTCTTGGATAGGCAGAATACACTCCGTACATCACGGTACTTGGCACAAAAAAGCTGCGTTATCGTTTTAAAAGCCAATTTAATTAGAAATATGAGAGCACCTTTGCAAGGCTTGTTTTGTAATAAAGACGCGGCAAAACGTAATAATACGATGAAACACTGATTAAATTAAATACAGGTGTCTGAATGTGCGAGTTATACCAAAGGAGGAACATCTTGGGAACTAATGATGCCGAACTAATTACGGTATTTACACCAAATTGGTTTTTACGTTCTTATTGGTGTTGGGGCATTCATCAGTTTTTAGGCCTATTTTCGAGTACAGCCACTTTCTCTCATTGTTCGTACACATTTTGATATTCAAGAATACGAACCTTAAAATTAATAAACAGAACACTTAAAAAAGGACTCATATTTCAAAAAAATACGGTATGGCCTATAGTTTTTGGTACCGTACTGTATTTTGTTTGTGGGGTAGAAACTTAGCCTCGAATTGATTCATTACGTAGGCCTACCGTAATTATTGACCGACAGCTGTTTGATAACTTGGGATTTGCAGAGAAATTGCTTTTTCTTTTTTGTATGTAGGGTAGGCTAAACATGCTGAGATTAGAATTGAAGATGTGAGAAAAGGCTGGAAATATATATTGCAAGAATAACTAAGAAAACACCACGCCCAATGCCTCATGCAAGTCACGGAACACCGAATACAGGATAATGTTACGCCCACTTTGGGTGCAGCGCTTGGCTTCACTCAAACGAGCTCAGGGCATCTCCTCTTATTCTTTCCTCCATGCCCCTCAACCATTGCTGCCAATGTTAGTATCTCAATCACGCTAAAACACAGTCACGCAAAGACATATTTACTAGTATATTTTGTCGCGGGAGTTGTGGCTACTGTTCCAACAGCTGTAACAAGAAGCTTGTTATAAATTTGAACGTGTGGTGTACGAAGTATTCTTTTATAGTAAAAATTGTGCTGTTAAATTGTGATTCGTGGCCGTGTGGCTCATTAATTGTGAGTGAAGTGTAAATAGAATAAGCGCTTTTGAAGAGCATACAATAGTACAGCTAAAAGAGTAAGCTCTTGGCGTTTTTATAGTTACTGTGTTAAGCATAATATAATTATAGGTGTATGTTTGGAGGGGAAGCGCGTTTGAAATCCAGTTATAAATATAAGTACGAGTATGTAGAGTGAGAGGTCGTTCTTTAAGCATATAGTATTTAAATCTTTTCTTATAGTGTGAAATAATTGTGTTTCCTCCAGGGCGTGTTTTAACATGGAACCGTCCGTAGATTTACTTTGTATTTTAAGAGAAACTCCGTTTTTTATGGAAGGAGGAGGATAAAAAAGAAATGTTATCAAGCAATCAACCCAACCACTTTTGACATACCAGATTTCCTCCTAGCTAGATGACCCAACTCACCTATTCAACATGTATGTGTTTTAACGTGGAACCGTCCGTAGATTTACTTTGTATTTTATGAGAAACTCCGTTTTCTTAATGGAAGGAGGAGGATAAAAAAGAAATGTTATCAAGCAATCAACCCAACCACTTTTGACATACCAGATTTCCTCCTAGCTAGATGACCCAACACACCTATTCAGCATGCATACGTTTACTGCACACGGGCGTGTGTTGGGCTGAACTGAATTTATACCCCATGAGCCGCCGCTGGGTCCTGGGAATTCCGTGTCTTTACACATTGTCTTTCCTGTATCCATACTCGAAAGTATAAGAACAAACTTTCTCTGCTTTTGCACAACAAATTTAGATCTTTTCAAAGGCAAACATACTAATTACTGGATATCGTTTCTGAATGTTAATCAGTTCTGGAGGAATATGAGGTTTATTCTTCTTGAGATACCACCATTGTCAACTTATATTCCTGCAACAACTTATTGAAAAGTGGGACAGATCAAAACCAGATATAATTCTATTGGTCGCAAGGACTGGCTCTGACTGTCTCTCAGCTAAGAAATCAGCATGGCCTTTACCACAGGTTTGTAATTGTCGCTAGTAAGCTATATGGTATTGCTGCCAACATGTGCTCTGTGTTAGAATCTCACATCATAACAATTTTGAGACCATATTTCGCGGGCTTATTTGGAACGCACGTGCGAAATGGACAATATCCCTGTAAAGCCAGTAGTTGCTTAACAATTGAGCAGTTACTATCTTCGCTGAAATCAACTGGACTAATGTTTAAAAACTGTTCCCATATTTCTCTAATTGGTGCAAAAGAATATTCTTCCTTCCTTTCTAGCTGAATAGTGTGATTATCTAGTCTCAGACAGTTATAAAGCGAAACAGTCTTTGTGATATTACGGTCTGAGTTATCCGTAATCCACTCAACTTGTGCCATAACAACTCAGTAGAAACATACTAGGCTCCTAAATTAATATACAGGCTTATGAGGGTTAATTAACTTCCAGGAATAAGAATACTCTGGGGTGCCACCGCACCCCACTTTACTCATACAGGGTTTAGCAATATAGTGTAACTGCAAAATGAGGAACTTTTACGGAAACCAGCGTTCGCAGATACAGTATTGTGTATGGAGTTAAGTCGATGCCCTAGACAGGTTTCCAGGCCACAGGTGTACTATCGCATGCAAAAATAACGGGCCGTCTTGCCGTGCGGGAGTTGAGTTTTCGAGCCATCAGGTTGTCATCACTAGGGGCATTTTCGAGCGGGGAATGCTGAGAGCCGTGATTGGGCACCTGTCCTTGTTGGCAAAGGGGGAGAGGAGGGGAGCGCCAACTTTGATTTCCTTTAGTTTCGCGCTTGGAAGATTGTTACAGATGAGACGGTGTTAATAAATCTAATTTGAAATGCCATGTAACCCATTAATTGTTAAGTCTCGTTAGAAAGGCACTGTTGAGTTTTACTCTATGTGAAATTTTTTGAGAATCGAGTTTTCACAGTTAGGGACTAAACGCATTTTAATAAAAAGAAAAAGAAGGAAATCGCAAACGTCATAAAGTAGTTATATTTTTAAGCATTTTTCTTAATAAGAATAAGTTTTGAAAAGAAAAAGACAAACTAAAGAGCATAAAAACCTTAGTAATTTTTAAAGCACTCACGTTAACAGGAGGTTTCTTACATCAAATAACAGAAATTGAAGCGATGCTTGTGTAGCAGAGAAACTTTAAAAATGATTCAACATACCGTAAGCTTCTGATTTGTTTATCATGAATAAAATCAGAGGAGGCTTTTGTTAGCAGCAAAATCTTTTTTATTATTCAACATCAATAAAATATTAAGCAACAGAAAAAAACATCAATAAAATATTAAGCAACAAAAAGAAACACCAATAAAATACTAAGCAACAGAAAAAAATCAATAATATATTAAGCGACAGAAAAAAACATCAATAAAATATTACGCAACCGAAAAAAACAGCTCATTAACTTTATTCCCACTTCAGTTTTTATAATTAATAATGATAAATCCCAACCTAAATCAACCAAACCACAGCCTCACTCTCATTTATTGTTGTCTTAAACTGATACACTTTCATTGTCGCTTCATAAGATGCTTTTTAGTGTCTCAAAATCATAAATCTTAAATTAAATATCTCAAAAGTAAGACAGAATTTCAATATGTGTCTGAAATCATTTTTATCAAGACACTAAAAAGCATCTTGTGCGAAGCGACAAAGAAAGTGTCTTCATTTAGCCACCAAGAAATGACAGTGCTTTGTGGAAAATAGACGACTATTCGTCTTATAGACGTCAAAGTTTTACATTTTCAGCAAAAATGAATTACTTCAACCATGTTTGAAAAAATAAATATTTAATAGCCTAGGTTATAAGGCAAACTAGCTTATTTTAACCTTCGAAACATCTAAGCTTCAGATAACTCTACCCTGCAAAATGGCATTGGATTATGCTTATGACACGTCATTCTGCGATGTGAAGACTTTTGAATAAGCTAAAAGTTTACCTCATGTTGTCATATAGTCTAACCGAGGCTAAGTTAAGTAATTTCTGCAATTTTGAAAAACTATTGCTACTTTGCCAGAAACGTAAAATTTAGCCGTCTCGTAGACGTTTATTTTCATAAGAAATTTAGTAACAAAACTTAACACTAGTCATACCAGGCAATCACAGATTAAACTTACGTCAGTCAACAATTTTTGTTAATGAGCAATTACTTACACCGAAAATGTCAGTGAAACTTACACTTTAAGCGTTTTTTCAATGAGTGAATTATTTCAACCAAAAATGTCAGTAAAATTTAAACTTAAAGCGTTTTTTCAATGAGTAAATAATTTCAACCGGAATTGTCAGTGAAATTTAAGTTAAAGCGTTTTTTCAACGAGTGAATTATTTCAACCAAAAATGTCAGTCAAATTAAGACTTAAAGTGTTTTTTCAATGAGTAAATAATTTCAACCGAAAATGTCAGTGAAATTTAAACTTACAGCTTTCTTTCAATGAGTGCATTATTTCAACCAAAAAAGTCAGTGAAATTTAAACTTAAAGCGTTTTTTCAATGAATGAACTATTTCAAACAAAAATGTCAGTCAAATGTTATATTAAAGCGTTTTTTTAATGAGTAAATAATTTCAACCAAACATGTCAGTCAAATTTTAACATAAAGTGTTTTTTAAATGAGTGAATTATTTCAACCAAAAATGTCAGTCAAATTCAAACTTAAAGCGTTATTTGAATGAGTGAATTATTTCAACCAAAAATGTCGGTCAAATCTAAACTTAAAGCGTTTTTCCAAGAGTAAATAATTTCAACCGAAAATGTCAGTGAAATTTAAACTCTACGCGTTTTTTCAATGACTGAAATATTTCAACCAAAAATGTCAGTCAATTTTAAACTTAAAGCCTCTTTCAATGAGTGAATTATTTCAACCAAAAATGTCAGTCAAATATTAAGTTAAAGAGTTTTTCAATGAGTAAATAATTCCAACCAAAAATGTCAGTCAAATTTTAACTTGAGTGTTGTTTAAATGAGTGAATTATTTCAACCACAAATGTCAGTCAAATTAAAACATAAAGCGTTTTTTCAATGAGTGAATTATTTCAACCAAAAATGTCGGTCAAATTTAATCTTAAAGCGTTTGTCAAAGAGTAAATAATTTCAACCGAAAATGTCAGTGAAATTTAAACTCAAAGCGTTTTTTTAATGAGTGAATTATTTCAACCAAAAATGTCAGTCAAATTTAAACTTAAAGCGTTTTTCAATGAGTAAAAAATTTCAACCGAAAATGTCAGTGAAATTTAAACTTAAAGCGTTTTTTCAATGAGTGAATTATTTCAACCAAAAATGTCAGTCAAATTTATACTTAAAGCGTTTTTTCAATGAGTGAATTATATCAACCAAAAAGTCAGTCAAATGTTAACTTAAAGCGTTTTTTCAATGAGTAAATAATTTCAACCGAAAATGTCAAGTCAAATTTAAACTGGAAGCTTTTTTCAATGAGTGAATTATTTGAACCAAAAATGTCAGTCAAATTAAAACTTAAAGCGTTTTTTCAATGAGTAAATAATTTCAACCGAAAATGACAGTCAAATAAAAAATTCATGCGTTTTTTCAATGAGTGAATTATTTCAACCAATAATGTTAGTCAAATTTAAACTTAAAGCGTTTTTTCAATGAGTGAATTATTTCAACGAAATATGTCAGTCAAATGTTAACTTAAAGCGTTTTTTCAATGAGTAAATAATTTCTACCGAAAATGTCAGTGAAATTTAAACTTACAGCTTTTTTTCAATGAGTGCATTATTTCAACCAAAAATGTCAGTGAAATTTAAACTTAGAGCGTTTTTTCAATGAATGAACTATTTCAAACAAATTGTCACTCAAATGTTAAATTAAAGCGTTTTTTTAATGAGTAAATAATTTCAACCAAAAATGTTAGTCAAATTTTAACTTAAAGTGTTTTATAAATGAGTGATTTATTTCAACAAAAAATGTCAGTCAAATTTAAACTTAAAGCGTTTTTTGAATGAGTGAATTATTTCAACCAAAAACGTCGGTCAAATCTAAACTTAAAGCGTTTTTCCAAGAGTAAATAATTTCAACCGAAAATATCAGTGAAATTTAAACTCAAGCGTTTTTTCAATGACTGAATTATTTCAACCAAAAATGTCAGTCAATTTTAAACTTAAAGCCTTTTTCAATGAGTGAATTATTTCAACCAAAAATGTCAGTCAAATTTAAACTTAAAACGTTTTTTCAATGAGTGAATTATTTCAACCAAAAATGTCAGTCAAATATTAAGTTAAAGAGTTTTTTCAATGAGTAAATAATTTCAACCAAAAATGGCAGTCAAATTTTAACTTGAGTGTTGTTTAAATGAGTGAATTATTTCAACCAAAAATGTCAGTCAAATTTAAACTTAAAGCGTTTTTTCAATGAGTGAATTATTTCAACCAAAAATGTCGGTCAAATTTAATCTTAAAGCGTTTGTCAAAGAGTAAATAATTTCAACCGAAAATGTCAGTGAAATTTAAACTCAAAGCGTTTTTTCAATGAGTGAATTATTTCAACCAAAATTGTCAGTCAAATTTAAACTTACAGCGTTTTTCAGTGAGTAAAAAATTTCAACCGAAAATGTCAGTGAAATTTAAACTTAAAGCGTTTTTTCAATGAGTGAATTATTTCAACCAAAATTGTCAGTCAAATGTTAACTTAAAGCGTTTTTTTTTCAATGAGTAAATAATTTCAACCGAAAATGTCAGTCAAATTTAAACTTAAAACGTTTTTTCAATGAGTGAATTATTTCAACGAAATATGTCAGTCAAATGTTAACTTAAAGCGTTTTTTCAATGAGTAAATAATTTCAACCAAAAATGTCAGTCAAATTAAAACTTAAAGCGTTTTTTCAATGAGTAAATAATTTCTACCCAAAATGTCAGTCAAATTTAAACTTAAAGCGTTTTTCCAATGAGTGAATTATTTCAACCAAATATGTCAGTCAAATTTAAACTTAAAGCGTTTTTTCAATGAGTGAATTATTTCAACCAAAACTGTCAGTCAAATTTAAACTTAGAGCCGTTTTTTCAATGTGTGACTTATTTCAACCAAAAATGTCAGTCAAATGTTTACTTAAAGCGTTTTTTCAATGAGTAGATAATTTCAACCAAAAATGTCAGCCAAATGTAAACTTAGAGTGTTTTTTAAATGAGTTAATTATTTCAACCAAAAATGTCAGTCATATTTAAACTTAAAGCATTTTTTCAATGAGTGAATTATTTCAACCAAAAATGTCAGTCATATTTAAACTTAAAGCGTTTTTCAATGAGTGAATAATTTCAACCGAAAATGTCAGTGAAATTTAAACTTAAAGCGTTGTTTCAATGAGTGAATTATTTCAACCAAAAATATCATTCAAATTTAAACTTAAAGCGTTTTTCAATGAGTAAATAATTTCAACCGAAAATGTCAGTGAAATTTAAACTTAATGCGTTTTTTCAATGAGTGAATTATTTCAACCAAAAATGTCAGTGAAATGTTAACTTAAAGCTCTTTTTTATGAGTAAATAATTTCAACCAAAAATGTCAGTCAAATTTAAACTTAAAGCGTTTTTTTCAATGAGGGAATTATATAAACCAAATATGTCTGTCAAATTTAAACTTAAATCGTTTTTTCAATGAGTGAATTATATCAGCCAAAAAGTCAGTCAAATGTTAACTTAAAGCGTTTTTTCAATGAGTAAATAATTTCAAACGAAATTGTCAAGTCAAATTTAAACTTAAAGTGTTTTTTCAATGAGTGAATTATTTCAACCAAAAATGTCAGTCAAATTTAAACTTAAAGCGTTTTTTCAATGAGTGAATTATTTTAACCAAAAATGTCAGTCAAAATTAAACTTTAAGCGTTTTTTCAATGAGTGAAATATTTCAACCAGAAATGTCAGTCAAATTTAAACTTAAAGCATTTTTTCAATGAGTAAATAATTTCAACCGAAAATGTCAGTCAAATTTAACCTTAAAGCGTTTTTTCAATGAGTAAATAATTTCAACCGAAAATGTCAATCAAATTTAAACATAAAGCGTTTTTTCAATGAGTGAATAATTTTAACCGAAAATGTCAGTCAAATTTAAACTTAAAGCGTTTTTTCAATGAGTAAATAATTTCAACCGAAAATGTCAGTGAAATTTTAAGTTAACACAAGTTCGCTCTCGTGTTACTTCGCCACTGTCAGCCTCTTGCCATTAACAGGTGAATCCACACTCCCCCCACCATCTCCACCCTTACTTACAAGGACAGGCGCCCAATCACGGCTCCCAGCTTTCCCCTCCCGAGAACGCACCAAGTGATAGCAATCTGATGGCTCGAAAACTCAACTCCCGCACGTTAAGACGCCACCCGTTATTTTTGCAGGCGATGGTACATATAGTGTCGAGGACCTTGACTTCACTGAAATTGGACGTTATTGAAACAATGCGTGCGTTCTCGGGGTTTGAAGATTTTTCGCTTAAATATGTCACACTCTCTAATTAAAATTACTTGGATGATCACTGTTGGAGTGTCCACCTCTTATCTCTACAAAGTGGGTTTGATTCCCGGCCAGAAAAGTCGATATTTGTGGAGCAAGAAAAATCTACAGCTCTCCAAGTCAGACGATATCGGCTCCAACAAGACTTAACGCAACACATTTGATGATTACAAGACATAATTAAATGAACTGCAGCCGCAGGTCTCCGAGGAGATTTAAGGTTTGGCTGCTAGGTGGCAGTACAAGTGGAACATCGAGATTGAAGAACTGATCGCTTCAATGACTCCAGTTCAAAATAGGTACCTGAAACCCTACGATTGTTATCGTTATCGTTATGGTTATGGTTATGGTTATGGTTATGGTTATTCGCTGATCGACAAGTTAATAAATGATAGACTTGTATGTCTGTCATTATGAGATTGAAATCGGTAAACAGTAAATCGGAAATCTAAAATAAAGTTCCATATGGGGGGCAGGAATGTCAGAGAACAGTGAGTGCTGTCATTTGCAAACCACTGGACCGATTAATACATGGGTTCATGTGTTATTCATGACACATGATGGTGTGTGTATCGGAGATACGTGATGTGGAAGGAGACGACCCCACATCCTGATCCCAGTCACCAAACACTACAATTACCTCAAACTCGTCAACTCCCATTCCAGTCTGTGGAGTGTTGAATGGAATCTCCATGAAACGGTATCGAACAGTAAAATTTAATTCATTGTTTGCTGTTGTTTTATTTAGGAGCTTAGACATTCTGGTCATCATCATCGCTTAGTTGGACGTAAATTGCATATTTCTGAAAAGCTGTATTATTGTGGTGTCTGTCTGTAGTTGTGAGTATTTATAATAGAGGATATGATTGGGAAGGATGGAGCCATGACTATAAGTTGGAACGATCGCAACATTTGCCTTGAATAAAATTAGAAACCACGCAAAAAACACTTGATGGCTTAGGAGGGAATTGAACCCACTTCTTCGCAGTATTACCTGAAGAAGCTGAATGATTCCCATTTCAACCCTTAGAGCGAAATACAATTTCTTGGAAGAGTGGGGAATCGAACCCAGAACTTACGGAAGGCAATTTAAAAAGTGTATTTTAAGCTAACATTTCGCAGATGCATGGATACATACTTGATACATTTTCAGGAATTGAAATATATACAGGGTGCAATTGATACACATGAAGTACGTTACACTGGTGATAAAGAGACTATTCTAAGATTCCTAGGTTAAAAAAGATACCGTATGCCACTTATCTTAAAATTGAAAATTAAACATTAAAATGTCAATGCTTGTAGGTTTTTCAGAAACCCTCCAAGCAGAAGGTAGAAAAGAGTCTGGAGGAAACTAGGCGCGGCGAGGTAGGGTGGCGCGGAGAGGGGAAGTTGTTGCGTAATCGGAGCATTGACCTTAGCTGTTGAGGTACTAGGGGCCGATAACCTCGATGTTAGGCCCCTTAAAACAACAATCATCATCATCATCATGTTGAGGTGCGGGTTGAATCAACCGGCATGAGGATAGCGGTACTCGTCTCGTAAAATCCCTACGTAAGAAAATGTGTATTCTGTTGTTGTTGTTGTTGTTGTTGTTGAAATTACACACAATGGCTTGGGACGTTAGGACTGGTAGTATTGTGTTGCTAACTTTGTTAGTGTGGAAGTCCTTGATTGATGTTGATGTAGATGATACAATAATTTCGAAAATCAGCCCTGGTGTGTCGTTGGCTTCCGGTACGTTAAAGAAATACAGTGGGACAAAATTCCAACATCCTGTCGTCTATTCAGGATTAGCATTTAAGACAGACTTAACATAATTGAAGTTGTTTTGTTTGAGAGGCTTGGATATTGTGGTCATTTAGCCCCATGAATTTGAGTCTGCGTAGAATTTGTCTGATAACCTGTGTTTTTCTGTTTCTGTAGTATTGTGGGTAGTTGTAATTCAGGCGACGATTGGGAAGAAGGTGGCCGTGGCCTCAAGTAAGGAACCATCCCGTCTTTTGCCTGCGGTATAAGTGGGAAACCATGGAAAACTAATTCCAAGATTTAATATTAGTACGGTACTACATGTACATAAAAATAAGAACAATAATAATAATTTAATGGTAGCGTGGCCGTGTAGCTCAGGTAGTCGAGTGTTAAACTTCCCGAGGGTAAGATCTACGTTCAGTCATGTAGTAAATGAATGTGATCTAATACGATCATGTTCATGGATTGCATAGCACATACAAGAAAGCATGCGTACATAGAAGTCCAATAACTCGACACACCAAAAATAAAACACAAAAAAGTTAGTTTTGGAGCAACAGGGCTAAGCCCAATTACTGCCGTAGGGAAGATAAGTAAGAACAGGAAGTATGTTTGAGAAAGAAATCAAAACGTGGGTTTTAAGGGAAGAATCCGAAAAACACATTTATTTAAAGCAATATACTGTATAAAGGAGAAGTGTATAAGAACAATAAGAGGTACTGCCAGCAGCAGCGTTAAAAATTAGATTCAGAACTGCTCAAAGCTAAAGAACACCAAAGTGGGAGTAACAATCACTAGCCTTGGCAATAAGAAAAACTGGTTGCGAGAAGGAAGCAACCAAAATAGCAGATTGATGATTTGATGATTTATTGGTAGAGAGTAGGCAGAGCGAGTTATAACTCCAGTAAACTATCCTTAAGAATAATGAAAAGAATTCAAGAACAAAATTGAAGGAAGTAAATGAGTAAATATTTATTGTTTTCTTAGAGCACAACAAAGAATACGTGGCGAAGTTTCCTTGTAGCATCACCAGTGGCTACTAAGTAAGAATGAATGGTAAGATAGATTGTAAATAGCTTGGCCAAAAATTAGAGGATCAACCTCGAAGCATAAAACAGTTTAAAAATAACATAAAAACAGGGCAGGAGAGGGGGGGGAGGGGGGAGAGGGGGGATGAGGGAGGGGGGGGGGAAGGGGGTGACGTGGCCAAACCAAGAAGCTACGCCTCCAAATACAAATTTGAACAATATAATTGCTGAAGGATTACAATATAAGAAATGTACTTTGTTTATATTACTGGTTATACCCAATTTGTCATCTAACAAAGTAGGCAGAAAATTCGGCACGGGAATCTAGACTAAAATAAATGTGGAGAAAAAGTGCAAAGAAACATACACAGAATGCCTACTAAGGATTGACAAGAGTAGAAGTTACTTGCAAATAATTGATCTTAAGATCTTGGAAACAGCAGGTACTACAGAGAAAATTGAAATTTTATACAATAGGGCCATTACGTCAAGAGAATAATGAAATTGGATCTAGACGGCAAGAGAATGCTAAGATTGGCCCCAGAGGGCCCAAAAATATAGTGGGATATATAAAATTGCAATAATTATAGTAAAGCATTTTTGCTTGGACTTAGGGGCGTGGTCAACATTATGCTCCAAGAATCACCCACTCATCCACCCCGCCACACACATACACCACCCAATGGTGGTGACCCATCACCTCCAATGCATTGACAAACTTATCAAACTTCCCCTCACACAATATATCTCCCCTAATCCCTTCCATCTACTGATTACTTTTCATCTTGCGATTTCATACAATCACCCCATTTTAAATCATTTATTTCACGCTCATTACCTCTTTCCTTCCTCTCCTCTTTCGACTACAAACCAACTCTCCTCCACATTTCAACAAACATCATCCATTTCTCTTATCTCATTTCACCAAATTGTCATCATCCATTTCTTCCATCACTTTCATTCCATAAATATATATATATCCATATACGCTTTTTTCCTTTCACTTCTCTTTCTCTCTTCTACAGCACCAATCTCCTCCTCATTTCCGCAAACATCATTCATTTCTCTCATCACATTTCACCAAATTGTTATCATCCATTTCTTCTATCACATTCATGCCGTTAAAAAAAATATATACGCTCTTTTCCTTTCTCTTCTCTTCCCTTCTCTTCTCTTTCTTTCTTTCTTTCTTTCTTTCTTTCTTTCTTCTACAGCACCACTCTCCTCCTCATTTCCACAATCATCATCCATTTCTCTCATCTCACTTCACCACATTGTAATTATCCCCCACAAGAAAACATGTATTTCTCTCAACCCATTATCACAAACTGTTATCATCCATTCCTCCCATCACAATCACCCCAACACCAATACTCACTTCCAGAACACACAACAAGAAATTCCAAAATTTCAAACAACGTGAATCTTTGCCAAGAGGTCCCTCCCATTCTCTATATTCCCAATTCCACACTTCACCCCCACCTTCAATACAGCTCCCTTCTCCATCTCTTCCTCCTCTTCTGGCCCAAGAGATGGTGCGGCCATCTATAGGGGCCCGCCCACCCTTCATGGGTGTGAATGAAATGGCTTATAAGCCTATTATTACAATTAATATTAATATGATGATTATTATTAGTAGTAGTGCTATATTATTATTATTATTAATAGTAATAATAATAATATATTAATTTTTATAACAGTTGTTGCACTGTCTTCACACAAATATAGACCAATTGTTCCTTAATTAATTTATCAAATCTTTAGGATTTATATTTTGTGATGTATGTACTATACCGTAAACCAATAAGTTGTGTCATAGGCCATGTCATGTAGGCACTCCCCATGGTGGTGTGAATCAGCTGTTCGTAGGCTCGGTTTGTGTATATCAATGCCAATGGCAGACAAGGCGAGGAGGTCACTTAACTTCAGACTTTTGTCAACATTCCTCAGCGTTGGAGCGAAGGGCGACGGGGAGAAGTCAGCTGTATTGCAGAGGGGAACGCAGCCTACTTGCTTTTCCAAAACAATGGCCCATGATTTTTGTGATTTAATTTCATATGCAATAGTTAAGATACGACTAAATGCCTTGAAGATGCTTGCTTAGAATAGTCTTCTCTATCACCAGTGTAACGGACTTCATGTATATCAATTACATCCTGTATATGATAATACTAACACTTACGAAGATCCCTTCATTACCCTGAAACAGTACTATCGGCAGAAGTTCTTCTTGATCTTCTGTAGCATGAAATACGGGTAGTTGTTGGCTACAGATTCGCCTCCCATCCTGGTGTGTGGCCAACCAACCGGCAATGGGGCTAACTAACAACGTGTGTTAGCATTTCCAAGCACCCTCAACGTGAGCTCAATTGCATTCAATATTAATTGCCGTAGGCCTATACTAGTATGCCATAAACGTTTTAATTTTCAATTCATTCATGGTTGACCAATTGCAAGACTGCATTCAAATAACTCTCGTCAGTCATAATATATGCCGTGTTATTCATCAATGGTAATTCCCCTTTTTTATTGAAAATTTCTCACAGGTCATGTCATAACAGAGTGTGAATTACCGATAAAGTTTCAAGCAATTACGCTGCAAGGGAACTTAAAATTTCGAGTGGCGGTTATTAAGATCCTATCATGAATCAATTAGCATAAAGCAGTTAATTGAGTTCTAAAATGTGCCAATACAATAGTGTTACTTACACATTGAGAGATCGTTAATGGATTCACATGAATAGATAAAACTGCTAAACTACGGTACTTAGTGGCCTTTAATAGTAACAATTATTATTGAAATACACTCAGTCCACCTCGTGGTGTAGCGGCCAGCAATCTTGGCTGTCGCCTCGGAGGTCCGATAAATTTGCAGCTCTGGCAAGAAATTTAATTCTGGTCTGAGGCTTTGAACGGAATACTCTAAACTTCATGAGACACATCTGGAAAGAAATGGGTACGATTCCCGCCTCAGCCAACTTGGAAGTGGTTTTCCGTGGTTTTCCCACATCTACTCCAGGCAAATGCTGGAATGGTTCCAAACTTACGGCCACGGCCATCACCATTCCAATGCTGGTCTCAATTACAAATACATACACTACTACATACTTCCCAATAATACAGGTTATCGGACAAATTCTACACACATCACCACGATGTTCAAGGCCTTAAACGAAAGAACAACAACAAGGCTTAATCCTACTCCTTGTCCAGTTTCATCCATTGTCATTTTCTCCTGTGCCATTCTGGCCTGAGAAAGGGCATCCGAGCATGATACCATTCCACACATGTAGACTCATCTGATTTCATCTCTAGGTTCGTAGACACGGGAATAATAAGTGATGCAAAATACTTTGGTATTTATTATTATTATTATTATTATTGTAGGCCTAGTTGTAGTTGTCATTATTACAGCTTGATAAAAAGCACTTACAATAATAAGACCTAGCATACAAGTTAGATTCCTTAAAGCAACTCCAACCTCAATGACAAGAACAAATCTGATCGCATAGATATGAGAAACGCGAGTGACAAGATTAAGGTTAGAGATATTTCAGTGTTGGATTCTTAAAATAGTTTAATACATCACCTGCCCTTTTATTTAGTACTGTTTCCGGGATATAACCACACTGCAATGTGGTTATTGTTTACACAACACAGCACCTCAATTGAATGTGGTCAAGTCGCTCTGTACTGAAATTCATTACAACCTCAGGCAGCTGTTAGCAATCCATTCATATCTGTCATCTATTATAATGACTACAATGCCGCAATTTGTATCTGGTTTAGTTGAAAGTCTCTCTCAGACCAGAGACTGAACTAGGGGCCAGGCAAAATGGCTATGAAGTTAATGTTCTTGTTGTTGATTCATTGAGGGGCTTTGCGACAACATGGTAATGTAGCCCCCTGAATTTTTGCGTTTGTGGAATTTGTCCTGATAACCTGAGTTACTGTGACGACAGTGATAGTGTGTGTAGTTATAATTCCGATGAGGATTTGGTAGGAGGTGGCCGTTTCCTTTATTTAGGAACTATACCGGCATTTTTCTGAAGAAGAAGTGGGAAACCACTGAAATCCGCTTCCAAGATAGCTGAGATGGGAATCGAATCAGCCTATTCTCAATTTTGCTTCTCGAGGCTGAGAGGGGGAAGTAGCATGCATGGCTTTAGTCGTAACGATCAGGGTTCAATTTCATGGGCAGGCCATGGGTCTTTGAAGTACCTAAACTCCGTCCAAGCAATCTGTCAAGTGCCAGTGTGAAAACACGTAGTCTGCGCTCTGGAGTGACTCGGCTGACTGGCTAATGAGGCGCGATGCCACTGAATAATAGGCGCAGATGGGAAGCGCGACCTAAGCTTCAACCAACTCTCGCAACGGCTGGACCGTCAAGCTCCAGGTATCGCATACTCTTTTTACTTCCTCTGTGTGACGTAATGCGCAAGCCTACTTCACAGATTCCGTGGATGAGGTATAGGTGTATTCGCCCCGGTTCGGGGACTAGGGAGGGGGCGGTGGCGTCATCTTCGTGAACATAATAAACACAAAAATTAACAGCAAAAAAGGAAGGTTAAGGGAAGCAATATAGAAAGAAAAAGGCTGTATAATTATATTATGAGCCATTGAGAGCCAAAGTGGTGTAACTTCTCTCGGAATCGCAGGTAGTCTAACTCTTATGGCAAACAGGCATAGCTCAGGGTCAGTGTGTGTTAGGCATTGGGAGTGAGCATTGAGTCTGTCGGCCACAAAGAGCCTTGCTTGTCATTTCCGACACTTAGTCTCTGAACGTCTCATTGTACAATACATCAACTTTTCACTAAACACTGATAATTCAGAAAATACACCAAGAGTGATTACTTAGCGAGGTTCCTGTTCACGTTGACGTTCTGTTTTCGGAATTTTAATTCGTTTGCTTCTTCCTCTTGTTCGCTCAGGACATGTGGCCCTCCATGATGATTGGAAGTGCGCTGTCATTCAATAACCATCACACTATTAGCTGCGAGGCGAATGTAGCGAGAGCGTTCAAAAAAGACTGGGATAAATGAAAGCTGGAAAACATATAGTATGTTCTACATAATACGTTGTGAACTGAATCATATTCTTCAACAATACCTTACTTCGGGAAAAATACGAAACGACCCGATCGGACTCAATATCATTAAAGAGCACATCAAAATCAGGGGAAACCGCATCAATCTGTATTTTGACCTTGGGTGCATTTAATACAGTTTGAAACGATGTTATGCTCATTCTGAGCAAGCTGGGAATTTCAAACCCTAGTGGGCCACGGCCAACTGACACGGAAAGCGTATTCAAGCAGCTTTCTAACGCTGTCCTAAAGTGTGAACAAGGATTTGGCAGGTGCCGCCAGTGTGGTGGTCTCGCATTTGCAAGCCAACTCCTAAAAACGTTTAGGAGCGTGGTGGTGCAGCAGTCAGGCGGCGTGTATCTCATCAAGACGGACAGGGTTCGATTCCCAGTCAATGCATGTGAGAATTTCAAAGTGAAATATCACATCATGTGGTTCGGTTTTTACGAATAAATGGAGGTCCCGTGGCTCATAAACGCAAGATTAACGGTTACGTAAAACTACAAGCTTCCTAAACACCATTGCTCCGTTCAATAGTGCTACGCCTGCTACAATTACAGTTAGGCCTAATAGCAGTCACAGATTTCAGTACATCATATCCGGATCGGTTGCATACGAAAGAACTCGAATTTACCCTAAGTCCCGAAGCTGATTACATCAGATGGCTCAGTGAGAAACTGTGCACTAACAAGGTTAGCACTCGCTAGAATAGGGCTGTTTGACAAAACCTTGCTTAAACGGCTGCAAATCAATATGACTTCTGAATACCGGGTGTTTTTGTTTCGTAATACTACTTCCGGAATGCTTCTTAGTTGTTCTCACGAGGCTAATTGCAGTCCGTTTGTATTCAATTCTCTCGCTGTTATCACATCATTTATGGTGCTTGAAACATTCTTGCTATCATTAACGTGTCGATTCTTTGGTGACTGTAGTAGTGTGTGTAATTGTAATTATTTAGATAGGGGATTCGGGTAGGTGCCTCAGGACTTGGAGAAAGGTACTGCCCTCAAAAATTGAATTATTTAGGGACAAAATGAGAGTATTCTCCGTCCCCATGATAAAATTTAACCAGCAAATATAAATTCTAGAAGTGTGACACAGGAGGGTAGTGTTACAAGCTCGAGGCCGTGGGAGAGCCCGATCACGTGACATATTGCACAATAGACGCTTCTAGAAGGCTGAAATTGGCATAACAACAGTGAGTTTGGAAATAAATATTATAAATATTGTTATAAATTATGCTATTGGATCCCAGCCCAGAGCCAATGAGAAGAGGTCTTATTGAAGACGGGATCAACTTCAACTACATAATTTGGTGAAATTATGCATTTAGGCCCTTAGAAGAAGATTTTCTTATTTGGTAATGAAGGGAATATTAAAAGAAATTATGTCTCATACTTTAAAAACCGCAGATCGGTTAATCTACGCAGTAATAAGCATTAGTAATCTAAGCGCTAAATGGTGGGAGATTGATATGGCCGCCAAAATTTCGACTTGGAGTGGGAGACCCAAGGATCGAGGTTCTTATTCCAGCAGTCATTGAAGAGTGAGGAAGTGTTTTTATTGGGTTAACGGAGATCCCAAAGCTTTGTCCGAGTACTACGACAGTCGACTTGTGGAGACGCTAGGTTAACAAGGTAGAACGTTGGAGATTACCGCACTTCCATTTTAAGTGAAGTTGTGAGGAACATTGAAATTAGTATATCTCTTTTATAATTGAGATTTGAGTTCAACTAAGTGAATATTTATATAAAGAACTGGTTGAATACTACATTCTGTTGAAAGTCGAGCGTCCTAAAATTTACCGTTTCGACAATATAAGCCTGTTAAGACAGAATTTCAAAAGTGTTGGAAATAAAGCTGAATATCATTTCAGTTGCAACGTAAAGTTGGCGAACGCAGTTCAAGTGAACAGTAGCGGAGAACTTTTAACATTGGCGCAGCAAATAAACATTATCATAATGACTATCATTATTCTTCGAGTGGTTTCATTCAACATAACTAACACTGTTGAAATGATGAACTAAATAGTCATGCGCCAGAGACATATTCGATAACAGAAGTTAAGATACAACGATGGAACTTCGTTAGACGACGTATTCTTGAATGCAGATGTAGTGTACGTTCCATTGTACAGTACCCCAGGGGTACGCACCCCTTGCAGACCATCCCCCCATCATCTGTCTAAATCTCCTAACTGGCAACCCTTGGAAAGCCAGACCAACATCCATCAACACCACAAGGACAGCTTGCCACTCTAGAAAGCAGCTCAATCCTTGCACAATTATTACACACAGCGACACATTATTAACTGGGGCAGCTATGCCATCACAATGCTGACAGCATAGCGCCGAAGAGTATAAGAAGGCGTCTTAATCAGGTCAAGGGATCTCTCAATTGTCAGTGCTTCAACGTTACGGCCGGAGGCTATGCTGGTATCATCAGAGGTGAGTCAGACGTGTTCAGATCTCCAATATTTGTAACCTTTACCCACAAATTGTACTTTTACATTGTAACATCACTACATCCCTTAGAAGGGACTCACATATACATTATTACTGACCAATAAACACTTGGTCAGTTTCTTACACCTGCATTACTGTTTACACGCTTCTTTACGCCCTAATTCCCTTCCTGAACTCTCCGTTACTATTAGACGTGACTTGTGGTAGCCAGATACTTGCTAGTATAAGCAACATTGTATTCCGTATCGGCCTGCTTGCTAGAAGCGGCCCGCACCATACAGCTGACACGTACAAGGCGATTATCTAACCAAACAGCTGGGCGACCAGCACAGTGACCCTTGCATTGAGTTCCATCCCCTAAAACACTCCTACATTATTTATAGGAGCCCCCTAACACTAAACAACACTCTACACTGGTCAGCTTGCCCGACTGCGGGAAGCTACCCCCTTTTAGACACCTTCTTCTAAATCAACACAATAACTCTCCGTTTTAGATCCTACCACCCCCAAATAAGGGATCTAAAACAGATGGTGGAGGCCGGGTACTACGCATAGTAGAACAGGACTCAACCAACGAGCCCTCGTAGTAAAAACGGTCCTAACCGCACGCAGCCAAGCAAATAGTGAATTTTTTTTCCCAGACAAGAAACACCATTTTTGCTCCAAACTAGCTACATAGGGGAAATTCTTAGTAAACCAACCCCCCAGCCCCAGACAGAATCAAAGAGATACGAAAATACACTGTCAAACACGCACAGATTTTTTATTTTATTTTATTCGCATACACTTCAGTCAGAATGGCACCTCATGCAGAGATTGCAAGCCATACAGGCAGTAGGGGTACGCCAATATTATAAGCATTATTGTCCAGATGCCAGAGACACATACAAAGCCGGCAAACGCAAATACGGGCACTCCAAACAAAAATCGGGGCAATACAGGGCAAACAGCCATACACTCCGTCAGAGGGTAAGACAGCGCGATTAAGATGCGCACATAAGCACGTGAGGCACATACATGAACACCTCAATAGGATCCATGTCCAAAGAAACAAAATATACAAACAATTAATCACCACACATGGTCCCGTAATAGATAATGCAACCCTCGAAAGAATGAGGGTGCACTACGCGACTTTATACGCTCAGTACAGGGAGTTAATTCGCGAACAAGCGCTTCTCCAACTAGTGGCCACAAAACTGTATAGGACACAGAAACATTAATACAGTAATTTGCAAACAGGCCATATGCCTCCACAGGCAGTACACCCAAATTTGGGACGAATACCGTGAGCTCCAAGCCAATAAGGCCATTTTTGAGTACATGGCAGGGCCACCAGCCCAGCCGAGAGAGGACATAAGCGTGGTTACGCTGACTCGACAATTTGCGAGGATGTCCCTCTCGCCATGTACTGCCACACATGAGAAGGAATTCACCGTGGCCACAGTCCAGAAGACGGCCAGGTTAGGCTCCAATAGGCTACAAGCACAAAATTACACAAACACATGTCCTTCATCTCCGTATCGGAAGGCAATTTTGCCAAACCGAGGGGCAGAGCCTAGAACAACCCCCTCGGAACAAAGGGACGAGAGGGAGTTGAAGCCAGGACTCTCAGAAACACATTATATGACAGGGACACAACGGGAGGTAACCACGTCATGGGCAGACGACATAGAACCCGTCCCACTACACATAAAGCCTACATACACCCACACAGATAGGCTAACACAATGGCAGGAGTCTGCCGTGGCCACGGGCCAGAAAGCGGTCAGGCTACACGCCACCACATTGCCAGGCCGGAGACAGGCAATTAAGCGGCCTATACCGCCAGTTCAAAGGGCATGTTCGCCAGAACGAAGGCGAACACCGGCATTAGTACCCCAGGTGCGAATGCATAAAAGGGTGTTGCAGTCAGTCCCTCAGGATGCACGATACACGCCTGCACATTGTGACCACGCACTCACACACAATACACGGGGTACAGGAAAGGTGTTATTACCTGCCCCACAAAACCACTCAGGCAAAAGCACACACACTCCCGTAAACTCTACTAGGATAGCGCAGAGCGCATTTAGGCCCTCGCAAACAGGCACACTCAAACCTACAGACACGCGCTACGGTGGAAGTAGGCCCAGGCTTACTTTGCTACAAAATCCCCCGAAAAATGGCAAAGAAGCGCCTCAGTGGATTTCAGGGGCCTATAATCTCATAACAGGGCAGAACCCTTCACCTTTCCGAGCAAGGACGCGCGGACCGGAGTAACGACTTCCACCAGGGACACACATAAGTTCCTTTACACGGGGGAAATACGCCAATAAATACATACAGACTCACTAACGTAAACGGCACTTTTTTTTCTTCCACGTATATGCAGTGCAACATGGCTAAACCAAAGATGTATAATTCTAAATCCTTCTTCATTTTTATTTTGGGCACATAGCATTTTTTTTCTCTCAGGCCATCAATGGTTGCTGAACATAGGGTCCATATTATAACTTGGATAACATAAAGTGCTAATATCCAAAGCCCGGTAGAAGCCCATCAGGTGAGCTACGCGGCTTAAGGCCGGAAAGAGATATTCCGAACACAGCTTAAGCAATAAAACACAGCATAGAGCTTAAGCGGGTCTTTCTAGGTAGAAATGACTAAGTGTCCTATGTTCCGGTCCAACAGTTTGATAGATTCCCTTGTGACGGGCGAGAGCCCTCATTGTAACAAGAATTAAGAATCTCAAACTAATGTCCAAAAGTGGTAGATTTCCCTGAGACGTAACTAGATTACTATAGTGCTAACGTCACCTACTAGGTGGATAGTACGATCAGGACCTACTTACCATTTTTAAGCATTTTTTTTTCATAGTGTTTACGACATAATTGTGACAGACTATCGCCGTCGGGCAACCCGCTTTAATCACCATAAAGCAGGATGCAGGCGAGATAGAGTATATTTTTTTTATACCTTTTCAAAGTGCTCTCTTAATACGGAGCGGGGCATAGCTCATTTTTTTTCTCTTCTCTGCCTCAGTCATTAGGCCCGATGAAGAAAAAATTGGCCAAGTTGAACTATATACATTGCATATATATTGCATACGTGACACGTTACACTGCCTGTAATATGACTTCTCTCTCACTTCCACAACAACACGCAAGCTAAAACGCTATCACACCGTAGGGTGAAAATCCCAGACTTGGGGAAACCCTGCATATTTCTGGAAATAACACAATCAGTTTACATTGCCACATGACAGTAAAACACTACTAAAAGAAAAGGAAATGATCCCGATGGCAGACGTGGAAAAAAGGCCAAGAAATAGCCTTCAAACCCCACTGAGCGAACCGGGATACGATCCTAACACTCACCAGAACTGTCCCGGAGACACAACCTGAATAGTGCCAGAAACAATTACTCTGGGTAAAAGACGGTCTCAAAACCCCCAACCTTCTGAATACCAGGAATATAAGGTCGGGTAGCTATCCAGTTCTAGAATAGAAAAATAGGAAGCTAACACAGATTGGGACAGTTCCACTAACAGCGGGTCATAAACGAAAAACAACAAAATCGCCTCCGGCATCTAGTCACCAAACACGCGACTAGCGGCCCAGACACACTAAGGTATAACGACATTTGGTACAACGGATAGGAATATACTTGACCCACGTTACAAGTCAACACAAAATTTGGGGACACAAATGTAGTTAGTTAGAGGTTCTTTTGTATGGCGGACGGCCCCACTCACAATTACAGAGATAGCATTCAGGCGGAGAGACACAAACATACAGTCATAGAGCATTGTCAAGCAAGTAACAAGGTAATGCACACGTGAGTGAAATTAGACACTATCGAGAAGCGATAAGGCGCGCATGGCTGGCTGGCCTTCACGCACACAGACGAACTAAGCCTGCTCCAAGTGGACAGGAAAGACGCGTTCATTCACGGCAGATCCAAGGACCCTATAACTTCCAAAATTACACTACGAGGAGAGTTCAAAAATAAGCAAACTCCTCACAGGTATGCGTACTTTCATTTGCGCAGTGCACATACACGGGGAACGTGCCATAATATGAACGGCACAAATACCGTCGTGACAAGTCTTTACAGGCAACCGGGTCCGAACCCATGATCACACACCACGCTCGTACAAAAAAACTAACTATCCAACGGTATTTTTGGTACGGGGAACACAATCAAAATACATACAAGGAGCGCACAAAACATGAACAACGCAGACATAGTACACAGAGAATGACATGAGATCACGGGTTCCAATCCCAGTAAACATTAGACACCAAGGAAGGCAATCATCCAGGCTTCCAACCACACCAAAATTGGCCCATACAGATACATGAACAGGGAATACCACATTTCCTCACGCCAAAAACCGGGCATAAAATTTCAAAATACATCTGACATGGGAAATACATTTCCCAGACACAGCAGGATAATTTCATAAGACAAAGGTCTCACGGAATAGTGACCACACAATAGTATTAGCAAATAGTACAAATTGCTACATTAAGTCCGCCAGGAATCTAGAACAATAACATCCCAGCCTGACATTACACATACCAACTGCTGACTTGCAGACTCGTCATACTGCAATACTGCTGGTGACAAGACACTATTGTGTATCGGCAGTGACCGTGAAATTACAAACGCAAAACAATTAAAACACCATACATTTTTTTTAACACTGCAAAAACATTTAGCAATGGACAAGACGTGACACAGCGGAACTTATCTTGGGCCCATACGAGCACGTTCTCAAAGACATTGGCAGGCCACGGGCGCCTTCTGCCCATACACGCGATACATATTACGACTTAGCCTGTAACAGACCAACCGTCCGCGTGGTGTAGCGGAACATAGGCACACACACACGCGCTCACTAAGTAGAAGCGAACACAGACAGGGGCTCTGAGGAAACAAGACCTCCCCCCCCAATAACTTCTTTTCGCGATTCTATTCCTAAAATAAATCATTCCAGGCGACTAGGACATGGCCAGTCGCACTACGTCCACTGGACACATTCACACTACAAATGGCAGACCAGATTAGGTCGTGAAGCTTTACTATCCCAAGGCTCGGATAGAAAGCCAACATGGACCAAGGGAGGATGACAGGAGAACAGGCTACCAGCGTACCACCTTACTCCCTTCCAATAACCTTCTCACGTCCAACATAAACAACGCAGACACATGAACACGACCAAAACAGCTACACTACATTACAGAGTATACACAAGGGGTTGATAGTCTTCATGCGTCTAAACAGAAGGCTTGCTACGCCTTGGATCACGATGCTACCACCTGAGTATTAGGGGTGGGTCGGCAAACATAAAAAAAGCATAATGCGCATCTCCAAATGAGAGATGAGGCCACAATTATATATATTAACCATTATTTATTAATTAAATACTCCCGCATGACAGGAATATATTGATATTATGCCTCAACCTACACCTATCCGTACATGAGTGCAGACGCCACATATCCAGATACATGCATGAGTATCCCATCCATTCACCAGGGATATTAATATCAAACCTGCATGGAATTTTCATATCTTTGCAATCCAGGGAATTACCTCCCCAGTCCACTCATTATAGGAACAATCCTAGTAGCATTACCGGCTCAAGGCCACCATTTATTTGAGCCCAAAGATGCACACCCTCTTCCTACCATGCTTTCAGCCCACTCTACAAATAACTACCCCCAGATCCTAATAACAGGGTACCTGACATTACAGACCCTACTAACACCTCCATTAAGGTACAAAGAGCATTATCGCTGGAAAGCTGACGTAGCAATAGTAGACCAGAAGTAGTCTATGTACTTAGAAGATCTATAACCCCACAACACTTGGAAAATTTTACATTTTTACATAAAAAAATACATTATTTACACAGGTTACGCCTATATTTTTTTTTCTTCATAAAAAGGAATCTGATACACTCTGATTGGTGATAGCGGCATAAGCCAAAGGCCAGAGGCACCACACTTTGAGAGCGGGTAAGGCGATGTTAAGCCTACCCTAGTTCACTTAACGACTAGAGTAAACAGACGAACCACGTAAGGTTAAGGCACTCGCGGCCTGGCCGGGCAAGCTCTGGAATCCTAGGTGCACCTCAACTGCCCCTGGGAGGAAGGGATGCTACACCCACTCTGTGCCACGGTCGTCGAAGCCAAGACCTGCAGGGAGACTTTCTGAGAATGGCGGGAGAAATAGCTCACTCAGCGCCGGACTCGAGAACTATCCCTAGAGACGACCCCATTATGACTAGACTTCTAGTTAAATTTAAGTAGGTACGGCTTCCATAGCGGGAAGCAAGGCTCCTGTGCGTTGGAGTGAAATGTTACTGCGAAATACATATAACTGCGGCCAACAATGGCGAAGAAAATACTACTGCGGCCGACAACGGCGGGTAGAAATATTACTGCGAAAGGCAGACTACGATTGCCTATAAAGGCGAAAATAATATTATGCCATTGGACGACAATGCCCAATGCCCACATAAATGGCGATGCATCGGGCAGCCAATGGGCATTAAGAGAGGGGCATTGCGAGCGCCTCATAAGGGTTACGTGGGCGGCCCAACTACGACTACATACGCAATGGCAACGGTAAAGAACTGATAAGTACAGCGGGCGAAACGGTTTGCTCAGGGGCACCGTAAGCCGCCTGTGACTAGATTAGTACTAGTAATAGACATCGACACCTAGAATTAAGGGAACGGAATCCAGCGACCCTAGAGACAACCGGTGTTTCTAGGACTCGTGCGGGTGGTGTCCTGAGGAAGTAAATTGCCTCAGGCGATCGTTCCGGTCCAAATTTAGCCAATAAGACACATGCGACTAGGTTAATACTAGTTGATAAGCGTCGATACCTAGAATTAAGGGGGCGGAATCCAGCGATTCTAGAGACAACCGGTGTTTCTGGAATGGTGCGGGTGGTGTCCTGAAGAAGTAAATTGCCTCAGGCGATCGCCCTGGTCGAAATCTTAGCTGTAAGACGGTTGCATTTGACACGCAACCTAGAATTAAGCAAATTTACTGACCGCTGTCGCCAAGTAGGGCACAGCACATTTCGGCAATAGAATAAGGCCCTCCATTCGGTTTAATAGTAGTAGCCATTTTTTTTCTTTAATCATAAGTGAGATAGATAGCGTTAAGTAACGCCGCTCGGCGCCTGATGACCCAGAAACCCGGCATCAGGGTAAGTCCGACAACTCATGATAAGTCATGATAATTCGTTGTAAGATAGCATAAGCCTACATTTAAGGCAATTTTTTTTTATTATATATATGGATTGCGGTAGAATATCTCGGCACCTGGTTAACAAAAACCGTTACCAGGGTAAGCCCGACAACGCATAGAATAAGCTAGATAGTACCTAGGCTAACCTAGAAGTAAGGTACACCTCAGTGGCGCCACACTTAGTCTTATAAGCGCCACCGACGAGGTGTTATATATATAAATATATATGTGTGATGTATTGCCATGTATTGTAAATGCATTATTATTCACTAATCCACTTTTACCCACACAGGAAAGCGAGGAAGCAAACGAACATACATGTCTTTCAAATAGATGGCCAATAATCTATTTTTTATTTCACAGATGACAAGGAGCACGAGCATGTCTATTGTAAATATGTTTTCCACACCAAATTACACACACCCTTATCTCTATCACAAAATCACACTGTTCCTCATCGCTCTTCAGTCGCGCCAATAAGGTGACGGCGCCGCGATCAGCGACGTAAGGTGACGTGGGGCACCGAGCGACGCTGACGCAAACACACGTTCAATATGCTTCAATGAAAAGCAATATGCGGCAACCAGGGGCGGTGCAGAGGTTGTGAGCACCTACCCTCGCCGTCAAGGTAATTTTTTCCACCCACGGGGAACATTTACGGAAGGAAAAGTAACGGCATGACCACTAACCCACAGGCATAGGTGAGAGGCACCTACAGCCAGCGGGTAGTAAATGAAGGCAGAATGAGTCGACAAGAGCGCTACAGAAGGCCTAGGGGATGAAACGAGGTACCAGGCTCATGAGCGAAACGGTATAGCAATAAGGTCATTATTTTATGTTATTTTATGTTACATTATGCCATGTTATATCATCATTGTATAAGCAGAAACTGTAAAGCAAAGCATACACAAACATAGTGATGCTCAACTGTGTACCTAAACACATAAATTCACAAATTGTCACGCCATTCAACACTGCCATAATGGCAACACTGAATACACGGTTTTGTTTTTTCCTTTCTACTCTACTAACGCCCAAATTTGTCAGGGTGTTCCGTTTTAGCCCAAACCAATAAATACTTTGAATATTTTCCCTTAAATTATACCCTGGAACACCCATTTTTTCTATTCTCTTCTATCTTTCTCTTAGCAGGGAGCACTTTTTCCCCAAAATAAAGCCAGACGACACAATTCCTCGTCTAGCTGGGGTTTTCCTCCCTGCACAACTATGTAACGGATAAGTATCCAAACCATGTCTTTTTTTTCTTTTCTGAAACTCGCAATATGCCAACAATGACAATGTCAATTTTTTTTTCTCAATGTCATTTTTTTTTCTCTCAATGTCAATTTCCATTTTTACAATGTCAATGTCAATTTCCATTTTTACAATGTCAATGTCAAGTTTATATATATATGTACATCCCATAACCCTCCCCTCTGAACACGGGCTGATCTCACACCTACACTTCGACACGACATCACCCATTCTATACGACGACGCCGACGACGACGAGGAAGACACCACCAGGAGATACGAGGGGGCTTCAAGAACCACTTCATCAACATCCCAACCACCAGTTCCGTTCCCGTTCGCGAGGACGCGAACAAATGGAGGAAGACGCTTGTACAGTACCCCAGGGGTACGCACCCCTTGGAGACCATCCCCCCATCATCTGTCTAAATCTCCTAACTGGCAACCCTTGGAAAGCCAGACCAACATCCATCAACACCACAAGGACAGCTTGCCACTCTAGAAAGCAGCTCAATCCTTGCACAATTATTACACACAGCGACACATTATTAACTGGGGCAGCTATGCCATCACAATGCTGACAGCATAGCGCCGAAGAGTATAAGAAGGCGTCTTAATCAGGTCAAGGGATCTATCAATTGTCAGTGCTTCAACGTTACGGCCGGAGGCTATGCTGGTATCATCAGAGGTGAGTCAGACGTGTTCAGATCTCCAATATTTGTAACCTTTACCCACAAATTGTACTTTTACATTGTAACATCACTACATCCCTTAGAAGGGACTCACATATACATTATTACTGACCAATAAACACTTGGTCAGTTTCTTACACCTGCATTACTGTTTACACGCTTCTTTACGCCCTAATTCCCTTCCTGAACTCTCCGTTACTATTAGACGTGACTTGTGGTAGCCAGATACTTGCTAGTATAAGCAACATTGTATTCCGTATCGGCCTGCTTGCTAGAAGCGGCCCGCACCATACAGCTGACACGTACAAGGCGATTATCTAACCAAACAGCTGGGCGACCAGCACAGTGACCCTTGCATTGAGTTCCATCCCCTAAAACACTCCTACATTATTTATAGGAGCCCCCTAACACTAAACAACACTCTACACTGGTCAGCTTGCCCGACTGCGGGAAGCTACCCCCTTTTAGACACCTTCTTCTAAATCAACACAATAACTCTCCGTTTTAGATCCTACCACCCCCAAATAAGGGATCTAAAACACCATCTTGGACATTTTCGTCAGTCTACGAACACTAATGTAACATCAATTAGCAATAGAAATATTTCATTCACCATCTATATGAATAATTCTATAAATTATTTTCCAATGATGAGGCTGATACATATTTGCGACGGAAAATGAAAATTCTACAGAAGAGATTTGTCAAGATGCTAGGGGTAGCCCAGCAACAACAGAAGAATTTGCCAGAAGGATGTCGTTCGAGCCCAGGCGAATGTTGGTTAATTCCGGAAAGGGAACGTTTTTCCTATCTCTGAGGTCGCAGATCCGAGGTTCGAATGCAGATCCATCTCATTATCTTGAACTGAGGAAACATCTAAAGTATTGTGCGAATACTTACATAGATCGTCAAGTTTTCGTCCAAATAAGGTAGATGTGTCTCTTAATTTTAGTATGGAGCTTGATTAGTGACATCCTGAGCAAACGATCTTACTCCATATTTTCACATTTCATGTATTTCAGTGTTCTCATGTATTTTACACTTCAGATGTGTGCTAAGATTTTTATGCTTCAAGATTATTTAGGAGATGATTGCCTTTCATCTATTTTTCAATTTTATTCTACAGATCAGTTGTTGAACTGACATTAAAAATTTTGTTTGAGGATTCATATTGCGTCATAGAAGACTAGTCGTTTCGACTCTCGAATTTTAATAATTTGATTTAAACCAAGTATTCTGACATTGTGTCATAGCTTCAAATTAAATTATTTTTAAATTTAATTTGAGCACTTTAATGTAACAATATCAAACTTCTAGAACAGAAGAAACATCGAATGATATTGTTATATCATTAGTGTACATAAACTTTCGACGATCTAGGAAATACTAGTCGTTTGATAAGACCGAAGTCTTAATCCCTATAAACATTCTTTGTGTAGAGTGGAAAAACATTACGACATTGACAAACCTTTTTATTATTTGTAAAGCTGAGAGCTTTGTTCATTTAATATGTTAGAGGATATATATTTTGATAGAAGATTATTCAAATCTTTGGCTAGAAATTCAAAGCTAGTTTATCCCGGTCAAGATTGAATTATTTTGACACTATAAATAACATGTGTGCTATTTTACACTATTTGTGTAATATCACGTCATTATGTAGACCTGATATTACAACGATATACAATTTAAAGCTTGATAAGTGAAGTGAGACAGGAGTATTATTTTTATTACATGTATTTGCGACAGACGAGTTAACAGTTAATTATCTTTTTGTGTAGTAAACTTTAGGAGGTCAATCACGACAGTCTAATATCGTTCATTACGATTGGAAGTTTCGTTTGAAGAACTTAAGGATGTATAATTGTAGATCAGTAGTCATGTGAAACGGTACTTAGGGTCATGCCATTATTTGAGAAAAGTTCCTACAGAAGAAATGTTAAAAGCAATTAATCCAATTTTTGGTTATTGTTTAACATAGTGGATGAAAATTGTTTATGCCATATATATTGTTATATGAGGATTTGTAGAGCTATGGAGTGCTCGTGCGAAGGAAGTTCCGCATTCTAAGGGAAGTCAAAGTATCATTGTTCTTTGATAAGAAAGGCTTTGGATCATGATAAGAGTCGTTGTATACAAGTAGTCCAGTTCATGTGAAGTAACGTTTTAGCTGTGTTTACAGAAGGGATTTAGCGGAAATACAATTAGAGAACGATTGTCTACTCATGTCAATGATACCATTATTATATTTTATTAAACCCGAAGGCATGTAATTACGTACAGTTAACCTTTGTCAGTCGACTGTATTAGACCGACAATGTAATGAAACTTATATAAGACGATGTGTGAGCAGTATATGAGAACTACGGAGTGTTAGAAAATGTTTATGTGGAAAAAACAGTGTAAATAATTAATTGAGAGTTGTATTGTAACCGAGAATCCAGAATCTCGAAAGTAACGTGTTAGCATCGTTAAATAGTGTCTATTATTATGAACACATTACATGTGAATATTTTTCGGAAATGATTTAATTAGTTAAATAATTTTGGTAGGATTTATTAATCGAATGTTTTGGAATAGGGTGTGTTTTGTGAGCGGATGTTTTTGTATGAATGATTGCCCACTGTTAAGAGTAATTGTTGAACCGAATTGGTCTAGTACAATTCCGGGGTGCGAATGAAAGTTTGTATGAAGATTTCAGAATGATTGTTAAAGGAACATAGAAGTTATGAGCATTATTATAAGATCTGAATGTTAATTTTATACGTGTATTTTAAACGCACACAAGGCAGTCTCAATGCAGGCCAGACAGAATGATTCACCGTTAGGAGCGGAGAGCTTGGTGTGACATAATGTGAACAGGAGGCGATTCACAGCCTTATATAAAATGTAAATAGTTCCGAGCTCAACGCTGTGCTATCGCTCATTCATGGAGCAAGCCAATGCACGTGCGTTTTCAGACGTGTGCCAATGAAGGTAACCAGTTCTCAGGAATGCCTTGAATGTAAGAGCATCCCTTAAACGTTTTTCATTTTTATGCAGTGTAGGCGTATACCTGCCAAGGCTTTTATGCTGATATTTTGCACAGCATTGTAGCCTAGTAAGATGTGTTATAGAAAGGAAGTGTGTATGCTTGTATGGTTTTTTGTTGTTGCTAGATTAGTTTATTGTTATTTTGTTTATATAGGTTAGTTTACCATTGTTAATAAATTTATTCAGTTCGTTATCTGTCGTGGTTGACGTGTGATTCATTTTAAATATAAGGATTAGAGTATTGTGGATGTATTGTAGGCGAAGCTGTGTTTCCAGTCCCCGAGAAACGTAAGTAAGGGTAAGTGTGCCCCGTGTAGTTTGTTGTTTATCCACAATATTCTCGTAACTGCTGTATGTAAGTCCCTAAAGACCATGTTGGAGCGATTTCTAATGTAGTAATTGACCGGTGCTGTTAGAAATAGGCGATCCAGCTGGGGCAATGGATATTCCAACGGGCTACTTTCCGGATTTACGGGTACAGTACCATCCCTGCATTCACCTGGAGGGCGATTGGAAGTTGAGGGGCGGAAATGTACACAAAGGATGGCCACTATGCACTGGGATTCAAACCACTGATCTCCAAACTTGCTGCAGCGCCACCATAGCAGTCGTGGTGCATGAATTAATGCACGCGGCTACGCTGGCGGGTCGATTATATTGAATTTTTGTAGCTTTTCACTTCGTTATCACGATTGTGCCCAATGAATGGGCAGGGTACAAGATATAAATATATAAAAATACACTCCTGGAAAAAATTACATGTATTAGTTAATGTTCACAATTAAATTGTGCAATTTAGGATTATGCGTTTCGACCATCAAGTGGCAATCATCAGATCCTGATCACTGTCGATTCTATTCTCATACTAGTAATGTATCTCAGAAGCACAATGCTAGTATGCACTGTGCCCGAATCTCGCATAGCTACCACCTATATCCGCTAAGATGGAAAGGATTGTAAAGGACGTTGATACCCAGCCAGATAAATCAACACTTCCCTACTAGGTAGATAACTAGGAAGCTCTCGGCACATATCGGTCATGTAATAGCACTACTAATTAGTTACACATTTACTAGCAAACAAACATCTTAAACATGATGGTAGGACGAGAATCTCGGATCTCGAGCGTGAACGGTGAAGTTGAGACTATGTGAGTTCTAGTAACCAACCAGCAGTATTACCGCATGTCGATTGCGAAATGAAAAGATGATCAGATTCTATAAAAAAAAGGGCAGGAAAACTAACCTGTGCTTGTAAGTTTATTAATAAAATAATTTACATGTTATAAAGATCTCCTAACATCAATAAAAATATTTAAGATCAAAATAAAATAAAAATAACATAAGTAGAAAGTCCTTCTATCTCGAAATTACTTTACAAGTGAAAGCATTCGTTGAACAAAAATTATTCGCAAATAATAATTACTAAATATTTCTTTTAATAGTCACCGTGTGACTCGATTTCAATCAACAGCCTGATATAATCAGCTGTTATCATAAAATCGTAATTTACAACAAATAACACCCTATATTATACATCTATCGTCTGTAGAAACATTAACATTATATAAATACATTTATTAATTATTTAAATATTTACAAAGGTTGAATTATCATGAATCGGACGATATTCTAACATACTATGTACAAGATCTAGCGCGATCTGACAATCTTACTGCGTTTCCGTCAACAAATATATTTCTTTTAATACTGTTCACAAACAATGTTTTTACTTTTCTCTAATGGTTTCTGTCAATATCAACAGAACCTTCGTAACAACCAGTTAAGCTAATTACGGTTCTGAAATGTCAACATCAATAAATAATTGCGACACTTGAAGAACGATGCGGGACTAATCTGTTACCTTAATAAATTGCGTGCATCTCGGAATTACACTTTACTGACATGTACAATATAAATAACTCAAATGTCAGTTAACTTCTTCGATATACTGTATCAAACACTTTGCTCTCATAGGCAATACACTAATAAACCTTCCTGTACCGTCAACAACTTTACAATAGTGCGTTAACTACACGCAAATATTTATCCACATATTACTTTCCTTTCGACGATAATATTGCACGGCATTCTTTCATAAAAACCTATCTTAATACATTCCAAACATGTATAGGAATCAGTGACCCTACTAAATAATCACAAACCTGTGAAATACCTTTCATGGTGCACTCTACCAACTCTTCTCCACAAAATAATTACCTTCGTGCTTCCTTAAACTTCAACAATATTTCTGTTCACTTTGTTACAGACTTGTTATACATTCCATTGTGCTTCAATTAACAACATTCCGTTAAAAACTTTCATAACATAATATTCTCCACGTTACAATTATAATCTCAACATTAATAGATTATAGTCCGCTCGTCTTCGTATTTAATAAAAATAAAACATTTCCTCCCATTCTAGTGTTCCTTAATGAATCAATCATTCATTTACAAATGTGTTTCGTTTCCAAATAAACCTCAGGTTGATCTACAAATCACCTGGTCTATTGTTTCGTAATCTTCAGTTACTTTGATACAATTGTTTACAACTTTAGGCATCATCTTGACCCTATCTGTCAACGTTATGATCCTATTTTCCTTTATTTCTTCGTTATGTTAGTCAGCAATGACTATAACAATGTTATATATCAACAATATTTCTCTATTGGAATTGTTATACTTCAAAAGTATATTTAAAAAATATTACACTTATTTCATGACACATTAAATTGTTAATAACAATTACATTAGCATATTTCATTTATGCTTTCTCTATGACACGATGCGGTTTAGCAATATTGACGCATACTGTAGTGAGTTACGCTTTTATTATCGTAGCATTCTATTTATAAAACAGTTTAGTTTTAAAGCGAGTATAATAAGAACTTATAGCAAAATTCGAATGTAAAATATCTAAAATCCAAACAATAGTAAAAATACGTCAAAAATGACACAAGCTGACGTAACATAAAATATACAGTTAATTTTATAAAAATGACAACATAATAACATGGGTTATGAGTAAAGAAAAATCTACATATAAGTTGGTCACATCTCAAATACCCTCCAAAAATACCACAAACTACTGAGATATTAGAACAATCATTCGTCTACATTTCGTGTTGATCAGCTGAAGCGATACCTGGCCTGATATTCAAGATGTTCCTCTCCTGGTCTGGCACGCGTCCGTCGTGCTCTTGGGAACGGGTTCCTGCTTGCTGGCGAGAAAACATCAGTGTGGCCCTCACTCCTACGTTAACTCCGCAGACTCGCAACTCGCTAACTGGTCTTCAGTCTTCTCGATATAAAATCTCGATACTCGTAACCGGGACGAACGAACTCTTCTCCCTGTTGGCCTCTGGCAGTATCTCTTCAACATCATGGATCGAATGTTCATTGTTGAAATCTCCCAAATGGTAATGGCAATCTGTGTAGTATCATTATTGGTAAACTCAGATTACTGCTTGATGGAAGTGCAGTCAGAGAATCATGAACTCAATGCTGTCTGGTCCACTCTGAATTTCCAATCCGTAAATGTAGATTAGCTTCCCTCCATGACTTTTTAGTGCTGCATTTCAATCTTCTTAACAATGTCGAATTGGAAACTTCCCCCCTGACTTGTAGTCTTCATTATCGTATAGCTTGATAAATATGTTTTATAATAAATTGTTCTTAGCAGCAGCTACTTGTAATGCTGTAGTAGTTGTATTGTTTTAAAATGAAAGCTCCTTCTTCTGTGCGATGAATTATAAAACTGTCGATTCTAGTTTCAAGTTATTGCTTTCCATTTATTGCCGGCATCTCCTATTATTCCTCGGCTGGTGTGGCGTCTTCCTCCGGTCAAGTCTTGATCTCCTTGCCGTACTTCGCTTATACATGCGAGCTCTTATCAGACGTTCAGTGACAGAGGTCTGCTCTCTACTTGTCGCAGTGAAGGAATGAATTCTACGCTCTTCATTTCCACGGTTGTGGCTATCTGAAATGGCGGTCTAGCCGCAAACACAGTCCCTACTACTGTAATTCGCTCATATCTTCTCTTCTATACATAATTATATAATTCTGTTTTGTAAAGAAAATTTCATTTTGTCTTCGCTTATATCGCCTTATATAATGAAAATTAATATAATAGCGATTCCCTCAATATTTTGTGGTTCATTCTGATTGGCTCCTGAGTTATCAATAAAAACTCATTGTTCTAGCCTCTTATCATAATGTCGTGTGCACAATTTTGTTATTATCGGCTCGGCCAACAAAAACCGGTCCTAGACTTGCTAACGTGAAGCCTTGGTCATATTCCAGTGTCTGTAGATTGGACTCTCCCTTGGTTAAAATAATATTCACTGAAATATTTCCGAATATAATTCTCCAAAATGCTCCAAATTTTTCAAAATACTGATCAATATTTTCCATTCACCTCATAAAATAATTGTGTGAATAAAATATTGTTCCATTTCTAATTTTCAATTGCTGCATCATTTTGTTACGCAAGTTGGTTCGATCCGCGGCTCTGACAATGCCTTAAGTCGAACTGAATTAGAGTTCAGATCCCCTCCTGACTTGTTAATGAAAGTATAACATAGACTTTCTTTGATTCTCGACTTGTTCATTAGTGGAACCGAATTCATCCTTTCAATATATCCTCGGATAAAATCTCTTTAATTTTGAATGGTTATATTTTCCAATGGGACGATCATCTTCTATCCTCACGATCTGGTAACAATTATTTGCATAAACTATCCCTACCTTGAATGGATCCTTGATGACATTCGAGAATTTTATATATATCTTCTTCCATATATCGGCTTTTACTGGAATTCTGACCAATACTAATACTCTAATATCTAATGGTCTACTGTATCTCTTGCCACGCACTCTCTTCAACCTCTTCTCTGCTTGCTTGTTCAAATGATCTCTGGCAATTGCTATGCGTTGTTCCATCGATGGTTCGTCATCTCCCGGAATATTGAAGATTCCGTTCCAAGGTCTAACTGGTTTTTCATCATAATGGAGCGTAACTGGTATTTCGTTCGTGCTTTCTTGCCTCGTATTACTTATGCAGAACTCCATTTGTGATACTACGCTTACCCAAGTAGCATGATTCTCTGAGCTATAAAGGCGTATGTACTTGGAACATTCCAACATTGTTCTTTCAATCGGGTTTGTCTCTGGACTACGGATTGAACTAAAAATATGACTGATATCTAGTCTCTCCATAGCTTGTTGGAATTCCGTAGAAGTGTATTGCGTTCCATGGTCTGTCAGTAATCTTTCAGGCTTTCCTAATTTAGGAATAATGTTTTTCTCTATGAGATACAACACAGTCTTCGTATTTGCTTTCTGCATAGGATTCATCATGATTATTTTAGAGAAAACGTCCATAGTGACTAGTAAGTATCTGTTTCCTCTACTACCTTTTGGAACAGGACCGAAAATATCCTGGCTAAACAATTCTAAAGGTTTAGTGGACATAATAGCCTTCAGTTTTCTTTCAAGAGCTCTGAAATATACTTATTTTTCTGACATAGTTCACATGACCTGATTATGACTGTAATAGATTCTCTCATATTACTCCAATAGAACTTCTCCTGTGCAGTACTGTACGGTGTCTACACCTCCGTGTCCAATGCTCTTATGCACTAACCAAACTACTGGCACTATCAATCTTGGTGGAATCACAGTTCTCACCCTGGTGTGGTTAGCATTAACGTACTTGCATACTATGCCTTCTACTAATAAATAATGTGTCGCTCTCTTTCTAGTTTCTTCATAAATTACGTCATCATTCTGCATTCTGCCTGACATGAATCTATATAAGTTCTTTAAACTGGCATCTCTCTTCTGTTTTACTGCTATTCTATTTAGTCGCTTCAGCGTTGCCTAACCGTCATCATCCGTCTCCACTACTTGGATCTACACACTGTTGTCAAATGTGGGATTTCTGGAAAGAATGTCCGCCAACCAATTTTCCTTTCCAGGGACGTGCACAATCGTAGCATTGAATTGTTGTAAAAACAACGTCCACCTAGTCATCCTATCACTCGATAAGTCTGACTTGAGCATAAATTGTAAGGCTTTATGATCTGTCCTTATTATGATCTGGTGTCCAATTAAAATTTTCTTCCAGTGATGCAAGGCATTTATCACGGATAAGGCTTCTAACTCCGTTGTGAAGTAGTTTACCTCTTGAGACCGTAGCTTCCTACTGTTGAAGGAAATATAGTGATTGATTCCACTCTGGTCTTTTTGGTAGGGAACTGCGCTAATTCCAACCTTAGAAGCGTCCGTTTCCACAATAAACGAGCGTTCAATGTCCGGGTACTCAAGCTTGATGTTATCTATGAGCATCTCCTTAGCTAGTATAAATGCGTTCTCTGCTTCAATGCCCCATTTCTCAGCGGTTATTCTTCTTCAATAGTTCATGCAGGGCTGCCATAATTTCAGAGTAGTTAGGTCAATGGCTACTAAAAAATTGACACAGCCCCACGAAGGCTTTCACATCTCTTATCTTCTTCGGTTTAGGGAACCTTAAAATGGCATCAATTTTATCTTGGTTTGGATGGTAACCAAATTGGTCAATCGTATGGCCTAGGAAATTAGTCCTTTGCTGGAAAAAGTGGCATTTATTGAACTTCACTTTAATATTTACTTCTCTTAAGTTCTCCAATAAATTCCTTAAATGAAGCAGGTGTTGCTCGGGATTTTCTGAAGAAATAATTAAGTCATCCACGTAGCATATGACACTGGCTTTCACCTAATCGTTGAGCTTGTTATCCAACGCTCCTATAAAAGCAGGGCTTGCATTTATGAGACCAAACGGTACCCTTTCGAAAATATAGCTGGTTTAATCGAATATAAATCCTGTATAGCATTTGCTATCTTCAGTCAGTTCAATTTGGTAAAATGATGAAGTTAGGTCAATTACTGAGAAGCAAGACATCCCCTTAAACTTCCTAAGTAGCTCTTCGATCTTCGGCGGTCGGTCGTACCCTTTCAGCAATAAACTATTGAGACCCCTGGCATCTAGTCAAACCCGCAGACCCCCGTCCGTTTTCTTTACAGCTGTTATTGGGTTCAAATAAGAAGTAGCTTGTTTACGGATTATTCCATCCTTTTCCATGCCTTTTATTAGTTCATCGACCTCTGCTTGATATTTCTCAGGGATGGGATATAACTTCCTTTGAAATGGTGAATCATCTTTGAGTTTAATTTGGTATTTAAAGCCTTTTATTAATCCTGGTTTGTCATCGATAACATCGGCGTAATCTAGGATTAATATCTCTTATTTTCCTTGATAAACTTCAAAATTCTCAATTCTCAATCCATATTGTCCTAGCTTTTCCAATTCCACTTCTGTGATAATTCTCTCCAAATTCTCCTCCGTAATTTCATTTTCTATGAGGTATTCATTCTCATGTCCTTCAGTTTCATTACTCCTTTCATTAAATTTAATTATACCATTTCTTAGGTCTATCACAGCTCCTGTTTTAGTAATGAAGTCTATACCCTGTATGGCATCAAAACTAATCTTGTATAGAACAATGAATATCTGTTCATAAACATGACCATTTATCGTAAACTTCATCAATGCTTAAATCCTACATTTCATAGTTTTGTCGTTGAATACTCCTCGTGCTTTTATAGACGAAACTGGCATTAATATTATCGATTCTACATCTTTCAATTTATTGTAGCAGCTCCCGGACAAGATTGATGCATTTGCACCCGTGTCTAGAAGTGTTCTCAAACTCTCTCTTTCTGTCATAATTTGTAAAATAGGCAACCTAGATATTTTTCCTCTATCTAGCTCTTCTCTTTCATAAAGTAAGTCTTCATCCGATACTTGGTAAAATTCATTTACGGCGATCTCATGCCTGTCTGTGAACGGTATTTTCTCTCCTACTTCCGTTTTCCAAATGAAGTCTTTTTGTCCCCCATTAAGGTTTGGTTCCTGACCTTGCCTACTAGTTGAGGGTTGAGGATCTATCCCTTCATTCCTCTGAGTGTTCCTCTCTTCATTTTCTCTGGCATTATTCAAGTATTCTTGACTTTCTCTATCCCTGTCCTGATAGTATCTTCTGACATTGTCATTATTTCTCCATCCTCTATTCAGTTGTTGTTGTTGTTGTTGTTGCTGTCGTGGTTGCTGTTGTTGTTGCTGTCTTCGAGCGAAATTATTGTCGTTCCAATTCTTATAACGGCGATAACCTCCTCCATTGGTCCTATTATCTCTATCGTAGTAATCGTTCCTTCTTATTTCATTATTTCTATGATAGCCTGTTCTACGTTGACCATTGATCCAATATCTTGATTGATATGGTCTTCCTTCCCTGAAACGTCGATAAGCAGGTTCATATCGGTTTCTGCCATAATCGTTTGTTCTGGTTGGATCTGTCCTACTGCGGTTGTCTTCCGTCTGTTGCGTCTGATCAACCAAGACTGTATGGACATCTCGATTTTCTTGGCTCTGCCTCGTGTTGTTGCTCTGAACTACGTCAGGTGTAGAACTTGTATGGTCCAGTCTACGAAGAATTTCAGCAATTCCTTCTAACGTTCATACTTCTGCTGAAATAAGGTGTCTTCTCACCTCATTAGGAAGCTGTCGTGAAATAGCGTGTATCGATTCTGTCTTTGCTAATGGGGGTTGTAAACATTGAAGGCGCGCGAGCTGTGAAGTAAAGAAGGTTGCATAACGTGTAGGGGTTGAGTGTGCATACTTCCATGAGTATATTTCTGCCCTAATATCCTGTTGCAGTTCTTTACTCCAAAATCCCTTTGGCAACGCGTCTACAAATTCCTCGAAATTGGTGTAAGTATATCTGAAAGCTTGATGCCAAACGAGTGCTTCCGATTCAAGAAATTTCTCCACAACTCTCATCTCTCTGTCCCTAGGTATTCGATTATCACCTAGGTAACATCGCATGTCGCGTAGAAATTCTACCGCTGTTATGTTTTCGACTCCACAGAAACGTGACGGCTTGTCATCAATGTTCTTGATTATGATTACATTTTGGTTGCTTCTTTGGCCTCCCTGATCATACATTACTCCTAGGCCTCCATATTCCCTGTGAATGCGTTCAGTGTCTTGTGTTACGTTCTGTCTGTCATGTATGCGGCTATAGATGCTTTCTCTGTCCTCTTCTACTCTATGTTCTTTGACTTCATATTTCCCTAGCTCTTCTCTTAGCTTTTCATCTCTATTTTGGGAAAACTCCGCCAAGTCTCTCCTCATTCCTAGTCGAACGTCTTCCTTCAGTCCTTCGTGATCACATGGTTCTCCAATAGAAATTGATTTCAGCTTGTTACTAATATCCAGTAGTTCCTTTTCCTGACTAGATTTAATTTTCGCGAGCTCTATGTTAATATCATTTACGGTGGTTTTGATAACGTTTAATTCCTCATTTTTTTCCGAATCTGCTTTACTTGCAAGTTCTTTTATCTCGGTAATGCTCGATTCTTTTATTTCGTCATTACGTTTATGTAACTTCTGCTTAAGAATATCTCTATTTACATTAGTATTCGTTTCAATATCTTTAACATCTTTTAATATCTTACCATTTAATTCACGCATGTAATCTCCATTAGAATTAATTACCTCTTCTTTCAACCCTTTTACAGATTTAGATATACATGATGCAATATCAACATTTATACCCTCACTTATAAGTTGTTTTTGTTCTACCAACTTACCCTGTAAATCACCAACAATGCAATTTAAATTGTTGTGCTGTTTGGTGAGTCTCTTCAGGGAACCTGTAACGTGTTCATTGTGTTGTCTCTGTTCTGTAGTAGCACTACTAATACTTTTCTGGATCTTTTCCTGCATGTCTTAAATATTTTCACTACATTGTATTTTAGCATCTACAACCTTTCAGGTGACTTCTGTTCTAAGGGTGCCCATTTCTGTTTTGGTAGAGGCCATAACCTCTTTCACTTGATTGAAAGCTGATTTGGTCTCTTCCAGGGCTTTCCTACTTTCCTCTACTGAAAACCTACTTTCCGCCTGTGGTAACTTACTCTGTTCTTAGGCTAAGCTCCCTTCTTCTTGGGCTTTCTCTAAGGCTTTCTTAATGTCGTCCTGTGTTTTTCTAGCCTCTTCTTGCACTTTCCTAGCCTCTTTCTGTGCTTTTTCTTGTGATTTCTTAGCCTCTTCTTGTGCTTTTCTTCTTGCACTTTCCTTGCCTCTTCTCGGACTAACCTATCCTCCTCTCGTGCTTTTCTATTATCTTCTTGTATTTTCTCCTGTGCTTTTCTATTTTCTTCTTGTACTTTCTCCTGTGCTTTTCTAGCCTCATCCTGAACTCTCTTACACTCTTCTTGCACTAACGTGATACTATCTTTAGTTACTGATTGAGCTACTGCAAGTTCTGCCTTCATCTCGGATTTAACTGTGGCAGTTGACTGCTTAATCTCTCTTTCTATCATGTTATCGTGTGTGAGACTGTGTAGGGCATCCATATCCCCTGTCAATTGCTTCGGGTTCTCCTGCAGCAACTCCAATATGGATTTGATCTGAGTCAAAACTCCCGACGACATAATTAATACACTTGAGAAAAATGGGAAGCATCATCTACACTACATTGTGGAATTTCATACTGACCAACTCATATATTTTATAATAATGGAATACCCCGATAATCATACTTTAAAATAACAGCCAGAAGTCTATGATCCTATCTAAACGTAATCTAATAAACAGATCCTCTCTTACTCTACAATCCCTACTTAAATTAATTTACATCAACATAAATTTAACTATCTCTTTACTGTTATATGACCAAAATATCATTAGCTGGTTAAACAAATATGCCTCTTAACCATATCGTACACCGCAAATTCGTCACTGTTTATTCAATTAAACAACTTTCCAAAATTTGGGATCGGCATTTCTCATAAATTCTACTCTCCACAAGTATCTCCGCAAAGTTGCTGTTGAACACGAAAGCGTCCCAACACAATCGATGCCGAACACATTGGTGTCCCAACACAATCAATGCCGAACACATTGGGCGCCAAATAAACTACCCCTATATGTGCTCGAATCTCGCATAGCCACCACCTATATCCGCTAAGATGGAAATGATTGTAAAGGACGTTGATTCCCAGCCAGATAAATCAACACTTCCCTACTAGGTAGAAAACTAGGAAACTCGCGTCACATATCGGTCATGCAAGAGCACTATTAATCGGTTACACATTTACTAGCAAACAAACATCTTAAACATGATGGTAGGACGAGAATCTCCTATCTCGAGCGTGGACGGTGAAGTTGAGACTAAGTGAGTTCTAGTAACCAACCAGCAGTATTACCGCATGTCGATTGCGAAATGAAAAGATGATCAGTTTCTATAAAAAGGGCAGGCAAACTAACCTGTGCCTGTAAGTTTATTAATAAAATAATTTACATGCTATAAAATCTCCTAACATCAATAAAAATATTTAAGATCAAAATAAAATAAAAATAACATAGGTAGATAGTCCTTCTATCTAGAAATTACATCCCAAGTGAAAGCATTCGTTGAACAAAAATTATTCGCAAATAATAATTACTAAATATTTCTTTTAATAGTCACCCTGTGACTCGGGTTCAATCAACAGCCTGATATAATCAGCTGTTATCATAAAATCGTAATTTACAACAAATAACACCCTATATTATCCATCTATCGTCTGTAGAAATATTAACATTATATAAATAAAGTTATTAATTATTTAAATATTTACAAAGGTTGAATTATCATGACCCGCACGATATTCTAACAAACTATGTACAAGATCTAGCGTGATCTGACAATCTTACTGCGTTTACGTCGACAAATATATTTCTTTTAATACTGTTCACAAACAATGTTTTTACTTTTCTCTAATGGTTTCTGTCAATATCAACAGAACCTTCGTAACAACCAGTTAAGCTAATTACGGTTCTGAAATGTCAACATCAATAAATAATTGCGACACTTGAAGAACGATGCGGGACTAATCTGTTACCTTAATAAATTGCGTGGATCTCGGAATTACACTTTACTGACATGTACAATATTAATAACTCAAATGTCAGTTAACTTCTTCGATATACTGTATCAAACACTTTGCTCTCATAGGCAATACACTAATAAACCTTCCTGTACCGTCAACAACTTTACAATAGTGCGTTAACTACACGCAAATATTTATCCACATATTACTTTCCTTTCGACGATAATATTGCACGGCATTCTTTCATAAAAACCTATCTTAATACATTCCAAACATGTATAGGAATCAGTGACCCTACTAAATAATCACAAACCTGTGAAATACCTTTCATGGTGCACTCTACCAACTCTTCTCCACAAAATAATTACCTTCGTGCTTCCTTAAACTTCAACAATATTTCTGTTCACTTTGTTACAGACTTGCTATACATTCCATTGTGCTTCAATTAACAACATTCCGTTAAAAATCTCCATAACATAATATTCTCCACGTTACAATAATATTCTCAACATTAATAGATTATAGTCCGCTCATCTTCGTATTTAATAAAAATAAAACATTTCCTCCCATTCTAGTGTTCCTTATAGAATCAATTAGTCATTTACAAATGTGTTTCGTTTCCAAATAAACCTCAGGTTGATCTACAAATCACCTGGTCTATTGTTTCGTAATCTTCAGTTACTTTGATACAATTGTTTATAACTTTTGGCATCATCTTGACTCTATCTCTCAACGTTATGAATCTATTTTCCTTTATTTCTGCGTTATGTTAGTCACCAATGACTATAAAAATGTTATATATCAACGGTATTCCGCAATTGGAATTATTATACTTCAAAAGTATATTTTAAAAATTCTACACTAATTTCATGACATATTAAATTGTTAATAACAATTACATTAGCATATTTCATTTATGCTTTCTCTATGACATGATGCGGTTTAGCAATATTGACGCATACTGTTGTGAGTTACGCTTTTATTATCGTAGCATTCCATTTATAAAACAGTTTCGTTTTAAAGAGAGTATAATAAAAACTTATCAGAAAAAATCGAATATAAAATATCTAAAATCCAAACAATAGTAAAAACACGTCAAAAACGACACACGCTGACGTAACATAAAATTTACAGTTAATTTTATAAAAATGACAACAAAATAACATGGGTTATGAGTAAAGAAAAATCTACATATATGTTGGTCACATCTGAAATACCCTCCAAAAATTCCACAAACTACTGAGATATTAGAACAATCATTCGTCTACATTTCGTGTTGATCAGCTGAAACGATACCTGGCCTGATATTCAAGATGTTCTTCTCCTGGTCTGGCACGCATCCGTCTTGCGCTCGGGAACGGGTTCCTGCTTGCTGGCGAGAAATCAGCTGTGCGGCCCTCACTCCTCCGTGAACACCTGGCTCTGCGGACTCGCACCTCGCAAACAGGTCTTCAGTCTTCTCGATATAAAATCTGGAAACTCGTAACCCGGACGAACGAACTCTCCTCCCTGTTGGCCTCTGGTAGTATCTCTTCATCATCAAGGATCGAATGTTCATTGTTGCAATCTCCCAAGTTAGTAATGGCAGTCTGTGTAGTATCATTGTTGGTAAATTCAGATTACTGCTTGATGGAAGTGCAGTCGTAGAATCATGAACTCAATGCTGCCTGGTCCACTCTGAATTTCCACTCCGTAAATGTGGATTAGCTACCCTCCATGGTTTTTTAGTGCTGCATTACAATCTTCTTAACAATATCGAATTGGGAACTTCCCCCCTGACTTGTAGTATTCATCATCGTATAGCTTGATAAATGTGTTTTATTATAAATTGTTCTTAGTAGCAGTCGATGGATAGTAAGCTACTTTAATGCTGTAGTAGTTGTGTTGTTTTAAAATGAAAGCTTCTACTTCTGTGCGATGAAATATAAGACTGTCGATTCTAGTTTCAAGTTATTGCTCTCCATTTATTGCCGGCATCTCCTATTATTCCTCGGCTGGTGTGGCGTCTCCCTCCGGTCAAGTCTTGATTTCCTTGCCGTACTTCGCATATATATGCGAGCTCGTATCAGACGATCAGTGACATAGGTCTGCTCTCTACTTGTCGCAGTGAAGGAATGAATTCCACGCTCTTCATTGCCGTGCTTGTGGCTATCTGAAATGGCGGTCTAGCCGCAAACACAGTCCCTATTACAGTAATTCGCTCATATCTTCTCTTCTATACATAATTATATAATTCTGTTTTGATAAGAAAATTTCATTTTGTCTTCGTTTATATCGCCTTATATAATGAAAATTAATATAATAGCGATTCCCTCAATATTTTTGTGGTTCATTCTGATTGGCTCCTGAGTAATCAAGGAGAACTCATTGTTCTAGCCTCTTATCAAATTGTCGTGTGCACAATTTTGTTATTGTCGACTCGGCCAACAAAAACCAGTCCTAGAGTTACTAACTTGAAGCCTTGGTCATATTCCAATGTCTGAAGATTGGACTCTCCCTTGGTTTAAAATAATATTCACTGAAATATTTCCGAATATAATTCTCCAAAATGCTCCAAATTTTTCCAAAAACTGATCAATATTTTCCATTCACCTCATAAAATAATTATGTGAATAAAATATTGTTCCATTTCTAATTTTCAATTCTTGCATCATTTTGGTGCTCAAGTCGATTCGCTCCTCGGCTCTGGTAATGCCTTAAGTCGAACTGAATTCGAGTTCAGTACGAACTATTCAGTAAAACTTGAAATGAGACTGCAATTGGGATTTCAACTGGAGTCTCCTAATGTCCAGGAAAATGCACGAAGCAGCTCACGCCATGACCAGTGCTTATTTGCTCATGGAGAGGACACCTAGCGGCAACTCAGGAGATTCGTTTTCGGTACACAACTACGGTCTCATAGAGAGCAATTCCCTAAAGTCATTTATGTACTTTTATAAACTCCAAGTCAAGTTACGAGTTTGGCGCACAGATGGCTCCAGTGTCATTTGCGAGAACATGGTCTTCTCTACGACTTCCAGGAAGTCGCAATTTAGTACCCTCTTCCCCTAAGACATGGTAATGAATGAGTCCTAGTGCTATGAGTTGTTAAATGCGCCTGCTCGCACAACAAGACGCAGGTTCGAATAACAACTGTTCGCTTTTGAGAACTTACCATGTAGCCATCACCATCTACTTCTCAAGTCGTGTCATAAGGTTTGGCAACACCGGCCATCTGTCATCTGGGTGGCCTAGGGCAAGCACACGGTAATTGGTAACACTGCGTAAACACACAGATTTTGACGCCAAATGTTTCCGAAAATACATCAGGACATAACGTCCACTAAATTTACACACAAATATCACAACTAAAGGATACATATAACCATGCTATGTAGTGTCGATTCCCGATAAGGTAATAATCTCTACTTAGTATAAAACAAAGTCCCCGATTTTTGGATGTTACGGGTAAACTCGAGAACCACTGGATGGATTTTGATGCGGTTTTCACAATTCTGTAAAGGATATCTCGACGATGATTTCTGGAGAAACTAATTTATTTATCATCAAAGGAAGCCGAGCACTAACGATTTCAGTGGAAAAGTCGAAAAAAACTGGGGTCCGAGCGCTTTGTAAGCTTACGCTGGGCCAACCGTTAAAAATATCCAAAATACTATGAGTATAAGAATTGTTCAGCATGAAAATTTCTACAAAAAGGTCCACGAGAGCATATGTCTAACTTCAATACATCGCACACTAAAAGTGTTTTTACGTTTTATTTTCATCCAACCATGTCTATTCGACTACCGAGGCGACAGTTTACGAGCTAGCTCATGGCAAGACTATCATCCCTGTTACAGCCTAGCTAGCGGGCGAACCTATTGCCCCAGATACAGCAAGCAGCAAACCGTTGAGTAGTGTTGAGTTAAGACTTCTGAGAGGGGTGGTTGTGTTTGGAGTTTCCCTGGAACTGCAACACGGGTTTTCTTCATTTCGCCTGTGAAACACAGTCAAGTTAAGATTAGATGGAAGGGGGATTTGAGTTTCATTCACCTCGCCATTCCCTGGAAGAGCAACTCTCATTTCGCCTGTGAACTTTTCGTTCCGCAAAATTCACAGTCAATTTAGGATTGGACGGAAGGGGGATTATATTATAATAAATATGCTGATTGGCGTATAATCTCTACTTAATATAGATCAAAGTCCCCGATTCTTGGATGTCACGGGTAATCTCGAGAACCACAATGGATTTTGAAGCGGTTTTCACCAACCTGTAAAGGTTATCATGAGGAAGGTTTCTGTAGAAAATAATTTATTTATGACCAAAGGAAGTCAAGCACTAACGATTCCAGTGAAAAGGTCAAAAAAAGCTGGCGTCCGCGCAATTTTTAAGCTTACGCTGGGCAAACCGTTAAAATATCTATATACTATGAGTGTAAGAATTGTTCAGCAAGAAAAGTTGTCCAAAATATCCCGGGAGAGCATATCTCTATCTGCAATACATCGCCTACTATAAGTGTTTTACGTTTTCATTTCTTCCAACAATCTCCATTCAGTTACTGAGGCGACAGTTTATGAGCTAGCTAGGGGCGAGTCAATCACCCCAGTCACAGCTTAGCTAGCGGACGAGCTTATTGCCCCAGATACAGCCAGCAGCAAACTCTCAAGTCGTGTTGAGTTAAAAACTTTAGAGAAGAGTGGTTATGTTTGGAGTTTCCCTGGAAGTGCAACTCGGCTTTTCTTCATTTCACCTGTGAACTTGTCGTTCCGCAAAATTCACAGTCAAGTTAAGATTGGACGGAAGGGGGATTTGTGTTTCATGCACCTCGCCATTCTTAAATTACGTCTGACAAGAATTTGTTGCACATGCATCTCCATGATAATATAATTAATAGTCCAGTCAGTGATTTTAACCCATCATGCCGAGACGTAAAACGGATATTTGTCGTTGCCCATTGGCATTGGAAAAAGGGCGCTTATCACGTAATGCATTCATAACTGTTCCCGGGCGAAGCCGGGTCGGGTTGCTAGTCAATAATAAAAGGCTGTACTGTACCTCAATGTCCCAATGACTGGAGTTTCCTTTTCTTGCTCCTTTGCTTACTGCCGTCATTGCGCGCTCAATAAAATATTTAAGTCTATACTTACGGACTTAAGAGACTGCCGTTGATAACGAATTCTTCACTTGTTGTCCACCGATGCACTCATCATAGTCACAATAGGCATCCAAGCTTAATGCTGACAGTATAACAATAATGCTCCGCTGGTCACTTAAGTTAAAAATAGGTAGCTTTCTAATGAAATCTACCTAAGGGCACTTGCCAACTGAATACAGTTCATAATATACTGGAATATAGAGGCCACATGAAGATATATACCAAAACTAAATTACTAGGCACTGAAAGACCACCTCGCTGTAGTGATAAAAACGTATTGATATAACCAGTTATTTTAATAGTGATGCCATAATTTGACTTACAGCCAGGCACGCAACACTTCCTAGGCATCAGAAATAGTTTAATGAAATATTAGTGAAGAATATGTTGGTTAAATTCATTAGCAGGTATTGGTTACACATGCAACTTTATACGGGAAATACTCACTTCTACAACTTTCAGCAGGTCTGATTTACCACGAGGAATTTCACGGGTGTTCAAATAGTTAGTACGAACTGCGTTTAGATGCTTTCATATCAAAATAAACGATATTTATGAATAAAACATAACATGTGTTCTTACGTGTTTCTAGAACTGAAGGTCTCTACTCAGTGTTGCCAATTCTACCAACAGCACGGCTTGAGAATTATAGACGGTGATGATGGAGCATACTAGTATAATTCCCCGTCCGGGTGTGAATTGGTTAAGTAACTCTGTAAGTGTTTACCGCAGCAAATATAAAATATACTTAAACGTTTTAATCTTTCAATATCTATTTATCATATTAATTGCATATAATATGCGCTATACACACATGTCCTTATTATTCAATAGGCACACTTCTTAGATTTGTCGTGAGTCTGTTACTGTATCCATCTCTGCTCTACTCTGAGTGTGAGAAAGGGACTAGAATATCTCGAACTGACATTTATCGATTATGTATGTGTTGGTATTCATGTGTTCGTTATTCTTTGAACAACCATAGTTGAAGTCAAAAATGTAATGTTGTATGGGAATAAATCGTAGTTCAGTGTCTCCTTAGAATGAGTCTTCTCTTGAAGTAATTGTTTAGGATATTCCCACATTTGGTGACCGGTGACTGGACGAAATTATATAGGATAGCAATGGATAAGTTAATTGAAGTTCACCGGTACGCCGGTGTGCTTACACGCGATTTTCAAGAAGATGTCGACGGCTTAGAAATTGATCTAGTTGCTATTGAAGCGGAATTTAATTTACTACGGTAAAAGCGGGAAGACCTACGAGTGTTGGACAACCAGATATTCGATTTAATGCTGGAAGCCGATGAAGACGAGGTTAACCTAGGGAAAGTGGTTAATGTCACTGATGATATTTCAAGTAAATTTAAAAATTTGTAGATTAATGTTGCTACATTGTTGAAAGAGAAAGAACAGCAGAATGTTATCAGTGAAAGTCCTTCACGTGTTGTTTCATTTGCTCAGCGAAAGTATAAGACTCCATTGCTCGAACTTACGAAATTCATTGGTAATCCAAAAGAATGGCTAAAATTGTGGGCCCAGGTTTGGTAAAATTGATGAAGATATCAGTTTAGATCCCTCGGATAAGCATCAGTATCTTCTTCAAACCACTACCGAAAGTTCTCGTGCTGGAGAAGTAGCCAGTCGTTATCCTGATACTTTTGGAAACTACCACAAGGCCATGGAAGCATTAAAGTCTCGTTTTGGTAGAGAGGATGTACTAGTTGAAGTATATGTTAGAGAATTACTTAGGCTCGTACTATAAGCTAGTAGTCCTTCTTTTGGTATGACTTAATGCTCATTGTATGATCGGATTGAAAGTCATTTAAAAGCTCTGGAATCTTTAAAGGTTACCACTGACAAGTGTGAAGCAATGCTTTTTCCGCTTAAGGAATCTTGTTTGCCAGAAGAACATTTAAGAGAATGGCAAGGATCTCTAGCTTCACATACACGAGAGTCCTATGCACCCAGTGGAGACATGGGAAAGGCTCGGCTAACACAACTCATGGAATATTTAAGATCTGAGGTCGAAAATGAACAAAGAATTTGTATGGCAATGTCAGGTTTTGGTCTTTGAGATGCAGATAAATCTAGAAGAAAAGACACAAAGCATGAAGCAAAAGGTGGAGGGAATCAACCAACATCTGCCTCAAATGAAATGAAAGGTAGTAAGAAATATATATTTTGCTCTTCTAGTCACAATCCTCAGGACTCTATTAAAGCTCAGGACTTGTCTTTATTAGAAATAAAACAAGTGGTAGAGAAACGTAGGTCCTGTTTCTGCTGTCTGCAAGTTGGTCACCCTGCTAAGAAATGTAGGAATCGTCCCAAGTGTGGAAAGGGGCATTTTGCATTAACGTTTGGAGAGATACAGACAGAGCGACATAGGAAAAGGGCTGACGTTCCTCATGCAGTTCACCAAAATAAGTTACCGGGTGATTCTTTTAAAGACGAGGCCCTTGCGTTAGTAGGAAATCATTGCAATGTCCTGATGCAAACGCTGGTAGTCTATGTGAAGGGCAACAATGATCGAATACGTAAGGCGAGAATTTTGATTGACTCAGCGTCCCACCGTTCATATATATTGGCTAGTACTGCTGCTGAAATGGGGTATGTTCCTCGCTCTCAGGAATTAATTCAGCATGCACTTTTTGGAGGAACAACAACTGGAGTGGTGCAACATGATGTATTCATACGTCACCTTTCTAAATTAGACAAGTCATACCATTGTCATTTTGATGTACTTGGTCAACAGAAGATTTGTGGACATATTTCTTCTGTTATTGATGGCCCTTGGGTACAGGAAATGTTTTGCATGACATTGAATTACGTGATGTTGGCTCTTCAGCAGATATTGAAATTTTGGTCAGAGCTGATTATGCTGATAAACTTTGGACTGGTAAAAGATTTCAACTTAGTACGGGACTAGTAGTGATGGAGACAATATTTCGTTGGACACTGTCAGGAAAAGTTCAGGTATCTTGCCCAGTAATGAGACCCTAACCCACCAAGGCGGTCCGGGTTCGATTCTCGGTCAATGCATGTGAGATTTTCGAAGTGAAATGCCATGTCCTGTGGTTCAGATTCCACGTAAAAAGGAGGTCCCGTGGCTCATGATCTCGCGATTAACGGTCACGTTAAACTACAAGCTTTTTAGACCCTAACCATTGTAGTGTCAAGCATGCTGACCAAGGAAGCAACCATTACAGATTTATGCACTGTGAATACACTTGGTATACTGGCCCTGCTGAAAAGAAACGTAAGCTACAATTGCAAGAGACTGTTCATCAACATTTCTTTGATACAGTAAGGATCAATGAAGATGATAGATTTTAGTGCTGCCTGCCTTGGGTAGAAAATCATCCTCCACTTCCTAACAACTATAGTATGGCTATGAAAAGAGTTAATTCTACCATTAAAAGATTACAGTCTGAAGGTTATTATCGTGAATATCACTGTTTTGGATGAGTGGTTGCAAGATGGCGAAATAGAGGAGGTGACGGCTGAAACAATGAGTTCTCCTTGCCTTGATTTACCACAACGTCATGTCGTAGAGCAGATCAGTACCACATCTATTCGCCCAGTGTTCAATGCGTCGGCATGTGAAAATAATAATCCCAGTCTCAAAAATTGCATTGAAAAGGGACCAAATATTATTGAATCACTTCCTGGTTGATGATGATAATTGTTGTTTTAAGGGGCCTAACATTTAGATTATCGGCCCCTTGAATCACTTCCTTATGTATTGGCTCACATCCGGTTGAAAGAAATTGGAGTGATGGCTGACATCCGCCGTGCATCCTTACAGATCAGTCTCTCTAAAGGGGACGATCATTTTTCAGATTCTTGTGAATTGACCAACAAGGTACCTTAAAGATTTATCAGTATTGTCGAGTGGTTTTTGGAGTGTCATGTAGTCCATACCTACAAGGAGCAGTGATCAAGTACCACATACAGTAGAGACTGTCCTAAGTTAGAGCAAGGAGGGTAAATCATCATATTCTCAAGATTTGGTAGAATTGCTATCTCGTAGTTTTTATGTTGACAACTGTTTGACCAGTGTACATGATCTAAAACAGTTGCAGCAGTTCATTGATGAAGCAACTTCCATCAAGGGAGAGAGAAAGTTCGAGCTTCGAGGGTGGGAGTACACCAATCCCCCTTTTAACTCCGCTGTATCTGAAAAAGGAGAGTGGCAGCAGGGAGAAGGCCTATGTGTGTTTGCCCATTGTGGAGTCTATCGAGCAGTGCATTTGGAGCTTGTATCTTTACTCTCTACTGACAGCTTTATTCAGAGTTTTCGGAAATTCACCAGCGGAAGAAGTCGACCATCTTTAGTATACAGCGACAATGGTACCAATTTTTCAGGTGATGATAGTGCCTGTAAGAAGCTGGACTGGGATTTCATTTGTCAGTACAGTAATGTCAGGAGAATTAAATGGAAGTTTAACCCTCCAACGGCATCATGGTGGGGTGGTTGGTGGGAGCGACTTATTGGAATATTGAAGAAAATACTACGCTGTGTTCTTGGCCGAACATCAGTGAACTATGAGGAGATGCAAACGATTTTGTGCGACTGTGAGGGTGTTATCAATATTAGACCTCTCACATGTATCCAATAACTCCATAGATTTAACGCCACTAACTCCCAGTATGTTTTTGCTGGAAGATGAAAAGATAGGAGTTCCAGATTTAGACTTGGTTGAATCCACTGATTTAAATAAGGGACTCCGTTACATACAAAAGCTAAGAGAAGTCCTCCGAAGTAGATTTCGTTCGGAATATTTGGGGCAATTGAAATTGTTAACAAACAAACATCCATGTAGATGCATTTCTGTTGGTGAAATAGTGTTGGTAGGAAATGGCAACTCAAAACGTCTAGATTGGCATTTGGCTAGAGTTATCGAACTACTGAAAGGAACAAATGGTTAAACTAGGCTGGTCCGAGTAGAGACTTCACGTGGTTTGCTGCTGAGACCTGTGCAGAGATTCTATCCATTGGAACTGGAACTTAGTGATCAGAGTGAATCTTCAATCATCGGCAAGTGGCTTCGAGAGGAAGTCACGGGACAGCCTCAGGGTGAAATCAACATTGAAGGGAAGATTTCTAAGAACCATGTGGAGACGAGATTCGGAAGGACTGTTCGCGAGCCTGTGAAACTAAGCCTGTGGTTGCGTTTTGTAAGTTAATGTTGGGCTGGCTACTTAACTTAGGTGGGAGATAATGTGAGAAAGAGACTAGAATATCTCAAACTGACATTTATCGATTATGTATACAGTATGTTGGTATTCATGTGTTCGTTATTCTTTGAACAATCATAGTTGAAGTCAATAATGTAACGTTGTATGGGGTTAAATCGTAGTTCAATGTCTCCTTAAAAGGAGCCTTCTCGTGAAGTAATTGTTTAGTATATAGTGTGTTTAGAGACTGATCCTGATAAGATGTGGATGGCTCCTTCCACTATCATGACGTCATGCTCCTTGCCTATCTTGGATTGGTGGAGGAAATCGTACAGTGCTGATGTTAGCATGACGTACTTTGCACGAGGCTGCCACTCCCCAATTTCTGGTAGTTCTCCGCTGCCATTTGGCTGCCTTCACGTCATAATCTTCTGGATGTTTGAATGGGGCTACATAAGTCGGCGCTTCTCAGCTATCGATGTCTGTTCATCTCTGCATTTTCGCTCTACAAGTCATCGCCGAGGCTAGGGCTAGGCCACGCGATACTCAGTGTGAAGTTTAAGTCTCCCATATGTGGCACTTTTAAGTTTTATCTACATTTTAAAACCTCATTCATCACGGCAATTAGGAGGGCAACAAAGTTAAGTGCAATCATTCGACGAACCTCCAAAATTAATTAAAATGAACACTTACTTCAGGAAACAACAATAGTGCAACATGAAGTAAGCTGGCTTATCAACATTTATTCCAGGCCCTGTTACAGGCCGTTCAAATTGCAAAACTTCCGTAATTAGGTTAAACGTAATGGAATTATAGGCCATTTATTGTGCCCATTACATGCTGTATTCTCAAACTTTGGCAAGCATTTAGCATTTTTACACGAGTGTATTTTTCATATACAGGGTGTATCTTAATTATACCGACAACAAAAATCAGGGACGCTCTGCGTGTTATGTAAAAGACGATGCCGCAATCGGATTGGCGGAGAAAATTTTTCCCTTCGAGAAAATGAGGTTACTTTGTTACTTCCGGGCGCGCGATTCAAATCTACGAATTCGCCGTATTTGCTGACCCAGGGAGCAACCTTGGCTTGCCGCATGCCCGCCAGCATATCTCTGTCTCCTTCTATCACACTCCCTTCCCTTGCTTGAAGCACAGTTAGTGGCCAGCGGCTTGCTCCCTGGGTCAGCAAATACGGCCAGGTCGTAGATTTGAATCGCGCGCCCGGAAGTAACAAATTATCATCATTTTCTCGAAGGGAAAAATTTTCTCCGCCAATCCGATTGCGGCATCGTCTTTTACATAACACGCAGAGCGTCCCTGATTTTTTTGTCGGTATAATTAAGATACACCCTGTATATTTTCATATATATGTTCTAAAGTCATAATTTATCACATAGTTAGAAAATGTAACTATTTTGTTCGGTTCCCGATTCGTATTTTTCAACATCATTCATTATTGACAAATTTTACTGCCTACATCCACTCTCGCGTCCATTTAACCTTCCATCCTCCTGATAATACGCAGCCAACAGATATCTCATTTAGGGGAGCGTGGTGGCGCAGTGGCTTAGCTGCTCGTCTTTCACCCGGACGGCTGGGGTTCGAATCCCGGCGACAGCGGGGTGGAATTTTCACCTGAAAAATCACGTGGCGTCAGGAAGGGCATCCGGCCTTAAATCCCCGGCCAAAACCAAAATGAGCCAGGTTGGCTCCGGCGACCCCAATTAATTGGGAAAAGCCGATGAAAGAAGAAGAAGAAGAAGAACAGATATCTCATTTTCAGACCCTACTCAACAGGTATGATCACTCCAAGAGAAGTAACTCCCCAACGTCATTGTTATGTTTCTACCTAGTATGAACTCTTTACATTTTTATGACTGCGAAGCAAAGATGGTTGTACTATCCATTCCATTCTAATAAACATTACTTCAAATCAATTACGTGTTGGCAGAACTGTGTCAAAAGTGTGGACTGAGAGAAAAATGCAATCCTGTTATGAAATGTTCCTTGGTGAGTTGGAAGAAACCTCAGGGTGTACTACATAACCAAGTTTTTAATTAAAAGGAGGTCCCGTGGCTCATAATCACAAGATTCACGGTCATGTAAAACTACAATCTTCCTTCTTTAATTAAAAATATGTTAAAGCTATTAAACTACAAACATTTAACAGACCTCTTTATCAAAAGAATCGCTATTCAGACTTATAAATATTGTATATTCATAAATTACTATTGGAAATATACATTAGATCCTGAATATTATGGCAATGTGCGAATTAGCATCCTAAAATTCATTGACCGCTGGTGAATTTGAATGCAGGTAAATCCTTAATTGTTGAGGTGCATGATAGCAATGCTTATTTATATATTTTCTTTGCACTTATGTCCTCAAATTTAATAATGCACCATTAATACCAGATCTCCTATACTTTAAAGAGAACTTTCGTGTGAAGAATATTATATAATTATTATTGTTATGAGGAGAAGTCGTTGTAGTAGACTAGTAATAGTATTGTTAGATTTCCAATGTCTATATTGTAAGAAATAGATCGTACAAAATGAGTTAGTCTGGTGGAGTGAGTTACGGAAATACTCAACGTCAGTGGGTGGTTTGTCTTGTTATAACCGCTCCTTAGCGATAACTATTGCTAGAAAGTGCGGCCACAAGTATAATTGTTCATTGGTTGAAGAACCATTTGTAGTAGAATGTAGCTTTGATTTGGAGCATATGCTAATGTTATAATGGATCATAATCGTCCAGGTGTTTTTCCTTTGTAATTATTTTAAACTATAAGATGCTACTACTATTCCAAGCATTTGCAATTTGTGTTCCTAAAAATTAATAATTGGAAGCTTAGCCCAAATCTGACCCTCTAAAATGAGTTGTGTGCCAGGTGGATGTATTTTACACTAAACCAATCATCACAGCTCATGGATATATACGTAATATATTCATGTGCTATGGACAAAGATGCTGAGTGAACTAAGATGTCACTGTCTGGTCCTTCGCTTTAAATCCTGAACTGGTCGCGTTCGTGTGGTTATGTGACGCAGTAGGAACCAATACACCAGCGGATAGTCAATTCGCTAGCTGGTTATCAACTCGTCAAGCTACGTACTGGCCCACCCTATTGACTAATGCGTTTGAGGCTGAGAAACTGAGAGAGTGCGATACACGTCTCTGTACACCGAAGCCGAAGAGACAATATGTTACGTTGCATAGTGACTTCCGAAAGATTCAGGGTTACGAGCTGAATACATATGAGTGTTGTTCTTATAAGGGACTACTCAGGGATATAATTTGCCCTTGTCAAACGTGGTAGAATGTCGTAATGCACTCAGACAATAACATTGTGTAATTCTCAAGCCAGAATACTTTCACTGAATGACTCACTGATGTTTAGTAGACATGTGATTCATCGCCACATGCGATAGAGTGCGGGGTCTGCCTTGCTGTATAACTGTTGTTGCTTTCCTAAGAATGGACTCAGGGATTAATTGTCACCTGAAATAATGTTTCAAGCCTTACACTACCGTAACAGAGTGTCTCAGAGGAAATACTTCAAATTTAGAGGTACTGCTTATGTACTGGCATGTTACGCTCTGAAAAAGAAATACCAACACATTGAAACACCCTGCATACTTCCAAAACCGAAATCTGTAAAAGATATTTATCCTTGCATCAAACGTTCCTTTGGGAACACTCTGTGAAGGACTGTTGCGTATCTCTACAGTGACCTGTATGACCGAGTATGAGGTACAATGTCTTCTGCGCATTATAAAATTCTAATTAAGGTGAGATGGTGAAGTAAAAGTAAGTGGTTTCAAGACAAATTACTTCATCTCTCATTGAGGCTGCCCGTCCTGTTCTTTGTACAATATATTTCGTTTAAAACACTCATTTATGCACGCGTACTTAATGAATTTAAATGAAACTCTCTAACAAAGAACAGAATAAAAGTAGAAATTCTTCTGAAGCTAAAAACATATTTAAATGTAATATTCCTCTTTACTTTAATGAGACAAGGCTTCAGGGAAAGAACGATACAATTCTTCTTACAACTTATTGCCTTTATACAGATCAGCTTGAATAATGGATCACGCAATATAAAGCTTGTGCACGTTCTTACATAAAACGTGAGGTAAAGGAACGGATATCTGCCGACATAGCCACTCATTAGTATTATAGAATTATGCTTTTATAAAAATAAGATACCCAGAGCTCATACTAATGAGATAATCCGCCTGTTGTTCAAATGTCCACCAGGAAAAAAGGAGCTACTATGACTATACTTTAGGCTTTCAGGGAAGAAGTGGTTGTTGGTAAGGTAGGAAATTCCAGTTTCTCCCAATGCAAATATTACTTTGGAGTTTAGACAGGCTCGCATGCTACATGAAATATCATCACAACATGCAACCAGATTAGGGAATTAATGTCCGTTATTGATGTATAAACCATGCAACCTGCCATCTAAGCTGGTGTCGCTACAATTGTACTACCATAATATCATTTACATCATTGGTTAACTCAACACCCGCCTCTGTATCTTAGCTGTGAGGCAGAATACGTTGGCTTCTTGACTTACAAGGAGAGATCGCCATGTGGTTTACTAGAAAAGTGTTCAAATTTGGTGGGTTTGCTCCCCGTAAAAGAATATTTTACCCTTGTTTGAGCGTTTTGCCAATGGACCTTGGCGTGCTCAAAATTGAACGTTTAAAATCAATCCTTAAACTTTTGTAGTCTTATTCCCGCGCCCGTTCCCGGCTTGGATCCGTGGCGTAGTCGCTAGCTTGTTGGCGTTGTGAATGGAAGCTACCGTGATCGAAACCTAACGTAATATTTTTAATAATTTTCTTTTTCTTTCTTTGACATTTTTTATTTTATTTTATGCTTGGGGTACAATATTTGAGTTGACAGATTACGTCAAGTACTTTATTATTTGTTGTTGCTTTTTCTATTTACAATATTAATAAATTAATATTTACGTTATTGTTCACATTATCTACAATATTTGTCACATTTTCACTGTTCGTCTGGCAATAAATCGCTTGAACATGACCCATTTTTATTCTCATTTGGGTGGTATTTTTCATAAACACATTGGAAGCAAAGCATTTCGCGACAAAGAGCATATTTAATAAATGCAAGTAAAGAGCAAGAATAGCACCTTGACCCCATTACTTCACGCGGAAAACAGATGCTGTTCACATTTCTGAAAGCTGTTCTTTCGTCTGTTAACTTTGCTGCAAAGAAAGCATATTTTATCATGTCTACGAAAGCATTAGATTAAAGTTGTTGATGAATCAGTGAATGGATTTTGATAGCATCTTATCTCATAGACAGATCTTTGTCCCCGTGTACAGCATGGACCGAGTTTTGTAGTTTATTAATGAGACCTTTGACATGCAAGCACAAAACAGAGTATGCTTACACCTTAATCTCATATTGCACCTGTGGCCTTGGTGCAGTCATTTCATTTGAGTGTTTGAATGCAGCGCCACGCGCAGACTTTCAAACAAGCGCCGCCTGGAAGCAAGCCAGTCAGCTGCTAGCGCGCGGAGTCGCAGCAAATAGCAAGAAGCCGAGCATGCTAGAAAGACTAGGAAGACCTAGTTGCATAGCAGAGAAGAAAACCACTATATAAAATAGCCACTCATTTTATGACTATTTGGCAAAAATAATCAAGTAAATCGCACAACGCGATGAAAAGATATTAACTATAGAAGGTTTTTTTTTAGTCGTTTACCCTCCAGGTTGGTGGAACCCACGGACTCAGCGAGGGAACTCACCACTACCGCCTCTACGGGCAGTGTCCTAGAGCTGGGAACATCGAATCGGAAGGGATACAACTGGTGAGGTGGGATTGGCACCTCGCCCAGGCGGCCTCACCTGCAAAGCGAACAGGGGCCTCATGAGGGAAGGTAAGGGATGGTTAGGATGGATGGACAAGGAAGAGGGAAAGAGGCGGCCGTGGCCTTGAAGAAGGTACCATCCCGGCATTTGCCCGCAGACGAAGTGGGAAACCACGGAAAACCACTTCGAGGATGGCTGAGGGGGAATCGAACCCCCTCTACTCATTTGGGCCACCCGAGGCTGAGTAGACCCCGTTCCAGTCCTCGTACCACTTTTCAAATTTCGTGGCAGAGCCGGGAATCGAACCCAGGACCTCCGGGGCGGCAGCTAACCATGCTGACCGCTACGCTACGGAGGCGACAACTATAGATGGTAAAGCATATTATGTCATTGAAATCACACGTCACGCCGCTGGACAGTATAAAACACCGACTGGAATCTCTGGAGGTCAGCTTACTTTTGGGAGCGATACCATGCCCCTAGTGTGCCGCGTGTGATACTATACGCCGAACATCTTGTCTCGAGAATTTTCTAGTGCAGTGCGAAGTGCCGCTAGGCTACGCCTGACCCAATTGGGAACCTGAAGGTTCGAGAACATTGTAATTGTGCGGAACATTGAATATGTACGAAACTTTGAATATTATGCTGAACAAGTGAGTGAAAGAATACTTTTCAAAATGCTCGAACTATTACACTGTAGTGTATTTGAAGTGGAATTATTATTATTATCGGTGAAGATATGACTCGTGAACAGTGAGCATATCCCACGCTGTGGAGAGGCTTAAATGCGATAACCTGTTACGTGGAGCTTGCAGTAGTAGACTTTCCCATCATATTTAATGTATTCTCACGTAGTGAAGAGTGTCGTGTAACAAGGTTTCGAACCAATCAATAAACTGTACCGATCATTCATTGAGGACGCATATAGTGAACTATATAACGCATATGGCCTACGATGTATACTTGAGTTTACCAGCGTGTGTAAGGACATTGAAGTGCACCATTCCACTGCCAATTCTAGAATGTGTTCGGCATGTTACGGTCATCGAATGAATATTGCTAAAGTTTTCTACAATATGACTATGGGAATGCACTAAACATGCCAGCGATGGGTTAGACGGGAGGAAGAAAGAAGAATGAAGAAGACGGCGATCCGAGACCTCATTCCAGGAGCCCAGGAAGCCCGAATGGAACCATGTGATGGAGTACCGTCGAAGGTCACTGCCATTCGATCCAGGCAGTGAGGCAGTCGTGGAACCCCTGCTTCACGGGAAGGAACCTGAACGATGCAATTCATCACCATATAGGGGGCCGGATCGAGATCCTCCAGCATCATAAAGTAAGACCTGATCATGCCTTGGTAGTCTAGTGTATAGCGTAGTCATGTGTGTTCCAAAACTTAAGTCATGCTTATTTAAGTATTCTAATCCTTTAATCATGCTTACTGGCATATTCCCAAGCTTTAGTTAGTTATTTCTTCTACGTATTCATAGCCAGTGATTTGAAGTTCTAGATAGTTCTATTTGTCTAGGTGGCTTTTGATTTTGAGTAATATTAGGATTTTCTTCCGAGTGCGGCATTCTGAGGAGAGCATCGCAGGGTTATATGCGCCTCGTGATTCATAGCCATTTTTGTAAATAATAATTTTGGATATTTTGAGTGATTTTGAACAGGAATTGTTCATAAACAAATGCTTATGTGAAAATTTAATACTGTATAATTGAGTTAATTATGATATAATGAAATATTTCACTAATTGGTCTATGACAATTAATAGTGGAACGATTCGAATCAGTAATATGCCAAATAAAAGTTCATAACTAGCCTCAGAAGAAGTGCATCCGCTCCTCTCAGGTTTGATGGATGGGATTATCCGGGAGGCCACATTACGGGTGGTGGTGACCAGATAATCTCCTCTGACGGGCACAAACGTATTTCTTAATTTACTTAATATACAGTATATATTGTGACTGGAGTGCCATGATCGACTCAGGTGAGGAGGCAGAGAGGAAGTCTGACCGGAAATTGAGATTAAGAAATTAAAATGGGAAAGTAGATAATGCTTAATTATTGGGACGAATTTATTCAGCGAAAATTAACTGAGATTATGAGTGTATTTTTTAAATTATAAATTAATAACTCCTAATGAAACACTCGTTAAGAAAGAGAGTTATATTGACTTAACTGGAGCTCGTCACGAGGGCATGATGGCCGACCAAGAAGATACAGTACCTTCACGACAGCTGAACGCGACGGCGTGATTTATGTCTTCTGTCCTACGCGGCTTGATAATGTGAAGACGCACTTTACCGAGAGTATAAAACGTGAATAGTAAATCCGGAGTGTATCCGTGTCATAAATAGCCATCGTAAGCTTAAATTGTAATCTTATGAACTGAAACAATACCAGCAAAACTCAGGTATGAGTATTGAATAAATAAGTCATTACTGGTATTGGTCATTATGGACATTGAATGTTTGCTAAGTCAAAGGGCACTATGCATGTGAGTTATGTAGAAAAGGACGATTTTTGTAGAACCTTATAAACAAGTTATAAACTGTGAACTATCATTTTGTCGTAAGCGTGAAGAGCACGCAAAGTGTTACATTTTATTTCTACTTGTATATTTGACTGTAACGTTTGGGATATGCTAGATAGTATTTATAGAATCTGTGGGCAGAGTTACCATGGCCATTTTTCTTACTGCCCAGTAGATGCAGGGATGAAACATCGTATCAATTTATAAAGGCAGTAAATAGTTTTTTTTTGTAGTATGACGCCGAAATGGCATCGAACCGTCATATCTTGGATAATGGAAGATTAGACTACCTAGTAATTGCAAGCAGGGCCATAATGTTCGCTTAAACACCTGTTGCGAGGAGCAATGGTGAAAACCGAAGCCGATTTGGGGACATGTCACTGGTACGAAGATTTCGTTAGACCTGCGGGACACCCACGAACCCCGGACTCCAGCAACATGAACATGTGAGTTATCTCCAAATTGCATCTCCATTAATATTTCTGTGCTTCTGGTTACATTTGGAATAGGTTAAGGAACCGTTTTATTATACCGTGACATCAATAGGCAGGTGGCTTACACATTTTATTTAATTGTACATGAGTCTACCACTTTAGTTGAATTCAAATGAACACGGCACGAAGCGAGCAGCATTTTAAACGAGCACTACTGGTAAGCTAAGAACAGGCTGTTAGGCGATTATGTTTTGTTTCAGACAGGAGTGAATGCATAGATTGTTTGAACTGTAAATTGTATAAAATCGGTCAAAGGGCCGATATTCAGCAGTAGTTTGACATTTTAAACACACTCGAATCATGTCATGAAATTGTATCCACGAGTTGTCATAGGAATAAACCAAAGAACTTCGACTGTTGTAGATATCAAACTGTGTGCTTGACTAGCATTTCGCTTGCATTATGTAGCCTATAAGAATTAGGTAAGATTAATAATGTGATGTGAGAATTAAGAAAACTCGTGTAGACGCGTGAAGGTATTTCAAAGGTGTACACGAACAGAAATTCCAACCTGTGTTAGTATGGTTGACTATGAAAAGAAAAGTTGAAAATTTATCTGTACAATGATTTTGTATAAAATTAGCAATCATTTTAAAAGGCATTTTTGGTACGACAGGAGGTCGGTGCATTTCTGGGTAGCCATATTTGAGAATTTGAAAGAGGTCTTAGTCAGGATGCAAGACCAGCTGATTGGTAATGGCTGATTTAGGAAGTGAATTGATGTTATTGAGCATGCTTAGGAGAGTGCATGTCTGGTTATAGGTGAGCTGTGAGCCATCATGTTAATGCTACGATAGTTTGAATTGACAGATTAATAATCCACAAGTCGGTCATTTATAGGGATAAATAAGAACTTAAACAATAAATGAATAATAATAATATTAATCATCCTACATTATCGATATTTAAATATGATCTAAAATTGACCCTAAACTCCAACTAAATAATTGCTGAGCTTAACCGCTCGTTGATAATTTATTTTGGTTTAATTATTCAGTGATCGCGAGTTGGGGTTTTCTTCATTTTTGAGACCTAAAAACCTTTTCACTATACCCTATCGCAACACGATTCCTATGTAATGATACGAGGCAGTGAACCTCATGGGCATTACCATTCTTTGACTTGAGGCGGTCTCAGTTCAGCAGCCAACAACATAAATGTCCTCCTATTATTAGATGACGATGTTCAGCAAACAGTTGTTCATCCTGAGTAGGTAGCGTTCTAATGTAGCGAATTTAGGAGGTCTTATTTTTTGTGTTATTTCTATGTGATGTTTGGAATGAATGATGATTGATTGTTATATTTTTTATGATGTCACGGAAAACTAGTTTTGAATTTTCCTTTATGGAATTTTAAAATAAATGTTCTCGTTTTAATGTCAATTTAGGATTAGCTAGGAAATGTAACGTAACGTTAAATGTTTTATGTTACACGAACATAGCTTAGTTATACCTATTTGAGCAGAATAATAAATGTAACTTCAAACATTGTAGAAGACGGGGATTTTAATTACAAGTAGGATCAGTTGTCATTATTACTAATCTTAATGGGAATTATTTGATTAGGGATTATTTTACGTGCCATGTACTATATTGATTATTGATTTTTCTCTCGTATGTAGGACTTCTACAAGGGATATACTGCGATTAGTTTGGGGGAATATTCAGCGTTAGATTAAATATTGGGATACTCGTAGAGTAGGCTAGGGATCTGATTTCTTTTTATACATTTCAAAGACTATTTTATAAAAGCCTGGATTATCTAGTAGTTTTGTGTCTTCCTTGTGGATGTGTATTTTGGGCTGAGTTTGGATAAGCGCCTTTATTAACACCCCGAGAACGGCCTGAGATGCCGTTTATCGCACTGGGCTATTCAAGAATGCACATCCGAACCTCTTACTGCAAGATTCTCTTTGGGAAGGAGTGACACAGCGGGTGATACGATTCTCATCCACCTGGCACTTTGGATCAAACGGGCTCAATATATAAATGCGCATACATATGGCTATGGGATAAAATTATAGAAAAGTCCAGTTATTTCAGATCTTAGAGTATTAAATGAATTAAAAATTAAATTAAAATACAGTATGTCATCAAAATGAACCAGTACCACGTGGTTATATATTGTTATCATTCAACAATTTACTGGTTTTTGGAATGATTTGAGGCATCTCCACTAACAGAAATTATAAACATAGCACTCATTGTCATAGCCTGCACATTCTGTTTGTGCACACATATCACATATTTCGCAGATGACCCTCCCTTCTCCTCCCTTGTCTTCAGAATTTTATCTGAACAAAAATACATTCTACAACCGTATTAAAAGTTGAGTTCTTGTTTGGAACTCTGGGGGTGGTTAAATTATCATTCAAGCTGAGAAAACTTTCACTCACGGATTCAGATGGTTCTTTAATCTTTGGGCATGGTGCCATCTCTTTCTTCGTTTTCTCTGATGATTTTCGCGTGGCCAAGGGTAGTTCGGAGGAAGTCTTTTATGGAATGGAAGTTAGAACTTCTGGAGAATCTGATGTTTTCCTAAGGCCCTTGCTGTCTTCTTGATTTTCGGAGTGAAAGGTACTTGCCATGTAACTTCAGTTGTGGTTAATGAGTGTCCATCACTAACATGGAGTGAGCCATTTTCATTCTCAATAGCCACAGCTGCAGCAGATTGGATTTTGTCATTTCTGCTTCTGGAGGAAATATCTTGAGAGAGAAGTGCTTTCGTCCCAAGTTTCCTTTTTGTTGTTTGATCCGCCGTTACGTTCTGAATCGCTTTCTGCATATTAAATTTATCCTACTCCTTCCTTAACCCTAGAAGGAGATTTCATACTTTTATTTTAGGTGTAATACCTAGACGAAAAATAAATATTGTAACAAGGGTACAATTAGAATACTGATGGTCCACGATTAGTGGCTTAGTCAACTTGAGATTCTGAAACTAAAATACAATATAAAATTAAAATAACTCTGGCTCAAAGACTCAAATTTCCTACATCTCGTTCCAAGTCCGGATAAAGAATGAGAGTCAATGACTGGTTCGGAGCCCATAAGGGGTGTAATACTGCCGAGTAGGTTCAGCTGCTAAAACTCAGAAATTGCTTTAGTTGGCAGTCCATTTGAAACCAGCAAATTCTGCTCCCCCCCCCCCCCCCTTGGTGCGGAAGAGTGAGGGCGATTACCTGGCACCTAAATCCGAGGTTCTCTCGGCTCAGGTATGGTAACCTCTTGCAGAAGAGTCCCTGTTTCTCCAGGTTGGAATTTGTCCTTCATGCTGGTAACTTGTTCTCAGAGAAACAATAATTCTCAAAATCTCCAGAAAGGAAATAGCCGGACTGATTCTTTGACGACGACTCGTGCCAGGAAAAGGACTACGATTTAAGAGATAAATGTAGCGGTTTGGAATGACAGGGGACTGCCACAAAAAATAAATTCTATAGGAGGAACTTACGAATGCAGATGTGGATATAGCTGTCATTCATAAAATTAGAATGAAACTGAATGGCTCCTTACAAATAGAAAACTATGTACTACTCAACCGTGGAGTACCTAGCAATAAGAGGGCTGCAGCAATTATGATTAAGGAGTGGAAATATCGTATCAACTCCTATTTATTTAATAGTGAAAGAATCCTTTAACTATGAGTGCAAACTACTTCGGGGTATACGCACCGGAAGAAGAAAACAAGGGAAGCAGAGCATTATTACAGTAAATTCCATGCTGAATTACATAAAATGAATAAATGTGATTACTGTATTCTAACTATAGAACTGAATGCAATGTACCCGTAGTTGGAATTGTTGGCACTAATGAACAACTGGTGCTAAATGCAAATGGGCCAGAGCTAAATGATTTTGCAACCCATAATGATTTAAAGATTACAAATAAATTTTTCTTTAGATATACATAAATTCGCCTATTTTGCCAGATACACTGAATCACAGACTATGTAATAACTAACAAAAATCATCACCATTAGTTCAGGATACCAGTGTATATAGAGGGTATGGTGTAAATCGTGTTTACTTCTTACCTACGGTATTTCTAAGATTAATGTAACCGAAAAGTAACATGTTCAAAAGCAAGGCAAAATAAAGGAAGAAACCTTGAGAATTAAGTTATTGAAGATATATCAAAAATTCGTAACAGAAAAGAGTTGAAAGTCTCCTCCACAAGAATCCAGTTAGCATTACACAGAATGACAGGACGTATCTAACATCTTATCACAGGCAGCTTTCGAAGCCATGGGTAACCGACAGAAAAATGAGAATTGACATGGTCTCAAATACAGGAATGACGACATTGCACTCTTAATTAAAGACAAGAAGAAATCTTATCTCCAATATCTCAGCTGCAGAACACCAGAAAATATGGCAATATATAAAAGAGCTTCGGCGATTGTTAAAAGAGAAGCTCGTAAAATCCGAAGGTAAGGCTGAAAAAACTAATTAGTAAGGTTTAACATGATGTGCATGATAAACAGAATTCTAAAGCACTTAAATAAGATGAAGAAACGATTAACAATTTAACCCCCTTTCTGAAAAGAAATGCTTATATATCTGCCAGCATCTCTGGTCAACAAGAGAGGATGAAAACTTAAATTAAGATTTAAGTAAATATTGTTTTGCAATGAATCTGTTGACAATTTGGAGATTAGTTAACTCGTTGAAGTGCATATGTCCCTGAAGTATAGGAAGACACAAGACCTGGTGGACTAAATAATGAACTCTTTAAGTATGCGCCATATCTCATTATACAGAGATTGTTGAAGTTTCTAAACATCACTTGGAACTCTGGGAATATCCCTGAGGATTGGAAAATTACTATCGTGATACCTATCTTTAAAAGGGTGACTCGTGGAGTTGTGATAACTACCGAGGAATTAACCCTCAAAATACTGGCTATAGGATGAATTCTACGATAGTAGCCAAACGATAAGAACACCCTCCGAAACAATCCTTCAAGTGTAAGAGAATGATTTTCGGCCAAATAGATCATGTAAAGATGCAGTCTTCTCTCTTTCCATCTTATAGAAAAGCATAGAGAGTTCAACTTTCCAACGTAAATAGATTATATTGATTACGAAAAAGCCTTCGACACAATTGCAAGAAATTGTGGCAAGTTCGGGTTGATAATTGAACACCAGAGCACCTAATAAGAGTAATACAAAGCTTATACCAAGAGACACAAATAAAAGTTAGAACGAGGAATGGAACCATGGAAGATATAAGAGCAACAACATTACGCGATTTTTAATTTTTATATCAATGAATACGGTATATTGACGAAGCAGGGGACGATTTCACTCAGATATAACTATTGAATACATGAAAATCCCGCAAACAATATATTATTTGCCGATGATCAGGTAATATTTGCTGGTTTAGAAGATGATCTTCGAAGACCCCTTTATAAATAATTTGTTATTACAAGGCACTTTTAACACACAAAAAAGACCAACGTCATGGCATTGGTATTGGTATTGGACGTTGGTATTGCGTCAGAAAGTGACACCTGGGACGGCCAGGGTGGATGGGCCAACTTACCTTTTATTTAGAGGTCCGCCTCGCTTCAGCAACAAAATCACCTCCAGATGACATGTCCCAACAGAAGAACACCAAAGGGGGTGGAAGGAAGGTGGAGAAGGGGACAACGCATAGGCTATTCTACAGACACCCCCCAATAACTAATGGAATTGTCGCCGACGAAATAATGCCACAACAGTTGCTTAAAAATTTAAAAGAAAAATTTAATTGTTAAAATTTAAAGAACACCTCCACCAGAAAACAGAACATGCATCAACCAGCATAATTTACAAAGAAGGCAAGAGACCGCTTAACATGCTTGCTAGCAAAGCAAACAAAGAAAAGAATTAAATTAAAATTAACATGTTAAAGCCCAAAGATTAAAATAAAATTACAGGCATAATTAAATGAGAAAGGGCATGATAATTTACAAGGGAATGCAATACTGATCCGACATGCAGAGATCCAGGCCACGCCATAAAACAAAACAAAATTTAAATTAAATTAATAAAATAAAATATGATCAATTAAGAAATTCCCGATATTCGTGACTAAGAAAAACACAAGAACATTCACCAAAAACATAAGGTTAAACCAACAAGATTAACAAAAGCATATTAAGCTAACACCACAACACGTTTGAGTTTTCCGCTCGACGCCAAGAGACTGCCCTCGAGACCAGAATGCATTTCGGCAAAACAAAAACAAACATGGCCACAAAAACAGACGACCGCATGTCAAATCGAAATTACGGCAAAGAATTAGCATTAAATTAATTTTAAAATCACCGTAGAGAAAAATAAAATGAGGAAAACAATTACACTTTATCACTATTGACATGAGGGTGGTGCATCGGATCTTACATCAGATTAATAATATGCCAATCCCAAGATTGCCAAAGGAAAATAAAAAATAATTTAAAACGCAAAATAATCTAGAAATGTGTCTCCAGAAGGTACTGTCCCCGTTTACCCGGATAGTAGGCTGTCAGATATCCGCCCCCTCAATCGGATTGCCAACAATCAATCGCACCGGCTCAGCTGCACCAATGAAAATGGCACTGACAGATACTACCGAGGTTTGAACACAGAAGTTACCAAGAAAATTATTGTGGAACACACCAAAATAGACGGGGGTTCATACTTACTTTTACTTACCTCTTAAAAATTATCTCGGGGATTGGGTTGACAACAGGATCTCTAAAGTATGCTCCCACAATAATCTTGACCATGACATTTAAAAATGAACCAAAACGAAGGCAAGAACTTTGAACTGTACAAAAGCTTTATTTCAAATAAAGGGTATGACTTTAACAAACTCAACAAAATAAATGTGGCTATCAGTAGCCCATGTCAATCTGACTATGTCCACCTAAAGGACTTGCAAAGTTATCAAACAATATGATAGCTCCCATGAGCTCAAAATAACGTAACATTCAATACACATTTGGATTGGATAAGGAAGTCAGGATACGACACATATATATAGAGCATTTGGTTTCTTTTAATAAACATGACACTTGTATTAATAGGCGCAAGGCCAGAGTATCGACCTCGCCCGCTGATAACCAGATGTCGAGCCAGCTGGTCTACTCTTCAACCGGGCGCATGCCTGTCAAATGGGGCTCACTCGTCACGCCACACTGCGTAAGAATTCAGCTCCTCTCAAAGCTTTAAATGTCTACAAGACAACTCATATATATTGACGCAAATCTTTCAAATGCTTAACTCACATACCACTGGATTATTCTGACAATCCGTAAACTTGTTAAGTTATCATCCCAATGTTTAATAAGTATAGTTTAGAGTATAAAACACACTCTTAAATGTTTATAACAAAATCACATAAATTATTTATAACAATTAGAAATTGTTTATAATATTGTCGAAGATAATTACAAAAAATTTAAACACGCCTTTAACATTATTTTCGTTCCACATTATTGTCAAAGATATATACATTTATTATTTACAATATCAACATTTAAATTATTTAAATTATTAATTTAAGAAATACATTGAACCACATGTTCATCCGGTTGGTAAATTCATAATCGTGTTTATATAATCGACCAATGAAGGTTAGTTATACATTTAAATGTCACAATCTGGTTTAATAAAGGTTGTAATAATTATAATTATTTGTGACGGTAATCTTCATTCAAAATCTTATCTCAAATTCTTTCAAAACTCTTGTTAATTATAACAGTAAATTCACTTGATTAATTTTCAACGAACTATGACAATACACTCTAGCGGAAAATACTTCGCTTACAAAATAATGCACAAACTGCATTAAAAATAGGCCCAAAATTCATCATATATTAAAATATACGGTATCAAAATCTTCCACAGAATTTACAAAAACCTCCACTAACACAATCTTTATCATCATTAATTACTGTGGGAATCTCCTTCATTTATTTAAGGGCATTATACATCAGCGACTTTCAACATGTCCGCTGCACTATCGATTATACATTCATAGTTCCACTTAAAAATTCTTATAATCATTAATTGTTTCAAAACTGTTGTCATTTAACCTTCGTGGATTTCATTCATGAATCGTAATGAAGTAAAAATTTGCCAATCACAAACAAATTTAATAGTGAATACGCTTATATACGCCTGTCTGGTCTATCAAAAATTTAAGATTAACATCTTCAAAGAATTGTAGTATAAAAATACTATCATCAAACAAAGTGCGACTAACTGTAAAATAGTCTAATAGAATCCAATTAGACTGGGGAATGCAAACATCGTTATATAACTCTCTAAATGAGAAAACTCCTAACACAAGTTCACGAATTTAATGCATTCAATAATTCATAATTAAAGTTCATCTTTCACAAAATGGTCTATGATACAATGATCGTTCATTACTGACGATAAATGTCTGTGTTGCAATCAATTCAAATAACGACTAGTATTTCCAAGATCGTCGACAACGTACTGGATTTTAACGCTCTAAAATAATTTAAATGTTCTTCCTTCTTGATGATGACAGAAAATTGGTCAAAGTAATTAAACTGGGGTAGAATTACTTTAATAAAGTGACACGCTGTCTGAATTTAAATCTGCCATAAAAATCATTAACTTACAGTCAAATCGTGACTACAAAAATAATAAGCAAATTACTGAAAAATCTAAATATCAGTCTCAACTGATCCAAAATCGTTTAACTATGCAAATGACATAACAATGTCTTAATAAATCGTCGAAAAAGGCATAACTCATCAAGGTGTACTGAGAATAAGAATCTCAAACAAGAATATCGGGCAAAATATATGAGGACAAAAATATGGGAAAAATGGTTGCTCAAATATTGCTAAAGAGACTCAAATACAATAAACGTTCACGACTACCTTATCTGCCGATTGACGTTCCAGAGGAAAATTCCCCAAAGAAGACTGTTGGTGGATCCATTTCACCAAGTTAAAGCTGAGCTCCATCCTCGAAACAAGAAACAGCACCCTCGGAGAATCGAACTGCTTCACGAAGACGAACGACATCCTTCCGGCAATAATCTTCTTTGTGAGTCGGGACAACCCTGACCTCTCTTGAAAAATCCCTGAAGTTCCAGTTGAAAATCGCCATGAAGTTTTTGTAGAAATTTCCGAAGAAATATTCATATTCAGAGAGTATGAAATCATTTACATTGCTGTTTGATAGTATTCAGCCTTTAATCACGAAACATGGGTGTAGATGGTTATTTACCACATGTTCGCTTGTGTGGAATAGCAATTAGCGAAGTTCCATGCTGCTATCTTACTCCGTTGAAATATGTCCCAATTGCATAAAGTCCTTTAGCCTTCCATCTTCTCTTCGGTAATAGTATTAGAAGAACAAACTGCCATATTAAACTGTTCCATAATACTGTAGCGTTGTGTCACAAAAGCAATCTGAAGTCTCCCTATTTCACTAGCCGTGTCAGCCGTGGCGTAGAGTCTGGCGATAGAAAGTGTTTCTCCTGTGGCGAGAAAATCACTTTTGTCAGTCGTCTAAAATTGTCAATAACTTCCAAAATACTTCCTCGAAATTGTTCAACTTTTCTACACTCCTTACTGTAGCAATGCACAATAGAATTAGCTTATAGGCGACCGCTAATTGTTCACAGCTAATCTCGTAGACGCGTTATAATGGTCGTTTCACCTTCACCTAGATTTACACACAGTAAACCTGCACTGCTTGTAAGTTCGACTCTCGTTTTAATGCAGTGGATTCACCACGCGTTATAAAGACGACTTTTTCACTAATAATCTCACTCGACGTTTCACTGAAATGACTATTTGAGATCAGACGATTGAATATCAGACGATTTATAATCTGAGAATGAGGAATGAGACTCCTCTCTTCTGCGCAAGGCCTTTTATGAACTTCATGAGGGGCGTATCTATCCCATCCATCGCGTGTTACTGCGTCATCGCTAGAAGTTCCAACTTCGTCAATACATGACGGATTTTCAAAATTCAAAAACTGAAAATAAATTTCACCAAAATTCCAGATCAATGCCTCTACTGCAAATGGATTTCCACAATTCTGCATTCCAAAAGTAATAAAAATACCATAGTTTCAGCAATCTCCGTCTTCCTTCAAACTATCGTTCATTGGTTCAAGCCTCCCCTCCAATAGCATAATTTCTTCCTCAGCAGAATTCCACGTTTCCTGCGACTGCGTCGTACATCTTGGATCTTTCTCGAATAAATGCTGACGTCACTGAGAATCTCAGCTCAAGTAGCCTGCTGGCATGACGTCTGCGTCATCCGTGCTTACGTCAAGACTACCCACGTCATAACTATGACAGCCATAACTTTCTTTATAATTTCCAATATAGCCACCGTGGTCTCTATATAATTCAATTACGGGGGCAGTACGAAGAAAAATAACAAAATTAATATATATCTGGTAACATTATTAAAACATAAAAAAAAATTTGGCCTTCCAGGCGAAACAAAACACAACATCAAACATTTATACAAGGCCAATATTGGAGCTCCCATAATAAAATATAAATAAAAAATTAATAACGTCCTTAAAACTTCACAGTGGAGACACAATAATAATAAATTAATCCACACACAATTTAAATAAAATATTATACGGCACCAACAGTGCCAGAAAAATGGCTAACCCAGCACATGCTTCGTTTGAAGTCACAAGCACTGGTCTGCGTCGAGATGCGATTTTCATTTCGTACTTCCTCTTCACGGCGAAACGATGAAAGTTAAAACCTTACGAGCACATGCATTTTCTTAGTAGAATTGGTATTCATATTTTGTAAAAGCTAGGGGCCAATGCCCCCTAGCCCACGAAGAGATACTCTGTCACACCAGCTGGCTAGTTGCTTCTTAGACGACAGAAAATCTGTTCACAAGATGGCGGAGAATCACACGTCAGATACCGAACTGCATTCATGTAAATAGTTATTGTCCAATCAAGGCTTGACACATCAAGCAACAATGTGATTATTAAGTAATTAATTTGGCGATATCATGTATACACAGTCCTTTGTTTCATGACGTAGAATCATAATAGCCTTCAAAATGACACGAATAGGATTAGTTTATAAGGCACAACCAACACACACTAGTGGTGAAGAAGAAGGAACTACGGCTAGCAGCGCCGAAGTCCGACAGCAGCTGCCATCTCGTGTTCAAAATCGGAATCAAGTCACCAGGCGGTCGTTTCAAAATGTCAAGGAACACCAGTATACAGGGAAGATGGATTTTAAAAACGTTGGAACGGGCAATGCTCGTAACAGTCTCCCTCCCTTAAGCGTGAACACCGTTCACGAATATGCCTAGGCATAGGCAGTACTCCAACACCAGTCGATTCACCAAGCATGTTTCCAGAAGATAATGTTCACCAGTTAACTCCAATTGATGGACGAAACCGCATCGTTTTGGTTAGGAAGAGTGCAGGGTCAGATTATCAGTGAAGGGATAATTGATCACCTCGCAAACCACTTAGTTAACCGCTTCACTCTGTCCATAAGTCTTCAGAAACGCAGAACACCAGCACCAGCAGTGCTTTCATAGTCCGAGACACGTTAGGTAAATTTTTCAATAAGCCCAATGTAGTTCGCTTTAAACGAAGTAGGTGGAAGCAATGTGCCAGATATCATGCGACGCGTGGGCAGCCATTTACAAAATAGAAGTTAATCTTATTTCAAAAAGGTTTACAGAAATTACTACTTCTTAACATATTTTATAAAAGAGAAACAAAGTTGAATTTAAATGAAGAAAATCCTGACCATGACCTATATCCGTGCTTACAAAATTTCATTAACAAGTTTACCTTTTTACAGACTATTAGTACCTTTCTATAATATGCGAGTTGAATGACTATACATTTAGCAGTAGCTACGGTAGAGGAATGACCACTTAAATTCCCAAGGGAACAGGTATACAAGATATCATGAGTTAGGTCTCCCACCGAGTCCAACTTACATGCTAGCATCTTTTATGAAAACATTAAAATTAGTTTCAATTTTACAATTTACCATTAAATGGGAATTACCCAACAGTTACAGTTTGTATCCCAGCAGTGTTTTTAAACCCAAATAAATTCAAAATTCCATAAGGAACAGATGCCTGAAGGCTTCAATGAAGGTTAGGAATACTCTACATTATACAAAATCAGTTTACAAAATTTATGGTAGCATTTCCTCATTAGAAACCTCTCCACCTCGCTTAATGTGCGACAGATGCACTCTGGAAATTTTGTTGGCCTTAGGGTTTCTAATTAGAAGAGTAACGGGAGTCAGGAATGCCTCTACATAATATGGGCCTTTGAAACGGGGGGTCAGCTTGCTTGAAACTAGATTACTGACGCCCTTGGGCTCGAAATTGCGAACGTACACAACATCCCCAATTTCCAAATCAGTTGGCTTGCGAGAGGCATTGTGTCGCTTGGCAAGTTGGTCATGTGATACCTTAATATTCTCTCTATCCTTGTCGAATTTCACCCTCATATCCTCGGGCGTGAAACTGTCTGGAAGGAGATGTGCAGGTTCCACAGATTAGACAATGGAGAATTAGCCATAAACGAAAACATTAACGAAAAAGGGGTGGCTTGCGTGCTCTCATGCACGGCGGTGTTGAAAGCAAAATTGAGCCAATGCAAATTAGAATCCCACTTGGAATGGTCGTCGTGGTGGAAAGCAATCAGAGCAGAACGGAGATTACGATTGACTCGCTCAGCGAGAGACGGGTTAGGAAAATAGGGAGTGGTGGTTACATGCGAAATAGCATAATCAAATAAGAATTGACGGAACTGAAGAGATACAAAGCACTTGGCATTATCTGATACCAGGAACTGACATGGCCCAAAAGATGAAAAGATGGAATTAAGACACTTTATGACGGAACTGGTCGTAGCCTGTCTGGTGGGGAAAATCCAACTTAACCGGGTGAAACCGTCAGTGCAAACAAGCGCAAATTGGTTTCCCCGACCAGAGCGAGGAACGGCCCAACATGGTCGATAAAAAGCCACTCCATGGGTCTAGATGCCGGTTCGGATGACAACAGGCCAACCTTAGTAGAAACCGGAGGCTTGCTAATACTACATGAAGCACAATCTCTAATGAGCCTCCTGATGTCGCCATCCATACTTTGCCAAATGAAAAACTGTCTGATTTTAGCTCGGGTCTTGAATACTCCTAGGTGGCCACCAATAGGAGATTCGTGATAGTAACGAAAGATTTCCGGAATGAGGACCGACGGGAGCACAATTTTAGGTAGACGGCCATGACGAGATGAACAACACAATACACCATCCTTTAGAGAGTAGGGCTTGATCACTTCACCAGAATTGATTCGGTCAATTAGGCTAGATAAGGAGAGATCTTCTTTCTGGAATCTCCTCACATCTTCAAAAAGCACAGGGGAATTGCTGAGAACAACATTGACATGATTTACAGGTGATACAAGGTTTACGGGTCCACATCCTTGAATATCCTCTTCGGCTGTTTCCTCATACATGCGGCTTAATGAATCAGCTACCGCATTTTCGGACCCACGAATATGGTGGACAGTGAACTGTAATGACAGAATCCTAGTTGCCCATCGGGCAATCCTACCAGTTTTACGGGGTTTCCCTAAGACCCAGCTCAAGGCTTGGTTATCGGTCTCAAGGAGAAACTTAGTGTGCTCAAGATACATACGGAATTTTTCTAGAGCGAACAACACAGCTAAACCCTCAAGTTCGTATATGGAATACTTCCTCTCTGCGTCCGTTAAGGTACGAGAAGCGTATGCAACGGGTTGCCTACCCAGATCAGATTCTTGCAGTAGAACACAACCAACACCACGACCAGACGCATCAGTCTGTACAATGAACTGCTTCCCAAAGTCCGGAATGGCTAACACAGGGGCGTTAGAGAGCGCTAGCATAAGATCTTCGAAGGCTGCCTGCTGAGAGGGACCCCACTCAAACTTCACAGCCTTTTTGCGTAAAAGATTTAGAGGAGCAGCACGGTCGCCAAGGTTACTGATGAACTTACGGAAGAAGTTCACCATACCAATATAACGAGCAACACCCTTGGCGTTCTTGGGTGGTTTAAAATCTCTGATGGCCTGAGTACGAGATTGGTCCACGGAGATACCAGACTCGGAAACAATATAACCCAAGAAGGAAATTTTGGGCTTGGCAAAGGAAACCTTGGACAATTTGACGGTAAGGCCAGCATCACGCAATCGATCAAGTACAACCTTCAGATGATCAACGTGTTCCTCGAAGGACTCAGAATAGATCACGACATCGTCAAGATAGTGGTACACAAACTTGAATTTAATTTCTGAAAACACCTTGTCCAGAAGTCTGCCCAACACAGCGGCTCCGGTGGATAGGCCAAACGGGACACGGGCATACTCAAACAGGTTCCAGTCAGTGGAAAAAGCAGTAACATGCGTGGATTCCGGAGAGAGGGGAATTTGGAAGTAAGAAGAATTTAAATCGAGGATCGTGAACACCTTCGCGTTGCGAAACCAACTAAAACAAGTATGAAGGTCCGGCAAAGGGATGGATTGCAAAACAACTTTTTGATTAAGAGCCCTATAGTCGACCATCGGCCGAAAACCACCGTTAGGTTTTGGCACAAGAAATACAGGGGATGAGTAGGCAGAGATAGAAGGTTAGATTACACCTTCTTCCAACAACTTATCGATAATCTTACGAAGTTCAGCCATCTTGGGTGGGGCAAGGCGATACGGGCTGGAACGCACCGGCACAGAATCGGTTCGCTCAATCTTGTACTCCATCAAATGGGTTACACCCAACTTGTCCGTAAATACATCACTATACTCCTGACATAACCTCTTAATGGCATCCTTTTGAAGACTCGTTAAATTTTCCAGATCGAGATCCTCAATAGTCGCAGGTTCACTAACTGAATTGACAACAGGAGAAGATAAAACCGGGTTAAACGATAATTTACTCTGCGGATTAAACTTAAACCATAAGTTGCGGGCACCAAAATCAAGAAGCATACCAACGTGTGACATGAAATTAGCTCCAATGACCACAGAACAAGAAAGATTTCTGGCAACAAAAAATTTAAACTTCCAAGAAAAATTTAGAATATGGATTTTGACTGTCATACTACCCAAAATACTTAAGTTTGAACAATTTGCCGAAATAAAAGATTCATTGTAAGGCTCTAACTCAGGAAATTTGCAAACACTCTTCATAGATAAAAACCAGTCCTCGCTTATAAAGGATGCGACACTACCAGAATCAAGCAATGCAGAAACGGCCTCGTCATTAACACAAATTTCAATAAACGGGGATATTCCTTTAGCCACAGGAGAAATTCCAAAATCATTATTCACTCTAAAACGATTACAATTAGATGACGAGGACACCCGCACCATAGGTTTCACATTATGTTTAGAATTAGGCTGACTTGCCACGACATTGCTCACCGACAAGATAGGTAGGTCAGCGACATAAGCAGAATTAGCGCGTGATGAATTAGTTTTCAAAGAGTTACCAAGATTTTCATTAGTAGGGCGACCAGAAACTTCACAGGGTTTTCCCAAATCCTCATGCACAGAAATATCCTTAGAAGTAACATCCGAATTGGTCTCCAAAATATTTCGTCATTGGCGATACACAACCTGGTTATTCGGACACACCTTCTTAACATGTCCCACGCCACCGCACGTGTGGCACTTAATATTGGGTCTTGGGTGGAACATAACCATAGGCGGGGGACGAGACATCAAGGAAGGAGGGGGACAAGATATCAAGGAAGGAGGAGGAACATTAGCTACACGAAGGGAATCTGCATGTTTCACAGCCATAGCCTCTATAATGACCTGTTTTAGCTCGACAAATGACGAAGTCCTGGTACACATAGTCATGTAAGACCTATATTGAGGCGAAAACCCATTTACAATCGATGACACCAACTTTCGTTCAGTTAAAGGGGATGCAAATACCTGGGCATACACCTTAATGTCACTGACATAGTTGCTAAGTGACTGGTCCAACCTTTGGACACAATATAAAAACTTTTGCTCAAGAGTACTAAGGGCACTCGCAGGGACAAAAAACCACAACACTTCCCTAATGAACATGGCTAATGACATGCGGAGGTGGATAGCTTCAACTAGCTTATCGCGCAGCATACCGGATGCAACAGGATACAAAAGTTGGAAAATCTGAATTTCCGACATCCCAAAAATCGAGGCATGGTTACCCAATTCGACCACTTGCTTTAAAAATAGGACTACCTGGGTAACGTCATCTAGGTTGAAACTCTTCAACTTAGTTAAGAAACTAGAAATAGGGTGAGGAATCGACCCATAATTAACTGTAGGTGAGAACGTAGCATTTGGAAAAGAGACATTGTTACCAGGGTAGCCCGTTCGCACACCCTCTACAGGAGACAAAACATTTACATTGCTATAGAAAGAACTGGGATGCAATGGGTCGGCAGGACCCAGGAAATCATTAGGTGACCTAACATGAGAAGAATGACCGTATGCAGGGTTAAGTGGTATGGACGAGCCGGAACCAGACAATAGAGGGGCAGGCAAACCACTACTAGTAATCGATCCCAAAACCTCAGACCTAGTAAACAGAGGTGATTCACGTTCAACCCCAGAAGAACTCTCCAAATTCTCAAGGTTATCTCTTAAGTCAATTAAATCGAAAGCACTATTATTGTCGGCCATTTTGAAAAACACAGAATGCAGACAGACAATATAGAAGGAAACAAATTTTAGGAATTACGAGGACAGTTTACACTTTCACAACAATACCATAACTATCAATTACCAACACCATAGATTAGGTTGACACTCGAACACAGCCACCATACTACACAAAATCATGCACAATGCTGCCCAGAACTGCATACGTCACCGCCTGCTTGGCTCAAGAACAGGAAGCTAAATTACAAAAATTGCCACAAAGCACATGGCGAACAGCATCAGACAGGGCTCCATGATGCCTTCACTCGTAGCATGTAGGCTATCAGAATATTACCAAATCCACATTTCCCATGCCAAGAACACATGCCAGCCACTTACCGAGCATCTTTTTCAGTGGGAATGTTGCATAAAAACAGGATAAAATACAGCAACAAACACCTCGCTCAGAACCGGTCACTGTTATCTCACCACATGGATATTCAGAGGCAAACATGAAATTAAACAAACGACAAGGATTAGCTTTACATAACATCAAGTGCACTGGCATGACAGATCCCATCAACAACCGCTCCAACAGCATCAGAAGGGTCCATAAAACGAGCCTGCGGGTATTGAGGAGAGGATAGTTACGGAAGCGAACTCAACCACGGTCTGCTACCAAAATGACACGTGGATGGCCAGGGTGGATGGGCCTACTTACCTGTCTTCAGAGGTCCGCATCGCTTCCACAGCAAAATCACCTCCAGATGACATGTCCCAACAGAAGAACAGCAAAGGGGGTGGAAGGAAGGTGGAGAAGGGGACAACGCACAGGCTATTCTACAGACACCCCCCCAATAACTAATGGAATTGTCGCCGACGAAATAATGCCACAACAGTTGCTTAAAAATTTAAAAGAAAAATTTAATTGTTAAAATTTAAAGAACACCTCCACCAGAAAACAGAACATGCATCAACCAGCATATTTTACAAAGAAGGCAAGAGACCGCTTAACATGCTTGCTAGCAAAGCAAAAAAAGAAAAGAATTAAATTAAAATTAAAATGTTAAAGTCCAAATATTAAAATAAAATTACAGGCATAATTAAATGAGAAAGGGCATGATAATTTACAAGGGAATGCAATACCGATCCGACATGCAGAGATCCAGGCCACGCCATAAAACAAAAACAAAATTAAAATAAATTAATAAAATAAAATATGATCAATTAAGAAATTCCCGATATTCGTGACTAAGAAAAACACAAGAACATTCACCAAAAACATAAGGTTAAACCAACAAGATTAACAAAAGCATATTAAGCTAACACCACAACACGTTTGAGTTTTCCGCTCGACGCCAAGAGACTGCCCTCGAGACCAGAATGCATTTCGGCAAAACAAAAACAAACATGGCCACAAAAACAGACGACCGCATGTCAAATCGAAATTACGGCAAAGAATTAGCATTAAATTAATTTTAAAATCACCGGAGAGAAAAATAAAATGAGGAAAACAATTACACTTTAACACTATTGACATGAGGGTGGTGCATCGGATCTTACATCAGATTAATAATATGCCAATCCCAAGATTGCCAAAGGAAAATAAATAATAATTTAAAACCTAAAATAAACTAGAAATGTGTCTCCAGAAGTTACGAAGAAAAATAACAAAATTAATATATATCTGGTAACATTATTAAAACATAAAAAAAAATTGGCCTACCAGGCGAAACAAAACACAACATCAAACATTTATACAAGGCCAATATTGGAGCTCCCATATTAAAATATAAATAAAAAATTAATAACGTACCTTAAAACTTCACAGTGGTGACACAATAATAATAAATTAATCCACACACAATTTAAATAAAATATTATACGGCACCAACAGTGCCAGAAAAATGGCTAACCCAGCACATGCTTCGTTTGAAGTCACAAGCACTGGTCTGCGTCGAGATGCGATTTTCATTTCGTACTTCCTCTTCACGGCGAAACGATGAAAGTTAAAACCTTACGAGCACATGCATTTTCTTAGTAGAATTGGTATTCATATTTTGTAAAAGCTAGGGGCCAATGCCCCCTAGCCCACGAAGAGATACTCTGTCACACCAGCTGGCTAGTTGCTTCTTAGACGACAGACAATCTGTTCACAAGATGGCGGAGAATCACACGTCAGATACCGAACTGCATTCATGTAAATAGTTATTGTCCAATCAAGGCTTGACACATCAAGCAACAATGTGATTATTAAGTAATTAATTTGGCGGTATCATGTATACACAGTCCTTTGTTTCATGACGTAGAATCATAATAGCCTTCAAAATGACACGAATAGGATTAGTTTATAAGGCACAACCAACACACTCTAGTGGTGAAGAAGAAGGAACTACGGCTAGCAGCGCCGAAGTCCGACAGCAGCTGCCATCTCGTGTTCAAAATCGGAATCAAGTCACCAGGCGGTCGTTTCAAAATGTCAAGGAACACCAGTATACAGGGAAGATGGATTTTAAAAACGTTGGAACGGGCAATGCACGTAACAGAAAAGAAAGCAAAAAAAATCACAGAGTGAGAAAGAAATGACAGGTGATATTTAGCGTTTTAGCAAGATGGGTCAGTAGAATTCGTAGAATCGACTACTATCGGCTATGTGAGCATTGCGTATGCGGAGCGCCCTGATGTGCATACATGTTTAACCATCAGCGAAAGTGTTATAAATACATAGACGTCCCGCCATGTAGTTCATAGTCCATGTCGAAGCCACAGCTTCCGTCTCCAATGAAGCGACTTAAAGAAAAAACATCGTCAAGCAAGTGGTTACAGAACATATTAACGTACCCACAAAATAGTAGTAAACAATCATAACCAGATTTTGAATAAGTCTGCAGCAATATGCCTGTGTGGTGCATAAGAATATCCATGGTAATTCAAGGGAGGCCAAGGCGAAGATGTTAACCCTTTAGCTCTCAAACCCTGTAGGGTGGTGTACTTGAAGTCTGTCAGCCATTTTCTGATGAAATTACTCAATGTTTTCTTAAAATGTGTAAAACCTGCCCATTTACAGGTATCACAACGACAAAAACATAGATATTATATGAACGATGATGAAGTCCATATAAAATTGATCTCTGCACCGCCCGGTCAACTATTTCATGTTGGCCTCCTATGCACACATTAGCAGGTAATATTGAATCCTGTCACAATTCTTGCTACAACACATTCAACCTTACCAGTCATCGTACTTGTGATCTCGCGATCATGAGAATCCTTTGTCAGCATTATAAGGCAGGACTGATAATAGCCGTGTTTGGTTCCCACCTCAGCGTTCACTAAACTGGTTTTTGGTCGTTTCCCACTTCTACTCATTGCAAATTCCGATATTGTACGTAAACTATGGCCAAGATTGCGTCCAACACAAATCGTAGCTCCAATTATAAACACACACCGCAATGACACAGCTTATTAGGCAGATTCTACGCATATGCGGGTACACAGGGGTACGTGACCATTATGTCGCAAAGCCCCAAAAATGTATCGACAAAAAACAACAATACCTGTTCTGTTTGATTATCGTAACAAAATTCTCTAATATCCTTTCTTATCAGAATATGAAAATACCTTGAACTTTCCAGCGAACAGTAACTTCAAATAACTCACATTCGATGGATTTCTCTAGACCTTCAATCTTCTTGAAATACATTTAATAAAAATCGATATGATAGGCATAATTAATTCTCTTTGGGTGTAAATATTTGAATATTAAATTATAAATCCCCACCATATAATTCTCTAATTGTCAAGTTTTTCACATATCAAAACTGACTTCAAACAGCAATGATTAATGTACTGGTGTTGAATTGTAAAATACTAGCTTTCTTATTTTTAGATTGCATACATATTTATGAGAAGGAGGCTTCCAGGTTTATTAGTTTGAAGTGAAGTTGAGGCTCGGTTTCTTTAAAACCTTCTCATTGAGGTTAAGACTAACCCCTGTGATTTTCATGTTTTCAGATGTGTATAATTTATGGGACATTATTTTCTGGCAAATGTTATTCTATTATGATTATTGACTAACAGGTGAATCGCAGCACACAGTCTAGCGATATGGCCAGTGTTGTTATCCTATTTTATGATAAAATAGTACTTGTGATACTGATGTCCGTTTCTTAAAAACCTCAGCCAAAATAACACTGGCAGCGAACTCATTCTTTTCATCGCTACACTGATTTAACCTTACGGACTATAAGGAAGGAAAAGAAAAGAATTTAATTTTAGAACGGGTGGTAAATTAAAATATCACACAAATTAATTAAAGAATATCGAGGATGAAACAAGATATGCAGCCGAGAAGGGCGCCAGCCACGAGATTGTTAAGAGTAATGAGCAGATCAGTCGCTTTTGTCCATTCACTTGAAAATCTTCTGTTAACTTTACCTTTGAAAGAACTTGCATGTAGTCTCCGATGTAAATGTTTAAACGTCCAAAATGTAGGGTCTGGTATTAACCGTATAAGAGGCAAGAAAATACAATTACAGTAGCTTTTAACAATGTGGGCACTTGGAACAATCCTCAGATAAGGCAATATAAGTAATAAAATGAATGTAACATTAAAGAAGTGTATTGATCGAAGTTGATGATTATTATGATGATAATTGCTGTTTTAAGGGGACTAACATCTAGGTTATCGGCCCCTAATTGATCGAAGTACTTAGTGTCCAACTTGCCGTCTGTGTGTGCCACTGCATTCCCTAATTACTCGTACCCTGTATACCCTGTTTCAGATAATCAGCTTGCTCGTACAGCACGTGGACTCTTGAAGGCAGAATAAACATATTTTTAAAGGATTCTCTTAAGGTAGGTGATGCTGATATTGAGCTGTTACGTGACACAATGCTCTAAATATTGATGGAGCTCCAGTGAAAATTGTTTTATCTGGTAGAACATACCATATTTGCAATGATTTAATGCCTGAACTGTCAGGAAGGTTTATACGGAAGACAACATTTGGCGGTGTTCCAGCAGACTAGAAATCCAGTACCTACTGTAAGTTCGATTTCTCTACCGCCCTGTTCCAAGAGAAGACAAAGTGTTAAATGTCGTTCAATATTACACTTCACAAGATGAACGATGTTTGAAAGGCAGATTTCTTGGATACGAAGTGTCATGTCCTCCGGAATGGTACGTTTAGTGGTGTAAATCAATTTATCACTCTCCATGAATGTGTGTTCGTTTAAATTATTGGGGTTGCTTATTTTAGCTAGGTGTATCTCGATTGCTTCCTTTAATCACTCTACTAAAAACACACCCCGTCGGAAACAAGACACAACATATCGATGTAGCCAAGCTAGATACGTGGTTATTAATGGAAACGTGTCATTGGATCAGGATGTACGATGCATCTTTTTCTTCAATAAACAGAGGCCGGTATTAATGGCAGTATTAAAGATGCCGGGACATAGACCGGGCAGCACTTATAAGGCTTTTAGCTTATGCGTGGCGAGAATTGAAACCAGGTCTTAAATAGTTGAAGATTATTATGAATACAGTAACGTACACCACATTACGGAGACTTGATTTGGCCACATTTGTACGACGAACACAGAAACTTAGGTATATGAGTGGGGAAATACCCAGGTATATAAGAGACCCTGGCACACAGGAAGCTCCCCCTGTTGAGTGTAGATAGTGACGAAGACAACTGCTCTCACCAGGACACGCAAGACTCAGTCAGACAAGTAGCCTGTACAATACAACCTGAATTGACCATTTAACTACAATCACATAGGCATTCTAAACAAGCAAGTTTGGAGGTCAATCACCACTTTCAGTATTTTAACAAAACATCACATGGACTATAACTAACAAATATTGACGAGTTGAACTATCTCAACTAATACCGCAACTGAAGAAGTGCACATATTGTAAATATTTTCACCCATACTTTCAGACATAACAATTTTGTAGTCTAAGTGTAATGGATCTGATGACGCTTGACGATCAAAACTGGCCGTCCAAGTGTATTTATTAATCTAATATTTTTTTTCGGGATTAGGGAATAACCCATCTCATTTGGGTACAATCGTATAGACCGACTGAAAAACATCAAACTTTCATTTACTAAGGCAACACTGAAAATGGCTTCAGACAGCACAATGTTAAACATAGGATATAATAATCCCCATGGTTTGTCTGGGGATCGATCTTGAGGTAGGGATACATGAAAATCCTGGATTTAAAGGCCCGCAGAATTTACTCTACAGTCCTTAGCGTACATAGGCTGAAATCCTGCGTTTTTTGGCTGCTGCCGGTGTGGGAAGATAATTTACAGGAGACGGGGCAGTTTTGATTCACTCATTTGGTTGTAGTGTGTTTATAACAGGCCCGGAATCCTCCAGGATAGGCCAAATAATTCGTGAACCAATACGAAATCAGGAACACATGTATAGGCTTTAATGATTTATTTTGTTATTAAATGAAACAGAACTTTACTTGTACCTCCATGGTAGTACCCATTTAAGATTTAATTGCCGCTGAGCATGACTGCACTACCGTTTGTTGACTATTGTAGCAGGAGCCCCGCGGGGTAATGAGGAGGATACAGTGATGACAGAGTGCAGTCTGCACGTAAGTCAAGCAGCATTGCGCGCGTGACCTTTCTTAGCAGCGCAGATAGGCTAAGCGTCATGTCACCACGGACAGCTACTGACGCTGAGTCATATCCTACACGCGCAACTGTACCTGTCAACGAAGCATAGTGACATGTGACATAAGTAAACAGAGAATAGTTCCCATCTCGACCGCCGGCAATCAATTCGTGAAAGGGTAATAAGAGATTCTCTCCTTGCGGAGAGTTTAAAAAAAATTACATCGCAGAGTATAGTTGTTCATGTATTGTTCCATTTTGGAGCATACGACACCGTAACCATTAGCCCCGCGTGCTTAGCTGTATGTGGAATCTGTCTAATGACCAGTGTTATTACAAGTGGGTGTACTCCACTTATGATTGCTACTTTGGAACGTGAAGTCCACAATGATGATAAGCTTAGTTATCTTTTGGAAACACAAGCTGGTTCATTCTGAAATGTTAGTTCACTGTTTACATGCATGCAAACTTGATTGACTGATATCCTCACTTATACTAGTTAAGGGAAAGTTACTCAAGGACGGGATCACTCAGGCATCCATTTCCAACTATTCATTTCGTATATTTCTAGCTCCCATTAAATTCATTACAGCACTCTTAATGCTGAGATTCTTCAAGTATTACTATTATTATTATTATTATTAAATAAGGTGCGCACAAATGTGCAAACATAAGATTTATACCCTATGTACAATGTTCGATACATTTAGATCTAGTCTTTGCTATAGTTGATGATTGGCTTAATCCTCTTGTGACATTTAGTTAGGTGGTATTTTTCACAATGTTCATTGCATAGTACGCATACACATGCATTGTTTGGTTCGTGAAATTTGTCATTTCTACATATCTTGTGGTGATAGCCGTGCACTGAAAGCCTGGTTAGCACCGATCGCAGTTCATGGTTCGCTTTTGCCCATCTCCTGTCAATCATGGCGTCTGTAGCGTAAAAGTCTTCGTTTTTTTTTGTTTCCTTAGCTCTATTAATTGAGATAGCCTACTTGCTTGGTGTGTGGCAGGAGCAGCTTGATTTTCAGGTCCTCTATATTTAAACGGTTCCCTTGCCAGTTCATATACCAGTCTGGACTGGGTCGTTCTCGCTACTCCAAGTGCTCTCTTCAAATATCTCGATTTGATTTTCTCAAGGTTGATAAGGTCCGTTAGGGTTAGTATTTCCCATAATAGTTCAATCCCGTATGTTATAACTGGAGATATTTTGGCATGAAATAGGGTAATGGCTGTTTGCAGTGAGAGTTTGGTGATGTTTTTGATTTCATACATTCCTCTGATGGCGGCAGCAGCTCTTTTTTGTATATGGACTATGAATGAGTTGCATGCGGTTTGGAGTGTAATCCCTAAGTATTTAAAGGTATAAACTTTTTTGATGTCGTTATCTCCGAGTTTTACCTCGTCATTTGTTGATAGTTTATCTCCTTTCCGAAATACCGTGTGGACCGTCTTACTGTAGTTAATGAACATTTCGTTTTCTTGTGCCCAAGTGTGTGGAGCATACAGGATGTCTTGTAGTTTCGATATGTTAGATGAACCCAGGGCCATAAGTAGTAGTTTTGTAAGAGTTCAAAACCCACCTCCACCTCCCCACCCCACAAGATGGCGGCGGTGCGATATCTCTCGAACGCATGGTTGGATTTTGACAAATGAGGTGTCATAGAACTCGGGCTGATACCCCCTTTCCAATGGACAACATAGTTCCACCCCAAAATAAAACCTACCCCTACTAGAGGGTGAAATTGTATTTTTTTTAGGAAATCTCTCTTTCCAAGTGTGACATGTGAGAGTTTGAATGCCAATATGGAATTAAACGTTGTTATACACAAGATACATGTATACGGTGGAAAGCCAATATGAATTAACATGCTTGTTTTTTGTTTTTAAGCATGCCCTCTCATGACTTTTGTAAGAGGGCGGTCTTTTTAAATAAAGGTTGTTCTACACAAGATACATGTACATGGTGGATAGCCAATATGAATTAACATGCTTGTTTTTTGTTGTTTTTGTTCATGCCCACTCATAGCTTTTGTAAGAGGGCGGGCTTTTTAAAAGATGGCGGCTGTAGTGTAATCTAACCTAACCCATCCTAACGGGTCATTGTGGACAAGTCCCTGTGGACGAGTCCTTGTTGACAGATCATTGTTGACGAGTCATTGTTGACGGGTCCTTGTTGACGAGTCCTTGTGGGCGAGTCCTTTTTGATGAGTCCCTTTAGACTGATCCCTTTGGACCGGTCCCTTTGGACTGGTCCCTACGGACTAGCCCATGCATTTATTTAAATTATGTCAAAAGGCCTAACTACATTTGCGTGTAAAGCAGTGTGTTGAACTGACGTTGTTCACCAGCCCTCACTACTATAATGTGATAACGATATGAAAGGAAAGTGACGAAATTCATGTGAATATACAAGGGATCTAACTTGGTGGATGGATGTGTTCTAACGAGTCATTTGTAGTTGAAAGAGAATAATACATGTTCTTAAGATGTTAAAACTGTGGAGATGGTACGTGCAGTAAGACGTCTTGTTATTTCCTGTGTCATATTACAGACATGGCAGAGAGCGCGCACATCTGTTGCTATGACTAACGCTGCAGTAATTTGAAACCGCAAGTGTTCATGAAGACAATGCAAAGTTAGCAGTTATTTGATATTACACAGGTGTTCCTTCCGGTGTCATGTTGCTGACATGGCAGAGAGCGCACACTGCTGTTGCTATGACTGACGCTGCAGTAATTTGAAACCCCAGGTGTTGATCAAGACAATGGGTGATGATCATGCAAAGTCAGCAGTAATTGGATACCACACAGGTGTTCCTAGTGTACTTTGGACTCTCAGCCGTATTGGGAAAAGGAATTGCAATGATCTGCAAAAATCTGCTGACACGAGCGATGAGAGTTTATATAAGAGAGATGGCATATATTTCCCTAATGTCAGTCTTTATTACTCTCTTTGAGTGAACAGAGCTCTCTTATTGCTCAAGAGTTGTAAAAAAAAGCCTTTTTGGTAGAAAATGATTAAATTATTTTGCAAGGTAAGTACTTATTATTAATGGATTGTAGTCTTTTACTACTAATTGATGTTGAAGTTAATGATTGGAATGTATTTACTGATTGATCCCACATGGTTGAAGTGCATGGAGAACAACAGGAATTGAAATCTGTAAAACCATCAACTAGCACGAAACCTTTAAATGAATGTGATGCTCAAAAGCGTTAACGTTCTCAACATTGTGAAAATAGTCATGCAACAAAAAGAAAGAACAATGGTGAACCTTTGATGACCCATTGTGATGTATGTAATATTGATATACCTTTATCAATCATTCAAGGGCATTTACGCAGTATTAATCATAAAAACAACGCTTGCCATGAAAAAAATTCTGGAAATATTCAACAAATTGGTAGTGCATTTAAAAGTCGAATAGCTAGTTACTGACTTTATAGTGAAGAAAAAACTCAAAGTATTGAATCATTTTTACAGAATGTTAAACCTAGTGTGTTTGGCTTAGTAGAAAATGTTTTAGTAGAGCATAAAACAATTAAAATGAATTTTGAACTTTTTGGACTCTATGTAAAAACTGGGAGTGAAAGTGAAATTATGGATATCAAATCCTATGATACAAAAAACATAATTGTTAGCGAATCAACTAATATTAGTGATATGTACCGAGACATTTCAAGTGCTATCATCGTGAAGAGTGAAAAGTTCCAGGAAAGGGAGTCAGGCTGAACGTTGGTTGAAGTACTTTATTTAGAAACCAACATGAATAAATATAACCCCCTTAGAGCATCATCATATATTGATTTACCTGTATGGATCAAACGAAAGAGAGCTGTTGTGAATGTTTTGAATAGTGATCAAGCATGTTTTGCGTGGGCTGTAATCTCAGCTCTCCATCCAGCAGTGGGGCATGTGGAGAGAATATCATCTTATCCTCACTATTCTTCAGTGTTGAATTTAAAAGAAATGGAATTTCCTATGGAGATAAAAGACATTCAAAGTTTGGAAGAGCTGAACAATGTAAGTATTAATGTTTATGAAATTGAAAATAAAAGAATAGTAGGTCCTCTATATTATACTCAGGAAAAAAGGATATTCATGTAAATTTACTATACATAACTAAAGGTGAAAATGCCCACTATTGTTGGATAAAACATTTAAGTAGACTTGTCAGTAGCCAGCTATCAAAATGCAATGGTAAAAAGTGGTTGTGTGATGGTTGTTTACTATATTTCAGAAAAGAGGATCAACTAACTCAACATCAAAAACGGGGTTGTAATCATGTTTGTACGGTATTACCTACTCCTAGAAATAACATTTTAAAATTTAAGGATTATGAGAAACAGCTTCGAGTACCATTTGGTATATATGCTGACTTCGAGGCTTTGCTAAAACCATTTAATAAATGTTCATCGAATCCAGCCCAACCTTTCACCAACACTACTCACATTCATGAACCTTTTAGCTTTGCATATTATATTAAATGTAGTTATGATGACTCTTTAAATAAGTTTGAGCTCTATAGAGGACCTGATGCACCTAAAGTTTTTATGGAAAGGCTTGAGAAAGATGCCATCCGTATATCCTCTATTTTAAATACGATCATTCCAATTGAACCACTAACTTCATCAGAGCACATGAATTTTGAAACTGAAACTAATTGTTTTATATGTGGTGAATGTTTATATACAGACAGGGTTCGCGATCATGACCATTTAACAGGAAAATATCATGGTGCTGCTCACCAAGAATGTAATTTAAATTATAGAGTAAGTAAATTCATTCCGGTCATTCTACATAACGATAGCAAATACGATAACCACTTTATCGTTAATGAATTTGGAGCTTCAGATGTGAAAAGTGATGTGATTGCAAATAATAAGGAACAATCCATATCGTTCACAAAATACATCAAAACTGTCAATAAAAAACTATAAAACTGCAATTTTTAGATTCATTCCGCTTTATGTCGAGTAGTCTTGATAAGCTGGCTATTAATTTAAAATCAGATCAGTTTCATGAAATTCAACGTGTCTTTCCTAAAGAAGATGATTTTAATTTGATTCGTCAAAAGGGTATATTCCCTTATGAATATATTACGTGTGTGGAACGTCTTGAGGAGTGTTCTTTACCACCGAAAGATGCATTTTACAGTTCCTTAAACACAAGTCATATCAGTGATCAGGAATATTTACATGCACAACGTGTATGGACACAGTCCGACATTCAAACTTTAGGAGAATTTTCAGACATATATTTGAAGACAGATGTGTTGTTATTAGCAGATGTTTTTGAAAATTTTCGGAATGTTTGTATGAAAACTTATGACCTTGTTTGTATGAAAACTTATGACCTTGATCCTTGTCAGTATTTCACTGCTCCTGTGTTAAGTTTCAGTTCAATGTTTAAAAAAACGAAAGTAAATTTTTAATTAATGACTGATATAGACATGATCAATTTTATAAAATCATCAATTCGAGGTGGATTAAGCCAATGTAGTGGACGGTACTCTAAAGCGAATAATAAATACATGCCTAGCTACAACCCTTGTGAAGAATCAAAGTATATTGTCTACCTCGATGCAAATAACCAATATGGTTGGGCTATGAGTCAATATCTACCACTGAAAGATTTTCGCTGGCCGACACAACCTGAAATTGATGTCTTACATGTTGACACTCTTAATGATAACGATGATAAAGGATATATTTTAGAGGTAAATCTTGAGTACCCTAAAGAGATACATGATGATCATAGTGATTTACCATTTTGTCCTGAGAATATGAAATCTCCATACATCACATCACGAACAAAAATTTTAATTGCAAATGCAATGATAAATGTAAATATGTAATACATAATCAAAACTTGAAACAGTGTCTACAGCATGGATTGAAATTAACTAAAATTCATCGCGTATTGCAATTTCATCAGTCAGCATGGCTCAAACCGTATATTGATCTAAACAATAATTTAAGAACACAGTCAACAAATGCTTCTGAAAAAGATTTTTATAAACTCATGAATAATAGTGTTTTTGGAAATACTATCGAGAATGTTGATAAACGAGTTGATGTAAAGCTGATAACAAAGTGGGAGAATGATGGTAAAAGGTATGGTGCGAGCAACTTAATAAGCAAGCCTAACTTTCATAGCTGTTCAATTATTCATGAGGATTTAGTTGTAATACAAATGAATCGTCTTAAAGTAACTTACAACAAACCCATATGTGTGGGTTACACCATTCTGGAATTGTCAAAACCACTTATGTATGAATTTCACTATGATTATGTAAAGAAAAACTATCTTGATAATGCTAAATTACTCTACACAGACACAGATTCTTTTATTTATGAGTTTAAAACTGATGATTTTTATGAGGATATCAAAACTGAGCTAAATAGTATTGATACAAGTGACTATCCCGAGGATAATATTTACCATTTACATCTAGTAAACAAAAAGGTTCTTGGGAAATTTAAGGATGAATGTGCTGGTGTTATTAAAGACACCTTTGTAGGCACAAAATCTGAATCATACAGCTATATGACAATTGATGATGTAGTAATAAAAAAAATAAAAGGAGTAAAGAAGAATGTTGTTAGTAAAGAGTTAGATATATGTGATTATAAGAATTGTATAGTCAGTAACCCACCTATATTATATAAGAAAATGTGTGTATTTAGAAGTAAAAATCATCAGCTGTATACTAATTTGGTGAACGAAGTTGCTTTAAGTAATGATGACAACTAACGATTCATTATACCCAGCTCATTTGATACTCTCGCTTGGGGAAACAGTCGCATTGACGACTATTAATTTACTTAAGTCTGATGTTCATTATATTGTATTATCATTTGTAGTAGTATGTTTATATTGTAATATATTTGTAAAAATTCTAAGTATAATGTATAATGTGAGGCTACTGTAGTTTAGTAAAAAAAAAGAACATAAGTAATTCATTTTAGTGTAAAATATTTTGCTTTTTATATTACGGAAAAGATTTTCCAAAATGTACAGAATGTGTGAACTAAACAAGGGGAATGTAAAAAATGTAAAGTGAAAATTGTAAATATCCATATGAGAAAAAATGAAATGGCTATCACCATTTTAAAATTAAAAGACATAGTGATTTCGTAAACCTTGTTTTTATTTCACAACAATAACAAAAATGTACAAAATGTGTGAACTAAACAAGGGGAATGTAAAAAAAGAAAAGTGGAAATTGTTAATATCCATGTGTGAAAAAATGAAATGGCTATCACCATTTTTAAAATTAAAAGATATAGTGATCTGGTGAACCTTATTTTTATTTCACAACAAAAAATGTACAGAATGTGTGAACTAAACAAGGGGAATGTAAAAAGTGTAAAGTGGAAATTGTAAATATCCATGTGTGAAAAAAATATTAAGAAATGGCTATCACCATTTTTTAAAATAAAAGACATTGTGATCTGGTAAACCTTGTTTTTATTTCACAACAAATAGGGATTTACAAAATAGAATACAAAGAAATACCAATTCCTCAATCCATTTCATTGTTCATGTCCACTCATCATTAACTTTCCTTTTATAGCCAACCTCTTTCCCACTGAGGCATTATAGGATGTCAAACGTTGTTTAGCTCTTTTCAACGATACTTTATCCGCCACACGTCTTAAAGCAGAATGACTATGACGATAAGAAAGGTCGTGTTCTTTACATGCTTGATCCAAAGAATTAATCCATATTCACTTAGCATAGGGTCTTGCGTCCATGATTTTGGTACATGTTGCCAGATTTCTTTCACGGTATTGACTGTTACATAATAAATGAACAACTTGGAGAATACTAATAATTCTTCTTTGGTAAAACTATCTGCATATCGAGGGCAGATAACCTTGTAGTTCCACCCTTAAAACAACAACACTACCTCTTGCATAGTCTGTGATGTTGATGGCTCCTGAGACGTGGAAGATGGATTAAACATAACTTTTACAACAAGTTGCTTAATAAACAATGCTCAATCTTGAGTCACAGTATTTCTTTTCATAAAACGTGATAGGAAAACACTATTGATTATCATCCAGCATTAGAGTTCTATATGAAATAGATAAGAAAAGGGCCATACTATACTTTTATATAGGTAATAAACGGGTCATACTATACTCTCAACTACCCTAGTTTCAACTACGTTTCAAGGTCACTCTCTCGAACATTGTCGGAGACTATCGATAAACACCTATGTTCACACGGCACACTCTTGCGGCTCGCGCGGGCATGAATCATTCAAGATGATGGATGTTAATGGCTTACGTGGATGGTATAGGTTGGTGGCTTATGGCGGTGGTTTATGGTGGCTTTTGTTGGTGGCTTACGGTGGTGGCTTATGGTGGCTTATGTTGGTGGCTTACGGTGGTGGCTTATGGGGTGGCTTATGGTGGCTTATGTTGGTGGCTTACGGTGGTGGCTTATGGCGGTGGTTTATGGTGGCTGATGTTGGTGGCTTACGGTGGTGGCTTATGGTGGCTTATGTTGGTGGCTTTCGATGGTGGCTAATGGTGGCTTATGTTGGTGGCTTACGGTGTTGGCTTATGGTGGTATTACAGGCTCGCCAAGTAGGGCACCTGTGGCCGGCTTTTTTTACGGGCCCCGGAGGACGGGTCCTTGTTGACGGGTCCCTGTGGGCGGGTCTCTTTGACATAATTTGGATAAAATGCATGGGCCAGTCCATAAGGATCAGTTCAAAGGACCCGCCCACAGGGACCCGTCATCAAGGACCCGTACTCCGGGGCCCGTAAAAAAGCCGGCCACAGGTGGGGCTACTTGGCGAGCCTGTAATACCACCATAAGCCACCACCTTAAGCCACCAACATAAGCCACCATAAGCCACCGCCATAAGCCACCACCGTAAGCCACCAACATAAGCCACCATAAGCCACCCCCGTAAGCCACCAACAAAAGCCACCATAAACCACCGCCATAAGCCACCAACCTAAGCCATCCACGTAAGCCATTAACATCCATCATCCTGAATGATTCATGCCCGCGCGCGCCGCAAGAGTGTGCCGTGTGAACATAGGTGTTTATCGATAGTCTCCGACAATGTTCGAGAGAGTGACCTTGAAACGTAGTTGAAACTAGGGTAGTTGAGAGTATAGTATGACCCGTTTATTACCTATATAAAAGTATAGTATGGCCCTTTTCTTATCTATTTCATATAGAACTCTAATGCTGGATGATAATCAATAGTGTTTTCCTATCACGTTTTATGAAAAGAAATACTGTGACTCAAGATTGAGCATTGTTTATTAAGCAACTTGTTGTAAAAGTTATGTTTAATCCATCTTCCACGTCTCAGGAGCCATCAACATCACAGACTATGCAAGAGGTAGTGTTGTTGTTTTAAGGGTGGAACTACAAGGTTATCTGCCCTCGATATGCAGATAGTTTTACCAAAGAAGAATTATTAGTATTCTCCAAGTTGTTCATTTATTATGTAACAGTCAATACCGTGAAAGAAATCTGGCAACATGTACCAAAATCATGGAAGCAAAACCCTATGCTAAGTGAATATCGATTAATTCTTTGGATCAAGCATGTAAACAACACGACCTTTCTTATCGTCATAGTCATTCTGCTTTAAGACGTGTGGCGGATAAAGTATTGTTGAAAAGAGCTAAACAACGTTTGACATCCTATAATGCTCAGTGGGAAAGAGGTTGGCTATACAAAAAAGTTAATGATGAGTGGACATGAACAATGAAAAGGATTGAGGAATTGGTATTTCTTTGTATTCTATTTTGTAAATCCCTATTTGTTGTGAAATAAAAACAAGGTTTACCAGATCACAATGCCTTTTATTTTTAAAAATGGTGATAGCCATTTTTTTTCACACATGGATATTTACAATTTCCACTTTACATTTTTTACATTCCCCTTGTTTAGTTCACACATTCTGTACATTTTTTGTTGTGAAATAAAAATAAGGTTCACCTGATCACTATATCTTTTAATTTTAAAAATGGTGATAGCCATTTCATTTTTTCACACATGGATATTTACAATTTCCACTTTTCATTTTTTACATTCCCCTTGTTTATTTCACACATTTTGTACATTTTTGTTATTGTTGTGAAATAAAAACAAGGTTTTCCAAATCACTATGTCTTTTAATTTTAAAATGGTGATAGCCATTTCATTTTTTCACATATGGATATTTACAATTTCCACTTTACATTTTTTAAATTCCCCTTGTTTAGTTCACACATTCTGTACATTTTTGAAAATCTTTTCCGTAATATAAAAAGCAAAACATTTTACACTAAAATATATTACTTATGTTCTTTTTTACTAAACTACAGTAGCCTCACATTCTACATTATACTTAGAATTTTTACAAATATATTACAATATAAACATACTACTACAAATGATAATACAATATAATGAACATCAGACTTAAGTAAATTAATAGTCGTCAATGCGACTGTTTCCCCAAGCGAGAGTATCAAATGAGCTGGGTATAATGAATCGTTTGTTGTCTTCATTACTTAAAGCAAATTTGTTCATCAAATTAGTATACAGCTGATGATTTTTACTTCTAAATACACACATTTTCTTATATAATATAGGTGGGTTACTGACTATACAATTCTTATAATCACATATATCTAACTCTTTACTAACAACATTCTTCTTTATTCCTTTTAATTTTTTTATTACTACACCATCAATTGTCATATAGCTGTATGATTTAGATTTTGTGCCTACAAAGGTGTCTATAATAACACCAGCACATTCATCCTTAAATTTCCCAAGAACCTTTTTTGTTTACTAGAGGTAAATGGTAAATATTATCCTCGGGATAGTCACTTGTATCAAACCTATTTAGCTCAGTTTTGATATCCTCATAAAAATCATCAGTTTTAAACTCATAAATAAAAGAATCTGTGTCTGTGTAGAGTAATTTAGCATTATCAAGATAGTTTTTCTTTACAAAATCATAGTGAAATTCATACATAAGTGGTTTTGACAATTCCAGAATGGTGTAACCCACATATATGGGTTTGTTGTAAGTTACTTTAAGACGTTTCATTTGTATTACAACTAAATCCTCATGAATAATTGAACAGCTATGAAAGTTAGGCTTGCTTATTAAGTTCCTCGCACCATACCTTTTACCATCATTCTCCCACTTTGTTATCAGCTTTACATCAACTCGTATATCAACATTCTCCATAGTCTTTCCAAAAACACTATTATTCATGAGTTAATAAAAATCTTTTTCAAAAGTATTTGTTGACTGTGTTCTTAAATTATTGTTTAGATCAATATACGGTTTGAGCCATGCTGACTGATGAAATTGAAAAACGCGATGAATTTTAGTTAATTTCAATCCATGCTGTAGACACTGTTTCAAGTTTTGATAATGTATTACATATTTACATTTATCATTTACATTAGCAATTAGCATTTTTGTTCGTGATGTGATGTATGGAGATTTCATATTCTCAGGACAAAATGGTAAATAATTATGATCATCATATATCTCTTTAAGATACTCAAGATTTACCTCTAAAATATATCCTTTATCATCGTTATCATTAAGAGTGTCAACATGTAAGACATCAATTTCAGGTTGTGTCGGCCAGCGAAAATCTTTCAGTGGTATATATTGACTCATTGCCCAACCATATTGGTTATTTGCATCGAGGTAGACAATATACTTTGACTCTTCACAAGGGTTGTAGCTAGGCATGTATTTATTATTCGCTTTAGAGTACCGTCCACTACATTGGCTTAATCCACCTCGAATTGATGATTTTATAAAATTAATCTGTCTATATCAGTCATTAATTCTAAATTTATTTCGTTTTTTTCAACATTGAACTGAAACTTAACCCAGGAGCAGTGAAATACTGACAAGGATCAAGGTCATAAGTTTTCATACAAACATTCCGAAAATGTTCAAAAACATCTGCTAATAACAACACATCTGTCTTCAAATATATGTCTGAAAATTCTCCTAAAGTTTGAATGTCGAACTGTGTCCATACACGTTGTGCATGTAAATATTCCTGATCACTGATATGACTTGTGTGTAAGGAACTGTAAAATGCATCTTTCGGTGGTAAAGAACACTCCTCAAGACGTTCCACACACGTAATATATTCATAAGGGAATATACCCTTTTGACGAATCAAATTAAAATCATCTTCTTTAGGAAAGACACGTTGAATTTCATGAAACTGATCTGATTTTAAATTAATAGCCAGCTTATCAAGACTACTCGACATAAAGCGGAATGAATCTAAAAATCGCAGTTTTATAGTTTTTATTGACAGTTTTGATGTATTTTGTGAACGATATGGATTGTTCCTTATTATTTGCAATCACATCACTTTTCACATCTGAAGCTCCAAATTCATTAACGATAAAGTGGTTATCGTATTTGCTATCGTTATGTAGAATGACCGGAATGAATTTACTTACTCTATAATTTAAATTACATTCTTGGTGAGCAGCACCATGATATTTTCCTGTTAAATGGTCATGATCGCGAACCCTGTCTGTAAATAAACATTCACCACATATAAAACAATTAGTTTCAGTTTCAAAATTCATGTGCTCTGATGAAGTTAGTGGTTCAATTGGAATGATCGTATTTAAAATAGAGGATATACGGATGGCATCTTTCTCAAGCCTTTCCATAAAAACTTTAGGTGCATCAGGTCCTCTATAGAGCTCAAACTTATTTAAAGAGTCATCATAACTACATTTAATATAATATGCAAAGCTAAAAGGTTCATGAATGTGAGTAGTGTTGGTGAAAGGTTGGGCTGGATTTGATGAACATGTATTAAATGGTTTTAGCAAAGCCTGGAAGTCAGCATATATAACAAATGGTACTCGAAGCTGTTTCTCATAATCCTTAAATTTTAAAATGTTATATCTAAGAGTAGGTAATACCGTACAAACATGATTACAACCACTTTTTTGATTGTGAGTTAGTTGATCCTCTTTTCTGAAATATAGTAAACAACCATCACACAACCACTTTTTACTATTGCATTTTGATAGCTGGCTACTGACAAGTCTACTTAAATGTTTTATCCAAAAATAGTGGGCATTTTCACTTTTAGTTATGTATAGAAAATTTACATGAATATCCTTTTTTTCCTGAGTATAATATAGAGGACCTACTATTCTCTTATTTTCAATTTCATAAACATTAATACTTACATTGTTCAGCTCTTCAAAACGTTGAATGTCTTTTATCTCCATAGGAAATTCCATTTCTTTTAAATTCAACACTGAAGAATAGTGAGGATAAGATGATATTCTTTCCACATGCCCCACTGCTGGATGGAGAGCTGAGGTTACAGCCCACGCAAAACACGCTTGATCACTATTCAAAACATTCACAACAGCTCTTTTTCGTTTGATCCATACAGGTAAATCAATATATCATGATGCTCTAAGGGGGTTATATTTATTCATGTTGGTTTCTAAATAAAGTACTTCAACCAACGCCCAGCCAGACTCCCTTTCCTGGAACTCTTCACCCTTCAGGATGATAGCACTTGAAATGTCTCGGTACATATCACTAATATTAGTTGATTCGCTATCAATTATGTTTTTTGTATTAAAGGATTTGATATCCATAATTTCATCTTCACTCCCAGTTTTTACATAGATTCCAAAAAGTTCAAAATTCATTTTAATTGTTTTATGCTCTACTAAAACATTTTCTACTAAGCCAAACACACTAGGTTTAACATTCTGTAAAAATGATTCAATACTTTGAGTTTTTTCTTCACTATAAAGTCAGTAACTAGCTATTCGACTTTTAAATGCACTACCAATTTGTTGAATATTTCCAGAATTTTTTCATGGCAAGCGTTGTTTTTATGATTAATACTGCGTAAATGCCCTTGAATGATTGATAAAGGTATATCAATATTACATACATCTCAATGGGTTATCAAAGGTTCACCATTGTTCTTTCTTTTTGTTGCATGACTATTTTCACAATCTTGAGAACGTTTACGCTTTTGAGCATCACATTCATTTAAAGGTTTCGTGCTAGTTGATGGTTTTACAGATTTCAATTCCTGTTGTTCTCCATGCACTTCAACCATGTGGGATTGATATCGCTTTACAGCAGAAAAACCAAGTTCGTAAACTGAACACGAAAATGGTGCTGATCTAACATGCATTAAATTTACATGACGTGCAAGATTATCTTGTCTGTTGAATGTGGTAGCACAATGACTGCACACAAACCTTTTAATGTCATGTTTACCATTTACATGTCGTTGAAGGCTGTCAGGTCTTGAGAACTGTTTCTTACATTCACCACACTTGAACATGATGCTCACTTTCGAAATTACCTATAAAAGAAAGAAATCATAAATGTTAATAAATGATAAAACAAAGTAAAATATAAATAGTTTAATTACATTCCAGTCAATGGTTATAGCAGGGTATTTAAATCGATCATCTGTGAACTCCTAGCAAGTCTAACTTCATGTAGTTCTAACTGGGGGTTACTATATAGCACTGTCACTGACTCATAGCGGTGAACATTGGAACTTGATAGAGTGGTAGAAACCAGTGATCGCCAGTTAAGTGAGCTAAGTGTGACGTCATAGCCAGTTTTAAAACAATTCTTAACTTGTAGAACATGTCACGTGATAAAAAATAGCGATCGCCAGTTAAGTGAGCTAAGTGTGACGTCATAGCCAGTCTTAAAAGAAGTCTAAACTTGTAGAACATGTCACGTGATAGAAACCAGCAGCCACCAGTTAAGTGAGTTAAGTGTGACGTCATAGTCAGTCATAAAGCAAGTCTAAACTTGTAAAACATTTCACGTGACAAGGTTAAGATATGTAAAGTTAGGTTATGTTAGGTGAACTGAGGTTAAGTCTTTAAATATTCCCTCTGTCACTGACACCTAGCAATAAACATTCAGACTTAATAGAGCGGTAATCAAAATCTAACCTACAAAATTTGCTTTACACACCATGGTCAAGTAGTTCCAAATTTTGACTGCCAAATATACCATTTTCACTAACATGTAGTGGTGAACATTGGAAAATATCACTCTAACTGTTTAAAAGTTATTAGAGGGGGCACTTACCTTTTTATAATTTATCAACTGCTGTCATTGAATGAACAGATTGTAGGAATCTGGTAACCTACAGGAACCCAATTATCTGTAAACAAATCAATCAATCAATCAATAAATACATTCCAATCAATAACTTCAACATCAATTAGTAATAAAATACTACAATCCATTAATAATAAGTACTTACCTTGCAAAATAATTTAATGATTTTCTACCAAAAAGGCTTTATTTACAACTCTTGAGCAGTGATAGAGCACTGTTCACTCAAAGGGAGTAATAAAGACTGACAGTAGGGAAATATATGACTCCTCTCTTATGTAAACTCTCATCGCTCGGGGTCAGCAGTTTTTTGCAGATCATTGCAATTCCTTTTCCCAATACGGCTGAGAGTCCAAAGTACATTAGGAACACCTGTGTGGTATCCAATTACTGCGGACATTGCATGATCATCACCCATTGTCTTCATGAACACTTGAGGTTTCAAATTACTGCAGCGTTAGTCATAGCAACAGATCTGCGCGCTCTCTGCCATGTCTGTAATATGACACAGGAAATAAAAAGACGTCTTACTGCACGTACCATCTCCACAGTTTTAACATCGTAAGAACATGTATTATTCTCTTTCAACTACAAATGACTCGTTAGAACACATCCATCCACCAAGTTAGATCCCTTGTATATTCACATGAATTTCGTCACTTTCCTTTCATATCGTTATCACATTATATTAGTGGGGGTTGGTGAACAACGTCAGTTCAACACACTGCTTTACACGCAAATGTAGTTAGGCCCTTTGACATAATTTAAATAAATGCATGGGCTAGTCCGTAGGGACCAGTCCAAAGAGACCGGTCCAAAGGGATCAGTCCAAAGGGACTCATCAACAAGGACTCGCCCACAAGGACTCGTCAATAAGGACCCGTCAACAATGACTCGTCAACAATGACCTGTCAACAAGGACTTGTCCAGAATGACCCGTTAGGTTGGGTTAGGTTAGGTTACATTACAGCCGCCATCTTTTAGAAAGCCCGCCCTCTTACAAAAGCTATGAGTGGGCATGAATAAAAACAACAAAAAACGAGCATGATAATTCATATTGGCTATCCACCATATACATGTCTGTTGTATAGAACAACCTTTATTTAAAAAGCCCGCCCTCTTACAAAAGCCATGACTGGGCATGCTTAAAAACAAAAAACAAGCATGTTAATTCATATTGGCTTTCCACCGTATACATGTCTCTTGTGTAGAACAACGTTTAATTCCATATTAGCATTCAAACTCTCACATGTCACACTTGGAAAGAGAGATTTTCTAAAATAATTACAATTTCACTTACAATCAGCCCGAGTTCAATGACATTTGTCAAAATCCAACCATGTGTTCCAGAGATATCGCAGCGCCGCCATCTTGTGAGGTGGGGAGGTGGAGGTGGGTTTTGAACTCTTACAAATCCACTACTGCCATATAATCTGCGTAGTATAAACTCTTTCTCATAATAGCTTTGTTCAGCAAATTTTATTACTAACATAGATTTGAGCCAAGCGTGCCATCATTTTTTGTTAGATGAAACGTCCCTATAACTGCTTTACTGACTGATCGCAATCCTTATGGATTCATGGAATCCCATTTGGCCTCTATACGGGTGTTGCGTTATTTACTGTTAGTTGGATAATTTTGTCGGTTATCAAGTATTATTCTTCTTTCCTTCCCCAATTATTTGTGCCACTCGGGTCATTATGTCATCCATCACCACAATGAAAATTAGGGGATCGCCTGTAGGGGCGAAGTACAGTGGGGACTTCGTGTGCCCCGGGACCGTTACGGTAGCTGTGAAGGTCCTACTGGAACCCTGAAAAGTGACGGCTAACGGGGCGCTGGTGAAGCTACGATAGGCCCAGCAAGCCAGTACTGGATGAAACCAAACGCTTTCAAAAATGGAACGAGCCTCGGACATGATGGATTTAATAGACGACGACACGGCTGTACACACGGACTAAGATTTGGAACTTTAAACCTAAGAACGCTGACGGGGAAGGTGGAGGAGATAGTGGATATGTTGGAAAGAAGGAAGTTGGATTTATTGGGATTGGCAGAAACAAAGTGGAAAAGGGAAGGAAGGAGAGAACTGAGAAAAGGCTATAGACTATACTGGAGTGGGAACGAAGAGGGAAAGAGGAATGGAGTGGGAGTAGTAGTACGAGATGGTTTAAAAGAAGAAGTGAGGAGAATAAGTGATAGGATGATGAAAGTGAAAGTAGCACTGAGGGGAGAGACCGTAGAACTAGTGCAAGTGTCTGCTCCACAAGTAGGCTGCGCCTCTGAAGAGAAGGATGAGTTTGAAGAGGAATTGCAGAAGCAGCTGGTAGGAAGAAATATGATTGTTATGGGGGATTTCAATGCCCATGTAGGAAGAGAAAGACAAGGATATGAGAGTGTTCTAGGACCAGAGGGTTTGGGCGGAAGAAATGGGGAAGGAAAGAGACTGTTGGACTTCTGCCAGAGGAACAGCCTGCTAGTTGGGAACTCCTGGTTTAAGAAAAGAGAGAGCCACACAATCACATGGTACAGTGATGACTTGACCAGGAAGTCGGTGGTCGACTATATAATGTATGAGAAAGAACTAAATAAGAACATCACGGACATCAAGGTTATACCATCGGAGAACCTGGATAGCGACCATCGATTGCTGGTAATGAACCTGAGAGGGAGTAAGGAGAAGAATGGGGCTGAGAACCAGGAAAGACGTATAAGGATATGGAAACTGAAAGAAGGGGATAGAAGGGTCGAGTACCTCAAAATGGTAAAGGAAGAAATTCCAACAGATGAAGAAAGAGGGGTGGAAGAAGAATGGGCTAGATTTAAGAAGACACTAGTAGGTGCAGCAGAAGCAGTATGTGGGAGGACAAGTAGTAAGAAGAGGTGGAAGGAAACACCATGGTGGAATGAGAAGACAAAACATATAGTAAGGGAAAAGAATAGAGCCTTTAGGAGGTGGTATCAAAATAGGACGGTAGAGACAAGGGAAGAGTACCAGGAAAGAAAGAAGGAGGCGAAGAGAGTAGTGGCAGATGAGAGAAGAAAGTGGATGGAAGAGTGGACAAAGATGTTGAAGGAGGATAGTGAAGGTACAAAAAAGGTCCTGTATGGGATGGTAAAAAATAAGAGGCGGAAGGATCCTACGGATTATGTTAGAATGGTGAACAAAAGGGGACAAGAGATAGAAAATAGGGAAGAACTGAAGAAAATGTGAAAAGAATGTTTTGAAGTACTTCTGAACCCAAATGGAAAAGATTGTGAGCTGGAAGAAATCGGGGAAGAGGAAGATGAACTGCAAACAGAAGAGGACTTAACATGGAAAGAAGTGGAAGATGCAGTGAACAAGATGAAAGGAGGGAAGGCACCGGGTGTGGATGAGTTGAGTGTGGAGATGGTAAGAGCAGCAGGAGAGTTGGGGATACAGTGGTTGTACCGAGTGATGAGGACAGCATGGAAGGAAAGGAAGACACCAGAGGACTGAAAAAAAAGGAATAATTGCCCCGATCTTCAAGAAAGGTTGTAGAACAGATTGCAGAAACTATCGGGCAATAACACTGATGAGTCATTTTGCAAAGATCTTCGAGAAAGTTTTGGAAAAGAGAATTAGGACAAGGATAGAAGGAGGGATGAGGGAAGAACAACATGGCTTCAGAGCAGGAAGGTCCACAGTGGATTTGATTTTTGCTGTAAGGCAGTTACAAGAACAGCACTATGAGTATGGAACAGATCTACTCATGGCCTTCCTGGACATTGAGGAAGCATATGACAGTGTATGCAGAAACAAAGTATGGAAGTCCCTGGAGGATAGAGGAGTAGAGAAATGGACTATAAAGAGGATAAAGGAGATGTACAAGGGAAGCGTGAGCTGTGTGAAAGTGGGAGGAGAGAGATCAGACTGGTTGGAACAGAGAAACGGCCTGAAACAAGGAAGTGCACTGTCACCGTTACTTTTCATTGTGGTGATGGATGACATAATGACCCGAGTGGCACAAATAATTGGGGAAGGAAAGATGAAACCCATGGTGTTTGCAGATGATTTGATGATTTGGGGAAACAAGGAGGAGGAGGTACAGGAACAGTTGGACGTGTGGGAAGGAATAATACAAGGATATGGGATGAAATTTAGCATAAATAAGAGTGAGATGGTGATCACAACAAGGAGGAAGGAAAGAACCACAACGGGAATAACAATTGGTGGGGAACAGCTGAGGAATGTGGAGAGTCTCAAGTATCTGGGAAGCCTGATACAAGATAATGGAAGAAACGATAGAGAAATAAATGAGTGGGGGAGGCAGGCAGAAGCATTTCGGAGGAGTGTGAGAAGCATGTTATGGAGCAAGGATGTCCCTCAGAACAGCAAAAAGATCATGTATCGGACGTACTATGTCCCTATCCTGACGTATGCCTCGGAGACCTGGGTTATGAAAGGAAGGGAGAAGATCAAAATACAGGCCAGTGAGATGAGGTTCTTGAGAAGCAGTATTGGAGCTACAAAGATGGACTGAATAAGAAATGAGAGGACCAGAGAATTAATGAAGGAGGAACCATTACAGGATGGTATAGAGAAATCTAGACTTAGATGGTATGGACATGTAAAACGAATGGAGGAGAAGAGGATACCCAAGAGAGTGGTGTATTCTTGGAATACACGGTAAGATAGAGTATTCTTTTTAATGCTCTTTGCTTGTTCATTTCATCCTTTTTCTCAAACACCAACAGTGATCTCCTAGTTTCTCTTTGGTGGTCATGTCTCTTATGTCATTGTGAGTCTGTTCTAGATATATATCTTCCATGACCCACCTAGCGTCATCTAGCAGCGAATCTCTGAAGCTCCTCAATTCTTCCTGGTGCAAGAGGACTTCCTTTTCCATCTGGCCACCAGATCTCGTTGCCATCGCCAGCTATTATCTCTGTGATCAAGAGAACTTCGTCTACTCTTTCACCCACCAGGCTGTGCTAGTATCGCCTGCTATCAACTCTTTGAAGACCATTTCCTCAAGAGAATTTAAGTTTACAATATTGGTCATGCTTATATGTATTCCTTTTGTCTCCTACCCCCACTTTTTTCCCTTCCTTGGACCCTCCGCGCTTCGCTGAGTGGGTCTCACTTGTAAGTCGGCAGTTGACTCGGTCAGTCAAGGCTCAACTAGAGCCAGTCTCCTCAAACCAAGAGGCACTCTCTAAATTCTACGCCATGTTGGCACATTAAGTATCCGTCAAAGGGAACTTCATCTTCGACATGCAACCAAGATAAGTACAGACTTAAGGTTTTAACCTCATCTTCATCAGTTTTATTATCTACATGCTTTCATTGATCATTTTATAGACAGCGTGAGATTACTTATTTGGGGCGGTAATCATTCTTCGCGGGATTTGCCATGTTGGGCTTTTGTCTGTCTAAGCCAACCTTAATAAAAAGTAGCTTTTCTTTAGCTATTTAAATGAGAAATCTTCCCACCACGTGGGATATTATCTAATACCCGCTGTCCATAAAATATTAAGCTCGTTCCACCGCTGGATTAACTTTGGCTCCATTCGTCTATTAGGATCGTTCTGGAACCTTCCAGATCCTGTACTTTATCTACAAGTCTTGCCGTCATGTATTTTTCACTCACTTGTGAGAATACTATTGAAAATTGAAGAATCTTCCTTCGGAATTAAAGCTCAATAGCTAATTTTCTTCCACCGTTGGAATGTTCTATGGCGCATTTAATTGTAATCCACAACTTTCTCAAGCAATAGACTCTCGCCTACCTAGTGCAACCAGTTATTTTTCATCATTGCAATAACTTTCTTTCCCATAAACTTTCGTGTTACTACAGTGAACTTTCCATCCAATCAACAAACTATAGTGATAACTAGTGCTTGTTCAACATTTCTACCGCGTCGCGATCGTCCGATCACCATAAATAAGGCCATGAATATTTATCCTAAATCCCAATTGATCTCTCCTAAACCTTCTACTAACAAACCATATTAATAAAATTGTAAATCTAGATCATTTTCAATGAGGTGTCACTCTAACGAAGTGTCCTTCCATCTTGCTTGTTTATCATCAATTAATTTCTGAATAACCACGTGTTTCATACACGGTTCAAGCTTACATTGTTTCTCCCTTATAATCAGGGAATACAATTCTTTCAACTCAGGAGTGAGTTATTTCAAGGTTTCACGAAAGGGAAACTTGCCCCATTAGTCTCGTGATTCCTAATTAAACATAGGAGGTCTATAACCTTCCTTTTGACTTTCTCTTCAGGTTTCACAGTAAGTGACCTGCCCTCTCTTGTATAATTGTAATAAAAGTAATTCTGCACAAATATAAGAAGTTATAGGAACTTCTATCTTCATGTTTTTCTTATTGTTATTTTCGAAGTGGTTACTTTCTCTAGAATGTTTTCTCAGAAATTTCTTATAGTACACACCTTGTACTCTATTTATTGTTAAACTTTAATCACCTTAATTGTCTTTAAATTTTGAATTTTTATCTTCGCTATTTTAAATGCTTGCTAGGATTTTATAAAGGTTTGAAACCTAATAAATTGCTAATTGCCTGGAGCAAACTTTAAATGTTAGGAGGTCTGCGACCCCAAATTGTTACTAAAAATTGAAACTATATACTTGTCAAATTTATTAGACTTTTTTGCATTGTTAAATAAACTTAAACTTTCTTTCTTTGACTCATCATTTCTCTGGTACAACAGTTAGGCAAGATCCTGTCTTCCTTGACTCTTCCTAAGTTCATGCCATCGTTAATACAGAATAAATCTGTTACCCTTCCCCATTGTAGTCTTATGCATGCTTGAGAGGGAATACGCTAAAGCAATTCTCTGGCAAACCGCCCAAGTCCTAGCTGCGTTTCCCGTCAGCTTCGACCAGGTCCCTACTCACTTTAGGTATCAGAGAACGGATTTGCAGTGGCAACCGCCTCTAAGTGCATTTAAAGTTAAATGTATAAATTTTGTGGGACTCTCATCCTATTTCTCTATCCTTTTTCTCCAGTCCGAAACCCGCCTCCTTTTCTTTATCATCTTCCCTTGGTGGTTAGGTTATTCCTCAGCCAATAATCTACTCAAAATTTGGTACCAGAACCCGGGAGAGTCCATTTTCTATTTCTATTCTTTTTTAAAACGTCATTTGACAATACCTTGCAAATTATTAATATCTGCTTTGAATCTTTCAGCTATAACTACATCGTGCAAAGCCTGTGAAGGGGAAAGAGGCCGCTCCTGTCTCCTTTGGTGTGTCCCGTTCTTTCTACTTATTCTCTGCTGCCAGCCTGACAGCATTTTCAAGGTTCCACAGTCTCGTGAGTTACACTTTGATCTATTTTCTTTGTCATGGCTCCTACTGAAAAGGATGAAACTCTCATTGCCAGACGTTCTTCCTATAAAGGGCAACTCACCAGATTCAGAAATTTCATCAACAAAATAAATCCCGCCGAGTGTGATTTAGACATCTTGACACAACGCCTTAAGTTGTACGAACGGTCCTATGATTATTACGATCAAATTCAAACCGAGATTGAATCCGCTTGCCCAGAACTTCAATCGGATCGGGACGAGGTCGAACCCTTGTACTTTGAAGGGATTGCCAAGGCCCACCAACTGATCCGCAGTATCTCAGAACCGGACACTAGGGTCATCAATCCGGCCCAGTTCGCACCCGCTTCAGTTCACAAGGATAAACCGAAACCGTTACTTCCAAAGATAAGCCTACCTCACTTCTCAGGCCAGGAAGGTGAATTGTATTCTTTTTATGAACTTTACTGCTCCCTAATTCATGAAAATACTGACATTCTCGACATTCATAAATTCTACTTCTTGCGTACGTCCTTGGAAGGCGAGGCCTTGGCCTTGGTGGAGTCACTGCCTTTAAGCGCAGATAACTACTTCATCGCCTTTAATCTCCTTAAAGAGAGATATGGCAATTCACGTTTGAGTGTTGCTCGCCACATCCGCTGTCTGTTCAACCTGCCAGTCGTCAAACCTAATGACGTCACCTCTGTAAGAGACCTGTTAGACTCTATTAAATTGCACGTGAGAGCGTTATATCAACTCAAACAACCAGTCCAAATGTGGGACACTATTCTTATTCATCTGGCTACATCAAGATTCGATTTTTCGACATTAAAGGCTTGGGAGATCGAACTCACTCGCAACGAGGAACATTCGTTTGAACACCTCATCTCGTTTCTCAACAGCCGGTGCCAAGTCCTTACAGCGCTCTCATTTCAGTGCGAAAATGTCGAAACGAGTCATAAGTGTCACAATTTTGAGAAAAAACTTGTCTCTTAAAAATGGTCATCAACCCCCATCTGTCGAGAACAAGCAAACTCGTTCTGCTTCTGTCAACCATCCAAGAGAACATATCAGGCCGCTCAACAAATCTTTAAAATGCATGCTCTGCAAAAAGTTGCACATTTTGTACTTGTGCAAATCCTTTAAAGAATTGTCTGTCGAAGACGTAAGGAAGTTTGTCTTCAATAGTAAACATTGCTTCAACTGCTTGTCACCTAAGCATTCTTCTCCAAACTGCACGTCATCCAACCTCTGTTTTCATTGTAAAAAACCGCACCATTCTTTATTGCACGTTCATGATAAATCGAGGTCACCAGCACCCGCTTCTTCAAACTCCATGCAGAGCAGCTCCGAACAAACTAATGCTTCTTCCTGCATTTCTAACGCCGAAACTTCTCACAGTGCGCAAGTCCTTTTGTCCACTGTGCAATTCGACATCCAAGATAAATTTGGAAATTGGTTTCGAACCCGCGGTCTTCTCGATTCCGCTTCAACTCACAACTTTGTTTCGCAATCGTTAATTAAAAAACTAGGTCTTTCGTCATCGCCTACTCCCATCAATGTATCCGGCATTGACAATTTGAAAACTCAAGCCTTGCAGTCTTCAAAATTGAAAATCAGAGACATTTGTCAAAGAAACACCAATCTTAACTTAAACTGTCTCATTCTTACCAGTATTGGCAAGGACACTCCTAGCAGCTCTATTAATACTTCCGGTTTAAAGATTCCTTCGCACTTAAGGTTAGCTGATCCTCAGTTTAATGCTCAAGGTCCCATTGAGATACTTTTCAGTGCCAATGTTTTCTGGAATTGCCTTCGTAAACAGGTTCGCAAGTTATCCTCAAACGTGGTCGCCAGAGACACCGATTTTGGTTGGGTTATTACTGGTGAAATCCAACATCCCAGTCTTCAAACCAAATCGCAATGTCATTTCGTTACTGCTGATATAAATCCCCTTTCTGAAAAAGAGAACACCTATGTTTTCGATCTCGATACTTTTGAAAAACACTTGCCGAAACGATGTCTCATCGTGAACAACTACGCCACCTTTGTAAGTTGTTTAAATGATTTTGCCTTCTTCCCGCACAAGATGGCAATTCAAGTTCGCCTCGCCTTGTGTTACTTCGTTTACCTTCACATGTCATTTTTTGTAGCAGGTAATCGCTTAAACTTTCTATCGAAAACTATCTTCCCCTTGTGTAAAACCATGGCTATCAGTCTCCATCACTTCGCTGTAAGCTATGTTTCACTTCTTTCGCTATTTAGAAGGATGGCCACGGCCGGCTCCTTCCCCCTTCCTCACAATTGGAAGCCGCTTTTGAAACCGTTTGAAAATCTGAGTCCTCTAGCATCTAGAATAACTATTCTTACGCATAAACTCCTTCTCAATGTCCCAGCTTCTCTTCCTTTTTCGGAAGAATTAAGCTTTTTTCTGTTGAAAATTGTCGGATTCCGTAATCCTCAAAATTATGCGAAATTGATTTCTTACTTTATTTAATATGTCTCTAAATTGTTTTTTCATGTCCAAGCCACGAATGACTGCATGTCGTGTCACTTGCTCCGCTTTAAGTCACAGCTGATTTCACTTGTGTTGTTTGTTTATTTCGAACTGCTTGTTTTTCAATCTTGTTTGTATACAAGCTCGGATAACGCCAAGCTGTCGTTTATTTCCTGTATACTTACCAAAGGTCAGAGCAAGTTTCCCTTATCTCAACTCTGGCTGACTGCCAACCATTGTCTTGCGAGTTGCTTCCGTAAGTTCAGAAGCTGTTCACCTCATTACAAAAATAAACTTGTTCCGGTTAAGGACTCTTTCAGCTATTTATATTCCTTATCTCGCTGTACTATGTGGGTCAAGGCCGTGTTTGCCTATATCTCCCACTTACTCACGCTCGTATCCTACAACTGCTTCGATTCATGTTTCATAACATCGTTGCGTATTTTTTACGCGTTCATGTATTGCTCCTTGCTTACATATTTTGCAATCTTATTGTTCATTGATGAACAAACTTGTTTTTTCTCGTCGTCACAATCGATGTGTTTTTGTATTTATGCTTGCCACGTCACGTTTCACGCTGACTTAAGTATTTTTCTGATTAACCCCTTTGATGCTTATTATAACTTAAGGTCATTGTTTATGGCTACTAGATTGTTGTTACCTATGGCGTTCTTCCTTTCTACTCGCATAGTTCCTTTGATTATTTGGTATATTCTCTTCCTTAATCGATGTACTTGTTTCTATACGCTTTGTTTAAACTCGTTAATTCTTATTTCGCATCATATCGCAATCTTTACTCGAGCTATACTTCTCGCAGCTTCTAGCTATTTTGTGATTGAAGGTGTTATTAATTCTCGTTCTTTAACTCCGCTTTCCAATGACCCTGATGACCTACTTCCACTCACACCTGGTCACTTCCTTATAGGCCCTTCTCTTTCTGCCCCTCCTCCCCTTTCCAGTTCTTTCAGGGATTCTAATTTGCCTATTGTTTGGCGTAAACATGAAGCCCTTCGCAATTCTTTTTGGAAGAGGTGGAACTTGGAATATTTCACTTCCTTGCAACGGAGACAGAAGTGGTTTCTCTCCAGTCCCGACATTAAAGTGGGGGACTTTGTCTTGGTTAGGGATGTCTCTCCCCCCCCCCCCTCTGGTTTGGTCTTCTGGTAGAGTGACCGAGTGTTATCCTGGAAGGGATGGGAGAGTCAGGGTGGCCAAAATCTTGACCACTAATGGTCATTTCACAAGACCACTGTCTCTAATTTCTCCATTACCTTTAAATGGTTAACTGTTTATTTGTTCTCTGTTGGTATTTGACCCTCCCATTATGGTGTATTCCTGGAATACACGGTAAGATAGAGTATTCTTTTTAATGCTCTTTGCTTGTTCATTTCATCCTTTTTCTCAAACACCAACAGTGATCTCCTAGTTTCTCTTTGGTGGTCATGTCTCTTATGTCATTGTGAGTCTGTTCTAGATATATATCTTCCATGACCCACCTAGCGTCATCTAGCAGCGAATCTCTGAAGCTCCTCAATTTTTCCTGGTGCAAGAGGACTTCCTTTTCCATCTGGCCACCAGATCTCGTTGCCATCGCCAGCTATTATCTCTGTGATCAAGAGAACTTCGTCTACTCTTTCACCCACCAGGCTGTGCTAGTATCGCCTGCTATCAACTCTTTGGAGACCATTTCCTCAAGAGAATTTAAGTTTACAATATTGGTCATGCTTATATGTATTCCTTTTGTCTCCTACCCCCACTTTTTCCCTTCCTTGGACCCTCCGCGCTTCGCTGAGTGGGTCTCACTTGTAAGTCGGCAGTTGACTCGGTCAGTCAAGGCTCAACTAGAGCCAGTCTCCTCAAACCAAGAGGCACTCTCTAAATTCTACGCCATGTTGGCACATTAAGTATCCGTCAAAGGGAACTTCATCTTCGACATGCAACCAAGATAAGTACAGACTTAAGGTTTTAACCTCATCTTCATCAGTTTTATTATCTACATGCTTTCATTGATCATTTTATAGACAGCGTGAGATTACTTATTTGGGGCGGTAATCATTCTTCGCGGGATTTGCCATGTTGGGCTTTTGTCTGTCTAAGCCAACCTTAATAAAAAGTAGCTTTTCTTTAGCTATTTAAATGAGAAATCTTCTCACCACGTGGGATATTATCTAATACCCGCTGTCCATAAAATATTAAGCTCGTTCCACCGCTGGATTAACTTTGGCTCCATTCTTCTATTAGGATCGTTCTGGAACCTTCCAGATCCTGTACTTTATCTACAAGTCTTGCCGTCATGTATTTTTCACTCACTTGTGAGAATACTATTGAAAATTGAAGAATCTTCCTTCGGAATTAAAGCTCAATAGCTAATTTTCTTCCACCGTTGGAATGTTCTATGGCGCATTTAATTGTAATCCACAACTTTCTCAAGCAAAAGACTCTCGCCTACCTAGTGCAACCAGTTATTTTTCATCATTGCAATAACTTTCTTTCCCATAAACTTTCGTGTTACTACAGTGAACTTTTCATCCAATCAAAAAAACTATAGTGATAACTAGTGCTTGTTTAACATTTCTACCGCGTCGCGATCGTCCGATCACCATAAATAAGGCCATGAACATTTATCCTAAATCCCAATTGATCTTTATTAAACCTTCTACTAACAAACCATAATAATAAAATTGTAAATCTAGATCATTTTCAATGAGGTGTCACTCTAACGAAGTGCCCTACCATCCTGCTTGTTTATCATCACTTAATTTCTGAATAACCACGTGTTTCATACACGGTTCAAGCTTACATTGTTTCTCCCTTATAATCAGGGAATACAATTCTTTCAACTCAGGAGTGAGTTATTTCAAGGTTTCACGAAAGGGAAACTTGCCCCATTAGTCTCGTGATTCCCAATTAAACATAGGATGTCTAGAACCTTCCGTTTGACTTTCTCTTCAGGTTTCACAGTAAGTGACCTGCCCTCTTTTGTATAATTGTAATAAAAGTAATTCTGCACAAATATAAGAAGTTATAGGTACTTCTAACTTATTCTTCATGTTTTTCTTATTGTTATTTTCGAAGTGGTTACTTTCTCTAGAATGTATTCTCAGAAATTTCTTATAGTACACACCTTGTACTCTATTTATTGTTAAACTTTAATCACCTTAATTGTCTTTAAATTTTGAATTTTTATCTTCGCTATTTTAAATGCTTGCTAGGATTTTAGAAAGGTTTGAAACCTAATAAATTGCTAATTGCCTGGAGCAAACTTTAAATGTTAGGAGGTCTGCGACCCCAAATTGTTACTAAAAATTGAAACTATATACTTGTCAAATTTATTAGACATTTTTGCATTGTTAAATAAACTTAATCTTTCTTTCTTTGACTCATCATTTCTCTGGTACAACAGTTAGGCAAGATCCTGTCTTCCTTGACTCTTCCTAATTTCATGCCATCGTTAATACAGAATAAATCTATTACTATTTGTCTTGCCAGACTATCACCCTTCCCCATTGTAGTCTTATGCATGCTTGAGAGGGAATACGCTAAAGCAATTCTCTGGCAAACCGCCCAAGTCCTAGCTGCGTTTCCCGTCAGCTTCGACCAGGTCCCTACTCACTTTAGGTATCAGAGAACGGATTTGCAGTGGCAACCGCCTCTAAGTGCATTTAAAGTTAAATTTATAACCTTTGTGGGACTCTCATCCTATTTCTCTATCCTTTTTCTCCAGTCCGAGTCCCACCTCCTTTTCTTTATCATCTTCCCTTGGTGGTTAGGTTATTCGGTAGCCAATAATCTACCCAGAGAGTACACGAGACGAAGTGGGAAGGAAAAAGACCGAGAGAAAGACCGAGAGACAGGTGGCTGAAGGGGGGTGGAAGAAAGCGTGAAGAAGAGAGGAGAAGACTGAACAAGGGTGGAGGCTGAGAGATGGTGGGAAGACCGAAGACGTTGGAGAGGCTTGTTTTCCAAACAGACCCGGCCAGTGGCTGGAAAATGTGCAAGATGATGATGATGATGATCGAGTATTATTATTTGAAGCCTTATTTAATGACGTCATTACCTACAGAAAGTCATTCATCGAACACTCTCTTCATATCAAGGAGGTTTTTAATCAGGCTCTATCAAGCTAAATTAATTTTTAAACTTCATAAGATGGAATTCTTCCCTGAATATATTGTTAGCGCATATATTGCATATCGAAGACATCGCCTTAGTTCAGACAGGGGCTCAAATTGGGGAAGGATTTCTCACCTCCCTACGACACTAAAGATTTAGCTTGAATCATTGAAATTTTGCCCAACGTACCGCTCTTCTTGATGTTTTGCGATGAAAATGGGTTAAGTTTTAAAGTCTAATTTCCCAACAACCCGTCTTTGACAATTTTATTCAGCTGTAATGAATGTTATTCCGGATTTCACCGTCAAATTTTTTGTGCAGTGGTATGTCTCCGCCAAGGCAGTTAGCGAGGTGCCTCTACAAAAAATGACTTCGATATAGCCACTACTGCTTACGGATTTTGGGTCTTCTCTGCTCAAGTGCAAAATTATTTGACCCATGAATAAATTGTAAGGATGAGCTGTAATTCTGAGTTCGAAAAAATTGTAACATCTGAAGCATTTTCCATTTTCTTTATAGGCCCATAATCATGCTTTGATATAGAAGCAAGCACGTCTACGTCAGACTGAATGTTTGGCGCAATGGGCTGTTAAGATTTCCTTGCTTAAATTTGAATCCCGACACATCCATGATTCGGATAATCTGCCTGCCGATTGTTTAAGCGGCATATATGTTTCCACGCCCCTGGACAACTGAAATTTTGTTGACGCTCGTCTTAATTTTAATTCAGTGGAAGCGAATAAATTAGTTGGTTGTTCCACTGTGTTATCTGTTTCGCGCATATAATCCCGAGATGTTACACGTTCTGAAATTGAAGATCCTTCCTTGGCCAGGATTAGGGCCTAGGTAGGTTTGTTGTGGTGCATTAGTGGTCCTTATTTTTAAAAAGATGGTATTGCTTGTTTTTCGGCAGGGTTTGATGACAAGCCTAAAGTGATGCTCGCTTTCACATTAGTTCCGATAATGTTCAAATATTACGAATATCCCTCAGGAATCATCTTCAAAGTTTTAATATCTTTCGAAAAATTCGTGAAGAAATTGAACAGGCAGTTGGGTTCTGTAACATACGTCAGTGATATACGCTTTAATTATCTACTAAGATGGGGGGTTTTCACATTTAAGCTAGCTGGCTGTCGTATGAAGCGCTTGTTTATTGATTTTATTGCCTTTTTGCTGAGGTGCATCATTTTGGCTATAGATGTCTTTACTCGCTTTAGCCTGTTGATTTCAACAAGATATGCGACAACCGAGTCGACGATTCAGATTATGATGTAAGTTATAACCGTGCTTCATTCGGTCCTTGCCCTTATTTGGTACATGATAATACTACGTATTTCGCGTTCCATATGTTCAAAGATCTTTGTTTCTACTAATCGATCTTCCATGAAACCATTACCTTGTACTATCCGAATCGTTCGTTTTCTGAAGGAGTTTATGGCAATCTTGGTGTTATGCGCATCGCTTATTACCATACGGGTTATTATTCCTAGGTTACTACACTTCACTGATTATCTTATGACAGCTGTCCATAAGACTTACAAGTTCACTTCCTTTCCCTTAAGATTTCCTTTATTCCGAACTCACAGCGTCCAAATATGTGATCTTTCAATGAGCTGTTCCCTTTTCAGGTTCTGAGCATAAAATAATTGACGTATGGAAGCGGGCGAATAAGAATTTAGTGTTATATCGTTTGAGATATGATAGGATTTATTATGTAAATAATATAGCCACCTTGATATCCGTGGGAGTTATTGGTTTTATTGAGAATTATTTCACTAGTTCCGCTGCAAACAGAGAAATAGTCAGTCATAAAGAGTATGATGATCATTCTATTTATTGAAATGCATGTGTGTTAATTTTGGACTACTACTACACATTTTTCGAATGTTATAATTTGCACTAATACAAATTATGTTTTGCTCAATATCGCTCCTCGGCTTGTTAGTATAGGTGGCATTCCCCTAACCTCTCATCTTGTACATGCAGGCAGAGGATGACTAAGAATGTAGTGTTACGTGCCACCCCCCTAGTGGCACTTTTGTTAACTGGATTACGGTGGGTATAAAGCACAACACCAATTACTGCTTTAAAGAAATAATTAACCTTATTGTGGCCTGAAAGATACACTACTCAACAGCAAATACAAGCAATTATTACCTTACTCCAGTTTCCTCACGTCGAGGATACTTCCCCTTTCACTTGTCAACACACCACAGTTAATCCTCTCGCTAATGAGTCCGGCCCCGTACGCTGGCTGGACATAGCTGCACTAGGTCTGTCACTCACTGTTTTCCAACTCACCACAATGACCTCTCTCGCACTAGGTAAGCACACTCGCTCAAAACACAGGCAGTCCCCTGTAAGCTCCTCACTCCCTTCGCTGTCAAGAGAATCGGCTTCACTAGGGGTTTCGCAAGTCTCCACACTTCTGTCGCTCAGGATAAGCGCTCGCACTCGCTCGTAAAACACAACAACAACAACAACTGCTTGACAGGTCGCTCTTATATAGCAGGCCGGTGACTCAATTAATGCTTCTAGATCCATCCAGGGTTCACGGCTTCTCGAGGTTTCCATCGCTGGCTCAGTCACGAATATTCTGGACCATCCCTTTGTCCTAGTAGCCCTGTTGCATAAGGCGCACGCAATACACGAGGCAGGGCACAGCCCAGCCCTGGGGCAGTTATGACTCATGCGGCGAGCGATGACACAAACTCACAGCCCTAACAGTAGGAATCGGTATTTTGGCCACCCCATTCCTAAAAAGGCTGATCGTCCCGATCAATCATTAGTCCGTCTGTGTCCCTCCGTAGGCTGCCAGGCGATCTCGATGCACGATCTTCATCTTCGCCCTCGGGCTCCGCTGGATCCTGTATACGACATCGTTGATCCATTTCACGACTCGGTACGGGCCCTCCCAGGACTTCTGCAGCTTGGGTGACAGGCCTTTCTTCCGTAATTGGTTGAAGAGCCAGACCAGGTCGTCCTCATGGAATCCTCCGGCATCCGTCTGCTGGTCGTATCGGGTCTTCATTCGGTCGGTCTCGATCCGCAGTTTCCTCCTCGCGAACGCGTGCACGTCCTCCAGTTGGTCCACCAGTTCTTGACAATACTGGCTTACCGGGATCGGATCATTCCCAGGTCGGCCGAAGGCAAGATTGACAGGTAGACGGAGCTCCCTCCCAAACATGGCCCGGGCTGGTGTGCACCCGGTGGCTTCATGCACGGCGGCGCGGTAGGCCAGGAGAAATAGTGGAAGATGTTTGTCCCAATCCCTCTGGTGCTCGCTGACGACTATTCGGAGATGGTTCTCGATGGTGCGATTGAATCGCTCTACCATCCCGTCGGACTGAGGGTGTAGCGGCGCTGTCCTTGTCTTCCGGATTCCCAGCAGCTGGCATAGGTTCTGGAACACCTGCGACTCGAAGTTCCTCCCTTGGTCGGAGTGCAGCTCCAGGGGTACTCCGTACCGGCTGACGAATTCCTTCACCAGGGTCTCTGCAATTGTTGCGGCTTCTTGGTTAGTGAGCGCATACGCCTCCGGCCATTAGGTAAAGTAGTCGCTGACGACTAATATGTAGCGGTTCCCTGCCTCGCTTAACGGGAATGGCCCAGCAACATCCATGGCCACTCTCTCCATGGGGCCGCCCACGTTGTAGGTCTTCAGTGGACCCCGTCGTCTTCGTCCTGGGCCCTTGCTGGCTGCGCAATCGTGGCACTTCGTGCAGTGGTTCTCCACGTTTGTTCGGCATCCGATCCAGTAGAACCGCTCTCTCAGCTTCTCCAGGGTCTTCTTTATCCCTAGGTGTCCACCAGATGATTCTCCATGAACTTCCTTCAGGACTTCCTCCGTCATAGCCTTTGGAACGACGACTTGTTCCCGAGATGTCTTCCCGTCGGTGCTCTCCCAGGTACGGCAGATGAGGCCATCCCTTACAATCAGCGAGTCCCACTGCGCCCAGTAGGACTTAAACTTTGGGCTGCAGTCACTCACAATGTTCCACCCGGGTCTGGGGACACAGGCCCTCTTCCATTCGGCTATCAGTCCCAGGTCATCATCTTCTGCTTGTGCCCGCGTGAAAGATTCGCGGCCCCAGCTCCCTTGAAGTTTCACGGTAATCCTTCGGCACTGTACCCCGTGTTCTCCTCCCTCCTAGTACAGAAGGTGCAGTCTTCGGGGCACGGTCTTCGTGACAGGGCGTCGGCGTTAGAATGCAGTTGGCCTTTCCTGTGCTGAATCTCAAAGTTGTACTGTTGAAGCCTCTCTAACCACCGCGCGAGTTGACCCTCGGGCTGCTTGAAGTTCAGGAGCCACCGCAGGGATGCATGGTCGGTCCTGATGAGAAATTCTTGCCCGTACAGGTACTTGTGCAAGTGTTCAATGGTCTTCACGATGGCGAGCAGCTCCTTCCTGGTGACGCAGTAGTTCCTTTCTGGCTTTGACAAGGCCTTGCTGAAGTAGGCCACTACTCTCTCCTCGCCGTCCACTACTTGCGACAGGATTCCCCCTATGCCAAAGTCGCTGGCATCGGTATCGACGATGAACCTTGTTCCAGGTCTGGGGTAGGCCAGAGTAGGCGCGGTGCACAGAGCCTGTTTGAGTTGTTCGAAGGCACTGTGGCATTCTGCTGTCCACGTGAAGAGTTGGTCCTTCTCAGTCAGTCGATGTAAAGGTTTGGCGATGTCAGCGAATCCTTTCACGAAGCGACGGTAATAAGTGCAGAGTCCCAGGGAGCTTCGTAGTTGGGACTTGTCCTTCGGAACTGGCAACTCCCTCACAGCTGCGGTCTTCTCTGGGTCGGTGCGCACCCCTTCCTCGGAGACGATATGCCCAAGGTACTGGACCCGCTTCTGGAAGAGCTGACACTTCTTGGGGCTCAACTTCAGCTGGGCAGCCCGTAGCTTCAACAAGATCTCCTTCAGGTTGCTGTAGTGCTCCTCGAAGCTTCTCCCCAGAACGATGACGTCGTCTAGGTAGACCAGGCAGGTCTTCCAGTGTAGTCCCCTCAGAACTCAGAATGGACTCCATTAGCCTTTCGAAGGTCGCAGGGGCGTTGCACAGACCGAATGGCATGGTGGTGAACTGCCAGAGCCCGCTGCCCACAGAGAACGCAGTTTTCTCGCGGTCCTTAGGGTGGACCTCCACCTGCCAGTAGCCACTCTTCAAATCCCAGGTGGAGAACCATCTCGACCCTGATATGGTGTCAAGGGTGTCGTCGATCCGGGGTAGAGGGTAGCTGTCCTTCTTCGTGACGTCATTCACCCGCCTGTAATCCATGCAGAACCTGGTGGAACCGTCCTTCTTCTTCACTAGCACGACCGGAGAACTCCAAGGACTATGTGATGGCTCGATCACCCCTTGCTCCTTCATCTCTTCTACCATCCGGTCGACCTCGGCTTGCTTGGCGGGTGGGACACGTCGGAAAGGGGGCCCTAATCGGTGCGCTGTCCCCAACGTCGATTCTGTGCTGGACCAAGCTTGTCCTGCCGAAGTCTTTGCTCCCCACGGAGAAGACATCCTGGAATTCGTGTAGCAGGTCCCGAAGTTGGCGTGATTGTTCCTCGTCTAAATGGTCCTGGGATCCTTGGTACAGCTTCTGTAGTTCTTCTGGCAGGGCGCGTCTTCTTCGGTTGTCCGTCTGCAGGTGTCCGTCCGTCGTGTCTGTGATGCGGGCAATCCAGGTAACGGGCTCGCAGACTCCTAGGTTGGTGTCCCGGTGAACCGTAATATCGTAGTCGTTCATGATGGACAGGCGGACGTACGGCCGTGACGTCGTGTTGATGAGAGTCTTGGCAACTAGCAATCCTTTTGTCTGGATGTCCTCATATTTTGGCTCGATGACAGCCGCCACTCCCTCGGCAGTTCCGTCGTCAATTACGGCAGCGCTGACCTCCGTCCTGGCGGGAACCATGACGTCTTCTCTCAGCCTTACTCGTCGTGCGGTGATGGACTCGTGCGCAGGTTGCAAAGCAAGTTCCTCACCTCCGAAGTGCAGAGTGTTGGTACTCAGATCCAAGATGATGTTGTTCTGGTCCAGGAAGTCCAGTCCGATGATCACTTCATTTGATACGTCAGCCACAAGCACTGGATGCTTTATCGCCCGTCGACCAATGACGAACTCCAGTGATGCTTCGCCATGTACCGGTGCGGTCTCTCCGGTCGCGGTTATTAGCTGGAGGTTCCTTTGTGTGGGTTGAACTCTCCACTTCGGGATCACGGTGGGACTGACGATGGTCCTCGATGCTCCCGTGTCGATTAGCATGGGCCAGCTCTCTCCGTTGACGACTCCGTCGACCATCAGGCTGCTATTATCCCTCCGTAACTGCGTCACACGAACTTGGACTGCCGGGGCTTGATGACTGTCACAAGCCAACCTTTGCCCCCCTAGGCTGGCTGATACTTGCTTTCCTGGGCCGCGCGGTTTCCCTACGACTGACTGTCCCGACGGAAACCCTTGGCGGCGGCGATCACCGCAGTCCTTGCTCAGGTGGCCTGTCTTACGGCAGGTCCAGCAGGTTGGTAGTCCTCTTCGGGGCCGCCTCTCCGGATGTCCTTCGGCTACGTTTTTGTTGGTGATACTGCGATTCTTGAAGAACGGCTTAGCGCCTCCATCAATTCGTCGGCCAGGGGCTTGGTCTCGTTGGTTTTTTCTGGTTCGTCGACGTCCACTTGACGCACCCGCGCGTGCATTCTAGATGCCTGTTTTGCCGTCTCGAACTCAAGTGCGTGGCTCAGCGCATCTGCCAGGGTCTTATTGCGCGCGAGTCGCAGCGCCTGTTGAGTGTCAGAGTCCCGTAGCCTGTCAGTGAAGGTCTGCGTCGCAATCTGTTCCAGAAAGTCGGCCGGCGCTGTTGGATAGGCGAGCCTTACTAGTTGTGCGATGTCCATCTCGAACTCCTGCAGGGTTTCCGCGTTCTTCTGTACCCGGGTCCGGAGCTGCATCTGATAGGCCTGCTGAAGATGGCTATCTCCATATCGGGACTCCATATGGGTGATCAGTGAAGCGTAGTCCTGGGATCCAGTCGGGATGGCCTGAAGGACGTTAAGGGCGTCCCCTCTCAGCGCTACAATGAGAGCTGTAGCCTTTTCCGTGCTGTTCCAGTTGTTTATTGAATAGGCTGCCTCGAACGGACGTAAATAGGTGCTCCACGGGACCTTTCCGTCGAAGGTTGGGGGCGTCACTCTGCTCTGTCCCGTTTCTGATATTCCCGGTGTACCTGTGGGCGGGCGTCTGCGCAGCTCGGCAACTTCGTCTTGAAGACCGTTGAATCTCGCTTCCATCCCCGTCGACGGGCGTTGGTTCAGCTCAGAGATTTCCTTTTGTAAAGCGTTGAATTTTTCTTCCACCCCTGTCAGTGAGCGTTGGCGCAGTTCGGCAACTTCCCCTTGTAAGGCGTCGATCTTCTTTTCTACTGCTGTGACTTCCTCACGTAGGCCCTGGCAGACGGTGTTGACTTCCTGACGCAGATCCTGTTCCAATTTCTTTTGACTTTCCCGTAATTTCGTCAGCAGACACTATTCCAGATTTTTCTGGCCATCCAGAAATTTGGCGGTTAGGTCCTCTGCTAGCTTATTCTGACCGTCTTCTAATTTGGAAGTTAGGTCCTCGGCTAAACTTTTCTGGCTGTCTTCCATCTTCTTCAGGTCCTCCGCTAACTTATTTTGACCGTCTTCCATCTTCTTCTGGCCGTCTTCTAGCTTCTTCTGGCCGTCTTCTAATTTGGCAGTTAGGTCCTTGGTTAAATTCTTCTGGCCGTCCTCCATCTTCTTCTGGCCGTCTTCTAATTTGGCAGTTAGGTCCTTGGTTAAATTCTTCTGGCCGTCCTCCATCTTCTTCTGGCCGTCTTCCATCTTCTTCTGGCCGGCCTCCATTCTGGTTTCCATGCCATTTAACTTTTCTAGCAATGCTGCCAATTGCGCCTCCATTTTAGTTGTTTGTCTTGTAAAGGGCATGCACTCACAGGAAAATTAGAGAAAATGACCTGCTCGGGTTTTGAAACCAGGACCGTCAGGTGTTGTGCTTGAGTTCGTAATCACACTTCTGACACCAGTTGTTACGTGCCAACCCCCTAGTGGCACTTTTGTTAACTGGATTACGGTGGGTAGAAAGCACAACACCAATTACTGCTTTAAAGAAATAATTAACTTTATTGTGGCCAGAAAGATACACTACTCAACAGCAAATACAAGCAATTATTACCTTACTCCAGTTTCCTCACGTCGAGGATACTTCCCCTTTCACTTGTCAACACACCACAGTTAATCCTCTCGCTAATGAGTCCGGCCCCGTACGCTGGCTGGAAATAGCTGCACTAGGTCTGTCACTCACTGTTTTGCAACTCACCACAATGACCTCTCTCGCACTAGGTAAGCACACTCGCTCAAAACACAGGCAGTCCCCTGTAAGCTCCTCACTCCCTTCGCTGCCAAGAGAATCGGCTTCACTAGGGGGTTCGCAAGTCTCCACACTTCTGTCGCTCAGGATAAGGGCTCGCACTCGCTCGTAAAACACAACAACCACAACTGCTTGACAGGTCGCTCTTATATAGCAGGCCGGTGACTCAATAAATGCTTCTAGATCCATCCAGGGTTCACGGCTTCTCGAGGTTTCCATCGCTGGCTCAGTCACGAATATTCTGGACCATCCCTTTGCCCTAGTAGCCCTGTTGCATAAGGCGCACGCAATACACGAGGCAATGCCCAGCCCTGGGGCAGTTGTGACTCATGCGGCGAGCGATGACACAAACTCACAGCCCTAACAGTAGGAATCGGTATTTTGGCCAAACATTCACACCCCTCATGTTTAACGTCTCGTACCGACGTTAAATATGAATGAAAATATCAAGTTTGATCTTCTCGTGAACCGTAAAGGATGCTGCATGACAAATTAGGTCAATATTGGAAAGGCAGACTATTTGAGTGTTCTTTGTAAGTTATATTAACTCCCTGCCACAAATCAGAAGAGCATGGTAATATTTTGAAAACTGTGCCGGTGCCTCTACACGGATTTGCCTACAGTCGTCAGGATACTCCGATACGTTTACGTAACTTACATTATCATTCTTTGTACACCCATAATTCCATGAAGGACAAAGGCAAGTGGTTTTGTAATAATTTTTCGTGGTAAATTAACGCTATTAAGACAATGGATTGGCATACAGTGACTGAGGAGGGCTGATAATTTTATGGGGCTTGCACTAGGATAACTTTGATATGTATGAATTTATACTATTCGTGTTCAACACACTTTCTCCCAATTATAAAGGCGTGGCAATAAAAATGCATGTACTAATATTATTCACTGATAAAAGGGGACTTTTAGGATCATGCGATTCGACCATCACACGGTCATCATCACATACTGATCACTAGGGTTGAAGTTTAAAATTATAGAAATATTTAGAAATATGTTTTGCTATACTGTGCCAGTCTGTCCTCTTGGGATGGACATGCGAGGCAACATGAGCACAGTGTGAGCATGAGTCTCAGTGCGTCCGGGGTTATGCCGGAAAAATCTTCTACACACTGCCCTTATGTTCCCTGAAAAGGATTCAGGATAATGTATATGACAAAACAACACTGAGTGAGGAAAATTTATTTAAAAGAAAATCACTTCGCATGATTATTCACAAAAGGGCATGTTTATCAGCAACAAACGAAATATTATGCAGTTCACTGTGGCGAAAACGAAACTGGTGATGGCAAAACAAAAATATCTAGGATAGTTATTAGTGAATCTCGCAATAAAAATAATCATAGTCTTTTTCTTCTAAAGAGCCCATTTAATATGTTTATGGTCGAAGAATACAGTTTAATAATTTTGCCCTATACAGAAGAGAATGCACAATCGTCTATTGAAAGACAAGATTGAAAATTAATTAAACAAATTACGTTCAAATTCACTGGCCTATTCTAATGTTTACATTAATTAGGAGCTTCAAAATTCTTTCACACATCATCATCATCAAAGATATTGTTATTTACAAGTCACAATTATTTCAAAATTGAATCATAAAATCTTGCATGGATTTTGTCAACGACCATTATCTAAGCAAGGCTTTCTCAAAGAGTTATAGTTCTTAGCCGTAGAACATATTCTGACACTTGAAAAACATAATTTACTAGAAGAGATTTCAAAAATAAATTTTATAATTATAAACTATTTAATTGTTGACACTCAACATATGTCTTCACTGCATTTCTCAATTGCTGAACACATTGAGTTTAAATTAATTCATTGAAAACTGATATAAAGTAATTCACTTTATGAATTTTGAATCATATTTGACGTGACGTCATATTACTATGTCAAAGATATTTGACTAGCATAATAAATATTACTTGATGGTGAAGTCTATTAATTATATTGAACCAACTTTTTTAATCATCTGAAGCTTTCACAAACACTATTTGACAGGATTGCCACTAACGCAATATGTCCCATATATAAGTGGATTTACCACTAAAGCTTCTGAGCTGATACTCAGTAACAACATATTTATCAATCTGGGATTTACGTAAATCCCTATACCCATTATTTTCCAATCGCAATTAGAACAATTAGCTTCAATTACTACGCGTCCAATACTAGCTTGAGGATACCCTGATCCCTTACTCCCAAATTAACATTTATAAAAAATATCTGTAACCTCTTGACTGTACAAGGTCAAAATCATCGCTTTTCATAAGAAATTCAATGTTTCAAAATGCAGAATTATTATTATTAATATTATTATTATTATCAAAATGAAAATTATAATTTAATTATTCTAATAATAGTGTCAACTAGAGCTCGTAAGGTGCCATTAATCCTGCTGCCTCGTGAAAATATAGGGCATGACTTCTTATATGGCTAATTTTATTTATACGAAAAAATATCGTAGTGTGAGGATCCACCTCATTTTCACACTTTATCATAAAATTCAGGCAACGATGATATAAATCGAAAGAACGTTCGCAGTGCATTATAAAGACGCAAAAATACGGAGACTTGGAAATTTATGGCAATAAAATGCAAATTACAAAGTGGGAGGCTTCTACCTTAGCGATGCTGAATATCTTGGGGTCCATCGACGCGGAATGAATCCAGGCACTGTGCCCAATTACGGAAGCCACCGTAATTATATTTTGTATTTCGGATGAGCAGAACGCTAGCTTGAAGTTTGAACCGAGCGCGAAGTCAGCTAGTTCGCCGAGCGACTCAGAGGATACGCTAGGAGAGGTAATGCCCCCGGAAATTGAATTATATCGAGACCACGATGGCTGTATTGGAAAATATCAGTAAAGTTATGGATGTCATAGTTATGACGTGGATATTCATGACGTAGGCACGGATGACGTAGAATTCATGCCAGTAGGCTGATTGAGCTGAGATTCTTGGTGACGTCATGATTTTCTTCGAGAATGATCCGAGATTTACGACGCAGTCGCAGGAAACAAGGTATTGTGCTAAGGAAGATGCTACGCTATTGGAGGAGAGACGCGAACCAATGAACGATAGTTTGGAAGGAAGACAGAAATTGCTGAAACTACGATATTCGATTACTTTTGGCTTGCAGATTTGTGGAAATCTATTTTCAGTTATGGCATTGATTTGGAATTTTGAAGAAATTAATTTTGAGTTTTTGAATTTTGAAAATCCGTCAAGTATAGCCAAAGTTAAAACTTCCAGCAATGACGCAGCAACAGGCTATGGAAGGGATGGTTACGCCCCTTAAGAAGTTGATAAAAGGTCGTGCACAGGAGAGAGGAGCTCTCATACTCATACGCATACTGATACTGATACGCTCAGATCTCATACTTGTGATCGCATATATATTTCAAGTGATTCAGTGAAGTAAGGTGTCTTTAGCGTGAGGTGAAAGCCTTGCCGCATCGAACGAACTCGGAGCAGTTCCATTTCACGCTGCTCAAAACTAGGTGAAGTTGAAACGCGCACATTAACGTTTCCACCAGTCAAGATATCAAGCGCTAACTTCAGCCTGTAATATAATTCTATTAGGCAGTATAACATTAAGGTGTATACAAGATTTCAACGATTTCACAGTGATATTTCGAAAGATATTGGAACTTTTAGGCTGCCAACAAAAGTGATTTTCTCGCCACAGGAGAAACACTTTTATATTCCACTTTACACTACGGCTGACACGTGGAGTGCCACAGTTTGGTATTACAACGATACATTCGACTATGGAACAGTATAATATTGCAGTGCTTTTGATCATTATAACTGTAGTTGAGATGCAAGGCTAAGGCTTGGATGCAATTGGGACATATATTATTGGAGTAAAGTAACAGCATGGAACTTCGTTAATCGTCTTTCTACAAAAGCGAGCATGTAGTGAACATCCAACTACACTCATGCATCGTTAATCCATCGCTGAATTATACCAGATAACAGTGGAAATAATTTCATACTCCACAACTATGAATATTTCTGCGGAAATAACTACATTAAACTTCATGACGAATTCCTGCAAGAACTTCAGAGAACTTTCAAGAGAGGCCAGGGTTATCCCGGCGCACAATGAAGAATTTTGCCGGAAGGATGTTTCTCGTATCCACGGAGCAGTGCCATTTCGGAGTAGGAAGCAGTTCGATTCTCCGAGGACGCTGATTCCTGTTTCGAGGATGGAGCTCATCTTTAAGTTGGTGATATGGATCCACCAGCAGTCTTCTTTGGGGAATTTTCCTCTGGAACGTCAATCGGCAGATAAGGTAGTCGTGAACGTTTCTTGTATTATTTGAGTATTGTAGCGATATTTGAGCAATCATTCTTCCCATATTTTCTGTCCAACCTTTTGCCCCATTTTATTGATTGATATTTTTGTACTATGTACACTTCGATGATTTATGCCTTTTTCTTCGATTTTTGAGACATTGCTATGTCATTGGCATACTTAAATAATTTTGGATCAGTTGAGACTGATGATTTAGATTCTTTCAGTAATTTGCATATTTTTGTAGTCACTATTTAACTGTAAAGTTAACGATTTGCTATGGCAGATTTGAATTCAGACAGCGTGTCATTTTATTAAAGTAATTCTAATCAGTAAATTACTTTGACCAATTTTCTGTCATCCTCAAGAAAGAAGAATGATAAAAAGATTTTAGAGCGTTAAAATCTTTTACGATATCGACGATCTTTGAAATACTAGTCGTCTTATGAACATGATTGCAACATAGACATTTATCATTGCATTATAGACAATTTTATGAAATATGAACGTTAATTACAATTTATTGAATACACTATAGTAATGAACATTTGATAGGCGTTTTTTCTCAATTCTAGATTGGAATAATAATGTTTGCATTCCACAATCTAATTGTATTCTATTCGACTATTTTGCAGTTTAGTTGAACTTTGTTTGAAGATAGTATTTTTATACTGCGTCACTTTGAAGATGTTAATCTCAATTTTGATAGACCAGGCAGGAGTGTCTAATCGTATTTGCTATTAAATTTATTTGTGATTGGCAAATTTTTACTTCATATCGATTCATGAATGAAACCCACGAAGGTTAAATAATAACAGTCATTATTACAATTGATGAATATAAGAATTTTTAAAGAGGAACAATGGATGTATAATCGATAGTTCAGTGGACGTGTAAAAGTCGCTGTTGAATAATGCCCTTGAATAATGAAGGAGGTTCCCACAATAATTAATGAAGTTGATGAATTAATAGTGGAGGTTTTTTGTGTGTAGTTTGGAAGATTTTTATGCCATATATATGAAGATATATGATGAATTTTGGGCCAATTGTTGTGCAATTTTTTGTGCGTTATGAGCGAAGTATTTTCCCGCTGAATATTGTTCTTGTTCTTTGAAAGATTATTCATATGAAGATACTGTTAAAATTAACAAGAGTGTTAAATAATTTGAGATAAAGATTTTGAATGAAGGTTACAGTCACAAATATTAATAATTATTATTAAACATTATTAAACCTGAATTTGACAGTTTAATATAACTAACCTTCATTGGTCGATTATATCAACACGATTTGAGTAATTATCTACCGGATAGACGTGTGGTTCAATGTATTCCTTGTATAAATAATATAAACAATTAATATTGTAAAATAATTTTGTAAATATCTTTGTTAAATAATTTGGAATGATAGTGATTAATAGAAGCGTGTATTAAATTTTCAATGGTAATTTGACATTGTTATAAACAATGTATTATTGTTATAAATAATTAATGAACTTTTGTTATTAACATTTAGAGTTTTTTTTATACTCTAAACAATGCAAGTTAAGCAAGTGGTTTGAACAAATAATCATGATTTGGGATTGTTGGAGGAATCCAATGGTGTTTGAAGGAAGCATGTAAGACATTTGCGTGATAATATTTCAGTTGAGATGTGAACATTTACGTGTTTAAAAGAGAGAGCCGAGCTCTGAGGTAGCACGCTTATGGTAGGGTTGAACGAACGGGTGTCCGCTTTGACGACACAGGTGTTTTGCAGCTGGTCCGGACAACTGTGTTACTGAGACCAAGGGCGTTTCATAATAGCCTTGTGGCTATAAATAAAATGTGCAGGATATAAACACGCAAAGCAATTGATATGTGTGTCTCATCCCAAATCCCGTTTCCATTCCCATTGCATTGTTATATTTTCGTTGCTATAAGCTTGAGAAAGCTAAAACATTATATGTAGAGAATACAGGTCCTACAGGAGGACATGGTTATGTGGTTGACGGCTTCTGATTGCCACGTATATTTTGTTGTTTCATTTTTGTTAAAAATCATTCTTTATGTGAAATAAATTATTGTGCAGTTTAAAGTTTCTCGTCTTCGTTTCTGGTTCATTTTTAAATATCATGGTGGAGGTTATTGTGAGGACATACTTTTAAGTGATCCAGTTGACAACCCAGTCCCCGAGATATATTTAAGAGGTAAGTCAAGGTAAGTATGAACCCCCGTATATTTTGGTGTGTTCCACAATAATTTTCTTGTTAACTATTGTGCTCTAATCTCGATAGTATCTGTCAGTGCCATTTTCATTGATGTAGCTATGCCGGCGCGTTTGATTATTGGCAATCCGATTGAGGGGGCGGATATCTGACAGCCTACTATCCGGATATCGGGTACAGTAGGATTAGCAACCCTAAAACGTGGGGCATGTTCTACAAAACTGGATTACCAGGAGGATTGCCGCAATTCGGTGGGGCTCGATTGTCTCGATTGGCCCGATCAGCAAAACATTGGATTACCAAGTTATTGCAGTAGAATTGACACCGCAATTTTGTGGAGTGTTCGAATAACATTGGATTACCAAGTTATCGATGTCAAAGGGATTGTGAAGACTCAAATAAAGAGGTTGATTCTTTGTTAGATGTCTTAGCCAATTGTAGAATTTGAGAGTGTGATTATATAGGGATTAAATGTTGTATTGTATTAGGAAAATTACACTCAGAAAAGATCAGATCTTATACGACTTGAGAGAGGTTAAATAGGCTGGAAACTTAGAAAAATCGCCTATGATCTGGAATCTTATTTTATTTGACCGGCTTATGACATGTATAGTCATATTAAAGATAAAATTAAACTATTTAGATTATAAATGTAAATTATTTGTGTTAGGATATTTTAAAATGAACCAAAGAAACTTGAACATGTGCTTGAGTTTGTTTCAACATAAAATGTCTACGAAGGTTAATTATAAGGTAATTATAAGTTAGATTTAAGACAGAAAATTGCTCAAATTTTATATATGGTGAAGAATGTTGCTCAGATGTTGTTATTTTACTCTGTTTGATGTATGTCCATAAAGCAGTTTATTATTGAATATTGTTGAAATGGCAGATGAAAGTCTGAGAATGATGTTAGAGGAGATGTCTGCTAACTTAAAAGCTAGCATGGATGAAAGTGCTAGGGAAATGAAAGCTAGCATGAATGAAAGTGTAAAAGAGATGGAAGCTAGGAATACTAGTCGAATGGAGGAGAATGCTAGTAATATGTCTGCTAATTTGTCCATTAGAATGCAGGAGATGATGAAGGAGAATGCTAGTAGAATGGATGAAAGTTTGAAAGTTATTCAGACCAGTTCTGCAAACCTAGAGGATAATATGTCGCGTTTACAGATTAATACCCAAGGAATAGAGAATGCTGTAACTGACATGCGCACAGACGTGTCCAATGTGCATAAAGATGTGTCTGTTGTTAAAATTGATGTGTGCAAGGAACAAAAAGATCTTACTATGTTGAATCTTGATGTTGCTAATGTCCGGAGTGATATTTCTTGTGCTAGGGCTGAAGTGGTTGTTGTTAAAAATGATGTTGCGACTGTCCAAGACAAGGTTGAGGAAGTCCAAAGAGAAGTCCAAAATGTTAGAACTGATGTGTCCAATGTTCAGGTTGATATTAAAAACATTCATTCGGATGTAAATGAGATGCAAAGTGATATAAATAAGATTCAAGTAGAGGTCAACACAGTTTTCGTAGATATTGCTAAAGTCCAAACTGATGTAAATAAAGTCAGGGAAGAAATAGAAAATTCGAAAACACTTTGTACGCGTAATATGAGTGCATTAACGACTAGGCTAGTTGATGAGTCAGTTAGAACGACAGCGTCTTTAGCAGGTTTAAAGTATGATGTAGAGGTCATGAGAACCCAGGTATTAGACCATAATAGATTACTTAAAGAAGATATCGAAGGAGACATAGCAGAAATGTTAACGGCAAATGTAGCAGTATGGAAAGACGAGTGGAATAGGTCAAGTGGGGAACATGTAACCCAAATTCAGGAACGTATTGAAAGAAAACTTGCCAGTACTCAAATAGATATTAACAATGAAGTAGTACAGATTAGGAAAGATTTAAGCGTAAGGATGGATTCGCTATCCGAGAGACAAGTAGAAGATAGAACACAAATAGGTCAGGATGTGCAAGCATTAAAATCTGCGTTAGAGGATCAGATTCATAAAGTTGTCTCTGATGTAAATGAAACGACGAGCAAATTGCAGAATTTGAAGCTAGGAGAAGCTAGTTTAATGGAGACCTACAAAGAAGAGTTAATCAGGAAAGTCTTAACGGAAATCACTGACAAGGATACAGAAGGCTTGGCTTGCGAAACTAATAGGAATTATGCCAGAAGATATAACCTAGATCCAGAAGAGAGAGACGTGACTCCTGAAGAACGTATATCCAGATTCAGGGAGGAAGATGACGAGAGGAATAGGGAACCTGAGTGGAACTATCGAGATAGTGGGAAAAACTACCCGGATTCATATCCGAGGAATGTAACGGTCATCAGGAATTTTGAAGACAAACCGCAAAAATTCAGCAACACTGATAGTTTGACGCCTATAGAATATGTCAGGAACCTCAAAGATTATTTCATCGAAGCTCACATTCCCAGAGAGAGAGAGAGATGAAGATAGTGGAAAGATTTTTGATTGGAGGCCCCTTGAATGGTTTAGAGCTTTTAGATACACTTTCAGTAACTTTGACGAGTTTGCAGAGGCATTAATCAAACGATTTTGGTCCATAGAAGCGCAGAATTCGTTAAGAGCGGAGGTTTATTCAAGAAAATACTCAGGTACTCTTCCAACACGGTACGCTGATTTCTTTACGAGTCAATTGTCCCGCTTGAGATTTTTGCAACCCCCATTGTCAACGGAGCAATTAATTGATGCGATTTCTCGTATGCTGCCTGTGGAGGTGAGGAGACTAATCATTTCGTCAAACATCAGGGATTTGACCAGCATGGACGAATTACTGAGGAGATTAGACTACACAAGTCCAATGCCTAACGTGGTACAGAAAGGTCAAAGGCATGACTTCAAAGAAATAAATACTGTATACATGGACCAAGTCCAGCAAACTGACAAGCCAGATGAAGAGAAAACTGACAATGTAGGTCCTCACAGGAATAATCAGTTTAGGAATAACAGATCGCAAGGTTACCGTCCGTATCAACAGAGAAGAGGCTGGAACTATAATCGAGGCAATTACAACAATGGAAGAGGCAGATATTACAACAATAATGGTTATAACAGAAATTATAATAGAAATAACCAGAACCAAAATAGAAATCAGGATTCTCAAGGTCAGGTTATGACACCCGATCAGTATCAGGACAGAAGAGAAAGTAGAGAGGAGAGAATACATTAGCCACACACACAAACCAGAGTAGAAGAGACTTATGATTAAGGAACATAGTAGAAATATCATGTAAGAGTAAGCCAATAATAATTCAATTTCGTGTTCAAGTGAATTGAGATATGTATAACACAGACTTTAAAAACAATTTGCAACTGTTTTTAAAACGTGGTGAAGGGAGAATGCCCCCGGAAATTGAATTATATCGGGACCACGATGGCTGTATTGGAAAATATCAGTAAAGTTATGGATGTCATAGTTATGACGTGGATATTCATGACGTAGGCACGGATGACGTAGAATTCATGCCAGTAGGCTGATTGAGCTGAGATTCTTGGTGACGTCATGATTTTCTTCGAGAAAGATCCGAGATTTACGACGCAGTCGCAGGAAACAAGGTATTGTGCTAAGGAAGAAGCTACGCTATTGGAGGAGAGACGCGAACCAATGAACGATAGTTTGGAAGGAAGACGGAAATTGCTGAAACTACGATATTCGATTACTTTTGGCATGCAGATTTGTGGAAATCTATTTTCAGTTATGGCATTGATTTGGAATTTTGAAGAAATTAATTTTGAGTTTTTGAATTTTGAAAATCCGTCAAGTATAGCCAAAGTTAAAACTTCCAGCAATGACGCAGCAACAGGCTATGGAAGGGATGGTTACGCCCCTTCAGAAGTTGATAAAAGGTCGTGCACAGGAGAGAGGAGCTCTCATACTCATACGCATACTGATACTGATACGCTCAGATCTCATACTTGTGATCGCATATATATTTCAAGTGATTCAGTGAAGTAAGGTGTCTTTAGCGTGAGGTGAAAGCCTTGCCGCATCGAACGAACTCGGAGCAGTTCCATTTCACGCTGCTCAAAACTAGGTGAAGTTGAAACGCGCACATTAACGTTTCCACCAGTCAAGATATCAAGCGCTAACTTCAGCCTGTAATATAATTCTATTAGGCAGTATAACATTAAGGTGTATACAAGATTTCAACGATTTCACAGTGATATTTCGAAAGATATTGGAACTTTTAGGCTGCCAACAAAAGTGATTTTCTCGCCACAGGAGAAACACTTTTATATTCCACTTTACACTACGGCTGACACGTGGAGTGCCACGGTTTGGTATTACAACGATACATTCGACTATGGAACAGTATAATATTGCAGTGCTTTTGATCATTATAACTGTAGTTGAGATGCAAGGCTAAGGCTTGGATGCAATTGGGACATATATTATTGGAGTAAAGTAACAGCATGGAACTTCGTTAATCATCTTTCTACAAAAGCGAGCATGTAGTGAACATCCAACTACACTCATGCATCGTTAATCCATCGCTGAATTATACCAGATAACAGTGGAAATAATTTCATACTCCACAACTATGAATATTTCTGCGGAAATAACTACATTAAACTTCATGACGAATTCCTGCAAGAACTTCAGAGAACTTTCAAGAGAGGCCAGGGTTATCCCGGCGCACAATGAAGAATTTTGCCGGAAGGATGTTTCTCGTATCCACGGAGCAGTGCCATTTCGGAGTAGGAAGCAGTTCGATTCTCCGAGGACGCTGATTCCTGTTTCGAGGATGGAGCTCATCTTTAAGTTGGTGATATGGATCCACCAGCAGTCTTCTTTGGGGAATTTTCCTCTGGAACGTCAATCGGCAGATAAGGTAGTCGTGAACGTTTCTTGTATTATTTGAGTATTGTAGCGATATTTGAGCAATCATTCTTCCCATATTTTCTGTCCTACCTTTTGCCCCATTTTATTGATTGATATTTTTGTACTCAGTACACTTCGATGATTTATGCCTTTTTCTTCGATTTTTGAGACATTGCTATGTCATTGGCATACTTAAATAATTTTGGATCAGTTGAGACTGATGATTTAGATTCTTTCAGTAATTTGCATATTTTTGTAGTCACTATTTAACTGTAAAGTTAACGATTTGCTATGGCAGATTTGAATTCAGACAGCGTGTCATTTTATTAAAGTAATTCTAATCAGTAAATTACTTTGACCAATTTTCTGTCATCCTCAAGAAAGAAGAATGATAAAAAGATTTTAGAGCGTTAAAATCTTTTACGATATCGACGATCTTTGAAATACTAGTCGTCTTATGAACATGATTGCAACATAGACATTTATCATTGCATTATAGACAATTTTATGAAATATGAACGTTAATTACAATTTATTGAATACACTATAGTAATGAACATTTGATAGGCGTTTTTTCTCAATTCTAGATTGGAATAATAATGTTTGCATTCCACAATCTAATTGTATTCTATTCGACTATTTTGCAGTTTAGTTGAACTTTGTTTGAAGATAGTATTTTTATACTGCGTCACTTTGAAGATGTTAATCTCAATTTTGATAGACCAGGCAGGAGTGTCTAATCGTATTTGCTATTAAATTTATTTGTGATTGGCAAATTTTTACTTCATATCGATTCATGAATGAAACCCACGAAGGTTAAATAATAACAGTCATTATTACAATTGATGAATATAAGAATTTTTAAAGAGGAACAATGGATGTATAATCGATAGTTCAGTGGACGTGTAAAAGTCGCTGTTGAATAATGCCCTTGAATAATGAAGGAGGTTCCCACAATAATTAATGAAGTTGATGAATTAATAGTGGAGGTTTTTTGTGTGTAGTTTGGAAGATTTTTATGCCATATATATGAAGATATATGATGAATTTTGGGCCAATTGTTGTGCAATTTTTTTGTGCGTTATGAGCGAAGTATTTTCCCGCTGAATATTGTTCTTGTTCTTTGAAAGATTATTCATATGAAGATACTGTTAAAATTAACAAGAGTGTTAAATAATTTGAGATAAAGATTTTGAATGAAGGTTACAGTCACAAATATTAATAATTATTATTAAACATTATTAAACCTGAATTTGACAGTTTAATATAACTAACCTTCATTGGTCGATTATATCAACACGATTTGAGTAATTATCAACCGGATAGACGTGTGGTTCAATGTATTCCTTGTATAAATAATATAAACAATTAATATTGTAAAATAATTTTGTAGATATCTTTGTTAAATAATTTGGAATGATAGTGATTAATAGAAGCGTGTATTAAATTTTCAATGGTAATTTTACATTGTTATAAACAATTTATTATTGTTATAAATAATTAATGAACTTTTGTTATTAACATTTAGAGTTTTTTTTATACTCTAAACAATGCAAGTTAAGCAAGTGGTTTGAACAAATAATCATGATTTGGGATTGTTGGAGGAATCCAATGGTGTTTGAAGGAAGCATGTAAGACATTTGCGTGATAATATTTCAGTTGAGATGTGAACATTTACGTGTTTAAAAGAGAGAGCCGAGCTCTGAGGTAGCACGCTTATGGTAGGGTTGAACGAACGGGTGCCCGCTTTGACGACACAGGTGTTTTGCAGCTGGTCCGGACAACTGTGTTACTGAGACCAAGGGCGTTTCATAATAGCCTTGTGGCTATAAATAAAATGTGCAGGATATAAACACGCAAAGCAATTGATATGTGTGTCTCATCCCATATCCCGTTTCCATTCCCATTGCATTGTTATATTTTCGTTGCTATAAGCTTGAGAAAGCTAAAACATTATATGTAGAGATTATAGGTCCTACAGGAGGACATGGTTATGTGGTTGACGGCTTCTGATTGCCACGTATATTTTGTTGTTTCATTTTTGTTAAAAATCATTCTTTATGTGAAATAAATTATTGTGCAGTTTAAAGTTTCTCGTCTTCGTTTCTGGTTCATTTTTAAATATCATGGTGGAGGTTATTGTGAGGACATACTTTTAAGTGATCCAGTTGACAACCCAGTCCCCGAGATATATTTAAGAGGTAAGTCAAGGTAAGTATGAACCCCCGTATATTTTGGTGTGTTCCACAATAATTTTCTTGTTAACTATTGTGCTCTAATCTCGATAGTATCTGTCAGTGCCATTTTCATTGATGTAGCTATGCCGGCGCGTTTGATTATTGGCAATCCGATTGAGGGGGCGGATATCTGACAGCCTACTATCCGGATATCGGGTACAGTACCTGTGGCGCCAGCGGTCGAGTTGCCGAAACTTATTGATGAGAAATATTAATCAACCACTTGAGGTCTAGAACCTAGTGGATAATATTGGCTATGGAATTCCAGGAATGCCAGAAGAAATTTGAGAACAATCGGACCAGTCGTTTGGAAGTTATAAGTATTTTTGTAAAGCACATGTTTTAACAGGAAGTAGGGCGTGTGCTGGAGATTCGAAGAGCGGGGCGTGCTCGCCGCCCGGAACATCGAACGCACGGCATTTCAGCTCTGTGCCTGTATATATAGCCGTGTGTCAGGCAGGGCTGGCATGCGAAACGAAATGCATTATCAATTAAATTTAGCGTCGCGAAATGAAATTGTTCAATGGAATAACATTTCGCTCCTGGCGCGAAATGATATTTGTTACAGACTTTTAATTTCGCTCCTGGCGCGAAATTATATTCATTACGGACTTTTAATTTAGCTCCCGGCGCGAAATGATATTTGTTACAGACTTTTAATTTCGCTCCTGGCGCGAAATTATATTCATTACGGACTTTTAATTTAGCTCCCGGCGCGAAATGAAATTCGTTACAAACTTTTAATTTCGCTCCTGGCACGGAATTAAATTCATTACGGACTTTTAATTTAGCTCCCGGCGCTAAATGAAATTTGTTACAGACTTTTAATTTCGCTCCTGGCGCGGAATTAAATTCATTACGGACTTTTAATTTAGCTCCCGGCGCGAAATGAAATTCGTTACAGACTTTTAATTTCGCTCCTGGCGCGAAATTAAATTCATTACAGACTTTTAATTTCGCTCCTGGCGCGAAATAAAATTTGTTAACGACCATCAATTTCGTTCCCGGCATTTATTCCCCCCCCCCCCCCTCCGGCCTGAAATTAAAATGCATGGAACATTTCATTTTGTTTCTGAAATGAAATCTGATTCTTTTCTTCCCCGAAAGCCTTATTTGTCCCCGCGTCCTACACCTAGCCACCATCTACATTCGTCCCTACCACCCCATCCCCAAAGACTGCATTACCCACGTGTCTGAAGTCTTCCCCATTTAATTCTAATGGCCAACCTCAACCTTCATTCCCGTTCGGCCCTAGAACTTCATAGCCTAGACATCTACCTACGTCACATCGACGCCACCCTCGTCCCTCTCCCAGAATCTACCCGTCCTTCCTCCAATACCACCCCGACGCAGTCATTGCTCATAACTCCCTCCTCCATCTGTTTGACGTGTCTGTCCTGCCACTCAAAGGAGGTGATAATGCCCCCGTTTTACTCAACTTCCCTCTTCCCCCACTACCACCTCCCAGGATGGTCCAGAATTTCTGCACAGCAAACTGGCAGGAATACCGCGCCTACGTCAACAATCACCTCCGTGCGGACCATCTCCCACTGGATAACCAGACGACGGTCGACGCATATACTGCACACACAGATACTATACTACGACAAGCCTCCCAGGTAGCCATCTCCCTCATTCCAACGACCCCGTGCACTACATTTGAGTCGTCCAGTTGCAAAAATCGTTTAATCCACTTGTGAATAAGGATCATGTCGTAAAATTATTTATTTAATTATTTTATTTATTTTACCTCATTTTATTTTGTTTTATTTTATTTTGCTTTATTTTGTTTTGTTTATTTTTTGTTTTACTTTATTTCGTTTTATTTTGTTTTAAATTGTCTTGTTTTATTTGTTTTATTTTGTTTTTGTTTTTATTTTGTTTTGTTGATTTTGTTTTATTTTCATTTCCCAGAAAACAAATGCAAAACCAAAAACACAAAACACGAAGTAAAATGCTAAATTCAAACACAAAAGCAAAAGCAGAATAAAAAAGAAACACAAACCAAAAAGCAAAATTCAAAAACAGCAAAAGCAGAAAACAAACACAAAACCAAAACAAAAAAGAAGAAGCAGAAAGCAAAAGCAGAACAAAAAAAGCAAAGTCAGAAAACAAGAAACATAAAGCAAAAAGCAAAATTCATAAAAGCAAAAGCAGAAAACAAACACAAAACAAAACAAAAAAGACGAAGCAAAAAGCAAAATTCAAAAACAAAAGCAAAAGCAGAAAACAAAAAACAAATAACATAAAGCAAAATTCAAAAAAGCAAAAGCAGAGCACAAACACAAAACCACGAAAGAAAAGCAATAAGTCAAATTCAAAAGCAAAAGCACAAAGCAAACACAAAAACACCAACCAAAAGTAGAAAACAACAAACACAAAAGATACGTGAGACAAAGTCCAGAGAAACGTTTCTCATGAAAATGATCCTTATTCACAAGTTGATTAAACGAGTTTTGTAACTTGACGACTCATTTGCATTTGACTGTTGGCACGGGCTAGAGTAAAATGTGGCTTTTCACTGATGTCTCAGTCTTACACATGGCTGTGATTATATGGAAGCTACAGAGGTATGGGTGGTGCTTAGTAATGAAATTCGGGGCAGTCAGTGCCTGTGGATGCTGTGAAGGGTTCTACTCATAGGGTTAGTACTGCTGTTCTGACTCAGTGAGGAAAGCAATGGCAAACTACCTCACCCCCCATCTTGTCTAGTACGCCTCACTATAGCGCTGCCTTGAGTTTTTGTGGGTATCTACCCACATAGTCGCCTCAGTAGCGTAGCGGTCAGCATGGTTAGCTGCCGCCCCGGAGGTCCTGGGTTCGATTCCCGGCTCTGCCACGAAATTTGAAAAGTGGTACGAGGACTGGAACAGGGTCTACTCAGCCTCAGGTGGCCCAAATGAGTAGAGGGGGTTCGATTCCCCCTCAGCCATCCTCGAAGTGGTTTTCCGTGGTTTCCCACTTCGTCTTCGGGCAAATGCCGGGATGGTCCCTACCGTAAGGCCACGGCCGCATCCCTCTTCCTTGCCTATCCATCCCAATCTTCCCCTCCCTTCCCTCACGAGGCCCCTGTTCGCTTTGCAGGTGAGGCCGCCTGGGCGAGGTGCTAATCCCACCTCACCAGTTGTATCCCTTCCGATTAGATGTTCCCAGCTCTAGGACACTGCCTGGATAGGCGGTAGGGGTGAGTTCCCTCGCTGAGTCCCTGGGAGCCACCACCCTGGAGGGTAAACACGATTTAAAAAATAAAAGAAAATCTACCCACATAACCTACCGGCGGTACTTTTTGAGGATCCAACCAGCCTTCGGGCTGACCACCTAACAGACAGACGTCAGGACTTTGAACATCGTACAGAACATTATTTAACTCTCGAAACGAATATACTGTATTTTAATTTCAACAACGAAATTAAATGTTTCATGCATTTTAAATACACGTCGGAGAGCGAAACTTAATGCCGTTTGGGAATTTTATTTCGCCTCGGGAGCGAAACTAAAAGTCTGTAACGAATTTTATTTCGCACCGGGAGCGAAATTATAAGTCTGGAACTAAATAAATTTCGCGCCGGGAGCGGAATTATAAGTCTGGAACGAAATTAATATCGCGCCTGGAGCGAAATTAAAAGTGTGGAACGAAATTAATTTCGCGCCGGGAGCGAAATTATAAGTCTGGAACGAAATTAATATCGCGCCGGGAGCGAAATTAAAAGTCTGGAACGAAATTAATTTCGCTTCGAATTAAGTTTTGCTTTGATTTAATTACGCGCCGACAATCATTATCATTTCGCTCCCGAATATCGCGCTTACGGCGAAATTAAATTATTTTCGTCCCCACAGCCATGAATTTAATTTCGCATGCCAGCCCTGGTGTCAGGAGCATGAGTATGTCATTATTACATCAGTCTTCGAAGAGATACCGTCGTAACGTCACCATACCACGTGCTACGCTGTTATAGACCGTCATAATCACCGATCGAATAGGACTTAGTCTCTGGAGCTAAGCTTGTGGACTTAGTCTTTATAGCTGAGCCAGTTGTCTCGAGTGGAAAGTACTCAGAATTATCGCGTCACATCGGTCAGGAGATGGAACTTAGTTTATGACATTGGGGTCATTTGTTTCAATCAGTGTTGGAAAATATTCCATCTATGTTTCCATATACTCCACTGACTGTAAGAGTATGTTCGCAGATGTTGGGTATTTTTTCATCTTTGAGTGGCATCAGAATCAGACTAGACGGTATATTTTCCAAATTGTTATAAACATTGAGCTGCTTAAACAAGTGTTTAAAATAATAGGACAGTCAACGAAGACGTCAAGAGTCATGACGAACAGTTGTGTAAATTATCGCGGAGTGGAAAAGTGCGTATACTTGAACGCGAATATGGGTCACTAGATACCACGTGGATAGGATCCAAATGGAGGGACCCGAAGGTTAGCCGAATGCGAGGCGGATGGCCAAGGACTGGTGCCATGCTAATGGAGGGAGGATTGTTCCATTAGATTTCGGCATCAACCAAGGATCTGCAACGATGTGAACTTCAAGAATATGTAAGCTACATTCTTGTGTACCTTTTCTAGAATAGAGTAGATGAGAAGTTAAATTTCTATTTCGCATATAAATTACCAATACTTTAATTTAATTTGTTTTTGCTTCGCTCTGACAGCTAAGTCTATCGAGGCTATAGTCAGAGATACCAGTGGTAGTTGACAGCGATTGTACAGTAATGAGAAAATTTATTTCAGTCCAAGTAACATAAATAAAGAGGTTTTTCGTTGATTTAAATATTTTCGTAGTAGAAGGTAGCTTGGATCTTCAAATTATTCAACTTGAAGATTTAAACAGTATTAAAGACGAATTTCATAACGAGCAAGAGTAAATCCATTTGAAAATAATAATAATAATGAAATATCTCTATAATAATCATAAACAAATTATAAAATGATTATAATTAATTATAAATAATCAAATTCAGGGAAGTGATAAAATACTTTTTGTTTAATGCAGTAATAATAATAATTAAGTTTATTTAACATTATAAACATTTGAAGATTTCAGAATGTATAGTTTAATAGTAATAATAAATTCGAGTAAATATTATAACCATTGGGAAGTTGAGGAGTTGAGTGTATAGTTAACGGCAATAATAATAATGAAAAATGAAAATCCACAGCCTGCTTCCAGTCTCCGACCGGGTCAGGAATGGAATGAATGAAGCCCCCATCTAGCGGCGAGGATATGAACTGTGCCGGCTGCCGAGGCCTGACGCACTCCTCTGGGGCAATGATTAAATGGATGACAGATGAAATGAAATGATAGTGGAGAGTGTTGCTGGAATGAAATGTTGACAGGGAAAACCGGAGTACCCGGGGAAAAACCTGTCTGCCTCCGTTTTGTCCAGCACAGATCTCACATGGAGTGACCGGGATTTGAACCACGGACCCAGCGGTGAGAGGCCGGCGTGCTGCCGCCTAAGCCACGGAGGCTTCAATAATAATAATAGCAGTGATTATTTGAAAATATTTGTAGGGAATAAATAGCATATCAGTCAGTAAATAAATGGAGAAGTTAATGACATATTTGTGAAATGCACCACAATATTCAGAAAGAGTAGAGGAACGGTAGGTGAATTAAGGATGAACATGTATAAAATAGGGCTTAGAATTGTTAAATGAAGGTAGAAAAGAAAATGACCAGAAAGAAAAAAGTATTAACAATATTTCCTTATGGAAAATTTTGTTTAAATCATATCTTGGAAGTGTTGAGATGAATGCGTGTTGTTTAAAGGCAGGAATAGTGCACAGAATAAAAGAATAAATCATATGTTGATTTAAATATTGAAAAAAAATATATATATAAAAAATAAAATAATAATAATTATGCGACTTGAAGGTCGGCATTTAAAGAAAGAATGTGGAGGCTAGAAGCCGTCCATTGGAATATGTATTTCCATGTTGTTAAAGTGATGTGAGAGCATTTACTGCTTAATTGTGAAAAAGAAGGGTTGAGTCGTGTAACCGCCCCATATTTCTGTCCAACTCCATTTTTTTTCGTCAGACACATTATCTCCTAAATACCTGGGTCAGTCATTCTAATTTTCAATCATGGAGCCTACTGATTATTTAGTTTTGTTAAAGCCTAGCCGGATCCTCAAATGAAATAAAATAAATACAGATATGTGAGTGTATAAAATAAATTTCGAATTACAAGTTGAATAGGAGTGATGCTTATGTAGTGATAATTAATGATAACTGTTGATATTCCTGATCTTAGATATTTTTATAAAAGAAAGATAATTGCCGAGGTTCTTTTGAATATTATTATTAATAATAATAATAATAATAATAATACTGATAATTTTGAAAGTTTAATAGTTGTGTGAATTTATGGTATATAACATTTAAAAATTTAAAGGAATGAGTAAATGACATGATGTCAACAACAATTAACACACTGAGTCATGCAATATGGTTATTCAAAGAAAAAAATGATGAAAATTCAATTTTTTTTGACAATGTTAAATTGAATTATGAATATGTGAGCATGGATTAAGACGACAGTCTATAGAAACAAATATTTTGCAAAGAATCGATTAGGATATTGAGGTCATATAAAGAATGTTAATATTCTGACGTCATGTTGTCGAATATTGATATTTTCTTACAACCCAATGTTCCTACACGGAAGAACTCTTAATTACTCTAACACAAATACATTTCGATATCACATGAGGTGATACCTTTTACCCTGTTTATAAACAATTAGTTTTCAACCTGAGCCATGGATGAACATTGATTTTTCAAACCATGAGTGATTTTGTTTTAGTGAAACACAATGTCGAAGAGAACAGTGTACAGGTAGGGGCATATAAACAATGAGCCGCCTATCGTGTAAATACAACAATTTAGAATAGGGTCCGATACCCAGATGGACTGTTAATTTCTGATTATCCACAATTTAGAGTAGGGAGTGTTTTTGTATGTGTTGGTAATTTTCTGGTGAAGTTTTTTTGAGTGCTTTTGCATAATATATTAGTATTTTAATAGTTAATAAAATGAGATAATTTTAAGGAATTGTGATATTTCATTTCTCCTTTCTCGTCTCCCTTGCTTGTTAATTGCCATAATCAGTCATGCCAGCGATTAATTTAGTTTTGCCAGGATGGACCCTGAGATTTTAGTTCTTGTGCTAGACTGATTTTGGGAATTGGCAAATGTGTTCGTTAGACTTCCGTCGAAACGGGCACAGCACCAAGGTCCCTCTTGGACTCCGTCCTCAGCTTTCGCTTAACGCTGGCTCCATAGTCACAGCGGTGCGCCAGGGATGACAACACTTCCATTTGTCCATTATGCTGCTCCGGCCTCGTCCACCTACACCATAGGCCACTAGGCCATCGTGGTCTTCCTACAGCTGGTCGGTGACTTCATCTTCCCATTCGCTGGTCCCATAATCGTCCACGTTATGTCACATGCACTTGGCATTGGAATGTGTTCTTAGTTGAATAACTGACTTCAACCTTCTCGCTGGGGCCACTATGATTCCTGGTAAATGTCCCAATTGTAATTTGTCACGTTCACTGATATTCGATTGATTTTGAACATTTCATTCAGATATGTGAACATATGTCTGATTTATTTCAAGTCCCCGTTTATCAAGCCGTAAAGCATGATTTCTTTCTTCCAAGTCCACAAAATTATAATCCGTTCTAGTGTTCACAATATTCGAAGCAAGGCTCACAACTTTCAGAATATGTCTGCTAGCTTAAGAAGTCTTACTTTTAATATCACAAATACTAGCACGGTCAATATCAACGTACCTTTCACTTTCAAAGTATTTCACTGTCTCGAAACACATTTAGATTAGGTTCCAAACGTTGATGTAGCACGCAATCACTAAGCGGCACATTAAGAATCACGGCAACACTGTCGAGTATAATAAAGTCGAACTTGCGCGTACCTCCTCTAGCCACGAGACGATGGGAGATAATACACAACACACTGCAACACATGACTGCATGTAACACAACTCAGTTTATATAGGCCCCACAGGTCGAGAATCGACTATCGTAGCAACTTAACGTAATGCAGTTCTACGCATTCCATTAGCTCTTGTCCCAGTAATTAGAGAGTAATTCTCTTAAGTTTTCAATGTTCTTCAAATATTGAGGACATGAACTTAAAAACCTGTACTCTTGTTCATTTACGCTGTAAACCTCCTTACATGTAGTGAAACAGTGTATTATTCAAATGAGCTTCCTGCATGCTTCCTGGCCATGCGCTAAGTTCAAATATACCAGGAAAGCAGTGAGCAGCCTCCGCGCGCCGAGTTCAAACATTCCTTCACGCCAGCCCTGCTACCACATCTCATCAGGGCAGAATACTTTGCTCTAACCCTAGAGTTTAGGATCTGATGATAACCACGTGATGTTGGAAACGCGTATCCTTTAATTTTCAGGAATTCCCTAATAAAGAAAGCTCTTCAGTCAGTCAACACAAACTCCTCACTCACCCGGGGAAGGTGGCTCACACCCAGCGAGTGTTAATTTTCGCACACAGTTAAGAATTAAATCAATACTTAACTAATATGTGAAATAGAATTATGAAAACTGATATCCTTATAGGTAATACATGGGGAAATACATTTGATATATAAAGGGAAACAGTATGTAATGTATTGCGTGATTTATTGAAAAGACAATATTTGTGATTTTTTAAACGTTGCGAATCGCAAAAAGCACGATTTAACAAGAAATATCAGTCTGAATAGAATGAAGTTTTCATTATGTAAATAAAACGAATGAATGCCTAGGATGAATGTATATTGTAAAGTGTATGTGTTTGAAAAAGATATTGAATTTGTTTTTCAAACATTTTACAGGTTTTGTGTAATTTCCGACGTATATCTCAGTTATATTTGAATATAATTTCATGAATGAGGTTCATCCTCTACAGATCACAGGTTGGGAGGCCTATAGCGAGTTTCGTCTAATTGTATCACGTATTTTAAAAGATATTAAATTTTTCCTACCAAAGTACAAACTTTTGAGAAAATAGCTTTAAATGTTAAATACGTCGTATCGACTTCTTTTGAGCTCAATAAGCTCCTAAAGCATACGTAGTGCCTTCCAACTCAATGTTTGTGTTGTGTATTTCAAGTCTCAGTCTTACCAGGGTTATTCTAGCCTCAACGGATACCTCTCGATGCCTCTTCTAAGGAGATTTCACTCGAAGATTGTCTCTCTGAGTCAGCACAATACTGTAGTGGCTATCTTTCCCACCCTCACATCCAGTTTCTGCAACACTTTTAATTTGCTAGCATTGTCATCTTTGAATGAATATATTATACTGCTCTTTATTTCAGACACACCATTTCGGCTTGTGACACTACTGAAAAATGTAATTTTACTACTGCAAAAATCATACTGAAAATTGAATGTACTGGCCAAATCAAGCATAGCAATTTATATCAAAGTAATGTTATTGAGGCAGATTTTACTGCATAGATTCTCGCTTGTAGCACTAAGGAAAACTAGGAAGATAATCATATAATCCACATTATATACATTATGCACAATTTCTTCTACACTTACCGGTGCAAGGATAACCTTCAAAGCTCGCTGCCAGACGCACTACCTGTAGGATTTCCAAGTTTGGAAAGATCACTGTCTTCATTATCCCTTTATTGAATGGTAATTTCCAAGGAAACTCCTCTGTTTGGACCTCCCCAAATCACATGTATTTCCCATGGTTATTCTGAAATACTCGTACACAGTCGAAAAGAAGAACACATTACAAGAATGCTGCTCACCACATGGATTCATATTAAAGCAAAAGAATCTTTCATCTTCATGTTCTCGGATTGTTGAATATATCTTAAGTCTCTCGAACGAGAAGAAGCAATTTTTACCAAGAGTACATCTGTAATCGTTCCGGTGCGTTGATACGAAAACATTAGCTGTGAGGTTATACCGCAGATGGCTAATACCACACCCACTCCATTCACAGATAGGCACATCGTCTAACGTAATACGACATAGGCCCTATATCTGCAAATCGCCCAAATTCAGTTATAAAACTTAACAGATATACTATGAAAGGTATTGTCCATCATTTAACACAATTGTTTAAAAAATGAAATTTTGACATCTTTTGGTGTATGAGCCCCCTTAGTAAAGTCTTTGTCAAGTTGTTCGATATTATCATTTATTTTATTAATTATTTTTGGAATTTACTTAAAATACATGGGCCTATGAGGCCATTTATGAGTTGATTTCCAACGAAACGCCTCTTTTTGACCTCCCCAAATCACATGTATTTCCCATTGTTAGTATTAAATACTATTATTGTTCCTATTTATATTTTGGTAATTTCAGGCCACAAGTCTATGTATTGTAACTTGGACTAAGATTAGAGTAAGAGGACGGACCTTAGTCAAAGTACTGTCAAGATCATTTCCTGTATACAAGTTTTACGTGTATAAATCAAGTCAGGCAAGCGGAAGGAATGACGTAATAAACATCTGTTCGACGGAGAGGTAAGCCAGGAGAGGATATACTTCCCGCAGCATTGCAACGAAACAAGGTTCACTCAAGGTCGCTTTGACTGCTCACGAAAGAGAAGAAGGGGTCTATTGAGAGCAATTGGATCGAAAGCGGTGAAGGATTTTATTGTTTCTTGAATATGTAGAGCTACAGAGTTTAAAGGAGTTGATATAATATACCGGTAATTGCTGTGTAGAAGGAGGAATACGATTTTATTCCAAACCCGGAAATAGAAATACTGTGTGAATGACGTATTTGAATTGATCAGTTTACACCAAGATATACCGCTTGAGAGGGGAGCTAGCGATGGTATAAGAAGTCTAGGAGGAAGGTTTTACGAGCTGAGTGAGGGGCATTTTAATTTGGAACGTCGGGAGAGAAGGTAGTGTCTTGAGTTCGAAACTAATGTGGTCTGTAACAAGAACATTAGTAGTGACGACGGACTTAATAAAATGCCACTTTACGGTGAAGTTATACGGCGAACATGTACTGTGAAGCTACTATATGAACATTTCAACAACACGCAGAAGTACAAGCTACATATTAAGGCTAATAGTACATCTATACATACGAGAAAAGCTTTTCTGTGAAATACGCATACAAAATTATTTCACCATGTTAAAGTACTTGAAGTCAGGAGGAATAGTAACGTATTGTAAGGAAGCTACTAGGATGTGTGGTTAAATCTGGGGAAGGAACACAACATATGAAGTAATTGAGAATGACGAGAGTAATTAACGACACTTGCAACTATGAAAACTACTTATTTCAAAATTACGGAGGGAATAAGGTAAAACCACAATCCTACATGAAAATGAAATGCTACTACAATGTTCAACTTCATCAAACAAGAGAGATGCAGTCTACAATCCAGGAAGGAACGAGACGGAGGAATCCGGAACGGAGTTCGTGACCCGGAGAGGCAGATTGGAGGGCAGAACAGCAGTATCATCTTGCAGGAAAGGACACCGTCAGCCGTCCTTGAAATGGTTTTCCGTGGTTTCTCGTTTTCAACACCAGGTAAATGCTGGGACGGTACCTTCTGATAGGTCACGGCCGCTTCCTTTCACATCCTTGCCCAGTTTCAATCATCTTCATCCATTCCATCTCTCATCCCGACATGCAGGTCACCCACGGGTATCGACTTGAAAGACCTGCACTCGGCCTCTCAGGAGGCTACACAACAAGAAAGTCCTGGAGGAGACTACTGTAACTTCCCATACATGCAATTTCATCGAAATTCATCTTTCATTTTGAGTAGTAGTAGTTTGTGCTATGTTGGAGTATACCATTTTGCTACATTTTTTAATTTTTTATTGGATTTGATATCCGTTTACTATTTCTGCAATTTTTCGATTGTGATTTAGAATATTTCAGCGTATTTTGGAATTTTTATATTTTGAAGCGTAATTTTTCCGGATTTAAATTGTTTCGACTTGTATTAAATTAATTCTGATGAAGATTTTGCATTGGGAAAATTTACGTTAGGGAGAAGAATTTGGTTAGGAAGAAGACTTTGAGAATTATGATGAAGAATTTTAGGATTATGACTCTATAGATAATTTTGTGTAGAAGTTTAATGAATATTTCTTTCATGACAGACATTTCGCATACATTTGATCAACGATAATGGAAAGGATTATAGAATTGAAGGAGCGAATTGTAAGCATATTTAAGAGTGAAAATAATAATTCATTTTGTTAACTCTGAGATATAACATTGAAGTTGTATTTGGATGACAAATGGGGTCATGTTTTATCATTTAAATTTTAGGAAGGAATATTATTACCTTGCAATAGTTTTAGTAGAATTCCATGAATTCTACCTAAAACTAGATAAATTTGACAACTGAGATTAATATGTTAAGAATTATGCAACATAGAGTGAAATAAAAAATGTTTAAATTGTCTATAGCAGTAAAGAGATAGGAAGAAGGAATTAATTATTTTATTATTATTAACAACTAATAAAATGTATTGCACATCATCGTAACTATGAATATCAACCACAATAAAGACAGAACATGTATTTAATGAAACTAAGCCTAATGGGTAGTATAACAATGTCAGAAAACACGAGAAGTTATAGAGTTGCTATTTGAAGCAAATTTAATATGCTAAGAAGTTGTATTTAGTGAAGATGTGGAAAATAATTATTGAAGTTTATATAAAGGTGAATTACGAAGGATTATAAAGTATATAAGACGTATTATTGTAGATGGAAGTGAAAATTTGACGTGGAAGGATTAATCTGGGATTATTTTAAATCATGTTTGAGAATTAGAACAGGGAGTTGGTGAAGTGGATTATAGTACTTTTATTATTCTTATTAAATTGAACATGATTGTGTCAGTACACGTTGGAACTTAGCTTAGTTGCTTGGTCAAATTAGCCAGATTTTGACTCAGTTTCATGAGTATTGAACCAATTTCAATGATTAAATTATGATGATGAATTTAGAATAACAATTAAATCGTGACGATGAATTATGATAATATCGATGATTTCTAGCATATAATATTTTGTCTTAACGATTGAGAATGTTTTACAGACGAGTGATTACGAATGAGCACGTTTGTGTAAATAATTTTGAAATATTAACGTGTAGAACAGAATGAGATATAGCTGACTTACGAACATATAAGGAAGATTAAAATTGATTACAAGTTATGAGTCAGATATACAAGAGTGACTTTATGTATAAATTAAGAAAGGTGATAAATTATTTATTCATGATTGAAACCTAATTTTAACAAGCCATTAGGATACTTTTTTCGTTACTCTGCTTTAACACAATGTATGTGTGCAGGACAAATTAGTTTTAATTCATGTTGCCTGATTGAAGTGATTGATCATTTATGGAAGGGAATTTTTATTTTTTATTTGCATTCGTCTTCGATTAATAAATTCGTTTGTGTCTTAAGTAAAGGAAGGCGTAATGATTTATACTAATTTGAATTAGATTGCGTTATGAAAACCAGTGCTGTATACTTAGGCCTGCTGTATGCCCTAGTTAACCCATTGTCTTGAGATTTTTCGTTTCTCGATGTCTACTGAGTTCTGTGTCGTTATTTTTTTTCTTGTAAATCCAATTGTTCTGTTCATAACGAAATCTTTAGGAAAGTGTTACCATCATGACAGTCTTGTTGGTAGGAATTTGAGGGGTTTTCTAGCCGGAGGATTTCAGTTTGTACGATCCAGCTGTTCCATCTGATTCAACAAGTACTGTTCATGATTATTCGGGTACAGTACCATTCCGGCGTTTGTCCGGGGTAGAACTGTAAAACCACAGTACACCACTTTTAGGATGACTGAGGTGGGAATGAAATCCGCCTTTTCTCATTTCTGCCTGACGAGGCTTGATGTATTATGTAGCAACCTGGAACAAGTATCGAACTTCTCGGTAGATCCGGGAATTTTAACCCGGACTTCTGCAGTTACAGCCAAGTATGCTAGTCACAACGCCAAGACTCAGCGGTCATTTTCTGTTTGCCTCAATACAATTTTAGGGAGATTACGAGCTTGAGGAAATACTTTATTCAACTTCGTTTTCGAAAATGATTAGATCGACTTCGGTGAGACTATCAATGTAACGTATTCAAAGTTCACTATCCCAGTATCCAAATTTTTACTTATACACGAATGAGCTAAAAGCAATCAATATTCTCAAGAAGTTAGTATTGGGAGCGAATTTCAATGTCACCTCTTGTATGAAGCAACAGCAATGAACATTGGTGCTACATTTCTCGGGACTAGTTGCGTCTGTTTGCCCTTACCATCTAAGTAGCGAACGTCTTGTGCTTATGGAGGCTTACCATTATTAACTAAACTGCTTTAATTCGATGCATACTGATTAATATTGAAATCTGAAGGCGTGTGAAGGTTTATTTCGGCCTTAGCATATTATCGAAAGATTATGAAACAATATCTGAAAAAAAGAAAACGACTTTTTACGATATTGAGGTATTAACTCTCTAATGTAATACAAGATCGTCAAAGTTCGTTTGAGAATGTTTTCACGTTCGTAAGTTTGTGAAATTGTGTCCTGAATATACTGTAAGAGCAATTTTAAAGAACACATGGCAAATGGAGTTGTGAGACACAGGAGGGAAGAGCGAACGTCGTGTCTGTCATATCTAGCCTCAGAAGACTGGATTGCAATTACAGGGGAGAAGCGATATCTGTGCGTCTTGCGGCTTACGAAGCGAATGTTTCATGCTGCTATTAATTTCAGCAAGTGGAGCTCCAGAGAACTTGAGAGACAATTCAATATCTTAGTCTCACGAACAGTGTTAGATTTCTCGGCACAAGTTGCGTTTGTTTGCCTTTATCATCCAGTAAACATCTTGTGCTTATTTCCCAATAGAACTACCCACGTTTCCTTTCGTTCTTCATTGGTGGCTATAATAATAATTATTATTACAATAGGCCTAATAATAATAATAATGATAATAGGCCTAATAATATTATTATTAATAATAATAACAACGGGTCGCACAAAAATATATCAACTCTTGGAAACTCATTCTTTGTATGAATAAATGCACATGACTAGCATCTTGAGGTGATGGGCCTTTGCATAAACGTAATAGAAATTAGATAACATAATGAAGAATAAAAGGAGAATATATCGTCATATTATTATCATTACGATTAATATTATTATTATTCCTAACTTTGAAAACATCTTCGCAGAAAAATAAAGTAGCTACCTAGAGAAATGGGTGGGATCGATTGTATTTTACCCACGACATGTATACTCCAATTAGGAGTTTAATAGGTCACATTAGTATTACCCGAAAAAATGAAGAATACGTTGCGTTTAAATTTTATGTGGGTCTTAAGTGGTCTGAATTTTCTCTTAAAGCTATCCATTAAGTTCAGTTAGTATGAGAACATACACACATCAAAAAAAGTTTTGCATCACCTCGGTTCCCAGATCTCCGGCATATAGACGTTGACTGTGTATATTGTATCAAAGATACAGTCCCTTTGACTGTTCATAGATGTCACTAAAACTGCTCAAAGATGTAAACAACCATGCATGAGCAGGGCCTATTAGACGGAGGGGGTACGACAGCCGATCAGTTCCAGTCATTCCACCAGGACGAAGGTACGCTGCTCATGTTGTCTGTAGTTCTACCATGCCTAGAAGGTCAATACCGCAGTTCGATCGCGTCCGCATTGTTACTTTTTGTCAAGAAGGGCTCTCAACAAGGGAAGTTTCCAGGCGTCTCAGAGTGAACCAAAGCGATGTTGTTCGGACATGGAGGAGGTACAGAGATACAGGAACTGTCGATGACAGGCCTCGCTCAGGCCGCCCAAGGGCTACTACTGTAGTGGATGACCGCTACTTACGGATTGCCGCTCGGAGGAACCCTGACAGCAATGCCACCATGTTGAATAATGCGTTTCGTTCAGCCACAGGACGTCGTGTTTCAACTCAAACTGTGCGCAATAGGCTGCATGATGCGCAACTTCACTCCCGACGTCCATGGCGAGGTCCAGCTTTGCAACCCCGACACCATGCAGCGCGGTACAGATGGGCCCAACAACATGCTGAATGGACCCCACAGAATTGGCATCACGTTCTCTTCACCGATGAGTGTCGCATATGCCTTCAACCAGACAATCGTCGGAGACGTGTTTGGAGGCACCCTGGTCAGGCTGAACGTCTTAGACACACTGTCCAGCGAGTGCAACAAGGTGGTGGTTCCCTGATGTTTTGGGGTGGCATTATGTGGGGCCGACGTACGCCACTGGTGGTCATGGAAGGCTCCGAAACGGCTTTACGATACCTGAATGACATCCTCCGACCCATAGTGCACCCATATCGGCAGAATATTGGAGAGGCATTTGTCTTCATGGACGACAATTCTCGACCTCATCGTGCACATCTTGTGAATGCGTTCCTTCAAGATAACGACATCGCTCGACTACAGTGGCCAGCATGTTCGCCAGACATGAACCCTATCGAACATGCCTGGGATATGTTGAAAAGGGCTGTTTATGGACGTCTTGACCCACCAACCACTCTGAGAGATTTACGCCGAATTGTCGTTGAGGAGTGGGACAATTTGGACCAACAGTGTCTTGATGAACTTGTGGATAGTATGCCACGACGAATACAGGCATGCATCAATGCAAGAGGACGTGCTACTGGGTATTAGAGGTAGTGGTGTGTACTGCAATCTGGACCACAAATGCTGAAAGTCTAGCTGTATGATGGTACAACATGCAATGTGTGGGTCTCATGAGCAATAAAACGAGCTGAAATGTTGTTTGTGTTGATCTCTATTCCCTTTGTATTTAAAGGTTCCGGAACTCTTGGAACCGAGGTGATGCAAAACTTTTTTTGATGTGTTTAGTATTTGTAGCAACATCACTGTTAACAATAACATGACTGAGAGTTTGAAATTACGCTCCTCCATCATGTTAACGACAGAAATATAGACTGGATACACCGCATCACTACGTTTGCGTTCTTGTCCGTTTACTTCCAAGAGGATGGTACCCCATTCCACTTTCATAGAAATGTGCCCGCCTCTCTTGATGAAACTCGACCAGCTCGTTGGAAAGCACAGAGTAGTCTAATTGAGTACCCTCCACAGCCCCTTCTGGAGGTTGCTTTCGGGAGGACTCTCAAGAATGGCAGTGTGCACTATCAGACGTGAAATGTAAGGTTGAAACTTTGGCTTTTCTGGAAAATGTCACCATGTGTGTTGTAGTTCATCGTAATCAGAATTCCTTGCAGGCGATGGTTCGCAGTTTGATCATTTATTTTAAATCTAGTAAGAAAGTGTGTATGTGTTATGACATCCCACTCTAGATTTTTATAGTACGATGATAAATAATCTCCTTTTGCTATTAAATTACAATATACAATTTTTGAGCGACCCGACAGTAACACTAATAGTAGTAGTAATAATAATTCAGTCATTTTGCAGTCGTACATTTAGGACTTAAGTTTACCTGTATTGTGACGACAATCAAGGCTTTGGAGGCAGAACATCAATTGAATTTTGTCCAGAGAGGATAAGTGACGTGAATATAATAGCAATTAGAGGATCAGTTGCAGCACACTTGACTTCAGTAAGGTTGCCTCTCGGTTCCCTTAACAAGCATATTAGACTTGAGAGCTCGTTTTCCGCTTCCTGTAACTCACGTCCTGGTGACTAAACTTCGATTCGCACGAATGCCTTGGAGGGATAGCACAGACAATTGGTTATTACCACGCTGTTGTATGGCAGCAGGACATGTCCAATCACGGTCAGCCAAGTAATAGGAATCCCCGTGCTGTAATGGTGCATTGTGAGTATAGAATATTGTAGCAGTAGAGGGACAATGTGATGAGCTACTGTGCGGACCCTTGTCCTCTCTCCCTTTGACGTACGTCCTCCCATTCAACACACACTACATAATATAAAAAAGACCAGAGCAGTCTAATCTATTTGCGCACACAAGTAACTGGTGCGACAGACAGTGAATTTGACTCTGAGTGATACAATAAACCATGAGGCTGCCGTCTCCGAGACAAATACTACATTCAAATCAACGATGGAGACTAAGACAAACAGAAAATTGAAATCACATCCCACAGACGAATGCTTTGCCGAAGTATTTGTGTACACCTACGATCCGAACATTCTTGCAAATAAAGGGGAAGAAGTAGACAACGTTTAACATCATTTTTGTCGGAACAGGAATGTACGGAATATGGTCTGAAAATCAATATTTCAAAATTGAGGAAATTCTAGTTGGGAAGAAATACAAGAAAATACAATGCCACGCATGAGGGACTAAATTGAAGGAGAACAATTTCATGTACTTGGGTTGTGTATTCTCTTAAGTTGGTTGTGCAGAGAAAGAAATAGAATCAGACTGTTGGATTGACAATACAGATTTCTAAGTGACGATCAACTGTATTCCGCACGAAAGAAGATCACTTAGAAATCGCTCAGTATTCAGACAGATCTACCTGTTTTGTTGCTGGATGGATTTAGTATATCACATACATTAGGAGGAGGTTACTGACACGAGGATAGCACGAATGATTGCTCGGACAAATAGATGGACGCAGTGGGATGAGGGTACTTGTAATGAAAAGATGAAGGGTAGGTTAGAAATGAATACATTAGATGTGATAGTAGGTATGAGCTGACACAGATGGTGATTCGAATGAGGAAAAAGATATTACCTAGTTGTTAATAAACTCGGCCATAAAGGGCAAGAGAATCAGAGGTTCACCAAGGAGACATTTGTTAGATTCAGTGTTTAAGGATTTAGAGGTGAGAGGTATAGAAGCAGAGGACGCTGCTGTGCTATGGAGGCGACTCGTTTGCTCACAGATTCTTGCGAACTAGATTGGACTCTGAAAGGCAAATCAGTCTCAAATGAAAATGAATGAATGCATGAATGGATGAATGAACGCATTCTTTTTTAAGATATGAAAATAACTTCGGATATCTAGAAATTTAAAACAAAAAATCAACATGTACATAGCAAAGTGTGGTATAGTGGCTAGCATTCTTGGCTCTAACCCCGGATGTCCGGGTTTGATTCCCAGCCCAGGCAGGAAATTTAATTTTTGTCTGAGGGCTGGAAAGGGGTACACTTAACCCCGTGAAATAAAACTGAGGGGAAGTGCCATCGAATTCCTCTTTAACCAACCTAAAAGTAACTTTCCGTGACTTCCCGCTCGTTCTCTATACAAACACTAGGATGGTTCTTAATTTAAGAACAGCGTTAATTGCAAATGCAGTCACTACTATGGAATTTCAATGACACATGTTATCAGACGAATTCTACACACACCCACTCACATAGGTTTGAAATGGTCTCGATGTCCAGGCCACTATATTAAACAACAAAAAGAACGATAACATAAATTTTCTACTTCGGTAAAGAAATCGAAATATATAACACGTAACAGTTTAGTCTAGTTTCGGTTTCGAATAGGGATGGGTCAATACCGATTTTTCTCGATACTTGATAACGTCAAAATTTCAAGTTTCAATGAATAGATTAAAACTAGAAAGTTCAAGCCACTCACTTGCAAGTCCTGTATTTGCAATTAAATTCCTGCTTTAATCTAAAATGTGAGAATTGACTCGTTAAATTATATACATATTTAATAAGAATTATCGATTTCATGTGCGCGATAGTGTGCCCGTTTAGACCGAAGTCCAACGACCACTTATGAATTTTACCAAAAATCAGTCAGCACGAGAATCAAAACATCTCTGGGCGCCATATGGGAGAAAATTACAACAACAAAGAAGATCTAAATTGCTTTATTTATTTTCGGCTCGATGCAGCAATAAGGATAAGGGAGATTTGGAAACACGACAATTTCTAAAAGAATTTCATTTGATTTATATTTAAAATTGATTCTAAAAGAATGCAGAAATAGCATTGGGGATGCATGAAACAGTTTCACACACATTATATACAAGACAGAATTATCAACACATGAAACACTGTTTAATTTGAGCAAATGCCAGAATATCAGTCCTGTCGGCATTGTCCAAATATTTTGTGTACAACTGTGGGTTATTCAGGGCAAATTCAATCGTCCAGCCTGAATCCTATTTGACTAGTATTCACTTGTTGAAAGAAATCATATTTTAACTAATTCACGTGTTTGTCAAAAATCACTTTTGTATATATTTTCATTTGTTTAAATGAAAATCTATCACTTTCCAAAAATCAACTTTTGCATTCAAAATCGGTACATTAAATATCATAGCAGTGAGTAATCACCAAAATATGATTTGTAGGACATCTGAGCATCAATTAACTTACAATTGTTTAAACCTGATGAGCATGTCGAAGAACTTCGATTATGATTAAAAAAAAAACATCATCTGTTCTCGATCCGAAAATACATGATTCATCAAACTCTATATTCATGGATCGAATCATTAACCAAAATATATCCAAAAGTCAATTAAATTATAAAACATTAATTATTCAAACATTAAGCTTTCAAATTATTGAAAAGTTCCTTCTGATAATTTTCATCAAACTAGTAACAAATACCCACAAATTATTATTCATCGGAATATGAAAATATTAACTTCTACAACATTTATGCTTTTATAAGATTTGGAACTTCAATAGGATCACAAATATCCTTGAGATGGTAGTGGCTGTTCATTAAATAACAATGACAATGTAATTTTTAGCACCGGCCCATTCTACTAATGTGTCAACAATTACCTGATCACATTGTATTCGACTACAGGCAAGGCATCGTCAAAACTAAAGGTTTATCTGTAATAAACTCGGGTTGACAAGTACTGGGAAAAATATGTAGAACACGAGAAAATCAAATGTGAAATACAACCGAGATGGTTGCATGAAATAACCATTGGGTCATCCATTTCGACGAGAGTGTGATTCGTAATTATAACTTTTTTTTACTTCCAAATTTTTATCAGCATATTTAAATAAGCCATCTAACCATCACTATGGTTGTTGCTTCACGCAACAACATATTCATTCACGTGACTTAATTGCGCAATTGGAATGATAAATTTCATCTTTTATAACACACAATATTTTTCCACATATTATTATTCATATCACACATTATTATTTTAATCAAGCCATCGCTTGTTATCCAACTGGAAAACTAGGAAGATAGTAAGCTCCTCCAATAAGTTTACTACAAATTTCACTATCACATTAATTACAGGTATCTTTAAATCGTGTCTAATCATGATCAAAAATTTGTCATATGACGACGTTACCCAAATAATTTACTATTTATATAATTCAAGAAAACCCTAATTTATTCTAGCATCTTATTTCCCATGTTGATAACCTTCCGTGTCTCCACAAGAATTGATTTTATAACGCAACTTTCAGATGCTTCAAACATTATTCTGTTACTTCAGAATGTGGGCGTGCGTCTAACCACTAACCTTAGAAAAAATAATCCATCCGAATTAGCTAAACTGTTCCAAATATCAAACTGATAATCCACATGACACGACATGGTTATTAGAAGTTATCAAATTATTATTTATTTTTCAGAAAATGAAAATTATTATTATATTTTTATTCACTTCCACACTGGAATTAGCTTAACAAAACAACTCGAGAACAATCAAGCTCGAATTCTTAAATAGGAAAATATCCATTCCGCAAACAAAATAAATATTAAGTTCAACATATCCTACGGCTGATGACCGTGATTAGAAAAATGATAAATCAAACTAGATGCTCATGATGCTGTCCATAGATCAACGAATCGAGGTATCTGAACACAGAAAATGTCCAGACATAGGTCTCCAATGCTTCGTGGTCCAATTTGCGAGAGCAAATTACAAAAGAAAAGTTGTGTTGATAGTTCTGTAGAAATGGAGAATTGCAAATAACTAAGCATAAGAATAATTCAAATGTAGCTTACATTCTTGTAGATGTTGACGATGTAAATCTTGTTAAAACTAGATTGTCCCATTCTTCGGTTCCATTTGGACCCGTACTTAAATCCTCGTATCGGCCTCCATTCTACTCATTGTTAGTCTAGCAAGACATGAATGCTAGTTCCTTCGTTGCCTCGAAATATTCTTGACTGATAATGTTCATGTTGAATGTTTTAATAGCTATGGCTATTTGCGTTAACGGGACTCGATCTTTGAGATCCATGGTAAGAAAAACCAGATGTAACATTGATGCAACTGTGACACATTCAGTTCAATTTCGATACTCTTACAATCGTGTTGTGCTTTGGTGTAGACCTGATATTCCTGCAATAATTATCCTATGAGGGGCGTGGTGGCGCAGCGGTCAAGCTGTATGCCTCCCACCAAGGCGGACCGGGTTCGATTCCCGGTCAATGCATGTGAGATTTTCGATGTGAAATGCCATGTCCTGTGGTTCGGATTCCACGTAAAACGGAGGTCTCGTGGCTTATGATCGCGAGATTAACGGTCACGTTAAACTACAAGCTTCCTTTAATTATCCTATGGGGATGAATTATGCATTCCCCAGACAGCGTTAGACACAGCTGGTCCCAGTCGTCGGCTAAGTCCTAACTTTGGGAAAGGATTTTTCTAGCCCCCTACTCTCCTACCAGGCAAGATTATGCATCCCCCAGACAGCGATAGACACAGCTGGTCCCGTACGTCGGCTAAGTGATCTTTCCAAGAAAGAGTGAATCTAATAAGTACTGATATGATGTCGTGGTTGTTCTTACTGTTACCAAGCCACAGGCTTGTCATTGGAAATAAAATATTCCAAATAACTGAATGAGGTTTTGTAGACTAAGTCTACCATACGTCCTGATGCAGCAGAATTTCACAAAGTGTTGACTGCATGTCGATGCCTATTACTTGAAATAGCTCCACTGAAAAATATTCTAAGTTCCACTGAACGTAAAAACGACCAACACTTTTGACCATCACTTGGTCCAAAAATTTTAAAGTATTTGTACGAAGTAACAGCGACCATGTGCCCGAGTTTAAACCCCAGCGTAGTATCAGTAACCATTTACTGCGAAGAAGTGTATCTGCGAAGTAACAGCGACCATGCGCTGCGAAGAAGTGAATCTTACGAAGTATCAGCGACCGTGCGCTGCAAAGAAGTGAGGATGCAAAGTGTCAGCGACCATGCGCTATGAAAAAGTGAATCTCGAGTCTGGCCGGGCCCTCAATTTATACTCCACGGAGCTACACGCTGATGTCACAGTGGTGGAAATCCTCAATCACAAAACTGCCAATATTTCGGCTTCTGATGATCCGATTTTCTTCCGATATGGTTCATTCATCTCCTTTTTCCCGTGCCAGTAAAACGATATGCATTCCATGTTTCCATAAAATCGGGAACTATTTAATCAAAATATAGCCTTGATGATGACGCAGCATGCGTCACTAGCATCTCAGTTGCCTGCATAAAGCTTCGAAATGCTTCGAGAATAAAAGTCGCGCGCTATTCAAACTTGCGCCTGGACTTTAAATATGTGCCTGTGATCCCCAATATGTACAAGTGGATAAGGGCACAATAGTTGTGAGATAGTTCAGGCATGATTTCTCTATGAAAGTTCATTATCGAAAGAAACATTGAAAAATGTATTTCTTTATCTGCTGGCAAACAGGTTAATGTTGGATGGACCACATAACTTCCTCCAGTTCATTGGTATTGTGTTTATTATCATGCGCGATTGTCGTCCTTCCGAATGGTTAGAAATCATCTTCTAATTCGTTGTAGTTGGTTAGTCCAGTGAATGCGACTCTCCATCATACCATCTTCGTCCTCCATTGTGCATCTAACAGTACATTGATTGAAATTATTTATAGTTTTCCTCCCCGTGGCTCGACATACTGAATTGCATAATATACAACCATGTGCTTTCTTAATATCACTTTACATTCACGCCACTGCTGCATTTGAAGATTCCTATGATAAATTTCAATGTTCAAATAAATAAATGTCCATTCGAATGTTATAACATAATATTGCTAAGATACTGCGTATTGCAGCTCACTTAAAATGTTCGCGTAGTTTCAGAATATTGTTTATGGCTGGGTGTCCTTCATATTATGCTGGATTCATTGATTGTAAGCAAGGTCCATTTCAGATTCCTCTCAGAACACGCTACTGGACTGTTCATGTATAATACAAAGCATCATGCACTGTACAATGCTAACTGTTTCTCTCCAAACACGAATATTATTGAATGAGACTGCGTCCGCGTTGCATTGTACTTCTGCTTGGGCTATCACCTCGCTTTCCGGCAAAGTGGAACTCCATATTGTTGCGCTTATATGGCAGCAACCTTGCGTATGCTACTGATTCGATTCTTGAATGCTTTCCCGCACGTCTTAAAGCGACTGTCTTCCACTATGTTTCAATTACTGTGTCCCATATAATGCTAGCGTTCGGATGTTCATTCTCCACAAGAGAATATCATATAATGTTTTATTGCGAACTGGTCTCTACACGAGAATACGACAGACTGTAAGTCTTGCACACGAGAATACGACTTCGTTCGTACTTGAAAGTGGACTCTAAACTTCCCATTCCCCACGCAAGAATCGAACTGACTGTGCTCCACGCTGGAATCGAATTGATCTGCCTTCTCTAGAGAGTAATCATTTCCTCTCCCACTTGTAGTGGTGGGGTGAGAGTGGGAACATCCCCTCTCTTTCCTTTAAACTTGCTAATTTCCTTATTGTGGGACTTCGGTTTAACTTCTGTATGGTAGCAGTAGATGAGCAGTGACAGTTCTCACGCACTAACCTGTGTTGTTATAGTGCCTACACACACACGCAGCCCGAATCTAGCCGATATCTCGCGAACCCATGGTTGGATTTGGACATGTGCCATGTCGTAGGACTTAGGGTGATGCTCCCTTTTCTATAGATGACTTGTTATATTTAAAAAAAAAATTGAAAACGTTTGTTTTTGAAAGTAGGCTATATTTTCAAAACTATTAATCATAGAACGTTGTGCAATGGCTCAAACAAAAGGTCTTTATGTCCTTTATCGTTATACCAAACAAGGAATATTTTACATTTTTCTAACAAAGTTCAATTTTGAAAATTGGGCATATTTCCAAAACTAAGAATTTTACAAAGTTGAATGTTTGACATAAATTAAAGATCCTTACGCCCTATACCCCCAAAATAAGTCTCTAGGACAAAAAGTAGGAATAGATGGCCTAGGCCGATCCTAACTCAATTCAGAACCATCCTAACACTACGCCTCAGTCATGTAATATTTGTGATATCTCGCGAACCCATGGTCGGATTTTGACATATGAGGTGTCGTAGGATTCGGGGTGGCGTTCCTCTTTTGAATGTATTATTTATTTTCCAAAACTTTGACAAAGGACCTAACGACACATTTTGAAAAAAAAATAGCTTTTTAAATTTTATTTTAATAGTGGTAATAGAGAGAGACAGTACCGGTTGTGTTTAAACGAGCACGGTAGCTGTGCTCAACAGATCAATCGATATTTCACAAACCATTGATCGGAAAGGGTGATGCGACGACTCGTTTTAAGGGTATTTTTTCTGAATTTTTTATGGCGCACGTATTTGCCCAAAAGACCCAAAACAGCAAGTTTATCGACCTGAGATTTTATAAACCAATAATCGTAGATGGCAATGTGAAGTGTCGTTTAGTGAGGTGCAAAACCTCTTTTTCCACGACGCATGAATTTACTGAAATATCCCACAACTGCTAGGTCATGGACTTTGGTTTCCCTGATTTATCACTAAAATGTAATGTTAAAATGGTGTGCTATAGCTCATTCTAAACGGTGAATGATTGTCTTTACCGCGGATGAATTATTTGTTTTAAAAATTAGTTAAAGGACACGACTAATGGATGATTAGTATTGTGTAATGATGGATGGATGGATGGGGTGATGATGGCTATTTTGTAAGAGATAGATTTTCTAGACGGAAAGAATGGTAAGAGGAATAGTTGTGATGAGACAGATTTATGATGAAACACGGCTTTGAATGGTTACATGAATGTATGATATATACATATTCTGGCCGGTAGCCAGAGGCAGACCTGGTCTGGGTGTGTGCAGTCTTTTGGACTGACTTTGCTCGTCAATCCCCCACCTACGACCTGATAACGATATGAAAGGAATGCGTTGAGGTGTGTGAACACATGTGAGATGACATCATTGTCGACCCTTGTGAAACACAATGCAAGCTAGCAAGTGTCATCCTGTTTGGTTTGTACGTGAGGTGTTGGCCTTGGGCGTTAGCTATACACATGTACGATAACAGGATGCTCAAGCGTGTGAAACTTCGAATCAGTCAAAAATTCAACGCACGTGTATGAATGACGTGACCTGCAGTGTATGCAGGGTAAGAGTGGGAGAGAGAGAGAAACTTGTTGATGATAATTCATGTAGCATGACATAAAACAGACGTCCTAAACATCTCCACTCTCACTTATATGGTTACCTCTTGAGGCGATACAGCGTTGTGTGAACACTTGATCTTGGTTAACAGTTTTCTTACGTGTTGGTGGAAAAATACTTGAACTAGTTGCGAGGTAGGTATTTATTTGTTTATATATTTGTATATATTTACTGGCAATGATTGCTAAATGATTGATTAATTGATAAGGTGATTAATGAATTGTATTTATTTGTTTGCTTATAGTGTTGACGATTGCCTGTTCATTGAGGAATTATGATACTCAAACTGTGTTAGTGGCGTGATACTTTGATATCTTTTGAGAGGTAGGTGTATTATTAATGGTTTCCGGTGTTCTTAAGCTAATGGATGTATAAATTATTGATTAATTGAAATGTATTGATTGATTGTTTTATTTTATTTTTGATAATCGTTGTCTACGATACCCCGTAGTGAGGGAGAGAGAGAGAGGGACCATTCCACTCTTGTGTCCACGAGAAGGAAAAAAGCACACCATTACAAGCCAAGGTGAGATTTCTATTTTTAATGACCTGTTGGTTTTTTAATACCATATTTTATTTTTGAAATGCATGTATTACTTTGAATTGATGTACTTATGGTGTTTTTTCGATATTGGGAAAAGCGCTACCACTATAGCTAAAGACCTAGGAAGCTCTAGAGTGGAATAATTGCCATGCAGTCAACGGCTGAAAAGTCAGGTAAGACTAACTTACAATGATGTCTCATTCTGCCGCTGCTAATAGTTTAATCTGAGAACCCCTTGATTGTTGCTTCAAATCCCGTGATTGCTCAGGTCGTGTGGTAAATGTTACAGAAAGTTTGATTCGCAAATATTTTTTGGAATCTTGCTTTATAATTTTAGCGAGCAAATTAGTACAGCTCAAAGGTTGCACACGGCTTTAGAGGTGAAAACGGAACTCGTGTGCGATTTTGTATACAAAAAGAATGACGTGGAACATAAAGAGAAATGTTAAATTTGCAGCAAAATGCGAGAGTTTTTCATATCCCACAATTTGAAACAGTGGTATGAAACCCATGTGGTGAATGCCTTGCTTGCTAAATTTGTTAACCCTTTCACGTTCAAGCTCTCATCTGATAGATGTTTGAAAACTGTCAGCCATATTAACCAAGCTGTGCACACACATCTTTTAAAATGAGATGGAAGAGAGACCAATAAAGATATTAGGATAAAATAATATAAGCATAGAGTGTATAAATCACTTGTTATTACTGAAAATAAGTGATCTCTCAGAGCCATATGATTTTAATGTTAAAAAAACAAATTGAAAGAAATTACAAATTTGAGATTTGAAATTTTTGAAGTAATTTTGGGAAATGGTAATCACTTGTCAAGTCTACTATTCATGTTAAAAGAAATTTTGGTATTTGATAGCGTGGTAAATGTCAAGATTTCAAAATTACCAACGAAAACAGAAAAATACACGCAAGTTTGCCACCAACCACAACATAAACAAGACACGAAACTCTGTGAGCACATGTTTCAGATTAAGAATTAATATGAATACAGATTGTCAGTGGTTCCCGCGGAATATAAACGTGAGTTAAAATTGCCTTCTTCATATTCCCTGAAAATTGCTGCTATGAAGCGTAAAATAACAAAATAATCAATAATAAAGGCCGGTAACTATGGATCGTTACCCTGACAGTTCTGGCACAAACAAGGCATAACGACAGTTCGTTACCTCGAAAGTTAAAGGGTTAAACTGCAAGAAGGACCCTGTGGCCTTGCCTTAGACAAAATTCATCACCTGCAAATCAACATTTGCAAATTCAACTTTTTCAATGCCGGGTCTAACTGTATTCAAACACCACAGGCAATAGCTTTGAAAAGGGCTGTGATCAACATTGAAAACAGGGACGATCAATGCTATCTTTGGTTGGTGGCTGCGTATTTGCAGCCAGTACTACGTGATGGTTGTCGACCAGGAAATTACAAGGCCATGTTTGAACAATTAAAACAAAATTTTAATTTAACTAATGTTTCGTTCCCTATGGACTTAACCAACATCCACAGGTTTGAACGAGATAATCCCGATTATTCGTTTACGGTGTATGGCCTTGACGGTGATGAAATTATGGGTCCTCTTTATGCCACGAAAGAACCAAAACGCCACCACATGCATCTTTTATATTTGCCTGAAGGAGTGGTCTATCTATATCGCCTAATTACATGCCTTAGTAGATTTGTTAGTAGTCAACTATCGAAACATGATGGTAAAAACATATTTGTGATAGATTCTTACAGTATTTTAAAACCCCACCCTTTAAAACTATACAGGGAATATTGTGTATCCCAAGAGGCGGTGAGACTGGTATTGCCACAAGGGGAGGATGCTTTGTTGAAATTAAGAACATTCAGAGGCGTGATACAGTGCCTTTTGTGGTCTATGCCGATTTTGATGCTCTCACCACACCCATGGCGGGATGCAAACCAGATCCCACCATCAGCTCAACCACTCCCATTCAAAAGCATGAACCCTTTGTCATAGGATTTAACGTCGTGTGTGCCTATGACCCCACAAAATTCTATATTAAATCTTGTCAGGGCCAGATTGTGATAAATGGTTTTTGAATGAACATCTAGAATTGGCCGACCATTTACGAGAGTTGCTGGACCACCCAGTACCCATGAGCCTAACTCAAGAACAGCAGCTACAGTATGAGCATGCTACCACATGCCATATTTGTGAAAAGCCACTGGTGAGTGCTGAAGACACCGTCATAGATCACACACATTTTACGGGGGAGATTCGTGAAACCGCCCACAGAGTATGTAATGTGAAGAACCGAGCTCCATGATTTATTAGTGTGATTTTCCGTAATCAGGTGAATTATGATATTCAGTTTCTGATTCGTGAATTGGGTCATGTCGGCAAGGGGACGTTTTCTATTATTCCCCCAAATCATGAACGTTTCACATCCTTGACATGGTGGTTGGGCAATTTTTGCATTGGATTTCTAGATTCCTATAAGTTTATGGCATCATCCCTTGACAGCCTAGTCAACGGCTTGGATGAAAAGGAATTGAAATACACCAGGATGCATTTTGAAAATCCTGACCATTTTAAATTGTGCACTCAAAAGGCATTTTTCCATTTGATTTCTGTAAAAGCTAGGATATGTTGAAGCAAAAGACTTTGCCACCGAAAGAGAAATTGTATTCCATGCTCATACGCACTACTGTTTCCGAAGAAGACTATGCACATGCATGCCAAGTTTGGCGAGTGTTCAATATATACACTCTAGGAGGTTATGCTTTGCTTTACCTTAAGGGGAGTTCCAATGGCCTATCTTCTTAATGTTAATTTATAACAACTTCATGTTCCTTTTTCACAGAAACTACTGGGTAGATTTAGATGAAATTTTATTTCCATACTTAGTGATCATTTCTTAGTACTTTAACACGGGCGTTTGATGTTTCTACTAATGCGACCATAATAATATTTTTTTTATTTAATCTCGAATTTTTGGTTAAAAAAATATTCAAAATATATCAATTTTTCGAAATGTATTTTAGCTAGAAAAAAATCCCATGTTAAAATCTCATGTACAAGCCAAGCTAAAGATGGTAAAAATTTGAGACTTCTGTGATAAGTGACAACTGAGAAAAATGAACATTTATGTGCAAAACAACAAGTTCTGAGAAAATGCCTTTATATGTTCTAATTTTCAGTGTTTTCTAAGGTGCACTGCATTATTTAAATAAATATTACACATGTTTTGCAAATAACAAATATCAAGTATTATACATCATTTTAAACGTCAAAATACCAGCTTTCACATCATATAAAAATCTGAAAATTGATATGTTTTCGATTTTTATCAATTGGAACTCCCCTTAAACGCGATGTATTGCTGCTCACGGATGTGTTTGAAAAGTTTAGTGAGTTGGACCGGCACATCTATGGACTTGACCCGGCTTATTATTTTACGAGTCCCGGACTGTCCTTTGATGCTGCTTTGAAATACAGAAAAGTGGAATTGGATTTACTGACCTATGTAGACATGGTCTTATTCTTTGAGAAAGGCATTCGCCGCGGGTTTGTGTCGCTTAACCAGTGCGATGTCTAAGCGAATAATCAATACATGCCATCTTATTTACAAGACAAACCAGAATCGTATTTAATGTACTACGATGTGAAAAATTTCTATTGCCATGACATGAGCCAGCCTTTACCCTATAAGGATTTTGCCTGGCTCACAGAGTAACAAGTGTCACATTTTGATGTGAACATGGCCAGCCTCGAAACATACCGCGGATATGTTTCAGAGGTCCATGTTGAATATCCCTCATCGTTGTATGACCAACATGCCGATTTTCTATTCTGCCAAGAGCGAATGGTTCCCCCTAAGAGTAAAGTGAAAATTGAAAAATTGATGGGCACACTTTACAACAGAAATCGGTATGTGGTACATATCTAGATGTTGGTGCAATGCCTAGCCCAAGGTCTAGTGTTGAAGAAAATCCTCAGGGGTATTTTCTTTGCCTAAAAAGCATGGCTTCAGCCATACATAGAACTGAATACCCAGCACCGACAAGTGGCAATACAGCAGTTTGAAATCATTTTTTTTAAATTAATGAACAACTGTTCATGGCAAGAGCATGGAAAATGTACGCAAATACCGGTAAATTAAATTAGTAAATGACTGGGAAGGACGTTACGGTGCCCGGCGGTACATTGCCAAGCCAAATTTCAAATCGATTAAAATTACCGATGTGAATTTGGCGACCATTGAAATGAGTAAGACCAGTGTGACCATGAACAAACCCATCTACTTGGGCCAAGTCATTTTAGACTTTTTGAAATCGGTCATGTATAAATTCCACTACGAGTTTGCCAAACAGCTTTTCGGGGACGTATCTCTTTTGTATATGGATACGGACCAGTTTATATATCACATTCGCCTCTGCAACCCCTATGTCTAGATGAGGCAACATAGTGACTGGTTTGACTCCTCTTCTTATAGTGCTGACAACGTATTTCAGCTGCCCATGAATAACAAGAAGACAATGGGTGTTTTAAAAGATGAATGCGGTGATTCCATCATGACGGAATTCGTTGGTCTGGCTTCCAAAATGTATGATTATCGCACACTAGACCATAAGGAAGCTAAAAGAGCAAAAGGCGTAGGTAGATCAGTCGTAAAATCACAACGTGTGGATGACTACCTAGAGGTTTTACGAACTGGGAATGCTATGTCCCATAAACAGTGCAGGATACAATCCAACAACCATAATTTCTATGTTGTGGGACAGAGGAAACACACACTTGTCGTGGTGGATAACAAACGTGCGTGGACTGATGAATTGCTCACCAACCTGCCATGGGGTTATCACAACGAGGAGGATGTGTGATGTTTCTGTTTTATCGTTTTGGGAAATAGCTTTTTGTAAATAGTAGTGGATTTAGTATTTTTGTTTTGTAATGTTAATGATATACATCGTAAATAGTAGATTTTTCAGTTGTAAATATATATTTTTTTAAATAGTGGAACCAACCTAGGCCCTTTACTCTTTGAAGCCCTGTACAACCTTATTTTTTATTTTTGTTTTCAATTTGACTGTGTTGGAAATTGTAAATATTTGTTTTTGTTTTTAAGTCTGTACAAATGTGTTATTTGTTTTTTTTTGTATATTAAATTTGTAGTATTTTCATGTAATTGTAAATGATAAATGGTTAACTAAAATTTCTTTGGGATGAGTGTGCATGTGAAGGATGTTAATTGGGAATACATATGGTGGTTGTGTTTGGTCCCAAACACATGTATGTATGTATGTGTGAATGTATGACTACAGAGAGACAGAGAGGGAAAGCATGAGTAAGTTACGTAACATTTGTCGTTTGACCATAGCAAACATGGTGAGTGAGGGTGGGGGGAAATTAAAGTTTATATTAATTCTAAATAGTATATCTTTTTCTTCTTTCAATGCAGTGGTGGATCGGCTTTCTTTATAAGACAGTCTTACCTGTAGTAGTATGCCTCTACGTTTCTGCAAACACATAGACAGGGAGACTGCACCATCGCCACAGCCAAGCACTCGCATCAAGACATTTTACAAAAACATAAAATGAAAAATTGTGTTTCAGAAAACTTAACTTTCGAATTGGGTGAAATGAAAAATGTGTTGACACCGAAATGAAACAAGAAGTTCTGTAAAGAACATATAGCCTACTTACTCCTAAATGTATGAGTATAGTTATAACTGTTTTTATCAAAGAGTATAATAAAATCATTCCTTGGTTGAAGACCTTAGAAACTATTTACCTCTACCAAACACCAGATCCTCGAAAAAAACTACAACCATCATTGAAGAAAGAAAGAAAGAAAGAAAGAAAGAAAGAAAGAAAGAAAGAAAGAAAGAAAGAAAGAAAGAAAGAGAAGAAATATCTCAAGAATGTTATGGATCTGGAGACATAATCGACCGGACTGGCTGCGTGGCTCAGCTGTAACGTCCTCGCTTGCTGGGCCCTAGGTTGCAGGTTCGTATCCTGGCACAGTCAGCTGGCATTAGAGGGAGCGCAAATGAGAGGGAGCGGTGTCAGTAAGTTTACTGGCACGTTAATGATCCCGTTCGGGGAAAAATTCTGACATCCCGCCGTCTCTAAAAGCCACAGTAGTTAAAAGGGACGTAAAACCAATAACATTATTATTATTATTATTATTATTATTATTATTATTATTATTATTATTATTATTATTATTATTATTATTATTATTACATAATCGACTGGACGTGGGCAACATCCAACTTTGAGTTGAGGCATGTGTTTACACGTCTGGCTGTGCATGGCTTTCACCACCTCAGTTGTATTTACAAATCTTTCCATGACCCTACAATGACGTGTGTAATTCAACTATGTGGATGAGCTTGTGAACGCTACCACTACGAGTTCTGTAGTAAAAGAAAACAATCATTCAAAGACAATGCAATTCAAATCCCCAGAGTGCAATTTTAGTGTACATTTTTATTCTTTAATTTCGATTGCTATTTGGCTGCAATGAAAGTATTAATTAATATCCTGAACTAGCACCAACTGCTAAAGTTCAGGTACTATGTGAGATCGTTTTGTTCTTTAGTTCAAATAACATTTTCAAATAATGCACAATAGGCTGTTACAAAATCTTTAAAATAAAAATGTATCGTATTATCTACTTGTCATTCTTCAAATTCAATGCGCATAGAATGCCAATGGTATGCTAATCAATGGAGTCCCACGTAGACCAGTCGTGGCAACTAGTGGAGAAGTATCGAACAAGATAATCCTAATAGGGCGAGTACATTCTAGTGGCCATAAAAAGAAACTGTTCAATATATTAAAGCTGTAAGTTAATCAAACAATGGCCAAGCAGGGTTTGGTCTCATATTGAGTAGGAAACATGGACAGCGGGTGGAATATTATGAGCAATATAGTGAACGGATTATTGTAGCAAAAATCAATACTAAACCTACGTGCACCACAGTGGTACAAGTCTATATGCCTACCAGTCAAGCTGATGATGAAGATGTTGAAAAGGTCTACGAAGAAATAGATGAAATTCTGAGGTATTTCAAGGGTGATGAAAATGTTATAGTAATGGGAGATTGGAATGCTGTGGTAGAAAAAGGCAGAGAAGGGAAGATAGTAGGAGATATCGGATTAGATGAAAGGAATGATCGAGGAAGCAGGCTGATGGAATTCTGCACCGAGCATGAGTTGGTCATAGCTAACACCTAATTCAATAACCACAATAGAAGAATATACACATGGATGAGACCAGGCGATACAGGGCGTTACCAAATCGACTTCATTATGGTCAAGCAGAGGTTTCGAAACCAGATTTTGGATTGCAAAACATATCCTGGTGCTGACATAAACTCTGACCACAATCTGGTTGTTATGAAATGCAGATTGAATTTGAAGAAACTGAAGAAAAGTCAAAAGCCAAAAAGGTGGGCAATAGACAGACTGAAATTGAAGGATGTAAACGAAAGATTCAAGAAGAGTATAAAGGAAGGACTAATGAAAAACCCTAAACCAACTTCAATTGCAGACGAATGGGCACTTTTGAAGAATGAAATAACAAAATCCGCAGAAGAAAACACTAGTAGGAAAGAAAGAATAGGTAAAAAACCGTGGATCACTCAGGATATACTAGAATTGATGGATGAAAGGCGGAAACACAAGAATGTAAGAGATGAAAAGGGGAAAGCAGTATACAGACGTCTGAGAAATGAGGTTAACAAGAAGTGCATGGAAGCGAAAGCAGAATGGTTAAAAGAGAAATGTGCAGGTATTGAAAATTGTCTGAAACTAGCAAAAGTAGACACAGCTTATCGAAGGATTAAGAATACTTTTGGGGAAATGAAGACCAAGTGCTGTAATATTAAGGACAAAAAAGGAAAGCCTCTAACAGATAGGGAAGAAAAGGTTGAGAGATGGAAAGCTTACTTAGAGTGTTTGTATAAGGGAAAGGAGATTGAGAATCATGTAATGGAAAGGGAGGAGGAAATTGATGAGGATGCAAAAGGAGATTTAATATTGAGATCAGAACTTGACAGAGCATTGGAGGACTTAAGCAGGAACAAAGCACCAGGCATAGATGATATACCGATTGAGTTGCAGTTGCAACGCTGCATAGGAGATGAAGATCTGATCAGGTTATTTCACTTGGTGTGTAGGACTTATGAGACAGGTGAGGTACCCCCTGATTTCAAGAAGAATGTTATTATCCCTATACCAAAGAAAGTGGGAGCTGACAGATGTGAAGTTTACCGTACAATCAGCTTGATTACTCATGCTTCAAAGATCCTGTCTAGAATAATTTACAAGAGGATGGAAAGCCAGATAGAAACGGAGTTGGGTGAAGACCAGTTTGGTTTCAGGAGAAATGTAGGAACAAGGGAAGCTGTACTTAGTCTTAGGCTGATTTTGGAAGGTAGAATAAGGAAAAATAAGAGAACGTACATGGCATTTGTAGACTTAGAAAAGGCTTTTGATAAAGATGATTGGACTAAATTGTTTGACATTTTGAAATCTATTGGAATAAAGTACAGGGATAGGAGGGTGATCTACAATCTATACAGAATGCAGACAGCAGTCATTCGAGCTGAAGGACACGAGAGAGAAGCTGGTATTCAGAAAGGTGTAAGGCAAGGATGCAACTTATCACCCATACTTTTCAATCTTTACATTGAACAAGCAATCAAGGAAATTGGAGAAAAAAATAAAGTGGGAGTGAAGATTCAAGGAGAAATAGTTTCGACTTTGAGATTTGCTGATGACATCGTCATCTTTGCCAACACACCTGAGGATTTGAATGAGTTCTTGAATGGTATGGGCTCTGTCTTACAGAATGAATACATGATGAAAATTAATAAATGTAAAACAAAAATACTGGAATGCAGCCGAAATAAAACAGAAACCTCTATGGACATCAAATTGGCAGGTGAAAAGCTGAAGGAAGTAGGAGACTTCTGTTACTTAGGAAGCAAAATAACCAGTGATGGAAGAAGCAAAGAGGATATAAAAAGTAGGTTGGCTCAGGCAAGGAAAGCCTTTCTACAAAAAAGGAATCTGTTGGCATCGAATATAGATTTAGGTATTAGGATGTCATTTTTGAAAGCCTTTGTCTGGAGCGTGGCGCTCTATGGAAGTGAAACTTGGACTATTGGTGCAGCAGAAAAGAGGAGAATTGAAGCATTTGAAATGTGGTGTTACAGGAAAATGATGAAGATCAGATGGGTAGATAGGGTGACAAACGAAGAGGTATTAAGACGAGTGGGAGAGGAGAGATGTTTCTGGCGACTGCTATTGAAGAGAAGAGATAGGTTGGTAGGACACATACTAAGACACCCAGGAATAGCAAGCATAGTTATGGAAGGAAGGGTTGAGGACAAGAACTGTAGGGGTAGACCAAGGTTAGAATATGTTAAACAGATTGCCTCGGATGTATGGTGTGGTAGCTATGTAGAGATGAAACGATTAGTTCAAGACAGGGAGGCATGGAGAGCTGCATCAAACCAGTCAAAAGACTGAAGACTCAAACAACAGCAAGTTAATCTAAGGGCCGGCGTGCAGTTCACAACCAGTTGGCCATGGTAATTCACTTGATTGCTATTAGATGTCTCGTGCACATCCGCTAGCGAATTTTGTTTTAATTAAATATATATATTTCCATTGGAATATGCACAATATAACGCTTAAATTTCAAACGTCAGAGTCATTACAAAACAATAAATATAAAAAATGTCAAGCAAAATAACCCAACTCTGACAGGGTTTGAACCTTAGCTATACGAGTGATAGGCCAACGCTTTACCACGCAGCCAAACTTGTCAACGAACATTGATCGATATCAAATGAGTTACATACAACGTGTTAGCAAATAATGATTTAGATTAAACGATTTCTTCAGCGGAGTATATTATTTATATATACAGTAAAGCATCTCATACAAAGTTTATATATTTTGAATCAGTAGGCTATATTGCATGCAATACTCAAAGTAAGGAAATATATGTCAGGCACAATATATCAGCTGCCTTCTTGCCTTGTAACTGAGACGGCTCAACTTTTTAAAATCACTTCTGCACTATAGTATTACAATATAAACTTTTAATTTCAAACGTGCCACTTCCTTTAGAACAGTCAAAACGATTCTCGGTTCGGTAATCGGAACTGGTGGGTCCCATGATATGTTTTATAAAGTTTTCGTAATTCACACGGCCGCCATTCTGAAATGGTACAGCGGATGACCTTCTACTTTGGGCACGAGACACGTCCTATATGAAGTTATGTTGTTTCCAAACTTGTTAGAGATCAGATGGTTAGTTTAGTCGTTATTTGATTTTAAGTTTTGAACGTTTGAGTGGCCGCCATTCAGTTTTGGTAAAAATGGTGGCGATATAAAACATGACACTGAGGTGCCCCTTGCTAGCGCTACATCTGTACCAAATTTTGTTCAATTCGGTTTCACCCTGTTTGAATTGATAGGGGAGGGGGGGGGGGGCAGATATTCAGAGTACACACAAACACAGACACAGGCAGACACACATTTTTTGGCCCTGTGTAGATCTGATAAGTCTACCTTCATTGTTTGCAAAAATCGAAAGAAGGCTAAAATGTACTTTTCAATATCAACACTGTGCAAAACTTGAAAATGAAATTTTTGAAAATGCAAATTGCAAATTGGAAGTGTGTCAAAAATTAAAATCAAAAAAGGGTATCTACATTTTAAAAAATTAAAAGAATACTGTTTTTATTTCACAACAAATAGGACTTTACAAAAACAGAGAATACAGGATACCAATTCCTCAATCCTTTTTTTTTTCTTTTGTTGGTTTAATATTCATGTCCGCCCATCACTAACTTTCCTTTCATAACACTTATCACAATTAGGGCTGCCAACCTCTCTCCCACCGAGGCATCACAGGATGTCAAACGATGTTTAGATTTTTTAAACAACACTTTATACGCCACACGTCTTAATGCAGGTGGACTATGGCGATAAGAATTGCCATGTTCTTTGCATGCTTTATCTAAAAGATTAATAGTTACATCGCCACGCTGCAAAGGTTGATTCGGCTTTGTTCCAGGACCACAGTAGCGATACCCAGGTAAGTGCATTTCGAAAGGTAATATAATGACTTTGTCAATGACGCCACGACCAGTACAATTCCGACATTTGCTTTTCAATCGGCGGTGAAAATGTTTGATCTTCCTCCTCTATTCAGGATGTTGTTGTTTTTTTCTCGCCCTCACACTCGCGGAATGAGGAAACAAGGTCTTTACACTGAGTTTTATGACCGTGATATAGTTGACCACTGGCAAGTAGCACACTGTCGCATATGTGGTATTTTTGCCATGGCCACTTGCTTATGGTGGTCGTAATGGGTGCACGGTGGCAATTTACTTAGCACGGGGTCTTGAGTCCACGAATTCGGTATATGTTACCAGATTTCTTTCACTGCTTTAGCCGCCACATAATAAATAAACGATTTTGGAAGCGCAAATAATTCCTCTATGGTAAAACCATGACGAATAGAAATAAACAGTGTCATCACTCCGCTACTTAAGCATTGTAGTTCATGGTCCAGCCAGTGTGTGGCGCGGAAGTCGCGCCGAACCATAAGCACGTGTGACAGTAACCCACGAGGTTAGTACTGTAATATCCTGTGCGCGAGAAGTCATATTATGCGAGGGAATTTGTTTCTTTGTAATAGTTTACGAATGTCTGTGCAGTGCTCTGTGTGTGCAAACAACTAAGTTTTCTGTTGTTTCGGGAAAATGCCGTAATGTTTTGTTCGTGGAAGTAAATCGGGTTACGAAGAAAATCTGATGGTAGACATTTTTTCACACCGCCAAAGGAAACAAATCTGTTTGCGAAATAGGCGAGAGTTATTCCGTGGTAGGATAAGCAATTGTCGATCAAAAATAGAATCTGTGACGAGCGTTTTTCGGAAGATTAAATTATTATAAAGGCGGACTGTTTCGTAGTGACTATGAGAACGTGGAAATTCCTCGCGTGAAGTGGAAATTAAACCCAGGATCAGTACCTCACATTTTTCAAAATTTACCGAAATATCTATCCACTGATGTAAAATCACGAAAGCCACCAAGTAGGATACGGAATGATGGCAGCCTTCCATGGTTAGGCCTACTTGTTCTATTTCGTGCCATCCTTATCTAAAACGAAAAAAAATCCTTTTTAATAATAATAGGCCTAAAATAATAAAAGTTTTTGATTCTTTAGGGACTTAACGACATCGTGGCCACGTAGCCCCGTGTGTTTGGGTTTGTTTAGAATTCGTCTGATAACCTGTGTGATTATAATGTCTGTAGTAGTGTGTGTATTTGGAATTGAGGTCGGATTTGGGTAGGAAGCGGCCGTGTTCTTCAGTTAGTTACCATCCCGGCATTTGCCTGGAGGAGAAGTGGGAAACCACTGAAATCCACTTCCAGGATAGCTGAGGTAGGAATTGAACGCGCCTCTTAACATTTTTGCCTCACGAGGCTGAGTGAACTCCGTTCCAGCCCTCAGACCAGTATTAAATGTATTGGCAGAGCTGGGAATCGAACCCGGACTTCCGTGGTGATAGCCAAGTGGCCAAGAATGTGTCGGACATATAATAATGGCCAACCTGCCAATAAAATATACGGTTATCCAATTCTTCGCTTCCGTTACCGTCCTCCTCGGATCTTGTTTCAACTTTGTCTTCAGTATCAGAGTCACAAATTCCTTTGAAATTACTGAATCAAGAACTAGCTATTCGTTATCTTTCAGCACAAGGTGACACGCTTCATCTGCATCCTTAGGTTTTCGTAAGGCGCAATCTCCTTACTGATATTAACTAAGGTAACATACTAAGCCAAATAATCGGTATAACAGCACACCTACCACTCACTGACAGAATGTAACATCATTGGGAGCGCTGGTGCTATCAATCTCACGCTGACAAAATGTTACACGTGTTAAAGTTATTTTTTGGCACGCTATTTCACAACTCCAGAGAAATGCTTACTAAGGTTTGGTGTAAGATGTCACGAGACGATAAGATCATAACTTGAACTGTTGGCTTGATATTAAAACTAATATAACGAACCATGGAGCTGTCAGATCAATGCACGACAAACGGAGGGTTTTAAACGATAGTTCTACATGGGGACTGAGCATATTAATACTAACTTTTTGACAGTATTATTCATAAGTCTAAACCCACAATTTGTTGTAATCAGCGTAACCGCAGCCTTCGTAAAGAGGCTTACGTAGCCCAGCGCGTATCCCACTATTGAACAGCTGACTGTGTAGAGTTGGGGATCAGCGCCGCTAGCGCTAGCCGAGCGGGGCGCGGTTGAACTCGGTGAGTGATAACACTATTTGTTTCTATTCGTCATGGTAAAACTGTCCAGTTTCGTTTTGCTCGCAAAGAATTTGCCAATGGCATTATCTATAGCACCCGCATCCATCATATGACGAGGATGATGTTTACTCGTCGCTTATAGGAACCTCACTGCTGTAACCAACGGGTAATAGTTGAATTTTAATTTTATTTAATATTTCCCAGCAGGCATTGGTGGTTAACCAATGTAATAGGTGCCACGCATGCGCGAGAGCTTTATTGGTAATCTCACCACAGGGGCAGCGATCCATCAGTGTTGGCAGTGAGGGACACCCTAAATCCATGAGATCGATAAATTGACAGTAAGAAGCCAAAAACTCTTGCATCCATTGTCGCTTTTCACCACCTTTGACAAATACCACATTGGCTGATGATAATGTGCTTTCATCACCATGTCCAGGTATTTATAAGAAATGGTTCCCTGATTCCATTGTAGTTGCAAATGATTTTCAATCCATTGGGTTGTTTTCTATCTTTTTCACACAACAAATCAAAAGCATAGGGCGGTTTAAACACCAGATGGGTTGGTTGTGAAATCCAAAACGTGGAACAGTCCATAATAGCCACCACATTAAATATAAATTTGTTATCACCAACAGGGGCGTATATAAGGGGGGTGCTGAGGGGGCTCCGGCCCCTCCCCCCTTCCCGAAAAAAGCCAATAAAAATTATGAATATGTAGCTTTGGTAAGAGCATAAAATAATTGTAAATTTGGCTAATTCGTGGTGTAGTGGCTAGCATTCCTGGCTGCCGCTCCGGAGGTCCGAATTCGATTCCCGGCTCTGCCAAGAAATTTTAATTGTGGTCTGAGGGCTGGAACGGGGTACACTCAGCCTTGTGAAGCAAAACTGAGAATTCCACACTACTGTACGGTACTATAGAGAAATAAATTATCCACTTGTAAAAAAAAAACTGTTTACCATTCTGCTTAGTAAATTGACAAATATTTTGATATTTGACATTCATACTCCATAGGCCATAATAGAAAATTCATTAAGTATAACATTTTATTTGTGTGTTGTATTTTACAACTTTTTTGTATTGCCAGTAATTGTAGGCTATATGAACTTTGAATCTTATCTAAAATAATTACACAATATTATATGCTTTAAGATATTGGTTGATATTTCTGGGTATTTTACGGTGACAATCCCCAGAGAATACTCACAATTTTCCAGGATAGTCAGTCTACCCCGAAAATAAATTGTATATACGCCCCTGATCACCAATGCTAAACCCTTGGCAATCCACAATCAGTATACGCAACATGTTTACGCTTGCCTGGACTAAGTCCAACTGACGACTGACTAACCACTAATATGGTTTAGAAATAATAATAACATATATTTTATTACATCACTTTATTGGCATAAAATTCATAACTAGCTTTACATTCTTTTGTCATTCTGGGATAGGGACGGTACCAACTCATACAACAATAAAGTCTTGTGTTTTTATAGCGTCCATGCCACTTGTTATGTCCCAATGTCTATAAACTGGGCATTTTTGACTCTTTACTGCTAACCAAAGCACCGTTGGTGCCATAAGGTCCACACGTCTCATAACTTTTTTCATCACTCAGAGGCACTAGTGAGGGGTAGCTTGAATGGCATGGTATATAACCCACATCCATTCTACAGAGATAGGGGCAGGCTGGTGACCAGCGCTGATCAAGTGTCTCATGAAAGACTTTTGTTAAAGTAACAGAAGCTTAACAAACGGGGTAGCTTACATGCATGGGTGAGGTCATTCCTAGAGGGTCGAACGCAGTGTTTGGTGTACGGAGGAGCACGATCACAAACTGTTCAAGTTACTTCTGGAGTGATTCAGGGCTCTGTGATCGGACCTCTTCTCTTTACTATATATGTGCTCGATCTTCCTGGCTGTGTCACCTCATCAATGTCACTATATGCAGATGACACCGTGCTATAGTGGTGCATTAAAAGTGAAGAAGATTCCCTCTGTCTTAAATCAGATCTGGACAACTTATCGCTGTGGTGTTCTGTAAATAATTTAAATATAAATGTACAAGAATGTAAATACATAAGAATAACCAGGTAAAAAAAACCCATTGAGAATGAATACAAAATTATGAACACTGTCTTCCCACAGTGCAAAAACTTAAAGTTATTAGGGGTAACAATCTCCGACACCCTGAATTGGAGCATTCAAAGCGAAGAGGCAAGATGTAAGACCACCAAAGTTCTGGGTTTCTTGTACAGAACCATGAGAGGTTGTAAACCTAGAGCCTTCAGGACGGCTTACATATGCATGGTCCGTCCGTTATTAAGGTACGGCTTACCTGCTTGGCATCCCACAACAGCGGAAAACATGAACAAGCTCCAGCGTGTACAGCGCCGCGCAGAGAGGCTATTAGCTCGTTATTTCCCTTCCCCTTTGTCAAAATTTCCATCTATAGAGGCAACAGCCAAACAAATTGATCTAATTTTTCTCAAAAAATCCCTAACAGGTTCCATTATTATTGACCCCTTTTGCCGACTGTCATTGGCATATCACTCAGTTCGAAGAGGACGAGGTGTAACTCTCGTGCCACCCTTCGCACGTAGCAATGCTTATCTGACAGGTTTCTACGGTCGCTCTGCGTGGTTATGGAACGCGCTGCCAGGGGATGACAAGATCTTGCCTCTTCGGAAATTCAAGCCGTACGTAAAAAGGTACAATGTATAAATAAACGTATGTATGAATGATTGATTGTCTCGCTGAATGAATGAGTATCTGAATAGAATGAATGAATGTATCGCGTGATTGAGGTTATGAAAGTACGTGCGTGAGAGAGTGAGTGAACAGGAAAAATGTACTATGTCAATATTCTAAATATGTAAATACTGCAAATATCTTTGTAAAGCATGTAAATATTGTAAAAACAAATGTAGATGTAAATTGTGCCTGTGAAGCATGAATTATGTATGTGGGGCTTGCCCATTTTCACTAGGCCTTCCATTCCTCTTATACGATTTATGGTAAATAAATAATAATAATGTCACAATAAAATCGGAGAGCGAATTAGATGGCTCTTGATTCGTGTACACGTTGCTAATAATATTACACGTCACCGACACGTGATGGTCCTCAATCATTTTCACCTCATGGTCCGATTCATGTCTTTTGTTGGGTTCAAGAACTCGTGGTAGAAACCCCAGTAAAGGGTCGATGGAATCGGGTTGTGTTTTAAAATCAATCTTAAACGAGAATAAAATACTGCAGCGATGAGTGATGGTATGGCCGACAAATTCAAACTTGCGTGTTCCATCAAGAAATGACTTTAAATCATATTGCTTTACCAGCATCACGTAAATGTGTTCATGAATATCGTCTATGGTATATCCACACGGGGCCAGGGGCATGGAATCATCATAGTAGAACTTGTCGTTGACATTTTTACATATGTTGTTTATTCTATTGTACGTTTCAAGAGAAACAAGCCCCAATTCATAAGGTCTTTCACTCAATTCAATAGGAGGGTAAAAGTCTAGGCTGACTTCAGGTCCACGTCCCTGCAGTGTAAACGTCTTACTTTCTGCTGACATACTGTTTACGTTTTTGCTTACGCTGTGTGTTATATAGAAACATGAGACTTAAGCGCCCGCACTCTTGAGTGTTGAACTTTTGCTGACGTTTCACATTATAGTAAATCTTTGAACTGATTCCAAAATAATTGTATAGTTCCATGGGCGGAGGGAGATTGCCATAGCTGTCAAAGTACCACATTGTGGAACCCTCTTTGACATAGGCTACATAATGGGTTCCTGGTCCTCGGTGATCATCTAGATTAATAAAGGCACATTCCTATTTCCATGGTCGTGGGGCTAATTGGTTGCGGATAAACACGCCTCGAAAATGGTAAATCTTTTGTTGGTTTACATAGCTATTGACTTCTTCATGGGTCAGGGCATGTCTTGGTTAGATATATATTTTTTGGTGATAGGTACATACCAAGTCCTTGTTTATAGAAGGCTGGCATTTCTAGCCCCCATAGCAATGGCTTCTATCGTCTCATTGTGTCATTGACACTCTTTCAATTGTTTCTTGCCCTGTTTTACATATTTTATCGTTTTGGCCACAGCACTAGCACCACCCAAAAGTGAACCCAGGGCTGCGAGACCGGCAAACAAAGCCGGTAAAAATCCAGTTCGTTTTGGAAGAGGAATCACTCGGCCTTGTTTAGAAACCTGTCGTTAACTTTTCGGATTGACACGTCTCTGTCCTGCCCGGTGTGCTTTCTTAATAGTCCACACTTATTTGTTTTTATTTTTTTATTCGCAAGGGCTTGTCGACAAGTGATTTTACCCCATTGATTTGCGGTGACTGGGTCTTCTTTTGAGTTTTTTTCACCACGTATCTTTGTTTCACCATGATGATGAACAACCTTTCACAAGAACGTTTGAATGACAACTAACCTGTGGTGATTATTTCATGGCTGTATATTCAAGTTCCACATAAAACGGGGAATCGTTGACAGTTTTCCCTACAAGCTTTTCATCCAACGTGAGATTCAGATGAAATGATAATTCGTCACCCCCGTTCACTGTTTGATGGTTGTATACTAACAGCTTATGACTGTTTATCTCTATTTGTAAACGTTTCTCATCGGGCATAGGTTGCGAAATATAAATGGTTCCATCATAGTTTAATATATAACGTTTTAAACCTGAAGAAAGCACATACGTAAGGTTGTCTTTCACCAGTAGGGAATGGTTCATGTCAATCACAGGCCTTTGGTTGGTAAGGTAAACTAAAAATATGGATGGCACGAATTTATAAAGACTTTTCATTTGCCATGGGAGGTACCGTTTTGTGCAAATATCATCATCTTCTTGGGGATCCTCTGCGTGAATGATGCGGTTATGATTAACCGTATAGCCATCCACAGTGAGCTTGGGCACTTTGATATATAACTCCCACACCTCATTGTCCACACAATTTTTTGTCGTGGCATCAGTAAAAACTTGAGGATGTCTCACATAGGTTAACCGCTTTCCATTAAAGTCATAATCTCCCTGTTTAGTGCGTGCCACCACTGACCTATCCACATAGTGTTTATTGGCAGGGTCATCTCTTGTTTAGGATCATGCAATGGGACAGTCTTGGCCTTGGCCATTAACGCATGTCCAAAGACATCCATCGCCATACTGTAGAAGTGGCGTACTGTTCCTGTCACAAGGCTTGGTTCCATGTATATAGACAGCCTGTTAGCCTCTTTTACCATTAGTTGATATGAAGATTATTAAGCAGCAAGAGTCATTCCCCGTGGGGGACATGGTTTCCCATGTCTATCCTACATCACTTGAACAACGCCACGGTTCACTGTTACCGTCTTCCATTCGCTGCATCATTGTGGGGCCTTCAGGATGTGGAAAGACCAATCTTTTTCTCACGCTCATCACAGCGCCAAATTGTCTGCGTTTTCAAAATATTTATATTTTTGCAAAATCCCTCCACCAACCTCTCTACATGTTCCTGGATCAAGTCATGTCTGACTTACGAACCAAGTATATGGGTTATATTACGTTTTCCATGCAAGAAAATGTTATTGCCCCGGATGCTGTTAGCCCTGATTCACTTATGATTTTCGAAGATATATCCACCGAACGACAGGCCATCATTCAAAGCTATTTTAGCATGGGTCGTCACAAATATAACGATTGCCTTTATCTTGGACAAACGTATTCTAAAATGTCCAAACAACTTATTCGCGACAATGCCAATGTCATTGTTTTATTTCGCCAGGATGAGCGGAACAGTCGCCACATTTATAATAAACATGTCAATCCGGATTTGACCTTTCAGACTTTTACTGAATTGTGTGTCAAGTGCTGGAACACGCAACGCCATGCCTGTCTTGTTATTGACAAACAAAGTGAACTTGACCAAGGACATTATCGCTTAGGGTTTGATCATTTTATTACTATTTAAGGGGCTGTCTCATTCCCTTTTAAGTCATTCTTCGTGACACCATGGCGTTAGCAGAGAGTCAATTGGAAAAGCATATTATCAGAGCAAAAAATAATATTCGTCAAAAGTTTCGTCAATTGAAACGATCACGTGCGGATAATGCTTTGTTTATTCAACATCATTTAGCACCTCCTCTAAAAGCCATGTTTAATCCATCTTCCAAGCCGTCTGAAAAGCTATCCACAGTTTCACAAGCAACGCAGACTCTACAAGTGGTCCCTGTAGAAAAGGATCAAGAGGAATTGGATAGTTCTAGCGATGTTGAGGATGAGGATGATCAAGTGTTTACTCCTCAAAAATCGTCACCCCTTCCACGGTTATTAAAGACATCTATCATTGTTGAAACACCTTCCACTTCTAGGCAGCCTACGTTGTCATAACTCTTGTCCACGCCTCAAAATAATGCTGAATTAAAAAATCTTTTAACAAAACATTATGGATCGCATCTGGTGCCCTATCTGACAGATATATTTACTGGAAAGACAGATACTACCTATGTTGTTCGATATGAAGATGATTGTTTTAAAATTCGTGATTCATCAATTAAATTTACTCGTACTAGTGTCATCATTAAAAAATATACCATAAATTAACTCCAGGTCTGTTAAGGCTGTTATTTTCCCGCACACCATCTTCAGACGATTACACACTTAACGATTGTAAAAAATATAATCCATTGTATTGGAAACGAATGCTCACAAAATAGAGTATGAACCATCTCAACGAGTTGATGCAAATATATCTAAAAATATAAAACCATAATTTCGAAAATGTTCAGTGGGCGTACTGCGTCTGAGTCGGCGTCTGTAACGTTTAAACCGTTAATACCCCCCTGTGGATGTTACCTACTGGCATAATCCCAGTAAGCTAGTCCAGCGACTACCGCACTTGCATGCTTCACGCCAAGCTGGGCACACCGGTCACGATTGGGAAATCAAAGAAATTGAACTTCGAAATGTCAAAGTTATTGTTGAAACCCTCACCCATCAATGTGTAAATAGCTCGCGATTTGCACTGCCCTGCCAGGCGTAACTATCAGTGACTCAAGGTTATTTCACGGGGTGTGGATGAACTTTGTCAGGCTGATTTAGTGGAAATGATTCCCTATGCTAGCGTTAACGATGGTGTTCGCTACATGCTTACCGTCACCGATGTTTTTTCCAAAATGCCCTTTGTTCAACCTGTGAGTCGCAAGTCAGGTTGTCTAGTGAACACTGCATTCAAGAGTATTATTCAACAATCCAAACGTCAGCCCCAGCTTCTACAAACAGACCAGGGAAAATAAATTTTCAACAAGGATTTCTCCAGTTTTCTCAAATCTTTGTATATTCGCCACTACACCACGTACAGCAATCGAAACGCCACTGTCGTTGAGCGGTTTAATCGCGAGCTTAAAACCAATACGTGGAATGAGTTTACAGCTCGGGGATCCTATCGCTGGATAGACTTAATACCAGAGCTAGTGTCAAGTTACAATGATACGAAACACAGAATTATTGGGACAACGCCACGACTGGTCACAAAAATATTCCGCGGATACATAAACAGTTAAACCCCATAAAACGGCTGATCCTAAACGCCACCACCTTAAAATCGGTGACCATGTCCATGTGAGCAAATTCAAGTCAGTCTTCGACAAGGGCTATACCCCGAATTGGGGGACAGAACTATTTCGTATTCGTCAAGTCAACCTGGACAGCCCAGTCACCTATTTACAAGAGGACCTCAACCATCAATCCATGAAAGGCAGATTTTATCTCCAAGAACTCCAATAGACAGCGTTTCCAAAACATTACCTTGTGGAAAAAGTGTTAAAACATAAAGGGAACAAAATGTATGTTAAATGGCTGGGATTTAGCTCAGCCTTCAATTCTTCGATCAATAAATCATATTTTGGGTGAGCCGTGTTTATTTATTTATTTATTTATTAACTCATGCTTACAACCTATACTCCCTCTTTACTGCAGTCAGGTCTGGAAATAAGTTTCAATGGTCAAAAACTTGTAAGTAAGAGTAACTGTTATCTTCAACAGGTCTCTCTCTCTCTCTCTCTCTCCCCACCCCTCTCACACACCCTACACTGCCGGTTGCGTAATTCCTACAAGTTCATTATACTTTTTACTGACTCAGCGATTGATCTTCAACTGTCTTCTCTCTCTCACGCTATTCTGTAGTCGTATCATCTTTAATGCCCCTCAGCGAATTCCTTAGATTAGACTTATCAGGTCATGCCACAGAATCTGTACAAGCTTACTGTTCTGTTGTGTTCTGTCTTGCAGCTACAGTGACTCGCTACCACCTAAGCCAAACAATATAATTATTTCATTCTTTTGTGAATTTAATAAGAGACTGTTCTCTACAAAAAAACTTACCTGTAAATAGTAATTAACTTCACCTACCGCTTAGCTGTCCTGCGTCTACTCAAAATACAATCACACTTAATAATACTAATGATCCGGTAGTCGTGTCCTCTCACAAATTTCTAAAATTAAATACTCTACTGTAAAGATAATCACTCACCCGTCTAAAATGAGCTATAGCACACATTTCTAACATTACAGGTTCGTGAAATATCAGGGAAACCAAAGTCCATGACCTTGCCGTTTATGGATTATTTAAATAAATTCATGCGTTGTGGAAAAAAGGGTTTCACACCGCGAAAAACGACCATTCACATAGCCATATACGATTATTGGTTTATAAAATCTCAGGCCGATGTCCTTGCTGTTTCGGGTCTTTTAGGTAAATAAGTGCGGCATAGAAAATATCAAAAAAATACCCTTAAAACGAGTCGTCGCATCACCCTTTCCATCCAATGGTTTTGTGAAATATCGATTGATCTATTGAGCACAGCCACCGTGGCCAGCGACATGTTCGTTTAAACACAACCGGTTTTGTCTCTCTCTCTACTACCACTATTAATATAAAATTTAAAAAGGTAAAAACATTTTTTTTCAAAATGTGTCGTTAGGTCCTTTTTAAATTTTTTGGAAAATAAATTATTAATTCAAAAGGGGAACGTCACCCCGAGTCCTACGACACCTCATATGTAAAAATTCGACCATGGGTTAGCGAGATATCATAAATATTACATGGCTGAGGCGTAGTAGTAAGGTTTAAATGGTTCTGAATTGAGTTAGGATCAGCCTAGGCCATGTACTCATACTTTTTGTCCTAGAGACCTGGGACTTATTTTTGGGGTAGAGAGGGCATAGACCTTTAATTTATGTCAAACATACGACTTTGTAAAATTCTTAGTTTCGGAAATATAACCAATTTTCAAAATTGAACATTTTAGAAAAAATGTAAAAAATTCCACCTTTTATTCTAACGAGAAAAGACACAAAGAACTTTTGTTTGAGCCATTGCAGAACGTTCTATGCTTATTAGTTTTGAAAATAAAGCCTGCTTTCAAAAACAAAATTTTTCAAAAATATTTTATAAAATATAACAAGTCATCCACAGAGTACTCCGAGTACTGCGACATGTCACATGTTCAAATCCGACCATGTGTTCACGAGATATTGGCTAGAGTCGAGCCGTGTGCGCGTGCAGACACTATAACGACACAGGTTAGTGCGTTAGAACTGTCACTGCTCATCTACTGTTAGCATCTCCTTTTATATTTGTGCTAGCACAATATCTCTGCGTTTTCAGCCTACATTCTTATTTAAGATCATAAATATAATATTTTCTGGTGACTTCTAGTGAGTTTCGTCGTAAATATTAAAAATCCTCTTGTTGGTGGAAATATAAAACTGTAGGACCACAAAAGGCAGGGGAGCTCTTCCCCTGCTTGGTGACATTTCTAAATAACTCGGTCTAATGTGCCTGACAAATGGCTCGCTAATCAACCTCGCCACCTCACGAGGTTTGACGTTCGAAAAGCGTGTGATCACGCTCCTGTAGCCAAGCGGCATAGGTCAGATCGGGTGCAGTACCAAAATTCGAATCTCACGCAGGTACACTCCTCTCCTCTAGCCATAATGTAGTCTCTATATTAAGTCGTTTTGTTGATTCCAAGGATCATTGAGCGCCAACATTTCAAATCTCGCGCCAAATTAAACACAAAGTCATGTTCACACTCAGATGTCGATAACACTGTTTGGTCACCATGACAACCCATTTTGTTAACCTTGAGCGCCGCATTTATAACCTCGCGGCAAAATTAAAAACTCGGGACAAAATTCAAATCAGAACATTAGCAAATCTTGATTACGGTACCTAATGACATCAAAATTGAAATATAGAAGAAATTAGAGGAAATCGAGGGGAATCTATCTCTTACAGATGGGCAACACTGTGAATCCAAGATGGCCACCGTGGGCAATCCAACATCGCCGCCGCTTTCTTACAACGACAATAACCGTATTTTTTTTCATACTTCGGCTCAGAAGCCTTCCAGATAGTCTACTTTATGATAAAAGTATCTTATTTTATATTAATACTCTCCTCGCAATTTAATATTATTGATTGTTGTTGTTGTTTCATTTCAGAGTCTTGGGCATAGAGGTCATTTAGCCCCGTGTAGATGACAAATGTATCGCAAGTTTAAATCATCTCCAAAGTACATCGGCCTTCAACTTTACATAATTCTTGGTTACCTTAAGGCAGAGTATACAATCAATAAGAAACTAACATTAGTCTAACATGTGAAGAAGTAAGGTAAAACTTGATAGGTAGCCTGGGTTAATATTGGATGCTGCTTCATTTGTCATTTGGAGTCACTAATCAGCAGTGGTTTCGGAACATTGTTATAGAGACTTCCAAAGCCATTACTGATATATTCAGTAGCCTATGCTCAGGTTTAACGACTGACAAGCCTGTAGGCCTGGGATGGTCTCTCGTGCACCCACAATAAATTACTCCTTATTGGAGCCACCAACCTATGATTAATATAAGCTGCAGCATAGCTTTCACTGAGCACATGAGGTGAATGAGGGTACACGTGAGTGTGTCTTGTGACAGTTACATTATTTATTAGATGTAGTTCATTGCTTCATCAGACTGTGGTGAGTGAAGGTGCATGTGAGTGTGTCTGGTGTCAGTTAAATTGTTTATTAGATATAGTTCATTGTTTCATTAGACTGTGGTGAGTGAGGGTCCATGTGAGTGTGTCTGGGGAGAGTTACATTGTTTATTAGATATAGTTAATTGTTTCATTAGACTGTGGTGTGGGAGGGTCCATGTGAGTGCGTCTGGTGACAGTTACATTGATTATTAAATATAGTTTATTGTTTCATTAGACTGTAATGGGTCAGGGTCCATGTCAGTGTGTCTGCTGAGAGTTATATTGTTTATTAGATATAGTTCATTGTTTATTTAAACTGTGATGTGTGAGGGTCCATGTGAGTGTGCCTAGTGACAGACTGTCTTAGTGGTAGTATTTTGTTGTTGGTAGAACTTGAGTTTTATTTTTCGTTAGTAGAATTTTGGTATTTAGTTGTTAGTAGAAGGTTAGTAGGTTTGTTAGTAGAATTGCTGTTTTAGGCTACTTTATTCTGAAAGGCAGTAGCAGAATTTCAGAATAAATCAATTCTTTACTTGTCTTATAGACGGTTGAGATATTGAAACAATTAGCCAAACAATGGCTAAACTGCATTCTGCTGCACGGCTGAACTACAGCCGTAATGCTATTCCCAAGGATATGCACCTCTCGATGAATAATTATATGTGATGATGGCCCTTGTAAAATTCCAATCCAGAGGTAAACTAGTCCCCCGTTCGGATCTCCGGTCGGGGACTACTTAAAAGGGGGTTAACATCACAGAAGTGACAAAAAGGAAATCTGCCATTGTACGGATCGGAGCGAGGAAAGTTAGAAGTTTGCGAGGTAGTTGAAGGTTAGTAGACTTGGAAAGGGAAATGGATATTTTGATGTTGGATTTGGTTGGGATTAGTGAAATGCGCTGGCAAGAAGAACAGGCATTTTGGTCTGGAGACTATTGGATCATTAGCATTAAATCAAACAACGACTTTGCGGGGGTAGGTCTGATATTAAGTAGGAAACTTGAACAGCGTGTGGAATATTATGAGCAATATAGTGAACGGATTATTGTAGCTAAAATCAATACAAAACCTACGTGCACCACAGTGGTACAAGTCTATATGCCTACCAGCCAAGCAGATGATGAAGATGTAGAAAAGGTCTATGAAGAAATACATGAAATTCTGAGGTATGTCAAGGGTGATGAAAATGTTATAGTAATGGGAGATTGGATCGCTGTGGTAGGAAAAGGAAGAGAAGGGAACATAGTAGGGGATTTTGGATTAGGTGAAAGGAATGATCGAGGATGCAGGCTGATGGAATTCTGCACCGAGCATGAGTTGGTCATAGTTAACACTTTATTCAATAACCACAATATAAGAATATAAGTAGTGGGGTTATAGGAGTTCTGAGTCGCCCCCTACTTTCATATAAACTTTGCCGATATTTCCCGAACGCATGGTTGAATTTTAACGAACGAGGTGTGGTTGGCGTTCGGGTAACGTCCTCTTTGCTAGGAATGTGTGTTGGTATTTTTAAATTCTTGTTGTGTAACATCTTTCCGCTCGGTTGCTGCATAGTTTTGTGGGAGTGATTTTGAAAATTCGGGACGGAAGTGGATCGAAACGATCGAGCAGGCAGTGGTGGATCGAACGGAAGTATGCACTGCTCGCTCGATCAATCGAACGGAAGTGTACTAGCTGGCAGTGGTGGAAAACGGAAGTATGCACTGCTCGCTCGATCAATCTAACGGAAGTGTACTAGCTGGCAGTGGTGGAGAACGGAAGTATGCACTGCCCGCTCGATTGATCGAACGGAAGTGTACTAGCTGGCAATGGTGGAACGAACGGAAGTATAAGATGCACTGCCAACTCGATCGATCGATCCAGCTGGCAGTGGTACGAGAAACAATGAGCAAGCGGTGTCGGAAATTGATACCATGACGTACTCTCGGCCATGCGGAATGTATATGACATACTAAACGGAAAACGCTCATGCGAACTCTGGTGTCAAGTGATTGAAACAAATGACATGGTACATGTTCGAAGTCTTCGTACCAGTATTTAAATGGTAAAATGCCTTAATATCAATCATTGTATGTAGTCGGCATTGTCGGTATTATGTTTCTGCACAATGGCTATTCAAATATTAACCCACATAACGGTAATACAGTCATCAATATAATATAATCGTTGTGGCTATACGAGAATTGAGCAAGCCTTCATGAACTATTACAGAATACATTCTCTTTACTCACAAGAGGGCCTATTCATAAGGCATTTTAAACTCAATTTCACGCAGGAACATTATCGAAACAAGCAAAATATAAAAGGAACTTAATTCCGTAATGCAGTATTATTGGAACATGGAAATAAGTCACCATCTTTTGCACGAAATTTGCGTAGTCAAAATAGCCGTGGGGTTAGTGCTTATGACTGTGAATCTGGAGATCTTGGGTTTGAATCCCGGACGGGGTAGATATTTTTGCTATCAAATTATCATTTTAAACGATATTTATCATATCAATATGACTCATTTTAACAGAATCCATATGAAATTACGTGTTGGTCTGTGAATGAAGAAGACCTGTTTATAAGGAATTTAAGGTTATGAGCGGTGTCCCGTCTATTAATCTAGTTGATCCATATCGTATTCTTTATTTAGGCTAGTGCTGGTGAAAGCTACAAATCATCTAATAAAATGAGTTCCGTATTATAAACTAAAATATCTGTAAAACAATCCCTTTTACAATAGATTAATATTTGTGCCAATATTAGTACAAAATATCGGTGTATCAACAATTTCACGTGAGGTGCCTTCTATGTCAGATGTTACACATCATATGCGACTACTGTAAAGCTCTTTTTTTATTTGAAAATTGATGATTTTGAAATTGGCGCTATTTTGGAAACGGTGAAGATGAGAAAAAAGTTTATTTGACGTTAATGATAGGTAGCAATGCCCTCTAGCTGGACAGCACGTTTGAAGTGTGTAGGAGGAAAGAAAATGATGGCCTACTTTCTCGCGAACATTGGCGATAATTGGCGAACGGATGGTCGGATTTTAACGAATGAGGTATTGTTGGCGTTGGGGTGACGTCCTCTTTGTTAAGAATGTGTGTTGGTATTTAATTTTTTTTTTAATTCTTGTTTTTGAATTTTTGTTTATTTTGGAAACGATGAATTTTGCGAAAAAGTTTTTTTGACGTCATTGAAAGGTGCCTCTGCCCCCTAGGCAGAAACCAAGTTCAAGTGTGTAGGCCAAATGAAAATGAATTTTGAAAAATTGGTCACTATTTTGGAAACGGTGAAGATGAGAAAAAAAAGTTTGTTTGACATGAGTGGTTGGTATTTACCTCCTCTACCCGCACCATAAATTTGCAGTCGCTAGGTGGAAAACCTATGCACGTTTTACAGTTCTCCTGCAAGTCGCGTGTGTGCTTGAATATGCATGGCTATTTTGGGAAAAGGTTAGGTGGTGGGGGAGGAGTACGGTTGAGTGAGGGATCGTTTAGATGGTATTTTACCCGATCTATTTGATGGTGAGGTTATTTTTCAAAATGGGTGGAATTTGGAAACGCAATTTGGGGTAAACCTGTTGTTTTGACATGTTGGGGATATTAATAAAAGTGATAATGACGTGTATCATGTTTTTTTTGTATCGTCGTTTGTAAATAGGTGGGATTTTTGAATAGTTATTTATAGATTAGTTATTAAAAAATAATTAAAGAACGAAAAAACTAATAGGTCATTCGCTTTTTAGTATCTCGCTAACCAATAATGTGATTTAAAGATAAGGGGGGTCGTAGGACTCGTGGTGAACTCCCCTTTTTATGGATGGGGTATATCCACCCCAAAATAAAAAACTACCCTTACCCGGGGGGTGAAATAGCAATTTTTTGATGTGTAACATCTTTCCGCTCGTTTGCTGGATAGTTTTGTGGGAGTGATTTTGAAAATTGGGGACGGAAGCGGATCGGAACGATCGAGCTGGCAGTGGTGGATCAAACGGAAGTATGCACTGCCCGCTCGATCGATCAAACGTAAGTGTACTAGCTGGCTGTGGTGGACAACGGAAGTATGCACTGCCCGCTCGATCGATCAAACGGAAATGTACTAGCTGGCAGTGGTGGACAACGGAAGTATGCACTGCCCGCTCGATCGATCGAATGAAAGTGTGCCCTAGCTGGCAGTGGTGGATCGAACGGAAGTATAAGACACACTGCTAACTCGATCGATCGATCGATCCAGCTGGCACTGGTAAGAGAAACAATCAGCGCGCGGTGCCGAAAATTGATACCAGGACGCACTCTCGGCCATGTGGAATGTATATGACATACTGAATGGATAACGCTCATGCGAACTCTGGTGTAAAGTGATTTAAACAAATGACATGGTACATGTTCGAAGTCTTCGTATCAGTATTTAAATGGTAAAATGCCTTAATATCAAACATTGTAAGTAGTCGGCATTACATTGGCATAAGGCATTTTTAACTCAATGTCACTCAGGAACATTATCGAGACAAGCAAAATAAAAATGAAACTTAATTCCGTAGTGCATTATTATTGGAACGTGGAAATAAGTCAACATCTTTTGCACAATATTTGCGTAGTCGAAATAGCCGTGGGGTTATTGAGTATGACTGTGAATCTAGAGATCTTGGGTTCGAATCCTGGGCGGAGTAGATATTTTTGCTACAAGATTATCTTTTTAAACGATATTTATCATATCAATATGACTCATTCCAACAGAATCCATATGAAATTACGTGTTGGTCTGTGAATCAACAGGACCTGTTTATAAGGAATTTAAGGTTATGAGCGGTGTCGTGTCTATTAATCTAGTTGATTCATATCGTATTCTTTATTTAGGCTAGTGCTGGTGGAAGCTACAAATCATCTAATAAAATGAGTTCCGTATTATAAACTCCAATATCTGTAAAACACTCCCATTTAAAATAGATTAATATTTGTGCCAATAATACTATAAAATACCGGTGTATCAACAATTTCACGTGAGGTTTCTTCTATGTCAGATGTTACACATCATATGCGCCTACTGTAAGGCTCGTAATTTGTTTTTTGTATGCATACGAACTTGGCGGCTTTTGTAAGAGAGCGGGTCTTTAAATGCTTATGAGTTATTTTTAATATTTATTAAGAACCAAAAAACTAATAGATCATCCGCTCTTTAGTATCTCGCTAACCAATAATCGGATTTAAACATATGGGGTGTCGTAGGACTCGTGGAGAACTCCCCTTTTCTATGAACGAGGTATATCCACCCCAAAATAAAAAACTACCTTTATCCGGAATAAATAATATATTATTGTATGTGTGCACACTGACGGCTTTTGTCAAAAGGGCCTAACTACACTTTTATTAATATTTTCTGAACCCCTGATGGGATTTTGCCATTGGCAGTAACCTAGCACTTTGGGTGACGCACCGTTTTTGAGTGTATCATTCATTTTTGTCAAAAGGGCCTAACTACACTTTTGTCAATATCTCGAGAACCAATCATGCTAGGAACTTGTATGAGGGGTCCTAGCACTTGGGGCGACGTCCCACTTTGGGGGGTGAAACTATCCCCCACCCCATTGAAAAATTAATATCTTGGTAACTAAGAACCCTAAAATTAGGTGTGTTCGCTTGAAAAATACGTGATGTTATAGGCTTTTACCTTGATTGGTCATTTCACCCCTAAAACAGTAAATAGTGATTTTACGAGAAAAAATCGTGATAAACACTCAAAAATGATAAATGAACCTACGATCTTTTGTTTTTGATGAAAAATAGCGGGGGTGAAAACTACCCCAAATTGAAAAATCGATACCTTGGAAACTAAGAACCCTAAAATTAGGTGTGATAGTTTAAAAAATATGTCATAACATACGCTTTTACCTGAATAGGTCATTTCACCCCTAAAGCAGCAAATAGTGATTTTACAGGGGGTGTAGAAAGGTGTTAAACCGGTAAAAATGATAATTGAACCTAAGATCTTTTGTTTTTGATGAAAAATAGTAGGGGGGGGGTGAAAACTACCCCCAAATTGAAAAATCGATATTTTGCAAATTTGGAACCCTAAAATTAGGTGTGACAGTAGAAAAATAGGTGATGATATACGCATTTACCTCGATAGATTATTTCACTTTTAAAACAGGGAATAGTAATGTTACAGGGGAAAAAGGTATTAAACATCTAAAAGCATAAGCGTTTTGTGAAAACCTGCTTTAATGGACGTGTAAATGGAGGATTATTATTATTTTATTATTATAATCTAATTATTATTATTAGGTAATTATGGATTAATGTTTGAATAGGTAACTAACCAGTAGGATAATAGTAAACAATTGTATGAGTTGTTGAAGGAGTCAGGAAGGCCAACCCTTTGGCATGGCCCATGAATTGACCCAAAAGTTTTACCTGTCAGTGTACCCTGTTCCTGCCCTTAGACCGGAGATAAAATATTTTGGCAGTGCGCTGAAATCGAACCTGGACCTCTATCATGACTGCCATGTTATAATAATATTATATTTAATAATGGATTTTATAAAAGAGAGAGAGTGACAGAGAGAGAGAGATGCTTTAATGCTTTCGCTAGCTCCAGTCTGCTAACATACACTAGCTTGCTGAACTAGTGAGAGTTGCTGATAAAAGCAGTGCAGTGTTGTCAGATTTACTGTCTGGAAGATTGTGCAACTGGTGTTTAACCGGAGCCACACATGTCAATGCTTAGCTGCATTACTTGGCCTCTTTTATTACCTGGCTGCACCCTAGCATAACTGTAATTCAAATAAAGATCATGATGATGATGATAATGATGATGATGATGATGATGATGATGATGATGATAATGATTGTTGTTTTAAGGGGGTCTAACATGTAGGTCATCGGCCCCTAATGGTTTGAGTGATGGTGAAGATGAAAATAAAATGTAAACTATAACTAAAACTAACTACACACTAATAGACAAGGAAAAGAAATCGATGACAAAAGGACAATAAGGCTAATAAAGGAATACAAAAATGGCCCTCAACCCTCAAGAATGTGGATTGAGGGAGTTGTAAGGAAGGAGAGCCATGAAAGACACATAGAAAAGTAAAAGAGGAGAGGCTCTGTCCCAGAGGTAATGGATAAAAGGGGAAAACCGAAGCCAGCTCAGGAATCCCTTTGGGTCACCAACTTCCAAACTGATCAATCGTAAGCCCCCCCTGAGGGTGTAGCCATATGCAGAGTGCACCACAAGTGGTGGGAATATATATATATATATATATATATATATATATATATATATATATATACACCCTACCTTTACTGGGAGCTTAGCAAAAGGCAGGAAATAACATGAAAATAAAATGAAAGCTGCCTCCTCACACAACGAGGGTATCAGTAAAAAATTATTAAGCAACGACCAATTAAGTTGGAAAAGGAAGAGACTCCCTAGGCCCTGGATACCCGAATAATGTCAGGGTCGGTACAGAACAAGAGTTGACCAAGTGTGGTCGAAAGGATAGAAGACAGAGAACAGCCCCGCCACAAGGACGACACTCAAAAGATGACACTCAAAAACTTTTTGTCGTCTTAAATCCTTACACGTATCACAACGTATAAAATAGGATTTAAGACGACACTCAAAACACGTTTCATATTCATTAAGTCCGTTATTCTCAGGAACCATTTTCTGTCAACAGGTGCTTACTGCATAAGGCAAGGTTTTACACTCCTGGGTTAGTCAGTCTTTCTTGCTAAGGATCCTCTATATACCCTATTGAAGGCTATACATGTTAGTTCTAAACACTTAGTGTAAATTTTATATTAAAATTATATGCACAGCTTACACAAGCACGTTTTGCATGCACTCAAACTTTGTAAGATAGTTACATACAACACGCAAAGTATGTTTGCGCTACCTAGCGGTTGATATGAGCACTGACTGGTGATATTCGAGGTGAGCTGATTTGCTCATACATTTGCTCCCATATTTGCTCCCACATTTGATCCCATATTTGCTCCCACTTTTTTCTCCCACTATTTTTGCTCCCACATTTGCTCCCACTTTTGCTCACACTTTTTACCCCCATCTTTGCTCCCACATTTTGCATCTATATATGCTCCCACATTAAATTATTGTTGTTATTACCAAGTTGCCTTTACTAGAGATTAGTTTATGCTTGACAGTTGATATGGAAGTTTCAGTGGCTAGGTATGGTAAGCCTTAAGCATACCATAAAGGATATTCATATAGTGAAACGACGCAATAAAATGGAACTCTTATTTGGCGCTGTTCAAAGCAACGATCGAAACAGTGTCGAGGAATGCTTAAGACAAAAGAATTGGATATACTTTCTTCATACAATCATGATTGTAAACTAAATTATCATGTTAGTCTAAATGTAAGGAAAACTCAAACCAAAGCAAAAAACCAAGTCCATGAAAACGATAGGGCTGCTCAAGATAATATTAACCTCAAGTTTAATACACTACAACGCACTCATGCTGTTAGTGAGTTGTTTAATAAGAAAACTTTAACACCTCATGGAAAACCCATGTTCACACACACACCCACATCTAAAATCCTTCAACTCTATCAGAAACAACATACCCCGTCAAGAAGTTGGTGGGGGAAGATGAAAGGATGGGGATGGTGATAATAATAACATAACAATGTTAAAGCATTCTAGCACATCTAAAAAGAAGCTTTCAACACTATCAAAGGCAACTCAAACCATTGAACAGACTATGGACACAGGTGGAAATTATGATGGTAATGATGTCGATGATGATGATCATTATGAAGATGATTATAATAATGAGGATGATAATGATGATGATGGTGATAATGATGCACTGCTTCCCGGGTTTTTGAAACCATTCATAAAAAAATAGCAAATGGAACGATCCTAATATATTAGTCGAACGTCTACAGATCTTGCATGCCTGTTAACAGGCTGGCCGTAATGGTTATAAGGAAGAGCTATTAACAATAGAAGATGAACTTCGTAAAGCTGTTATTATTGTGTAATGGGTCAACGTAGCAACAAAAATAATTTTCAACAAGTGTTATATTTAAAAACTAGAACAAGCTAACATAAACAAAAAGAGCTGTATTCTGTGTGTGTATACCTATTGTAAATATATATATATGAATTAAATTAATTAACATACAGTAGTTTGTGTATATTTTTTATTGCATGTTAAATGTATAGTTGCTCAACCACATTTTGGTTTTTCAATGCAGATTTTTATTTTGTTTTGATTTTTCCGTAACATTACAGTAATCAGTTTTGTAAACTGGGTGATTAATATAGGGATAAAGGCATCTTAAAAATCACAAGCCTTACAGTTGTCACATATCATGTATAACATGTTACATGTTATCCTACGTTCCACATAGGGATCTACCTTCTTAACAGTGAACTCTGTTGGTTATTAAAATAACTACTTGTAAAATAATTCCAATGGCAAATCGTGTTAGCAAATATCATATATTAAATATTTTCACGCCATAGATCGACAACTTGAAAATCATTTATTGTAGGAATACCTTTAATGGGACCACCAAACCTTCAAGTATGCAATATACATTCCAGATAGTGCTGTATTTTGGTCGATAGCGCCTCGAGCGCTTACATTAAATAAGAATACAGTAAGCGTATAAACAATTAATAAATCATGATTGATTTCATTAAATATCACATAATAAATATTTTCACACCAATTAATGACCATTTCAAGATCATTTATTGTAGGAATATCTTTCATGGGATCTCCAAACCTTAAAGTAAATCATATGTGATATACATTCTACATAGCTACATAACCGACAGTACGTCGCGGTATCAACCTCAGCCACCGCGCGCGCTCATTATTTGTGTTGCATTTCAGTTCCATTTGCATTTCATTTCTTGAAAATCACCCCCACGCCAAATATATATATAGCAAGCAAGTGGAAACATGTTACACATCAATAATTTTAGAAGAGCTCTCAGGTATTGTATAATTTTATATTTTTTTAGAACTGCAAAACTGTTTGTTGACTAGCATTTACTGTTACACAACATTATTTTTGGTAAGCTCTACATAAGTATCCTCATTGTCCCTGGTATAATGTCTTGTTTAACAAACATGGTCACATGGTTTGTCTATAGGACTAAGCCTCAGTTGTATATGATTTCAAAAAAAAATATAAACAGCTTTCTAGAACTGTACACACTGGTCAATAACCAACATAGTGGCCAAAATGTTTCCCCGATTGGTTAGTCAATTCTTATTGCAAAGCCAGTCAAGACCTAAAAAAATAGTCATTACGTATATATCAATCATCAACACCATATCATTAATCAAATCAAACCATCATAAGGTATTTATTAAATTTAATTGCATTTTAGGAACCTTGCAAGCATCTTGCAACCTTGTAGAGGAAACTATAGACAGGAATTGTGAAAAGGAAACCGTTCAATTCATTCAATGTTGTTAGTGTTAGGAACCTCAACGTAAGAGGTTATGAAAGTCTATGTCAGGGTGTGTTTTTTACAGCTGGATGCCTCTTCCTGACATCCACCTCAAAGACGAGTTTAAGGGAGATGAAACTCAGCTATCATGTCGAATGTGGAGCTCCTAGTCTTGGAGAAAGTCATGTTGAGGTATTTGTCTGCAGGGAGTGTGGTAAACGAAACAACAAAAATAACAACAAAAAGCATTCATGTAAAGGGAAATATTATGGAATTTTTGAGTACATATAGTGAATTTTAATAAATTGGTTAAATTTCAAGGTTTGTAGACCACTTGGCTAAATTTGGTAAATTTTAGTGAATTTTCATCTATATTCGTGTAATTATATATGAATTTGAGGTAGTTTAAACCATTCTTTGATAAATCAATGGCATTTCAATAAATCTGGTAGTCATTTGTAGGATTTTGCTGCAATATGGTGGAATTTGCTAAATTTGCGATAAATTTAGTGGATTTTACAAAATTCTGGTCAATTTCAAGATAAATCTCAGATATTTAGGTATTTTACAAATAACCTCTGTCACTGTGATGCCTGTATTAATGTGTACCTTTGACTATGAAGAGTAGGAACGGGAAGGAGGTGGTTATGGACTTAAGTGCATAGCCATTTATATTCACTTTCAGGATGGGATGTTGTGGGAAAATCGATCGCTCCTCCTGTTAGTTTTTCAAGTAAGTGTAGTCGATGCCACCCTTAAAAAGCCGCTAATGAGTTCTAAGAATTGGCAGTTTGCAACCATCTCACTATTGTTAACATGGAATGCTCATTACCTGTTATTTTAAGAACATGTTGTCATGTAGGTATGGAATTCATGCAAACATAACATGTTTTGATTTTCTTTACACTTGTCTGTGGGACAACCAAGGCATTCACCTGTAGTACAAGTGGAAAACCATATCAGTTTGACGTTTAGAAAACTCACCTCACCCCACCGGTTTGGAAATGGAAATAATTTGTTTATGTCTTACTTAGGGGCTTGAAAATCATGGTCATCACTTCCATGTACTGTACTTAGGGAAATTAATAAGGGGTCATGTACACTATTATTAGCTGAGTATCTAATACAATTTTGCATACCACTAGGACCAGTATCGCATTATAAATGCATGCCATGTGTTACCGTCCTTAAAGCCAGTAATATAAATCAAAAGAGGAATTTATTTTCCATCCCCCCCCCCCCACCAAACATGGGCTTACACCTAGTGGTATGTGGTTAGGCGACCACGGGGGCCCCAGCTGTGATCGGCATTCTTCTACTGAATTGTGCCGGGGCTCGTCTCTGTCTTCTTACCTTTCGACCACACTTGGTCAACTCTTGTTCACTACCGACCCTGACATTATTAGGCTATCCAAGGCCTAGGGAGTCTCTTCCCTTTCCAACTTACTTGGTCGTTGTTTAATGTTTTTTCTGATACCCTCGTTGTGTGAGGGGGCAGCTTTCATTTTATTTTGCTCAACTCCCACTAAAGGTAGGGTGTATATATATATAGTCCCACCACTTGTGGTGCACTCTGCGTATGGCTACACCCTCAGGGGTGTTTAAGACCGATCAGTTTGGAAGTTGGCGACCCCAAGGGATTCCTGAGCTGGCTTCGGTTTCCCCCTTTTATCCATTATCTCTGGGACAGAACCTCTCCTCTTTTACTTTTCTATGTGCCTTTCATGGCTCTCCTTCCTTCCAACTCCCTAAATCCACATTATTGAGGGTTGTGGGCCATTATTTATTCTTTTATTTGCCTTATTGTCCTTTTGGCATCGATTTCTTTTCCTAGTCTATTAGTGTGTAGTTAGTTTTAGTTATAGTTTACATTTTATTATCATCTTCACCATCACCCAAACCATTAGGAGCCGATGACCTACATGTTAGACCCCTTAAAACAACAATCATTATCATCATCATCATTATCATCATCATCATCACCATCATCTTTATTTGAATTACAGTTATGCCAGCGTGCAGCCAGGTAATAAAAGAGGCCAAGTAATGCAGCTAAGCATTGATATGTGCGGCTCCGGTTAAACACCAGTTGCACAATCAGCCAGACAAGAAATCTGACAACTCAGCACTGCTCTTATCAGCAACTCTCACTAGTTCAGCAAGCTAGTGTATGTTTGCAGATTGGAGCTAGCGAAAGCATTAAAGCATGCCTCTCCCTCTCTGTCTCTCTCTTTTATAAAATACATTATTTATTATAATATTATTATAACTTGGCAGTCATGAAAGAGGTCCAGGTTAGATTTCAGCGCTCTACCAATACATTTTATCTCCGGTCTAAAGGCTGGAACAGGGTACACTGAGTCTTGACAGGTAAAACTTTTGGATCAATTCATGGGCTATGCCAAAGGGTTGGCCTTCCTGACTTATTCAACAAATCATACAAATATTTACTATTTTCCTACTTGTTAGTTACCTATCAACAAAAAAAAAGTCAACCCCTGGCACTATCCAGCCCATGACGGGCTAAGGCCGACCAAGCGACCGCTGCCCAGCCATTCGGCCTGCAGATATTGGGGTGACGCGTGATCAGCGCGTCGGGTCCCCTCGGCCGTTAATCTTGGTTTTCATGATCGGGGCGCTGTCTCTTTGTCAGACAGCTACTCAATTGTCCTCACGAGGCTGAGTGCACCCCGTTCCAACCCTCACGTCAGTTTTAAAATCCCTGACGGAGCCGGGGATCGAACCCGGGGCCTCCGGGTGAGAGGCAGGCGCGCTACCCCTACACCACGGGGCCGGCCGCGGTTAGTTACCTATACAAACATTAATCCATAATTACCTAATAATAATAATAAAACTAATAATATTTATAATAAAAAATAATAATAATCCTCCATACACACGTCCGTTAAAGTATGTTTTCACAAAACGCTTATGCTTTTAGATGTTTAATACCTTTTTCCCCTGTAACATAACTATTCCCTGTTTTAAACGTGAAATAATCTATCGAGGTAAAAGTTTTTGCCATCATCTATTTTTCAACTATCACAGCTAATTTTAGGGTTCCTAGTTTCAAAGATATCGTTTTCTTTTCAATTTGGGGGTAGTTTTCACCCCACTACTATTTTTCATCAAAAACAAAAGATGTTAGGTTCAATTATCATTTTACCCGGTTAACACATATTTACTCCCCCTCTAAAATCACTATTTACTGTTTTAGGGGTGAAATGACCTATCCAGGTAAAAGCGTACGTCATGACTTATTTTTATTTTTTAAGCTATCACACCTAATTTTAGGGTTCTTAGTTTCCAAGGTATCGATTTTTCAATTTGGGGTAGTTTTCACCCCCCAGCTATTTTTCATCAAAAACAAAAGATCTTAGGTTCATTTTTAAGTGTTTAACACTTTTTTTCTCGTAAAATGACTACTGTTTTAGGGGTGAAATGACCAATCGAGGTAAAAGCCTATACCAACACCTATTTTTAAAGCTAATACACCTAATTTTAGGTTTCTTAGTTTCCAAGATATTGATTTTTCAATTTGGGGGGGGGGTAGTTTCACCCCCAAAGGGGGACGTCACCCCAAGTGCTAGGACCCCTCATACAAGTCCCTAGCATGATTGGTTCGCGGGATATAAACTAAAGTGTAGGCTTTTTGACAAAAATGAATCATACATTAAAAAACAGGGCTTCACTCCAAGTGCTAGGATACTGTCTATGTTAAAAATCCCATCAGGGGTTCAGAAAATATTAACAAAAGTGTAGTTAGGCCCTTTTTACAAAAGCCGTCAGTGCGCACGCATACAAAATATATTATTTACCCCGGGTAAGTGTAGTTTTTTATTTTGGGGTGGACATACCTCGTCCATAGAAAAGGGAAGTTCACCACGAGTCATACGACACCCCATATGTTTAAACCCGATTATTGGTTAGCGAGATACTAAAAAGCGGATGACCTATTAGTTTTTTGGTTCTTAATAAATATTAAAAATAACTCATCTATAAATAATCATTTAAACATCCCGCTCTCTTACAAACGCCGCCAAGTTCGTATGCATACAAAAAATACTATTTCACCCCCCGGGTAAGGGTAGTTTTTTATTTTGGGGGGTATATACCCCATCCATAAAAAAGGGGAGTTCACCACGAGTCCTACGACACCCCATATGTTTAAATCACATTATTGGTTAGCGAGATACTAAAAAGCGAATGACCTATTAGTTTTTCGTTCTTTAATTATTTATAATAAGTAATCTATAAATACTTATTTAAAAAGCCCACCTACTTATAAACGACGATACAAAAAAATAACATGATACACGTCATTGTCACTTTTATTAAATATCCCCAAAATGTCAAAACAACATGTTTACCCCAAATTGCGTTTCCAAATTCCACCCATTTTGAAAAATAACCTCACTATCAAATAGAGCGGGAAAAATACCATCTAAACGTCCCTCACTTAACCCTACTCCTCCCCCACCACCTAACCTTTTCCCAACAAAGCCATGCGTATTCAAGCACACACGCGACTAGCAGGAGAACTGTAAAACGTGCATAGGTTTTTCACCTAGCGACTTCAAATTTATGGTGCGGGTAGAGGGGGTATATACCCACCATTCATGTCAAACAAACTTTTTCTCATCTTCACCGTTTCCAAAATAGTGACCATTTTTCAAAATTCATTTTCTTTAGGCCTACACACTTGAAACTTGGTTTCTTCCTAGAGGGCATAGGCACCTTTCATTAACGTCAACAAATCTTTTCACAAAATTCACCGTTTCCAAAATAATAATAAATTCAAAAACAAGAATTTTCATTTTTTTAAATACCAGCACACATTCTCAGCAAAGAGGACGTCACCCCAACGCCAACAATACCTCATTCGTTAAAATCCAATGATCCGTTCGCCAATTATCGCCAATGTTCGCGAGAAAGTAGGCTACCTTATTTTGTCCTCCTACACACTTCAAACTTGCTGTCCACCTAGAGGGCATAGCCTCCTTTCATTAACGTCAAACAAACTTTTTTCTAATCTACACCGTTTCCAAAATAGCGCCAATTTCAAAATCAACAATTTTCAAAAAAAAAAAATAATACCAACACACATTTCTAGCAGAGATGACGTCACCCCAACGCTAACAACACATGGTTCGTTAAAATCCGACCATGCGTTCGGGAGATATCGGCAAAGTTTATATGAAAGTAGGGGACAACTCAGAACTCCTATAACCCCACTACTAATATACACACATCAAAAAAAGTTTTGCATCACCTCGGTTCCAAGAGTTCCGGAACCTTTAAATACAAAGGGAATAGAGATCAACACAAACAACATTTCAGCTCGTTTTATTGCTCATGAGACCCACACATTGCATGTTGTACCATCATACAGCTAGACTTTCAGCATTTGTGGTCCAGATTGCAGTACACACCACTACCTCTAATACCCAGTAGCACGTCCTCTTGCATTGATGCATGCCTGTATTCGTCGTGGCATACTATCCACAAGTTCATCAAGACACTGTTGGTCCAAATTGTCCCACTCCTCAACGACAATTCGGCGTAAATCTCTCAGAGTGGTTGGTGGGTCAAGACGTCCATAAACAGCCCTTTTCAACATATCCCAGGCATGTTCGATAGGGTTCATGTCTGGCGAACATGCTGGCCACTGTAGTCGAGCGATGTCGTTATCTTGAAGGAACGCATTCACAAGATGTGCACGATGAGGTCGAGAATTGTCGTCCATGAAGACAAATGCCTCTCCAATATTCTGCCGATATGGGTGCACTATGGGTCGGAGGATGTCATTCAGGTATCGTAAAGCCGTTTCGGAGCCTTCCATGACCACCAGTGGCGTACGTCGGCCCCACATAATGCCACCCTAAAACATCAGGGAACCACCACCTTGCTGCACTCGCTGGACAGTGTGTCTAAGACGTTCAGCCTGACCAGGGTGCCTCCAAACACGTCTCCGACGATTGTCTGGTTGAAGGCATATGCGACACTCATCGGTGAAGAGAACGTGATGCCAATTCTGTGGGGTCCATTCAGCATGTTGTTGGGCCCATCTGTACCGCGCTGCATGGTGTCGGGGTTGCAAAGCTGGACCTCGCCATGGACGTCGGGAGTGAAGTTGCGCATCATGCAGCCTATTGCGCACAGTTTGAGTTGAAACACGACGTCCTGTGGCTGAACGAAACGCATTATTCAACATGGTGGCATTGCTGTCAGGGTTCCTCCGAGCGGCAATCCGTAAGTAGCGGTCATCCACTACAGTAGTAGCCCTTGGGCGGCCTGAGCGAGGCCTGTCATCGACAGTTCCTGTATCTCTGTACCTCCTCCATGTCCGAACAACATCGCTTTGGTTCATTCTGAGACGCCTGGAAACTTCCCTTGTTGAGAGCCCTTCTTGACACAAAGTAACAATGCGGACGCGATCGAACTGCGGTCTTGACCTTCTAGGCATGGTAGAACTACAGACAACATGAGCAGCGTACCTTCGTCCTGGTGGAATGACTGGAACTGATCGGCTGTCGTACCCCCTCCGTCTAATAGGCCCTGCTCATGCATGGTTGTTTACATCTTTGAGCAGTTTTAGTGACATCTATGAACAGTCAAAGGGACTGTATCTTTGATACAATATACACAGTCAACGTCTATATGCCGGAGATCTGGGAACCGAGGTGATGCAAAACTTTTTTTGATGTGTGTACACATGGATAAGACCAGGAGATACAGGGCGTTACCAAATTGACTGTATTATGTTTAAGCAGAGATTGTTAAACCAGATTTTGGATTGTAAAACATATCCCGATGCAGACATACACTCTGACCACAATTTGGATGTTATGAAATGAAGATTAAAGTTGAAGAAACTGAAGAAAAGTCAAAAGCCAAAAGGTGGGCAACAGACAGACTGAAAGAGAAGGATGTAAACGAGAGATTCAAGAAGATTATAACAGAAGGACTAATGAAAACCCCTAAACAAATTTCTATTGCACACGAATGGGCTCTTTTGAAGAATGAAATAACAAAATCCGCAGAAGAAAACATTGGTAGGAAATAAATAATAGGTAGAAAACCGTGGATCACTCATGATATATTAGAATTGATGGATGAAAGGCGGAGACACAAGAATGCTGGTAGGTTATTACTGGGTGTCAACACTACCTGAGGGAAGATGATGAGGAAAAATGAAGTAGGTTTAGGAGTGGGAACAATTTTCGACAGAGAGGAAGAGAATCCAAAATAAAACCGAAAGAAAATAAAGGACCAATAGGAGGTTCCTATAACCTCTGTTATTGACGCAGAATTGAACATGTGTTACATTCAAATAGGGCAGGTCACCTTTGTGAAACCTGGAACAAACAAATTAGATGAATATTAAATAAATAGAAAAATTAGAGTTTCCTGTTTTCAACAGGAAAAAATACGTTTTAAGACGTGGATTATAACCAGGGTTATTTTTACGGAATGAACAAGTTGTAAATAGAACTAGGTTGGGAGGGCGCCTATGTTTTGGCGAGGCCTCATAGAAATAGAACCAGATAATTAAATTAACCTAAATTTGTTAGTAAATTGTATTTGGGAAACAGGAGATAGGGATTTATAGTTCTGGCCACTTTATTGCTCTCAAATGTAAGCGGCGCTGTAGATAGTTGAACGGGCACTGTTATTGCACTAAAGTTTGTTAATAGATTGTAAATTTTCACTATTGCGGTAGAATGAGTTCATTATGTTACACTTTGACGGGTTTTAGCAGTATGTAGTCTTGAGATGCAGTTTATGAATTCACTGAATTTGACTTGAATAGGTTTATTGCGCTAGAGAGTTCTTGGATTGCAGTAAATAGTTCTGTTTCACAAGAATTTAGGAAATTTTGACAGTATTATGTATAGTTCATCACGGTTGATAGTTTATTTTGAACGAAAAGTTTCAGAACTGTAGTGACAGTTTGAAGGGCAAGTAGACATCCCACGAAGGTTGATAAGTTAAGTTTTAGACAGCTGTTAATTTTACATGGATCCCTCGTTGCGGGAAATTATTCCCTTGCTTAGTTCAAGAATTGCTAGATTTCATGACGAGTAGAAAGCCTGGTTGGCCATGACAGGCGGTTCCCACGGGGGGGGGGGGGGGGCAGATATTGCACAATTTTGTAAAATCCCAACACTGCCAATAATTCTCTTTAAAATTATTCAATTCAGATTAAAACCCTTTAAAAGTTGGTTAAAATCACTGTACTTATCTTTCCATTGAAGAGCAGGCGATGGTTCCTTGTAACCGTTATACTAAATTCAGACATGGCGTCGATTTTAAAATTGCCTCATGGTGACAGGAGGCTGGCCTCTAAGAGAGAGCACCGAACTGTACACTCGAAGTCCGAACTAGAAGTGGGGCGAGGAATAGAGCACACGAGAGAGCCCGAAAACAAAGGAGGAGTGGGGAGGAACAAATGAACAGAAAAAACAGGGTAGGAAACATATAAGCAAAATAGAATCTTTACATAGAATAATTTTCTTCATGGAGTAGGGTCTTCAGAGAGATGATAGCTGGCGACGAAGACGACGCCTGCTGGAACGGAGTGTAAGTCCTCTTGACCTCGATGAATCCGAAGAACTTCGGCGGGTTGCGGCGTGGTGAGCCAGTGAAGTTTTCATGGAATAAGCAACTAAAACAAACTAAAAATCACAATAAATGCCTGATCGAAGGAAAAAGGAAATACACTGTTGGTTTCTGAGAGAAGATAAGGAAAGAATAAATGATAGAAAGAAAGCAAAGAGCAGTAATTGCCAACTCTAACTAACCGTGTATTCTAAACAATACACCAAATGTAAGAGATGAAAAGTGGAAAGCAGAATACAGACGTCTGAGTAATGACGCTAACAGGTTAGAAGTGAAAGGCAGCGAAAACAGAATGGTTGAAAGAGAAATGTGCAGGTATAGAAAATTGTCTGAAATTAGGAAAACATACACTGATTATCGAAGGATTAAGAATACTTGTGGGGAAAAGAACACTAAGTGCTGTAATGTTAAGGACACAGGTGGTAAGCCACTAACAGGTAGGGAAGAAAAGGTTGAGAGATGGAAAGCTTACATAGATTGCTTGTATAAGGGAAAGGAGATCGAGAATCATGCAATGGAAAGGGAAGAGGAAATCTATGAGGAAGTGAAAGGAGATTTAATATTGAGATCAGAATTTGACAGAGCATTGGAAGACATAAGCCGGAACAAAGCACCAGCCATAGCTGATATAGCGATTGACTTGCTACGCAGCATAGGTGATGATGGTCTGATCAGGATATTTCATTTGGTGTGTAGGATTCATGAGACAGGTGGGGCTGACAAATGTGAAGATTACCGAACAATCAGCTTGATTACTCATGCATCAATGATCTTGTCTAGGATAATTTTCAAGAGGCTGGCAAGCCAGATAGAAGCGGAGTTGGCTGAGAGCCAGTTTGGTTTCCGGAGAAATTTAGGAACATCGGAAGCTGTACTAAGTCTTAGGGTGATTTTGGAAGGTAGAATAAGGAAAGATAAAACAATGTTCATGGCATTTGCAGACTTAGAAATGGCTTTTGATAACGTTGATTGGACTAAATTGTTTGACATTTTGGAAACGATTGTAATAAAGTACAGGGATAGGAGGGTGATCTAGAATCTATACAGAACCTAGACAGCAGACATTCGAGCTGAAGGACATGAGAGAGAAGCTGGTATTCATAAAGGTGTTAGGCAAGGCTACAATTTATCACCCTTATTTTTCAATCTTTATATGGAACAAGCAATGAAGGAAGTTAGAGAAAATTTTAAAGTGGGAGTGAAGATTCAAGGAGAAATAATTTCAACTCTGAGATATGCTGATGACATCGACATCTTGGCCGACATGGCTGAGGATTTGAATGAGTTTTTGAATGGTATGGACTCCGTCTTGAGGAAATAATTCATGATGAAAAATAATAAATGAAAAACAAAAATATTTGAATGCAGCCAAAATAAATCCGAAACCTCTATGGTCATCAAATTGGCAGGTGAAAAACTAAAGGAAGTAGGTGACTTCGTAACTTACAAGGGAACTGTCCATATGGTCATATCGAAACCGACAATGATATTTCGTAGAGATGATGAGGAAACCATACATTGGCGATGTACAAAAAATTAGCTGCAATTTCGAACTGGAAGGTATCGAAATATTGATACAAAATCTGTGTGGCAACGCAACTACTGGACAACCCTTGCATCTTGCTGGCTCGTGCGGCGCATAGCGGACTGGAGTTGTAGTTGTGCTGCAGAGATAGAGAGAGAGAGAACGAACTGGCAGGCTACCACGCGCCAAGGACACTTCATTGTTAGGGAACGAATTTGAAACATAAATGAGGTTCGTTAATCGCATGATAAAAACAGAAATATTTTTGGCACCATGCACAACGAATATGCACTTTGAGGCCACATTGTTCTTCACAGTTTTCCTTACTTATTTGAAGGCAATATTTCGTAGACTCTTCGAACTCAGGAGGTCTATCCGTTGTGTAATTGGTTGCGAACCACAAATAATTAACCATGTCCTTGAACCGTGGGGAAGAAAATTGAAAATGAATGAAGGATTGCATTTTCAGTAGGCCTACGCTGTTTCTCTGATATACCTACATAGGTAGGCTACATCAAACTGAACGTCTTCACAAGCCGACACAATGTCTGTTAAACGGCGATACAAAGCTTTCCATTGCCGGTAGAAAACCGTATCCAAGGGCTGTATTTTCCCTGTAGTGCCGGTAGGAATCTGGAGAAATTCTATACTGTTGCCTGGATGAATGTCTTCAAGACAGCTTTTATCACTATAAGTAGTCCAGGAATCTGACAGTAGCAAACACTTCTCTTCCGCTAATGGGAAAAAGGATTCTTTAAACGGATATTTTAATTCCTTTTTCCCCTTTTTCTTCTGATTTTGTGGCTGTTACAATTATATTTCTGGCATGAAACGTTTCTTTGGAAACTCTCGGACCGAAAGTTCCAGTTGCCTCCTGCAGTACAATGAATAATTTCTGGAAAAGTGCACCGGCCATACTAATTGTAGGCATAATTGTGCACGAATGGGTGAGCAACTGTTTCTGTATGTTTCTCACCAATAAACGATAGAGTCCTTTTCGCTTTCATTTCGCGCACGAAACCACTCTGATCTGTATTGTATATTGACGAAGGACTGTTGTCTAAAAATCGCTCTGTAGCTGCTTCTACAAATTTCTTTACGACTTGTTTTTTTCGTCTTCTTATTGCAGATACGTACGGGTTATAAATTTCGTGAATTTTCTACCTTTTATTCTGTACTTTTTCTTAAAACGACTCAATGAACTAGTACATGCGCTGAAATTAGTTAGCTAATTTTTGTACATCGCTAATTTATGGTACCCTCATCATCTTTACGAAATATCATTGTCGGTTTCAATATGACCGTATGGACAGTTCCCTTGTTAGGAAGCAAAATAGCCAGTGATGTACCAATCAAAGAGGATATAAGACGTAGGTATGCTCAGACAAATAAAGCATTTCTACAGAAGAGGAATCTGTTGACATCGAATATAGATGTAGGTACTAGGAAGTAATTTTTGAAGGCCTTTGTCTGGAGCGTGGCACTCTATGGAAGTGAAACTTGGACTATTGGTGCAGCTGAAAAGAGGAGAATTGAAGCGTTTGAAATGTGGTGTTACAGGGGAATGACGAAGATCAGATGGGTCGATAGGGTTACAAAAGAAGAGGCATTAAGACGAGTGGGAGAGGAGAGATGTTTCTTGCGACTGGAAGAGTTGAGATAGGTTGGCAGGATACATACCAAGACACCCAGGAATAGCAAACTTAGTTATGGAAGGAAGGGTCGAATAAAAGAACTATAGGGGTAGATCAAGGTTAGAAAATTTTAAACAGATTGTCTTGTATGTAGGGTGTGGTAGCTATGTAGAGATGAAACGATTAGCTCAGGACATGGATGCATGGAGAGCTGTATCAAACCAGTCAAAAGACTGAAGACTCAAACAACAACATGGGTAGTGTGGAATTTGTCTGATAACCGGTATTATTGTGGTGTCTGTAGTTGTAGTTTTCAGTTTGATTATTTAGGCTAAGCCAATTTTTACAAGTTTTGGTCCTGACAAGCTTAGGCTTGTCGGCAGGTGCTAATTATAATTACAATTTGAATGTAGAAAAACAAATACCGTCTGATCTCTCACCTTATTATTCTTTATAGTGCCACTAATATTTATTCACAAAATTATTCAATTATCTCATTACAATTAAAAAAGATTATAATTTGATAATAATATCACTAAGCTATATTAAAGCAATTACAGTATATTATAATAATTTTTCCTACTACCTTAATAAAATAGTTAAAAAACTTATCTTAAAATACAAATCTTAGCACCATGTTCACATAATGTTCAAATTGCCACAGTCTATGAATAGCAGTCTATAACATAGTCAATCAGTTGTCCATTTAGTTTAAGGAGTTATTTAAAATCAATTTTTTTCATACCATATCTTGAATTTTTCATACTCTCAAAGACCAGCAGTGAATGTGGTAGCTTGTTAGACTGGAATGGCGCCATGTAAGCTTTTGCAAAATTCATTATTTGTTTTAGGATATTACAAAATGTGAGTACTTAAATCTTGTTTCCTGTTGATGTATTAATTGTTCCTTGAATGTACTATTTAAAAAAAATAATTATCCTAAAATGAATTCGGCCCCTACAAGGCATTACCTGCCAATTGGAGAATTATATCATTGGTGAATGTAGTCCATGCCTTTCACCATGTATAAAGGATGCAACTAATAACGCTGACAGTTTTTTGCATCCTACCAACCTAATGACTACTACTACTTCTTGAGGGATTGCATTTTACTCTATAGTTTTTCGTCATAGCTTCAAAGTGCAGGAGGAGATATGTTCTTTCACCAGTGGTCAGTACAATTAAGAGCTTCATGGCAGCCTGTGACATGCAACATAATATTACCCGTGAATACAGTAGAGAGAGTGAAACAACTCGGACAACGCACTACAAGTGCAGATTGAGACAAACCCTAAAAGCTGCTATCTAATATCCATTAACCAAGTCTGGGGAGATGACGTCCCCACACAGCCAGCTTCGAAGGGTAAGGTGATTCTCCTCCATGCATCCAGCTCTGAAGTCATATTGTTGTATGTAGAACGCATGTTCTGATAAATGTTGGGAGAAAGGCAATTCTGGTCTCTGCACAACTTTACCCTGAGGGCTTGCTGACTTCAGTTATTCTCTAATCCGTGCTTCCTGACGTATGCCCTTTCACGATTGAACACCTGCGATCAGCTTTGAAATTCTCATGTGGTTTCATAGACATCAATTAAGGCCATTCATTGCATATAATCTAATAGTAAGTATCATCTCTTCTTAAGTTTCTGAATGTTAACTCGAAAGGATGAAGTGAAACATGATTTTGGAGTTGGAAAACTTTTATTACCGTGTTATGAATCCTTTGTCAATTGAGTTGCAAACGCGGTTTGGAGCTGTATAATGTTACCTGTTTGAAGTGATAAATTAACGACCTAGCTAATTCAATGGTAGTTCTGCATGTGAGGCTTCGCTTCTAACTTTCACGACTCATCGTTCTCCCCAATCCCCCTCCCCACCTCCTAGTTTGAATTGCAAATTTCAATTAGCAGAATATTTCATTATTTCAGTGAATCTGTATTTCATTTTGCTTTTATTGGAGGGAAACTCGTAAAACAAAATTCCGTCACAGTGGAGAGGGTCACACTTCTCGCTGCTACTCGGGTCAAATTAGTCCTGGGAGTACATTTACCGTAGGAACGTGAAATTAAATATCAAAGCTTACTGTTATGGCACACTTAGGAAAACAGAATAACCTAAGTAATTGACGCAAGTCAGCACTCTGTAATCCACAAATTTGGGTTTATGGGCAAACTAATTTGAGCCACATTCGTAAATGTCTGGCAATCCTATCCCTTAAGTTGAGATTCCTCTTCTAATTTGACCATCCCTTGGCCCCATGGTTGTGCTGTCACCCTTGAGGTTGCATCTCCGCAATAATTCTGGTCTGGGGGATGGAACGGGTACACTTAACCTCGTGAGGCAGAACTAAGATGAGTAATTCGTTTGGACCCGACCTCAACTATACTAGAAGTGGTTTTCCGTATTTTCTATTTCTACTCCAGGCAAATGACGGGATGGTACCGAATTTAAGGCCACGGCACTCTCCTTCCCAATCCAAGTTATAAATACACACACACTATTATGCACACTACAATAGCACAGGTATGGGCCCAATTTCCTAAACACATAAGTATAAGGTGCCACATAACTACGAAGTTTTAAAGCCCCTAAATAAAAGAACAACGAAATAACAACATCATCATCCTCTAATTCTATACATAACCGATTGTACGAAAATAACTAAATGCGATTAAAATAATCTGAATATCACCTTACTGTAAGTGAGGGTAAAATTTCATACTAAGGCATATTAATTAGAATAATAGCTAATATAATGAAAGATGATGAAGCAGCAACATTAAATTAGGTAGCCTACCAGCAGGGCTAGATGATATTACGGTAGAGCAGATCAAACACTTCGTCACAGCTACGAAGGAATGGTTTCGGAATTTCTTTAATAGCTGCTTGGCATCCTCAAAGATTGCTTTTCTCAAACCTGGCAAGGAAAATTCAGACCCTAAAAATGTCAGACCGATATCTTTACTATGCCACCTATATAAAATAATGGAAAGAATGCTACTTAATCGTTTGACGGGAGTTGTAGATGAACCGCTTATACCACAACAGGCTGGTTTTAGACCGTGAAAGAACTGCACAGCACAGATCCTACACATAACCCATGCATTGAGGACGGTTTTGAGATGAGAAAAATTACAGGAGTGGCATTCGTGGACCTTTCCGCTGCTTATGATACCGTAAATCACCGCATCCTACTACAAAAACTCTACTGCACAACTGGCGACATCAAGGTGACGAAGATGGTAGCTACTCTCCTGGAAAACCGTCGCTTCTTTGTTGAATTTTAAGGATAACGGAGCAGATGGAAGAATCAAAGGAATGGCTTGCCTCAAGTTAGTGTACTGGCTCCTATCCTATTTCACATCTATACAAATGACCAACCACTACCAAAAGGCACTAAAAGCTTTATTTACGCTGATGACCTTGCTCTTGTCACCCAATCTAACAGTTTTGATGAAGTAGAAATCTCTCTGACACATGCATTGGAAGAGCTTGGAACATATTACGACCAAAACCAACTGAAAACCGTTGCCGAAAAGACTCAAATATGTGAATTTCACCTGCGACACATTCAGGCATCCCGAAAACTCAAAGTGTATTGGAAGGGAAAGTTACTAAATCATTGTTTCACTCCATGATATCTAGGAATCAGCTTGGATCGTACACTGACCTACAAGAAGCACTGCCAAAACATCAGGCAAAAGGTATCCGCAAGAAACAACATTCTTCGCAAGTTGACGGGTACTAATTGGGGAACCCAGCCACAAACCCTTAGAACATCAGCTTTAGCTCTGTGCTACTCTGCGGGCGAATTTGCCAGTCCAGTGTGGTATAAATCAGCACACACTAAACAAGTTGACACTGCATCCAACGAAAGCTGCAGAATCATTACTGGTTGCTTGAAGCCTACTCCAGTTGAGAAATCCACTGCTTAGTTGGTATTGCTCCTGGGGAGATACGCAGGGAGATAGCAGCGAACAAGGAAAGATTTAAGGCATCCACGTCACAAACACACCCACTATTTGGATATTCCCCCGCCCGAACTCGCCATAAATCTAGGAACAGCTTCCTTCGGACTACAGTCAGCCTTGAAGTCAATGCTGACACTGTTAGGGCAAGAATGTGGAAGGAAAGAACTGGTCATCTCTCCGGCTGGATGACCCCCAAAGAAAGCCTTCCTCCGGGCCATATGGAAGGCTGGGTAACATGGAAGGCGCTCAACAGACTACGGACTGGAGTTGGAAGAACCAAGATGGACCTGCAGAAATGGTTTTTTTTTCGAGTGACTCTCTCTTCTGTGATTGTGGGGAACTACAGAGAGTCCATCAACTTTACCAGTGCCCACTATGTCCAGCAACATGCACAATGGAAGATTTAAGACTTGCCAATCCGAATGCTCTTGACGTCACCCGTTACTGGACAAAGAACATTTAAATTGGTTGCGGGTTACCTGGCAGTCAGATGTTTGTGTGTTGTTCAACTGACTTGTATGTCGGTGTCCTTAATTAATATTAGATTTAGAATAGTTTGCCGAGTACATTGTACCTTTATTAACAATTCACTGTACCGTTATTATTACTTGTATTTGATTCTCACTGTTTACCAAGTATTTTGTGTCTTTAACAATCCACTGTACCCTTATCGTTAATATTATTTGTATTTGATTCTCACTGTTTACCATTTGTGACATATATTTGAGATTGGTGCTCTTGATACGAATAAAGAAAGAAAAGTAGCCTACGGTTCTTGACTCCCGATAACGGACTGTCAAAAACCCTGCCCTATTTTTTACGGGTTATAATGCCACCACAGCCGCTCCACCACAAAATATGGCAGCCGTAGCTTAATTTAAGCTAGCCTAACTTAACAAGATGTTGGTCATAGCTTAACTTAACCTTACTTAACTTACGAGGTGTGATCAAAAAGGTTTTAAGAATTTTACGATGGCGGTCAAAGCTTAACTTAACCTAAGCTAACCTAACCAAACCAAATCGAGGACAAGCCAAGGGCCTAAGTGTAAAATAGTGGCAGTAGCTTAACTTAACCTCGCCTAAACTAACAGGATGGCGGGAACCTTTAAATGATTGTGATAAAGTAGATGGTGAACATCTTCAAATATGCTCAAAAGCGTAAAAGTTCTCAAGACTGTGAAAATAGTTATACGGTACAGAAAAAAAATGAAGAATGGTGAACCTTTGATAACGCATTGTGATGTATTTAATATTGATGTACTTTCTTCAATCATTCATGGACATTTACGTAGTATTAATCAGAAATATAACGCTTGTCATAAAAATATTCTGCGAATATTCAACAAATTGGTTTAAAAGTCGAATTGCTAGTAACAGACTTCACAGTGAAGAAAACAATCAAAGTATTGAAACCTTTTTTACACAATGTTAAACATAGTGTGTTTGGCTTGGTAGATTATGTTGAGTGGAACATAAGGCATTTAAAATGAATTTTGAACTATTTGGGCTATATTCAAAAACTGGGAGTGAAGGTGAAATCTTTGTTACCAAATACTTTAAAACAAAAAGCATATTCGTTAGTGAATCAACCAATATCAGTGATAAGTACCAAGATATTACAAGTGCCTTTTGCGTGTTCAGTTTGTGAACTTAATTATTCTGGTGTATACCGATATAAATCCCACATCGTTGAAGTGCATTGTTAACAACAGGAATGAAAATCTGAAAATCCACGGCTTAGCGGGGAACTTATAAATGATTGTAATAAAGTAAGGGGTGATCATCTTCAAATAAATGTTCAAAAGCATAAAAGTTCTCAAGATTGTGAAAATAGTTATACGGTACAGCAAAAAGAATGAAGAATGGTGAACCTTCGATAACGCCTTGTGATGTATTTAATATTGATGTACTTTCTTCAATCATTCATGGACATTTACGTAGTATAAATCAGAAATATAACGCTTGTCATAAAAATATTCTGCGAATATTCAACAAATTGGTTTAAAAGTCTAATTGCTAGTTACAGACTTCACAGTGAAGAAAAAATCAAATTATTGATACATACTTACACAATATTAAACTTAGTGTGTTTGGCTTGGTAGATAATGTTCGAGTGGAACATAAGGCATTTTAAATGAATTTTCAACCCTTTGGTCCATATGTAAAAACTGGAAGTGAAAGTGAAATCATTGATGTCAAATCCTTTAATACAAAAAACATAATTGTTAGTGAATCAACTAATACCAGTGATAAGTACCAATATATAATCGTTAAGAGTGAAGAGTTCCAGGAAAGTGAGTCAAGTTGGGTGCTTGTTGAAGTGCTTTATTTAGAAACCAACATGAATAAATGGACCTTGTTATGCATAAAGGAAACAACCAGCATCAAGATGGAACTGAGATATTGAGTATCAAAGTTAACCTTCGATATATAATTCCTATTACACCTGTATTATCTGAAAATAACAGAATTGCATAAATGGGGATATACAGGGTGTATCTTAATTATATCGACAAAACAATCAGAGACGCTCTGCGTGTTATGTAAAAGAAGATGCCGCAGTCGGATTGGCGGAGAAAATGTTTCCCTTCGAGAAAAAGAGGTTACTTTGTTACTTTCGGGCGCGCGACTCAAATTAATGGGCTCGACATATTTGCTGAGTCAGAGTGCAAGCTGAGGCGAACGAGGAAACTTGCGCATTCCCGCCAGCATATCTCTGTCTCTTTCTATCACACTCCCTTCCCTTGCCTGAAGCACAGCAGTTGCCAGCGGCTTTCTCTCCAGCTCAGCAAATACGGCGAGTTCGTAGATTTTAATCGCGTGCCCGGAAGTAACAAAGTAACCTCAATTTCTCGAAGGGATACATTTTCTCCGACAATACGATTGCGGCATCGTCTCTTACATAACACGCAGAGCGTCATGATTTTTTGTCGGTATTATTACGATACACCCTGTATTCAATTTGTTACAAACATATATTTATTTTGCCATTGTAAATTACTGGGATATACCAAAATAAGGCACTTGGTTCCTTTATGCTTTATTGACAATTTACAAGAGACAATAATTGAAATGGAACCAGACACTTGATTCTGTTATGAATGTTTACATACACAGCATAGCCAATTGTCATTCTATATTGAAATATAGACCACCACGTGGTGCAGTGGATAGCAATGGTTGGCTGTCAGTCCAGAGATTCCAGGTTCGATTCCCGGCACTGCCAAGAAATTAAAGTGTTGGTATGGTCTGGCACGTGGTCTCCTAGCCTCGTGATTCAAAATGGGCACCTGCCGGATGCTGTGGCAGGGGGAGGTTTGAAAAGGTTCTGGCCACCCTATCGCATGTGGACACCTTCTCTGGACGCATGAAGAGTGATCCTTTAGCACAGCCAGGGTCTCTAATCCCGTGAGGATATGGTACTCTTCTTGAATGCAATAGTACAAATTAACACGAAATTCAAAATAGTTATCTATTATTATTATGCATTTATGCCCCATCAATAGAACTAGAAACTGTAGTGGAATAAAAAAAATAACTGTGCTTATGAACCAACAATAGAAAATCCACATTCCATTCACTCACAACTTCAAAATCAATAAAAGCTTTAAACCCTTCAATGTCATTGATTACACGCAATTTCTACTATATACAGGTGCAAATTACGGACTTGTTTGCAATATTTTCTCACTCTTCATCATTTGCTGCTGATAGCGATTCACATTTTCGGCCTAGTAGGTCAGATATGCTATATATATATATATATATGTTTCTTTTTTGAGGTTTGCTCTTTAAATAGAATTACTGGCAAAAATTGCTTGTTATCTTGGTTTATAAACAACGTTGCTATGTTCCTCTTTACACAACTGGTGCATAACAGTGAAAGAGGTCTAGGGGAAGATGATCTCACTGTTACACCCCTTAAAATAGCAATCATCATCTTCCAAGCGAGATCTGGTGGTAAATGATAACATTCTGTCTAACAACGTGGATAATAGGATCTGTATCCTGGTTATTTTTATCATTGTGCCTACAATTATAAATTATTTCTTTTGGTACTGTACCCGTAATTACCTACCATTACCTGCTGCATCCCACGAAAACTGCTGGATCGGAGAACCTGAAAATCTCCGGCTAGAAAAACCCCCAGGTCTTACTCACAAGTGAATGGTCACAAATACACGTAACAAGGTAGTATTATGAAAGACCATGGCCAAAAAAGCAAAAGTAGCTCAAAGAACATGAAATTCCAAAAATGAGGCACCTCGGAAGCGTGGAATTCCCCGAAATACCCAGCGATGGCCTTCCGAATACAACCTTTCACCATAACTATAAAGCATCACGCCATCAAGATTTTAAATAAAAAAGGAATTTATTCACAAAAGTAAACATGAAACAAGAAAAATCCTAGCATTGAAAAGAATGCCCAAACACACCCCTCCAAAAGGGTAATGCTATCCGAATAACAATCCAGAAAAAACAAGGAATCGCCTCGTGTCTAACTTGATACGTCAAAAAAATCTATACAACATCTAATATCTTATACAACCCTAAATAAAATTATTTTAGGTTGTCCCACACCCTAACACATTTTATAATTAATTCGCAAATGTATCATATATACAGCATATCAAAATTATCAAAATTATTCAATGATTTACGTAAATAAAATATAATTCATATTAATGCATCACGTATGCATTCTTGTTTTATTAACCATATGTTAATATTTTACAAGTTATTTATCTCATAAATACCTGGTTTTATCATTGACTTGACTTATTCCATGACTTGGCTTGTTGCAACCTAACAATTCGTTTAATCCTGTCATAATTAATTTAAATCTGTCATCAGCACATTTAAAGCCAACGAGCAATAAAGATAATTGAAAGTTTTAATTGTCCACTTCATGTGAATTATTTTAGAACAAGCAATAAATTAATAATGTTGGCTTTTATTTAACTCCATCAAAGATAATCTATCCATCTCTAACGATTTTGGTGCAGTATTGTACTCAGAGTGATGGTGGCAGTGAGGTATTAAAGCATCTGTGATCAAACAGCTGATCTCAAATCCTATCACAAGGATTAATTAAATAATTATAAGGCGATGTAGATTTTCATAAAATTCTGTAATACATGACTCTCACTGATCAATTCCAACAATCTACATTCTATTTAACAGCACCATCACTGTTTACCATAATAATTATAGCACTACCCACTGGTATGCTGAACGATAATGTACACCTATATTTTGAGACCTCCTATTATATACCTCAATCAATGGTCTTTATCATTCATTAGTGATCATAAAAATACAGAATAAATTGTTTAACCTCTTATTATACTGCACAAAAGTAGTGTTAACTCTCCCTAATAAAATATGAATTAATTAACTGCGTGAAATCATATTCAAAATGGTATAAACATATCATGACTAGATTAAAGTCTTGCCTTACAATATTTAATTACAAATCATGTCCTATTATTATTATTATTGTTATATAGTCTAATCTAGGAAATTGCGTATAAAATATTTGCTGCGCATCAAAATATCTCCAATCAAATGAGAAATCGAGAATAATAATTATGTCATTAAATCTCAAATAACAAAATGCACATAAAACAAGTCGCTCAATCAAAGTGAAAATTTATCAAAAAAGAAATTAGAGATCAACACTCATTCAGATGGACTCAAAATATTCAACAATGCCCCCTACACCATGAATCTTAGTAAACACAATTACGTTAACGTCTTTATTGATTCATTAGGACACACTGTGAAAATATTTCGCCCCTCAGAAATAAAGTGAAGTCCCTACAAGAATAACTGAACAAAAATCTTCATAAGACCTGACTTCAGAAACACCCTGTGTCGAAACGACATGAGAAAAGTTCGTTAAGAGTATGCTCATTCAGATACTTAATTATATCAACGTTAACGCACATGGAGTGAATAAGAAACCACTCTAATCAGTTATAAAAATCTATTACTCCGATCAATAATCGCCAACACGTTTGAAAAACACACAAAATAGTTCCAAGTCCGCTTGGAAAACTAAATGTCTTCTCTTATAATTCATCTTCTCGACAATGAAAATATGCATATTATTACTATTAAACTACTAAATTAAGCCAAAAATAATTGCCGCAATATTAAACAAATGGATGCGTTTACTTAACATAAACCAAAATCCGGGTGAGCAGAAAGTCAGAAACGACATGATATCGAACCTAGACCCCTGTCCAACCATACTACAGATCAAGACAAAAAAAAAGGCAATTATGGTCACTCTACAATACCCGCTAAGCCACTACATATTAAACTGAGTGTCTTCTACCTTCAGCCAAGTTCCGTTGCGATGTCAAAAAGGATATAGTTATATGCCATTGTAAACATCTCCCATCTTCTCCAAGGCATGATTTACATCCCCCAACGGTCCCGGGCATCGAACCAGGAGCTCGATCTCCACCAAGCCCCCGTGCGTCAGATTGTCCGTACGCCCCTGCCGTGCGATGGCATTTTGACAATGATCACGAACACGCGTCTTTTCGTTGAAGTATAACAGTTTATAGCAGCGAGAAAGCATTAACTTGTAACCATGTGTGATACTCACTTGTACTAGAGGTGCGTAAAACATTTTCAAAATATCAAGCTGTCTAGAACAGAAAGTCGTGTTCTCAGACCACATGTTAAGTTTTGGTCACCTTATGAGAGTTCTCCGCCGCTGTGAATATAGTGCTTACGTCTGGGATTTAGCCACACATGACTATAAACATAATAAAGCCATTATACATTCCCCTCGACGTCTGGTCTTTCAACATAATGCATGGGAAATATACTGTTTCTGCCAACAGAACTGTGCAAGAATCACAGCCTGTTCTGAAGTTACACTCAATAGGTGTGTAGCGAAAATAATCCCGCATGGACTAATAGTTCACAATGGCTGTCTTCCACACTCGCTTCACTGCGCCTGGTATCATTCCGCGTGGTAAGAAAACAAGAAATATTTCTGCTCATATGTTGGAGCCTCGCATACGATATGAAAATAATCATACACCATATTCACATACTCTGAATGCACAGTCCATTCGGTTGTTCCACCGTTCGGAATGTTCACGGTCTGTTTTAAAATATCTCCCGAAACACGATGTCACTTTTTAACACTCCCGTAGTTCGGAGATAGTTCCAACTCGAATTCACATTATGATCTGTCCACCCCACTCTTGTCACACTGCGCATCAGAACTCCTACCCCCACCCTGGGGTATCCTAGTTCGACGTTGCTCTCCGCTAGAGTGCAATATACTCATTTCTCAGTATTACAAGTTTCTTAATAAATCAATAAATACATGTATACACATTCTAGTAATCTAACATGATATTTAGTCTGACTCATATTGCGTAAAATACTTAATTTGGCCTTAAGGTTTAATTAATTTCCTGAATGCAGGTGTCGAGGTTTTTTGACGTCACGAAGATTACAGTCCACTGTGTAGTGACTCAAATTCTTTTCTGGCGCTTTGTTTCGGGCAATCTCAAACAGTCTCGTTTACATTCGGTTTCTTTCATATGCACGTCATAAACGTAGCGGTCGCCACCATATGTTCCTACACAGAATCCCGTTCGAAACTCATCAACTAGTGGCACGAGAGCTATAAAATAATGGTACAGTACCATATTTTTAAAATCTTTTACTCTTTCATACAAAATATTATTAGACTTTATAAAATTATTCATTGCCAATTACCAATTACATCAAAAAAGCAATACAAAATCGTCATATGCAAGCCGCTTGGTTCCATTAATCACAGATTTAACCCCACCTTGAGATTGCATGGCACTTGGTTCTGTTATGCGTTTTCTCCAACCTGCCATACGGAACAAGCACTTTCTTCAAACCTAAAATGTAAAATAATAATTATTCCATGCCTGAATACCATATTTTCTGGGCAGATAGTACAATATTTCCTCCACAAGATGGCACTTATAACTCTTCAGCAGAAATGGCGCTTGATTCATATATGCATAACAAGTTCCTTAAATAACCCCCTTCGAGCATCATCACTCATTGATTTACCAGTATGGATCAAACGAAAGAAAGCTGTTGTGAACGTTTTGAATAGTGATCAAGCATGTTTTACGTGGGCTATAACCTCATCTCTCCATCCAGCAGTTGGGACATTGAGAGAGCATCATCTTTTCCTCACTATACTTCGTCACGTGACGTGCACGCGTGCCCTCTAGCGACGGGCTGTGACCTTCCACGCTCTGGTCGGCACCACACCTCGTTACACACGCCACGATTAGCCCATGTCGTCACCGGTTTGCGCATTACAGGCTCCGGCTCGTTACTTTTTGATCGCACCTTATATATTAGGATCGTTCCAATTGCTATCATTGACGAGTGGTTTGAACGTTTTAAACGCAACGCTCGATGAAGATGTTCCAAGGTGAGCAATGACTGATGTTTTCAAAAACTGGGGAAACGGTAATGGTTTTATAGATGAAAAAGTCATCCTCCTCCTCCTCATCATCATCCTTTTTACCTTTTTCCTCAGACTCCTGAATGGTTTGAGTTGCCTTTGATACTGTCGATGCTTTTTAGATGTGGAGGAGTGCTTTTTTAAATAGCTTAACTATCATCATCTTCATTCTTATTCATTTTACCTTTTTCCACAAATTCGTGATTGGTTTGAATTGCCTTTGATAGTGTTGAAGGCATTTTTAGATTTGTTGAAGAGCTTTAACATAGCTTTGTTATCATCATAATCCTTTCTACCTTCGTTCACCAACTCCTTGACGGTCTGTGTCGTCTTCGGTAGTGTTGGGGTCTTACCGGACGAGGATTTAGAGGCTTTTAGTGCCGTCGCTCATTAGTAGAATTTGTACATATTGAAAGAACTTTCCTAGAGTGTGCACAACAATTCACTCAATTTTAATCACAATCGGATGAATGGTATATGAACGCATAAGGGACTTGAAACGATTCGCGTGCCATGACCGTATTCGAACTGATAGCCAAGCGTGTGTTCAGATTTAAGAAGACCCGATCAAAATCCGTGGCATGATCTGTAGTGGAATAGACAGCAATATCAGATAACACGGCGGGCTCCTGACAGTCCCCTCATGTCACGTCGCGTGAATCAGCAAGCTTTTTTCACACCTTGCATTGCGGTGTCATAAGTATGCAGATTGCGCAATTGGGTTACCGTGGGATTTGAGGGTTTCTGTTAAGTCGCTCACCCTTTTGTGTTTCATAAATAATTTGCAGCCAGAAGCCTTCCATAAAGTCCACACAACAACTCACCCAAATTTCATTGAAATCGGATGAATAGTATATGAACGCATAGGGGTCATACATGAGACAGACAAACAATCACGTAGCGTTGATTTTTATATATGTACAAGTTGTACCCGGCATGCGTTGCAATGCCAATCAAAAAAAAGTGTTGGCATTGTAATTTTGTTTCTTGAAGTGCTTTTGGATACGCAATATTTTCTCCAATTTCCGTTAACTCCCTTTAAGCTATCGCAAAATGGATTTACTAATTTATAAGCATTTGTGGGAGCGTGCACAACAACTCACCAATGTTTCATCGCAATCGGATGAATGGTATATGAACGCAGATGGAACTTCGTTCAAACGCTTCGCGCGCCGTCACTCATTTGTTGAATCAACTCGTGCGCTACCTATTATACAAAGGATTTACTAAGTCAGAAACCTCCCCTGCAGTTTGCACAACAATTCACCCTAGTTTCATTACAATCGGATGAATGGTATACGAACGCAGATGGAACATTGTTGAAACGATTCGCGCTCCGTCACTCATTTTTTGAAACTACTCGTGCGCTACCTATCATACAATGGAATTACTAAATTAGAAACGTTCCCTGCAGTGTACACAATAACTCACTCAAGATTCATCGAAATCGGATGAATGGTATACGAACGCATACGGGATTTTAATTATACGATTCACACGCCGTCATTCATTTGTTGAATCTACCCGTGCGCTACTTATTGTACAATGGATCTACTCAGTCAAAAACCTTCCCTGCAGTGTGCACAAAAACTCCCCAAGTTTCATCGCTACCGGACGTATGGTATATGAACTCGTAATTTGTGGAAACGATTCGCGTACCGTCACTCACTTGTTGAATCTACTCGTGCGCTGCCTATTGTAAAATAGATTTACTATGCCAGATACCTTCTTTGGAGTGTACTCAACATTTCACTCAATTTTCATTGCTATCGGACGAATGGTATGTGAACGCCTACGGGACTTTCTTGAAACGATTCGCGCGTCATCGCTCATTTATTGAATCTACTCGTGCGCTACCTATTCAAAATTGGATTTACTAAGCCAGAAACCTTACTTAGAGTGTACTCAATATCTCATCCAAGTGTCGTCGCTATCGGACGAATGGTATATGAATGTATACGGGACTTTGTTGAAACGCTTCGCGCGTCGTCGCTCATTTGTTGAATCTACTCGTGCACTACCTATTGTAAAATGGATTTACTAAGCCAGAAACCTTCCTTAGAGTGTACTCAATATCTCACCCAAGTTTCATCGCTTTTGGACGAACGGTATATGAACGCATACGGGACTTCGTTGAAACGCTTCGCGCGTCGTCACTCATTTGTTGAATCTACTCGTGCGCTACCTATTGTAAAATGGATATACTAAGCCAGAAGCCTTCCCTGGAGTGTACTCAACATCTCACCCAAGTTTGATCGCTATCAGACTAATGGTAACGTATATGAACGGGTACGGGACTTTTTTGAAATGCTTCGTGCGTCATCACTCATTTGTTGAATCTACTCGTGCGCTACCTATTGAAAATTGGATTTACTTAGCCAGAAACTTAACTTAGAGTGTACTCAATATCTCACCCAAGTGTCGTCGCTATCGGATGAATGGTATATGGACGCATACGGGACATCGTTGAAACGCTTTGCGCGTCGTCGCTCATTTGTTGAATCTACTCTTGCGCTACATTTGTAAAATGGTTTTACTAAGCCAGAAACCTTCCCTGGAGTGTACTCAATATCTCACCCAAGTTTCATCGCTATCGGACTAATGGTAACGTATGTGAACGCGTACGGGACTTTTTTTGAAACGCTTCGCGCGTCATCACTCATTTGTTGAATCTGCTCGTGCGCTACCTAAGTAAAATTGATTTACTAAGCCAGAAAGCTTCCCTGGAGTGTGATCAATATCTCACCCAAGTTTCATCGCAACCGGATGAATGGTGTATGAACGCATACGGGTCCATTTTGAAGCGATTCGCGCATCGTCGCTCATTTGTTGAATCTACTCGTGCGTTACCTATTGTAAAATGGTTTTACTAAGACCGAAACCTTTCCTGGAGTGTACTCAACATCTCACCCAAGTTTCATCGCAATCGGATGAATGGTATATGAACGCATAACGGACTTTGTTGAAACGCTTCGCGCGTCATCGCTCATTTGTTGAATCTACTCGTGCGCTACCTATTGTAAAATGGATTTACTAAACCAGAAACCTTCCCTGAAGTGTACTGAACATCTCACCCAAGTTTAATCGTAATCGGATGAGTGGTATATGAATGCATAGGAGACATACACACCCACACACCCACATACTATCTCGTAACATTGATTTTTATTTATATAGACAAGCAGTACCCGGCATGCGTTGCAATGCCAATCAAAGAAAGCGTTGGCATTGTAATTTGATTTCTTGAAGTGCTTTTGGAAACACAATTTTTTCTTCAATTTCCGTTAACTGCCCTTAAGCTATCGTAAAATGGATTTACTAATTTTGAAACATTTGTGGGAGAGTGCGCAACAACTCACCAAAGTTTAACCGCAATCTCATGAATGGTACATGAACGCAGATGGAACTTTGCTGAAACACTTCACGCGTCGTCACTCATTTGTTGCATCAACTCGTGCGCTACCTATTGTAAAATGGATTTATTAAGTCGAAAACCTTCCCTGGCGTATACACAACAAATCATCAAAGATTCATCGCAATCGGATGAATGGCATATGAACGCTTACGGGATTTTGTTTAAACGATTCGCGCGCCGTCACTCGTTTGTTGAATCAACTCGCGCGCTACCAATTGTACAATGGATTTACTAAGTCAGAAACCTTCCCTGCAGCGTGCACAACAACTCACCCTAGTTTCATCACAATCGGATGAATGGTATATGAACGCAGATGGAACTTTGTTGAAACGGTTTGTGCGCCGTCACTCATTAGTTGAATCTACTCGTGCGCTACCTATTGTGCAATGGATTTTCTAAGTCAAAAACCTTCCCTGGACTGTGCACAACAACTCACCCAAGTTGTATCGCTATCGAACGAATGGTAGTCCTATATGAACGCGTACGGTACTTTGTTGAAACGCTTCGCGCGTCGTCGTTCATTTGTTGAATCTACTCGTGCGCTACCTATTGTAAGGTATATTTGCTAAGCCAAAATCCTTCCTTAGAGTGTACTCAATATCTCACCCAAGCGTCATCGCTATCGGACGAATGGTACATGAACGCATACGTGACTTTGTTGAAACGCTTCGCACGTCGTAGCTCATTTGTTGAATCTACACGTGCGCTGCCTATTGTAAAGTAGATTTACTCAGCCATAAACCTTCCCAAAAGTGTACACAACATCTAACCCAAGTTCCATAGCTATCGGACGAATGGTATATGAATGTATACGGGACTTTCTTGAAACGTTTTGCGTGTCGTCACTCATTTGTTGAATCTACTCGTGCGCTATCTATTGTGAAATGTATTTACTAAGTTAGAAAACTTCCCTAGAGTGGAAACAACTTCTCACCCAAGTTACATCGCAATCGGATGAACGGTTTACGAACAAATACGGGACTGTGTCGAAATGCTTCGCGCGTCGTCGCTCATTTGTTGAATCTACTTGTGCGCTGCCTATTGTAAAATGGATTTACTAAGCCAGAAACCTTACTTGGAGAGTAATCAATATCTCGCCCAAGTTTCAGCGCAATCGGATTTGTGGTGTATGAACGCATAGGAGACATACACCCCACACACCGACATACATACTATCAAGTAACATTGTTTTTTATATATATAGATATACTGTTCTTTTTGACTCTGAGAGTCACACATTTTTTCCCGTATTGACTGAATTATATTAAGAACAAAGTTCCAAATGGTTCCGCCTCGTCAATACTGTTTACAGTATTGACGAGGCGGAACCATTTGGAACTTTGTTCTTAATATAGATATACTGTGCCCGTTTAGACCGGAGTCCGCACGACCACATATGCATTTTACCAATAATCAGCCAGCACGAGAGTCAAAATATCCTGGAGCGCCAGATGGGTTAAAGCAAATCGCAAAAACGACATCAAATTAAAAAAATGCTTTGCTGATTTTTGGCTCAATGCAACAATAAGGATAGAAGGAGATTTAATTGGGAGAAACACATCTGGTAAAATTATCTCAGTTTATTTTAAAGTTAAAATCTGACTGCAAGAATGCTCAAAGCAGCATCATCCACGTGTGGCGATCCACACTCTTATTTACACACAATATACAGAAATTTCCCAAACACATTTGACAATCTTTTTGGAAACAAGTCCGATTAATAGTCCTGTGGACTGTGTTCCAAAATTATTAATATTTAATTCCAGTTCAAAGTTAATTGTCCATACTGGAAATAACGTAGATCACTGTTTGACTATTTACATGATATTAACACTCGTAGAATAAATGTTTATAGAATTTCTTAACTTTCACTTGTTTTTCCAGTTTCAAAAATATATCGTCGAAAATATTATTATCATCGAAGCAACACAAATTATTTATACATATTAATAACATCTGAAAAGTATTTGACCTTGAGCATAGCATCGAAGAACTTGTGCGAAGCACAACAACAATTAATTGTTCTTCTGACATTAAACATTCGAGAAGTGACTCGATTATGAACTTCAAGTTCCAAACAAAATATATGATTTCTGAATCATCAACTTGATCAATAAATGGTTGAACCATTCAACTATTAGATTTTCCACTTGGAATCATTATGAAAAAAATATTTATATTTATGGCCATTTCTAGTAACTTTCACAACTTGCAATTCTTCGACAGAATGCGGAAATTAGAATTGTAGCTTTATAATGAATTCATTTAGTTCATGGCACTAGGATTGAAAATATCCTTCAAATTATTCGTGGTTAAAGAATTATTTTTAATTGGCAGTGGCCCATTCTAATTATTTGTGTAAGAACACAATATTACAACAACAACAACGGCAAAGGTCTTCCTCTGAAGAAGAATAAACTACTATCATGACAAATCCGGGTTCTAGCAAAATCAAAGTCTAAATGGAATTCGTAAACAAGGTTGAAATAAGAACTGATGGTTTCAAAGAAATAACCTTCGGGTTATTCATACGACGAAATGTGTAGTTCCAATACTCCTACTATAAACCTGAGCCATCGAACCTGCTATTTGATTGATGCTCGAAAAAACCTCTTCATTCCTGCGACTTAACATGCGCACCTGGGAATGGCATTTCAACTACTCCACACACATAAATTATCTTCCCAAAATTTATACAATAAATCAAGCCTCTGCTTGTTATCAACACTGGAAGATTAATAAACTTACAAGTTTATTTTATTTTACCATTCAGTTCAACCCGTGAATTTACCATACTTATGAAAATCTTTATTTCACCTTCGAGTGTATTTACGTCATGATTTTATATAAATACAAAAATATCCTATTTGATACAAATATCATTTGCTTCCCGTTTCATGCCTCTCCGTGTTATCTGAAAAATGTACTTTGCTCAATGCAAATATCAACTGTTCAACCAGAACTGACATGTTGGTTGAATGCGGGCTTGCGCTAACCACTCTCCTTCGGAAAATCTCCTGTTCCAGACTAGAAATGATTAAACTACTTCACAGGCTCTTTCTCAATACATATGATTATTATAACATATAATATCCAAGAATTATTTAGAAAAATTATAAAAATTATTATTATTATTATTATTAGTGGATTATTATTATTATTATTATTATTCATATCATTTTAAATATGTTTAATTATCATCGCATTATGTGAGAACCCACATGTTCGAACCTTCGAATATGGAAAAAATATCCATTCCTCAACAAAAATAAATTATTAACTTTTACAGTTACATCGGCTGATTACCGTGATTTCCTTAAAATATGAAAAATTCAAATAAATGCTCGAAATGCTCGGTCATCGATCCTAAACTGTTCTGAGTGCTGAAAATGCTCAGAATAACTCTAACAAGTCTTGCGTAAATCATTGCAAGCTTTAAATACGACGAAAAAAATGTGTTGGTCATCTGCAGAAAAATAGTTTGTTCCAATTAGCTAGGCATAATATAATTCAAATGTGGCTTACATTTCTTGATGGTCTTGAAGCGTAGTAAACCTGGTCTGTACCAGATTTATCCATAGACATGCCCTATCGGACAAGCACGTATAATCCTTGTATCGGCCGCCATTGTAGACCCACAATTCGTCTAGTCAGACATAGTGGTAGTATCTTTCGACGTTTGAATAAACTGTGGTTCCATTTTAATATGAGCTTCTATCAAAACCATAACAGTTTGTTGAAATAGGGTCAGATCTAAGTGATCTCTTCTTAGATATGTCAGTTGTAACATAACTCACTGTAATCTCATCAGTACAAGAAAAACACTGACAGTCTTAAGCAGTTAACGGCTGTTCTGAAGATCGTTCCCTGGGCATGGTTTATTAATATCACCATCTGCCATGCGCTAGACAACTTGCAGTTTCCCTTGCGTAGACTAATGAACGCCACCGTTATAGACTAGTCCTCAATGTACTGACAGATCGAAGTGGTTAACTAGTTACAAATAATGAAAACTGGCTTGAAATGGATTTAAACATCCAAGTATTAAGTTACTACTGGACTGTGACAAAATACTATTTTCTAGACAAAGTCTAGCATATGTCCTTTTGGAAATATAAATATTTCCACCAATGTCTGTAGAAATCAATCACCTCAGTGATTCTCCTCACCAGAAACTTACTAAGTTCCAACTCGTTTGCGCAGCACTTCTCGTGACTATCACGATTTGAAAAGAACTTCTGCGTAGATGCGGCAACCATGTGCCTTGGCTCAGCGTAGACGCAACTTGCTTGCCAAGTGCTTGTGTTGAAGTGAGCTGACCATGCCTCCTCCAGCTGGCTTTTATTCAAATCCGTCAGGGTCACGCGTCATCGCCTGATATCTGGAAATCCTCATATCTCTTGAATCCCTGATCCGATTTACTTGATACTAATTGCATTCTCTTTCATTTGGCCGTGCCAGTAATCTGATCCCAGTCTCAAGTCTCTACTCCATAGTTAACTATTTAATCAATAAATAGCCTCCACCTCTGCTGTTACTCGCTACGTCACTTGACATCCAACTATCGGTAAAATTCTTCTAAATGCTTCTCGAAGCAATGTAGCGCGATATTCAAATATCTGAACTTTCAAAAGCGGCTATAGCCTTTCCCTTGATATCTAGGTGTCTGAAACTTGGAATACCCACTCCTAGAGTTGGGCACATCCACCCCACACCTAGCAAAAAATAAAAATTGAAAAATTTTTATTTTTCCTATCTACACATTAAATCATCTGGTTCTTGAATAATAGATCTTCAAATTCGATGCATTATAAGTTCCCACGATGTTACCAGTTCGTGTATTAGCTACTTCATAGCTCCATTATTGTTTACTTCCACAATACGGTAGGGTCCAGCGTAAAGGCTTGCAAATTTCGAGTACACTCGATTTTGCACGTCAGAGGGTGTAGGTCTTTTCACTAACACAAGAGTTCCTACGCGCAAGGGTCTGCGAAAACGCTTTCCTCTCACTCTGCGCTCTCTCTTCTCAGCTTGACTCCTTAACTTGTCTAAAGCTAGAGTTTCCCTCATCTGACGACTTGGTTCAATCTCAGGTGGAATAGAGATGATTCGATCCCATAATCGTGTTGGTTTAATTCCATGATGTAGCAACATAGGAATCTGTCCAGTACTCTCATGAATAGTAGAGTTGATGGATTCGGATGCTAAAGAAAGAACATCCATCCATTTCCAATGCTCATTTGGACAATAGAGGCGGCAAAATTTTGCTATTTCAGCCATCACGCGTTCCGCTGGATTGCTCTCTGGAAGTCTAATAGAACAAAACAATTGTCTAATCCCAAGATTATTCATGATGGTTCGAAATTCCAAAGATGTAAATTGAGGTCCACGATCTGATAAAAGGAATTCCGGTTTGCCTGCTTCCGGAATTACGCTGTCTCTAATTCTCTTCGCACAATACTTTGCGTTTGCCTTCTGAATTGGATGTAACATGGTGTATTTGCTGAAAACATCCATAGTCACCAAAATATATCGGTTACCTCTTTTAGACTTTGGGAGAGGACCATATAAATCAGTTGCGAAGATTTCGCAAGGCTTAGAAGGAATAATAGGCCTTGGTAATTCTCTCAGTAATCTAGAATTATGTTTACTCCTTTGGCATAAGTCGCATTCTCGAATAGTGTTTCTGACAGTTTGTCGCATTCGCTCCCACGAAAATTTCTCTTGAATCATGTTGACTGTCTTATCTACTCCAGCATGACCTGCGATTCTATGTGCCATCCAAATAATGGGTTTTTGCAATCGTGGAGGTATCACTACTCTCAGCTTCGTATGGTCGGGATCTGCAAACTTGTAGATTAAACCATCTAACATCATAAAATCTCTTGAAATTCTTTCAGTTTCATCATCATTTGGATCCATGTTTCCCTGTAGAAAACGAAAAATGTTTCTGAGACGTCGGTCTCTCCTCTGGGATAAATGCAATACCCTTAACCTTCTCAAGGTATCTTCATCTTCCTGCGTCAGGTTAACTTGAAAAACCTTAGATGTAGACTCCACTGCTCTACTCAACAAATCAGCTCCCACATTCAACTTTCCAGGAGTGTGTTCAATAACTAGGTTGAATTGCTGAATAAAAAGTGACCATCTAGTTATTCTATCGCTGGCAAAGTTTGTTCTCAAAATAAACTCCAATGCGTGGTGATCAGTCCTCACAATGACTGAATGTCCAATTAACATTTTCTTCCACGACTCCAATGCGAATATTACAGCAAGTGCTTCTAACTCTGTGGTGTAATAATTTCTCTCTGATGTACGAAGTTTCCTGCTAATGAACGCCAGGTAATGTCTCTTGTGGTCTTCATCTTCTTGAAGTAGAATAGCTCCAATCCCTACGGTGGATGCATCAGATTCTATGATGAAATTCTTGGTAAAGTCAGGATACTCCAATTTCACACTGTTTACCAATAACCTCTTGGCATCCTGAAATGATTGTTCACAATCTTTATCCCATTTCCATTTATTTCCTTTCTTTAACAACTCCTGCAATGGCGCAACTGTCTTGGTGAAGTTCGGACAATGCCCTGCAAAGAATTGGCATGTCCCGAGAAAACTGCGGACATTCTTCACTCTAGTAGGCCTAGGGAAATTTGCAATTGCTTGTATCTTCGTCTCATTGGGACGGTATCCTTCTCCATCCAAAATGTGACCCAAAAATTTTATTTCCTTTCGAAAGAACTGACATTTTCGAAGGTTTACTTTGAAGTTCGCTTTTCTCAAATCTGCGAATAACATTTGAAGATGTAGCAAATGTTCCTCCTTAGTCTCAGATGCAATTAAGATATCATCAATATAACGAATTGCTATCTCTTTTACTTCAGGACTCAAATTTTGTTCCAGTGCTCTGATCAAAACGGATCCAGATGTTTTGACTCCAAATGGTAAACGGCGGAATACATATGTCTGCTGGTCAAACATAAATCATGTAAACTTCTTAGAATCTTCACTAAGCCTAATATGATGGTAGGACGAAGTGAGATCAATATTAGAGAACCAGACCTTGCCTTGGAATTTCCTTAACAGTTCCCTAATGATTGGTGGTCTGTCATACTCTGGCAGTAATCTTGAATTCAAATTTCGCGCGTCTAAACATAGTCTCAGACTTCCATCTTGCTTAGACACTACTGCTAATGGATTGACATAAGATGTAGTGTACTTTTCAATCACATTGTTGTTTTCCATTTCCTTGATAAGCACTTTTACTTTTTCTCGATGCTTTTCTGCTACTGGATACCATTTAGCATGAAAAGGTGCATCATCATTTACACGAATATGATATTCAAAATCTTTAATTTCACCAGGTTTAATGTCAAAAATATCTTGATACTCTTCCAAAATCTTCCCTAGCTCTGGGGACTCCTTCTCAGTGTAGACTTCTATTCCTTCAGCTTCATGAAAAATCAGAGACCATTGAGCATCTCCCTCGATGTCTTCCTCTTCTTTTCCCTCGAAGTTAATCTCTTCGGTATTCTTGAATCTAATCGTCTCTGTCTTCATATCTATCACTGCTTGATATTTCTGAATGAAATCTGCTCCCAATATCATGTCAAAAGCCATGTCCTTCATTACAACAAACACATGTCGGAAATCATGTCTTCCAATCGTAATACATAAGTATAATTGTGTTTTACACAGAGATATTTTATTGGGTATTATTCCTTGGATCTTAATTCCTGATACTGGAATTTCCTCTAAATTCTCTTTGAGCTTCCACAGAATATAAAGCTTCTCACTCACCAGACAAAGCATAGCCCCAGTATCGATCAAAGTATCGACAGGCATACCAAATACTTCGCATGATATGATTGGCATTCTAATTCTTGTACCCATTTCTTTTCGTTCGTCATTCTGTTGAATTAAGTCATCATCCTCTGCTTGCCATTTAATAATTCTGGAAGTGAAAGTATTCAAAATTCTATCTTCTACTGTGAATTCGAAGTTTTTTTTTCATTACCATTCCCCCTGGATTGTTGTGTTCCCGATGGACCTGGATCATTGGGCCTCTGCTCCACAAATTGCAAGTTATCTTGGTGTCTTGCTTCCAAATTTTTCCTCGTCTCCTTGTTAAACTCTTCATTGGACTGACGAGTATCTACATTCCCTCTATTATTGTAGTTGTTTCTACCATAATATCTTCTTTCCTGGTACCTTCCTTGACTATCTCGTGGTCTTCTCCATCGAGTATTGTATCGATTACCACCATCCGGTCTTGCATATGGTTTGTAACTGTATCTGTTACTATGCTGGTTCCATCCTCTTTTAGTGGAATCTTCTCTCGGCGTTTTCTTTTCTCGCTCCTCTCGAATCTCTCGAGGTGTCTGAGAATAACTATCAGCCATAACAGCATACACAGCGTTGTTATTCTTTACTCCCTTCTGATGGAAGAATTGAGCGTTTGTATGATCCAGCTTCTGTAATACTTCATCAAATTGTTCCATATTATAGATATCAGCAGCGATCAAAGTCCTCTGGACGTCTGCTGGAAACTGACGTATCAATGCAGTAATCAACTCGTTATCTGGCATTGGCGGATCTAAATGTTGGAGTTTAGACAGCTGTCCAGAAAAGTACGTAGAGTATCGAGTAGGTTGTGACGTCGAGAATCTCTTCGAATATAACTCTGCTCTGACTTGCTGTTGGGTTTCCGGGGACCAAAACTTCTTCAATAGCCCACGAGAAAACTCCTCAAAAGTGGTTAGAGTGGATCTAAATGCTCTAAACCACAGAAGTGCAGGACCTTCCAAGAACTTCCCTATCACTCGGATCTGTCTTTCTTAAGGGATCTTAGAATCTTTCAGGTAATCACCTGCTTCTCTCAAAATTCCACGGGTGTCACAGAATCTCGCCCTGAAAATTTAGAAGGCTTATCTTCTATATTCTTAAATACAGTTATGGGGTTGGATTGAAATACTGTCCTGACCTCATCCTGTCTATCAGTCTCTCTAGCTCCTCCTAGATTTATCTGTATCTGTTCCTTTCCCCTAACATTTGGCATTTTCAACAGATGATCAGACTGTTTCTCATCCTTGATTTGAGTTTTCATAGCCTCAAGTTCCTTCTGGTTTTCTTCGGCCATCTTCTTAATTGCTTCAGTTTCTTTACAATTGTCTTTAACATCAATGGATATCTGGTTCATAACAGCCTCATGACTTTTCAATGACCCTGTCCTATCTGATATGTCCTTCTGAGTTGCTTGAATATCTTTGGCAATTACTTCAATATGGGATGACAAAGATTCCCTAATCTCCTTGATTCCCTCTTGGGTCTCCAGCTTGAGTGTGTCTTTAATTTCATTGACAACTGTGGTTTTGATTTCAGTTTGCAACTCACTAATCACACCTTCTCTTATTTCTCCCATGACAAGTTCTTTGAATTGTTCCGTTAAACGTTGAACAACTAGAATTCCCATCTCGTTACTCTCCTTCTTCACTCTGACTTCCAGGTTGACCATGTCTTCACCAACTTTCCTAAGACCATGTTCTATCCTATCAGCTAAGCTTTGGGATCGAAGATCGGCATCGCGAAATTTATCGTCCATTAAACTTGCGTTAGTAGCGAATGAAGTTTCGAGCTCATGTGTTTTATCGCATAATTTATTCATTTTACTCTCAAGTGTCATTTTCAAAATTTCAGAATTCTCTTTAAATTTACTTTCCATTGAATTAAATTTACTGTTTAAATTTTCTTTCAAATTACTTTTTAAAGAATCAGAACTTTCTTTAAGTTTATTTTCTAAACAATCAGAATTTTCTTTAAGTTTATCCTTCAAACTTTCTTTAAGTTTATTTTCTAAAGACTCAGAATTTTCTTTAAGTTTATTTTCTAAAGAATCAGAATTTTCTTTAAGTTTATTTTCTAAAGAATCAGAATTTTCTTTAAGTTTATTTTCTAAAGAATCAGAATTTTCCTTCAAGTTATCTTTTAACCTGCTTTCTAAAGAATCAGAATTTTCTTTAAGTTTCTTTTCCAAAGCCTCAGTATTTTCTTTCATAATGGCTGCTACACGCAGTCCAGCCTCTTTTGAACTCTCCTCCAAACTCCTCATCATCCTCATCATTTCTTCCATAATTTTCAATTATTATTCAAAACTTAGGGGTATACAACAGTGGCAAACACAAGCTTATAACTAGAACAAGAAATATGAATAGCTAATTGGAACACTATAATAAAATGAGATTTGTCCTAATATCGACGTGATGGAAAACAAAAGTCTCTACTTTTACGAATTACATTTACCACAATATCACAAGAAAAATATGCAAGTTCTCTAATATCCTCCACCTGGATTCTAATAATGTGTATATCCAGTCATCGAACGTGTACTACTGACTTCACTTGACGCCCTAATGGTTAAGCCATTATCAAAAATAATCAAACCCATTCTAATTATTAACCAAGTTAAATTTTTAAGTTTCCCCACTAATTGGGTTTCGTACTAATTTATTCATCCAAACCAGACATCTCTCAACTCCCAAAATATTTCTATAAAAATTATCACAATTTCAAATCGGCATGCGATTGACCATGTCTAAATCGGGACCCACGTTCGAAGCCATTTCTCTCTCTATCTTATTTTATGTGCCCGTTTAGACCGGAGTCCGCACGACCACATATGCATTTTACCAATAATCAGCCAGCACGAGAGTCAAAATATCCCGGAGCGCCAGATGGGTTAAAGCAAATCGCAAAAACGACATCAAATTAAAAAAATGCTTTGCTGATTTTTGGCTCAATGCAACAATAAGGATAGAAGGAGATTTAATTGGGAGAAACACATCTGGTAAAATTATCTCAGTTTATTTTAAAGTTAAAATCTGACTGCAAGAATGCTCAAAGCAGCATCATCCACGTGTGGCGATCCACACTCTTATTTACACACAATATACAGAAATTTCCCAAACACATTTGACAATCTTTTTGGAAACAAGTCCGATTAATAGTCCTGTGGACTGTGTTCCAAAATTATTAATATTTAATTCCAGTTCAAAGTTAATTGTCCATACTGGAAATAACGTAGATCACTGTTTGACTATTTACATGATATTAACACTCGTAGAATAAATGTTTATAGAATTTCTTAACTTTCACTTGTTTTTCCAGTTTCAAAAATATATCGTCGAAAATATTATTATCATCGAAGCAACACAAATTATTTATACATATTAATAACATCTGAAAAGTATTTGACCTTGAGCATAGCATCGAAGAACTTGTGCGAAGCACAACAACAATTAATTGTTCTTCTGACATTAAACATTCGAGAAGTGACTCGATTATGAACTTCAAGTTCCAAACAAAATATATGATTTCTGAATCATCAACTTGATCAATAAATGGTTGAACCATTCAACTATTCGATTTTCCACTTGGAATCATTATTAAGAAAAATATTTATATTTATGGCCATTTCTAGTAACTTTCACAACTTGCAATTCTTCGACAGAATGCGGAAATTAGAATTGTAGCTTTATAATGAATTCATTTAGTTCATGGCACTAGGATTGAAAATATCCTTCAAATTATTCGTGGTTAAAGAATTATTTTTAATTGGCAGTGGCCCATTCTAATTATTTGTGTAAGAACACAATATTACAACAACAACAACGGCAAAGGTCTTCCTCTGAAGAAGAATAAACTACTATCATGACAAATCCGGGTTCTAGCAAAATCAAAGTCTAAATGGAATTCGTAAACAAGGTTGAAATAAGAACTGATGGTTTCAAAGAAATAACCTTCGGGTTATTCATACGACGAAATGTGTAGTTCCAATACTCCTACTATAAACCTGAGCCATCGAACCTGCTATTTGATTGATGCTCGAAAAAACCTCTTCATTCCTGCGACTTAACATGCGCACCTGGGAATGGCATTTCAACTACTCCACACACATAAATTATCTTCCCAAAATTTATACAATAAATCAAGCCTCTGCTTGTTATCAACACTGGAAGATTAATAAACTTACAAGTTTATTTTATTTTACCATTCAGTTCAACCCGTGAATTTACCATACTTATGAAAATCTTTATTTCACCTTCGAGTGTATTTACGTCATGATTTTATATAAATACAAAAATATCCTATTTGATACAAATATCATTTGCTTCCCGTTTCATGCCTCTCCGTGTTATCTGAAAAATGTACTTTGCTCAATGCAAATATCAACTGTTCAACCAGAACTGACATGTTGGTTGAATGCGGGCTTGCGCTAACCACTCTCCTTCGGAAAATCTCCTGTTCCAGACTAGAAATGATTAAACTACTTCACAGGCTCTTTCTCAATACATATGATTATTATAAAATATAATATCCAAGAATTATTTAGAAAAATTATAAAAATTATTATTATTATTATTAGTGGATTATTATTATTATTATTATTATTCATATCATTTTAAATATGTTTAATTATCATCTCATTATGTGAGAATCCACATAATCGAACCTTCGAATATGGAAAAAATATCCATTCCTCAACAAAAAAAATTATTAACTTTTACAGTTACATCGGCTGATTACCGTGATTTCCTTAAAATATGAAAAATTCAAATAAATGCTCGAAATGCTCGGTCATCGATCCTAAACTGTTCTGAGTGCTGAAAATGCTCAGAATAACTCTAACAAGTCTTGCGTAAATCATTGCAAGCTTTAAATACGACGAAAAAAATGTGTTGGTCATCTGCAGAAAAATAGTTTGTTCCAATTAGCTAGGCATAATATAATTCAAATGTGGCTTACATTTCTTGATGGTCTTGAAGCGTAGTAAACCTGGTCTGTACCAGATTTATCCATAGACATGCCCTATCGGACAAGCACGTATAATCCTTGTATCGGCCGCCATTGTAGACCCACAATTCGTCTAGTCAGACATAGTGGTAGTATCTTTCGACGTTTGAATAAACTGTGGTTCCATTTTAATATGAGCTTCTATCAAAACCATAACAGTTTGTTGAAATAGGGTCAGATCTAAGTGATCTCTTCTTAGATATGTCAGTTGTAACATAACTCACTGTAATCTCATCAGTACAAGAAAAACACTGACAGTCTTAAGCAGTTAACGGCTGTTCTGAAGATCGTTCCCTGGGCATGGTTTATTAATATCACCATCTGCCATGCGCTAGACAACTTGCAGTTTCCCTTGCGTAGACTAATGAACGCCACCGTTATAGACTAGTCTTCTATGTACTGACAGATCGAAGTGGTTAACTAGTTACAAATAATGAAAACTGACTTGAAATGGATTTAAACATCCAAGTATTAAGTTACTACTGGACTGTGACAAAATACTATTTTCTAGACAAAGTCTAGCATATGTCCTTTTGGAAATATAAATATTTCCACCAATGTCTGTAGAAATCAATCACCTCAGTGATTCTCCTCACCAGAAACTTACTAAGTTCCAACTCGTTTGCGCAGCACTTCTCGTGACAATCACGATTTGAAAAGAACTTCTGCGTAGATGCGGCAACCATGTGCCTTGGCTCAGCGTAGACGCAACTTGCTTGCCAAGTGCTTGTGTTGACGTGAGCTGACCATGCCTCCTCCAGCTGGCTTTTATTCAAATCCGTCAGGGTCACGCGTCATCGCCTGATATCTGGAAATCCTCATATCTCTTGAATCCCTGGTCCGATTTACTTGATACTAATTGCATTCTCTTTCATTTGGTCGTGCCAGTAATCTGATCCCAGTCTCAAGTCTCTACTCCATAGTTAACTATTTAATCAATAAATAGCCTCCACCTCTGCTGTTACTCGCTACGTCACTTGACATCCAACTATCGGTAAAATTCTTCTAAATGCTTCTCGAAGCAATGTAGCGCGATATTCAAATATCTGAACTTTCAAAAGCGGCTATAGCCTTTCCCTTGATATCTAGGTGTCTGAAACTTGGAATACCCACTCCTAGAGTTGGGCACAATACTGTAGATAAAAAAGCAAAATTCCACAATAAAATGTATTACTCATTATATTTTTACTAAACTACAGTAGTCTAACATTATACATTATACTTACAGTTTTTACAAATATATTACAATATATAACACTCTATAAATAATGCAATATGGTGAACATCAGACTTAAATAAAGTAAAGTAAAGTAAAGTAATTGTCGTCAATGCGACTGTTTCCCAAAGCAAGAGTATAAAATGAGTTAGGTATAACGAATCGTTCGTTGTCTTCATAACTTAAAGCAACTTTGTTCAGCAAATTGGTATGTAGCTGATGATTTTTGTTTCTAAAAACACACATTTACTTATATAATATTGGTGGATTACTGAATATACAGTTTTTATTTTCACTTATATCTAACTCTTTTCTAACACCATTCCATTTTACCCCTTTTATTATTACTACATCATAAATCGTCATATAACTATATGATTTAGATTATGTTCCCACAAACAACACCATTACATTCATCCTTACATTTTCCAAGAATGTTTTTGTGTACTAGAGGTAAATGGTAAATATTGTCCTTGGGATAGTCACTTGTATCAAACCTATTAAGCTCAGGTTTGATATCATCATAAAACATCAGTTTTAAACTCATAAATAAGAGAATCTGTGCCTGTATAGAGTAATTTAGCATTATCATGATAGTTTTTCTTTACATAATCCTAGTGAAATTCATATATAAGTGTTTTTGACAATTCCAGAATGGCGTAAACCAAAGGTATGGGTTTGTTATAAGTTACCTTAAGACGATTAATTTGAATTACAACTAAATCCTCATGAATAATTGAACAGCTATGAATGTTAGGTTTCACCATACCTTTGACCAATCATTCTCCCACTTTGTTATCAGCTTTACATCAACTTGCTTATCAACATTATCCATAGCCTATCCAAAACACTATCATTCATGAGTTTATAGAAATCTATATCAAAAGCATTTGTTGACAGTGTCTTGACAGTGCTGACTGATTGAATAGTAACACTTGATGAATTTTGTTAATTTCAAATTCTGCTGTAGACACTGTTTCAAGGTTTGATAATGTATTGCATATTTACATTTATCATTCACAATAGCAATTAACATTTTCGTTCGCGATGTGATGTATAGAGATTTAAAATTCTCAGGACAAAATTGTAAATCATGATGATCATTATGTAACTCTTTAGGGTAGTCGAGATCCAAAATATATTCTTTTTCATCGTTATAATTTAAAATTCTAACATTTAAGACATCAATTTCAGGTTGTTTCAGCCCGGGAAAATCTTTCAGTGGTAGATATTGACTCATTGTCCAACCATATTGGTTATTTGCATCTAGGTAGACAATATATATTTTGACTGTTCACAAGAGTTATAACTAGGCATATATTTATTATTCGCCTTAGAATATCGCCCACTACATTGGCTTAAACCCCCTCGAATTGATGATTTTATATGAATTATCATGTATATATCAGTCATCAATTCTAAATTCACTTTCTGTTTTTCAACAATGAACTGAAATTTAACCCAGGAGCAGTAAAATACTGATAAGGATGGAGGTCGTAAGTCTTCATACAAACATTCCGGCAATTTCCAAAAACATCTGCTAATAATACTACATCTGTCTTCAAATATATGTCTGAAAATTAACCTAAAGTTTCAATGTCAAACTGTGTCCATACACGTCGTGCATGAAAATATTCCTGATCACGGATAGGCTATGACTTGTGTTTAAGGAACTGCCAAATGCATCTTTTGATGGCAAAGAACACTCCTCAAGATAATCCAGCCAGTTGATATGCTCATAAGGGGATGTACTGAGACCGTCGGTGGAGCTGCCAGGATAGCCAACAACCGCAATGACTTCCCTAACATCTCATCCGTCGGACATAACTGCCGTGAGGATCAGGTGAACTTCCTAATAGGCCAAAGCGGCACGAGAATCTGTAGTCCACAGGGATCGTGGTACATGGTGACGATGGTCATAGACTGCCTAAGGAAAGGTTCACCTTAAAAACTAGACTGAGAAAATAAACATCCAGACTTATGTAAAACACCGTGAAAATTTATTGTTAAAATTCACAAGCCCCTAGCCTAGTTCGGAGGGTTTCAATCGGATAGTCCGCAAGCTAATAAACAAACAAAAATAAAGAGCAGGTCCCTACCTGAGAAGTTACGGAAAACCCTCGCGAAAGATCTATCTCACAATAATAAAGCAACAACAGCAACACTAGGAAAATGGTACGACGCAAGTCCCTAGGTCAAGTTACAAGATCAAGCTAATATCAGAATTTACATTTAACAGGGTAGCAAAACAAATAAAAGTTAGGATGATACCATCTCCACATTTACATTTAACGTTAATTCATCTAGCTAAGTCCTATCAGTTAATAACAAAATTTACGGCGATGACGTCCGTAACAGAAAACAATTACATTCAATGCTAAGTGAACAGCCATGTAAAAAAAACATTTAATTATTCTTAGAAACTAGGTGCTAACAGCACACAATAGGGTAACATGTAGGATTCATACACTTTTACATCATAAATAATTAATAAAGGAGACAACAGTTTTATTAAAATGCCTGCCTGCACCTTGGTTTCCTCTTTGTAAGCCATAGTCATCTAATGTGTGTAGTTACGGTGACGACTGCGTAGTAAAGACTACGTCTAACATCGCATGGCCTGCGCTCCACAAGCTACGAACTCAAGGTTCGAGCATGCTTCAGGTCGCTACAAAAGTGTCAGCTGTCCTAGTCATTTCCTCAAAAGGAAATACCTTCATTAGCACGGCCATGTCAGCAGGTTCCAAATGCAAAAGAACAAAGTTAGATAGAAAGAATTCGTTAGTTAGTTTTTGTTTTACCAAAATTATGCGTTTTATTATTAAGATGTCGGTTTAGGTTATCGTTGGTTTATGGCGAATAATACTGACAATAGCCTGGGCACGGAGTGTCTCCACTGAGATCAATCTCCACCAAAAAGCCTCGACTCAAAAGTCGGAATATAATCAACGAGCAATAACAACTCGGACACACAATAACACAAGTTACCAGCGTCGCACAGCTCGCGTTCAATAACTCTGGGATGGGCCTGCACACTCAGTAACCCTCCATAACATCTGGTCAACGGGAACAATCCCGGACAAGGTACACACAAATACCTTCATACAATAAATATCTCCTTTAACAGGGTGGCCTACAACGTACTATAGTAAACCTGACACAACTGTACACGTCAAACGACGGTACACGCAAAAGTGCGCTTAACTAACAAAAAACAATCTATAAAAACATGTGATCAGATACAAGGTTGGACACTGGGTTCCATGAGCTAAATTGCAATGAAAGGAAGAGCGAATACAACAAGCATTCTGTATTCTGTCAAAGTATGTCTGTCTCATAATACAAGCGTGCTCTCAAGGGCACTGGGTCACAAACCAGTTTGTGTCGCTACAGGCCGGACGTTTGTTGTAGACGATTGCCCTTGACCTTGAAGCCTGCGGGTGAGCCTGTACACAGCCACTCTCTCACCCTATCGCTTCACATTTGTCACCACCGATCTGATGTAATGGAATTCCAGACTTGAGCACGTGGCGACACCGACTTGCAGACAGTACAGTCAACGTCGAAGTATTGTGTGACGCGGGAGTACACGTTACGTACTTACGAACAGAATGTCATTTTATTTGCTAATGACTGTACTTCAGTAGGGGTGTGAGACAGCTTCGTCAATCATCGGACCACTTGGGGCAGCTGACAACAACACAGGTACTGCAGTAACTCGCCTCCAGGCTTCCATTCAAATTTTTCACTCGTCTAAAACAAACGTCCGGCCTGTACAGGCTACAACATTCCTGCGCTCATCTGACACAACACACTCTAACTATCAAGGCCGGCGATTTAAGCAAAATAAAAACTGTACAACTGGCCTCATCATAAAAACTTTACCATAGGTTATAAACCTCGAAGAATACGTGTATAAAAATCACGCTATAAATCTGAATACAATAATATAATTCTGTCTTCCAAACCAAAGACATCTAAATGGTAGCAATGTCACATTGCTGGAGCTCTTTGCTCTCAAAGATAATACTTCAGTAGTTGCTTGTACAACTTCAAATAAATACGTGTCTTCACATGACACTAACAAAATAATAATTGTGGCGCAGATTCCACACTCTGGATCTGCTTAATGATACGTTGGGAACTGGGTTCGATGCTAGACAACGAAACATCCCTTTTACTTATAAGGTCCACAATTGACCTGATGGCTTCTGAGCAACATCTCAAATGAAATATAATGCAGTTACAAAACTGGTAATTACAGTCGATTACGTAACTGATACGACTGCTCTAACGAAGTAAGGGGTGTAACAAAGACTGGTTGCAAAGAATGCAGTTAAAGAAATATAACCATGGCATCTGATTGCCATAACTAACGTCTGCAAAGACTTGAAAAATCACCCCAAATAGGGTTAAACAAAGTAGCCTAAAATGACTACGGTCACGTTTAGCAAAAGATAGGCATTGACGTTCTACGACGTCCATCAAGTTGCACCAGGGTTGACCAAAATGTCTGACCCAAGGGTGTCTCACTCTAACTGAAATAAATGACATCTAATGAGAATAATTACACTCCCTATCTATAAAAATGGCTGTCACTACGTTCGGTTGGTTCACAAACTACATTAAACCTACTATACCACCAGAAACTAGAACGAGAAAGGGTGTACAAAAACTCACGAAATGGAGGAGCTCTCACTCAGCCCTCTGTTCAACGACAAGGGTTGAACAAATTCATCCCTGGCTTTCCGGAACGGCATCGTCCTCATCAGAACTCCCATCTGGACTCTCCCAAAGACCAGGGTTCGATCTGTCCCTGTCGATAACTTCGTGGATGTACTGGACTTGCCTGGGAATGGCATCCTGGGTTCCTTCCTCCTCGTTCGCTGTTCTGGAAGTTCCACCATCACGCTGGTTCCAATAGATACATCACCCTCATACCATAGCGGTATTCGCCCATGATGTTGGTCTCAAACATGGTGTAGAATAATTTGATCACGTGGGTGGTAAAATAAATAGTGTAGTAGTTCATTCTTTCACTTCAAAATCACAATGTTCGTTGAAAATGTTACAGGCTTTAATTGCAATTGATAACACAGCCTTTACTTCGCAGATATTGAATAATACGTGAGCAAGCACTGTTCTGTGGTTCTTCACGTGCACTGACGCCACTTTTACATCACGTAGCATCCGTGAAATGTGCGTCGTTTTGTAATTGAAAAATTCACTGTGGCAATTCAAATATATAGTACTTTCATAATCACACTTATTTAAAGTAGTTATAACACGTTTACCTCTATATTTTTCACCAGGCTCTCAGCCCTCCACAAACACGTGGGTACAAAAATGTGGTGTTACGGTAATGTTATAAAATTCACTATACTTGCCAATTATTTCACAATATGCTTCTTGTTGTTCACTGTGCATCAATAAACAGTGATTTATAGAATATTCGTGCACGATGGCACCCGATGATAACTTCCACGCTAAACAGCGGATATTTTCTACGTCTGACACGACGGCTATAATTGCACGCCTTCACAGGGCGGATTTTCCAGATGTAGTGCAAATAATTCACTATACAATTCTTACTTATCACTCGTATCGTAACTTATCTGTGCTCGATGGCAGCACATAACAATTTCCACGCTGAACAGCGGATATTTTCCACGTCTAACAAGACGGATGTAACTTCACGCCTACACGGGGCGGATTCTCCAGACGTAGTGCAAGGCACAGGGTTACTCGAGGAAGTAGGTCGTCAAACCGAAGTCGTTGAGCGACTACTTACATTCCTGTTTGCGTATCTGCAAGGGTTTTACCTTACCTTAAGCGAAAATAACATTTTCCAAAATGTTTTAATAATGCTGAATGACGAAATGGAATATTCTGAGTCTTGTGGAAAGATAAAATTAATTAATAAGACCTCAGATAAATAATAAGCAGACTTCACCGAAGTCAAAAGTGCGATTCACCGCTACTTCAAAGTGTATAGCGCGAGCTCTGAGCTCCACGTGGCTTTCTGGGTGTGTTCAAAGGTACTACATCCCATCATAAATGTGCTGTTATAAAAAATATCACATGAACCTTAGCTCAGCGGGTTCAATACCCTCTTGACGAATCAAATAAAAATCATATTCCTTAGGAAAGACACGTTGAATTTCACCAAACTGACCTGATTTTAAATAACTAGCAAGATTATCAAGACTAAATCGGAATAAAGCGAAATGAATCTAAAAATCGCAGTATCATAGTTTTTTCGTGGTCAGATTTGATATAATTTGTGAACGATATGTATTGTTCCTTATTATTTGTAATCACATCAATTTTCACATCTAAAGCTCCAAATTCATTAACGATAAAGTGGTATGGACTCCGTCTTGAGGAAAGAATTCATGATGAAAATTAATAAATATAAAACAAAAATATTGGAATTCAGCCGAAAAACATCAGAAACCTCTATGGACATCAAATTGACAGGTGGAAAGATGAAGGAAGTAGGTGACTTCTGTTACTTAGGAAGCAAAATAACCAGTGATGGACGAAGCAAAGAAGATATAAAAATAGGTTGGCTCAGGCAAGGAAGGCATTTCTACAAAAAAGGAATCTGTTGACATCGAATATAGATTTAGGTATTAGGAAGTCATTTAAGAAAGAATCTGTCTGCAGCGTGGCACTCTATGGAAGTGAATCTTGGACTATTGGTGCAAAAGAAAAGAGGAGAATTGAAGCGTTTTAAATGTGGTGTTACAGGAGAATGATGAAGATCAGATGGGAAGGTAGGGTTACAAACGAAGAGGCATTTGGACGAGTGGGAGAGGAGAGATGTTTCTGGCGACTGCTAATGAAGAGAAGAGATAGTTTGGTAGGACCCATACTAATTGTAAGACACCCAGGAATAGCAAGCTTAGTTATGGAAGGAAGGGTCGAGGACAAGAACTGTAGGGGTAGACCAAGTTTAGAATATGTTAAACAGATTGCCTCGGATGTAGGGTGTGGTACCTATGTAGAGATGAAACGATTATCTCAGGAGAGGGAGGCATGGAGCGCTGGATCAAAACACTCAAAAGACTGAAGACTCAAACAACAACAACAACAACAACAACAACAACAAAGTGGTTATCGTATTTGCTACCGTTATGTAGAATGACTGGAATGAAGATGTTACTCTATAATTTAAATTACACTCTTGGTGAGCAGCACCACGATATTTTCCTGTTAAATGGTCATGATCGCGAACCCTGTCCGTAGGCCCATATAAACATTCACTTCATATCAAACAATTAGTTTCAGTTTCAAAACGCATTTGCTGTCATAATGTTAGTGGCTCCATTGGAATGATAGTATTTAAAACTAGCAGTAGTGCCCGGCTTCGCCCGGTGGATTTATTTGTTTTATGGATGATATTGTTTATTACTACAGAACTGGCACATGATACTTAAACTACCAGAAAAAAATAATTAAATATAACTTTTTGTATTGGTGGTGGTGGTGGTTGTGGTTGTGGTGGTGGTTGTAGCGAGGGTGATAAGCAGTACAGTATAATGGACGTAACATTTAGATCATATTCCTCTAATGATAATAATGATAATAATGAATAGGGAAACGGCTATTTACTAACTACAGCACTGACACATGTAATTTACAAACAAAATTCGAAAAATGATTAGAAAGAGGAGTAAGTGAAATAAAAGACACTGCCTAGGGCCTATATCTCCTAGTCTGTTAGAAATTTAGAGACCAATAGTGCCCTCTTTTGTCGCATAGCGCCGTAGGAAAATAATCAGAACACTTTGGAAAACGTCGGCTGTCCTGAGCTCCAGAGGTAGCAATAGTATCATTTATGGCCACATAGCACTCAACGGTAAGTCTCGGAATAAATTACGGTAAATTTGAAAGCACCAACGCTTATTGCAGCTGATAACCTCAATGTATTGCACCAACACCAATGCACTTATATAGATGCATAATATGTTCATGATGATAACTGTTTTAAGGTGCAAAATATATCTAATTACTCCCCGTGACTGCAATTTTTAAGCAGGGGAAGTTTAAACAATTTTCTCAATTCTGCACCAGAACACTGGTAGGGGCGCCGTGATGCAGCCCGAATTGCCAGTCAACAATAGACTTATTAAAATACTCTTACAGTTACACTACTACGGACATGAATTATTCTAGGGCCTTAATATATGGTTTTCAAGATCAGTTTGTTATTCTAAATGTAGGGAACGGAGAGCGTTGTCCAAAATACCAAGTGGACAGTGTTACCAGCAGGGTTTCAAAGTGTATGTATAATTTGGTGCAATTAGGAGGAACGGTGTAGATTTGTGATAAAGGGCCTAAATGCAGGAAATGGAGTAGTCTGTCCGAAATTTAAAGTGGACAGTATCACCCGCAGGTTTCCAAAGGGTAAGTGTACAAAATGTGATTCAGATCGATGAAACGGTGTAGATTTTTGCCTATGGACCTAAATGCAGGGAATGGAGTGGTCTGTCCGAAATTTCAAGCAGACAGTGTTACTCGTCGGTTTCCAAAGTGAAAGTATGTGAAATTTGGTTCAGATCGGTGAAACGGTGTAGATTTGTGCCAAAGAGCCTAAATGCAGGGAATGGACCGGTCGTCATAAATTTCATGCAGGCAGTGTTACTCGCAGGGTTCCAAAGGGTATGAATAGAAATTTTGGTTCTGATCGGTGAAACGGTGTAGATTTGTGCCAAAGGGCCTAAATGCAGAGAATGGAGTGGTCTTGCCGAAATTTAACATAGACTAAACTATTCCTCTTGAATCTGGCTATCATATAAAAAAAGAAGTTTTCGAATCCGACTGGTAGTTCCGGAGATTAGCGCGTTTAAACACAAAAACACACCAACACACAAACTCTTCAGCTTTATTATATTAGTATAGATACAGGATATACGGATACCATCTTTTTCAAGTTTTTTCAAAAAAACTTTAGGAGTATCAGGCCCTTTATAGAGCTCAAGTTTATTTAACGAGTCATCATAACTACATTTAATATAATAAGCAAAGCAAATAGGATCATGGATGTGAGCAGTGTTGGTAAAACTTATGGTTGGATTCGATGAACATATATTAAAAGGTTTTAGCAAAGCTTCAAATTCGGCATATACTGTATAACAAGGAAGGAAGCTTTTATTTTGACGTGACCGTTAACCATGCGATCATGAGCCACGGGACCTCCTTTTTACGTGGAATCCGAACCACAAGACATGGCATTTCACTTCGAAAATCTGACATGCATTCACCGGGAATCGAACCTGGTCCACCTTGGTGAGAGGCCAAGAGCTTGAACGCGGCGCCACCACGCCCCCTAGGCATATATAACAAATGATATTCTAAGCTGCTTCTCAAAGTCCTTAAATTTCAGAATATTTTTCCAGGAGTAGGTAATACTGTACAAACATGATCACAACCCCATTTTTGGCCTATTTTCATTTAAGAAAAAATAGGCTTGTGAGATCACTTTTGTCCGTGTGTGTATGTGTGTGCATATGTGTTTGTGTGTGTGTCCCCCTAATAATTTCTAATCGGCAGGAGCAATTTCAATGAAAGTCTGTAAGGTCATAACACCATTTGGGCCGACCCCGACCGTGCCCATCGAATTTTATTATGTCTCTCGAATCCAAGATGGCGGTTGTGCGAAATATTTCACTGGCATTATAAACTGCTCAAAATAATTAAAGCACCAGTTTTTTTCAAAGGCCACCAAATTTTGAAAAGTTTACCGCACACGCTCGAAATCGCAGTATGACGTTTTACCTGACACCTACCAAGCATATGCTGCAGCACAACTCCCCAACTTGAGTAGTTTCGTGGTAGCGCCCCCAAAACCAGCCCATTTCTGAAAACCGCAAATTGAAGTTTGCGAAAAATGCTGTAGGACTTGTAGCAGGTTGCCAAAACAGTCGAAAATGAATGAGTCTTGCTCTTAAAGGTTCCACAAATACGCTGAAATCGTTACATTTGACGTTTGGGCATTTTGAACCCCCTTCATCATCCCCTAAACATGGACTACTATTGGGGGCGTCTGAGAAGGTACCGGGTGTGTTTAACCACCTGCAAACCTGCACACCATCCTTAGTTGCTTATTGCAGTAAGTTCTTAAGGACTCCGGCATTGTTCATCACCCCCCCCCCCCCCCGTAACACCCTCAACTGGCATGGGACCAAACCACCCCGTCTCGATTCACCCATAAGGAAGGTTTTAATCGAGATGTTTATCAATAATTATAATGTTAATAATGTTATTGGTTTTACGTCCCTTTTAACTACACTGGCTTTTAGAGACGCCGGTGTGCCGGAATTTTGCCCCAATGGGGATCTTTAACGTGCCAGTAAATGTACAGACACGGCTCCCTCGCATTTGCGCACCCTCAAATGCCAGCTGACTGCGCCAGGTTTCGAACCTGCAACCTTGGGCTCAGCAAGAGTGAACGGAGATGTTTATCAGTTCTACTAATGGGGGGGGGGGGGCTCTTCCACTAACGTTTCAAAACAGGAGCTGTGCCTGTGTCACCAACCCTTCCCCTGCTACCCCTTTTTGTATGTTTTTCGAATAGGCCATTTTTAAGGGCTGAATCGAGGTGTTAATCGCTGAAAGGGCTGTATAGGTCCTTAAAAGTAGTGATGACACGAAATCAACCCTTTCCAATCGTTGATTGACATTCCATCCCCCAAACTTGACATTTTTGCACCCTCAACCCTCCCTGTCTGGACGCGTAACGCGACATGGCAGAGTTTTCAGAGTTGGATGAAAATTAAGCCTATGGCCTGCAATCTTGCCCAAAACAGCAAGTTGGGTGGGAATTTATAGGTAAGGTGGCAAACGAGACCACATTTTTTAAAAAAAAGTTAACAGCCTCTAGTAAGTACGCCCATGCATAGGCAACCCCCATCACGTCCATGCGTGCGGGTTGCGTATGATCGGCAATGGGTTACTTCAATCGATAGCTGGCGAAGCAACAAAATGCCTATGCATGGGCGTACTTACTAGAGGCTGTTAACTTGTTTGAAAACTTTTTGGTCTCGTTTGCCACCTTACCGACAAATTCCAATCCAACTTGCTGTTTTGGGCTCGATTGCAGGCCATTAGCTTAATTTTCATCCAACTCTGAAAACTCTGCCATGACGCGTTACGCGTTCAGACAGGGAGGGTTGAGGGTGCAAAAATATCAAGTTTGGGGGAATGGAATGTCAATCAACGATCGGAAGGAGATGACTTCGTGTTACCACTACTTATAAGGACCTTTACAGCCCTTTCAGCGAGTAAGACCTCGTTTCAACCCTTAAAAAGGGCCAGATTCGGAAAATCATACAAAAGGTGGTAGCAGGGGAAGGGGTGGTGACACAGGCACAGCTCCTGTTTTGAAACGTTAGAGGAAGACCCCCCCTACCATTAGTAGAACTGATAAACATCTCGATTAAAACCTTCCTTATGGGTGAATCGAGACGGGGTGGTTTGGACCCATGCCAGTTGAGGGTGTTAGGGGGGGGGGGGGAGGGGGGTGAACATTGCCGGAGGCCTTAAGAACTTACTGCAATCAGTAACTGAGGATCGTGTGCAGGTTTGCAGGTGGTTAAACACATCCGGTACCTTCTCAGACGCCCCCAATGGTAGTCCATGTTTAGGGGATGATGAAGGGAGTTGAAAATGCCCAAACGTCAAATGTAATGATTTCAACGTGTTTGTGGAACCTTTAAGAGCAAGACTCATTCATTTTTGACTGCTTTGGCAACCTGCGACAAGTCCTACAGAGTTTTTCGCGAACTTCAAATTGCGGTTTTCGAAAATTTTGGGGGCGCTACCCCGTAACTACTCAAGTTGGGGAGTTGTGCTGAAGCATATGCGTGTTAGGCGTCAGGACAAACGTCATACTGCAATTTCGAGCATGTGCGGTCAACGTTTCAAAATTTGGTGGCATTTGAAAAAAGTGGTGCTTTAATTTTTTTGAGCAGCATATATCTCCGAAACTATTACCGATATCACCCTGAAATGTTGCACGGAGATAAAGGGCACTACTGGAAGTTCACTTATCAGACTACCAAAAACCTGTTGACTACGGAAGAAACATAGCTGCCAAGCAAATTTGAAATTTCTGAATGGCCTTTTCTCGCGATTTACCCATCCAAACCCATTGGAACATGGTCCAGCAAATGTTTATACACATTGTAATGCACTGGAATCTAATTTAGTTTAATTGTTTGCATTGCACACATTCCTGATTGATTACTGGATGTTTTTCACATCAATTAACTCTTTTGTAACATGTTTATTTCACTAGTGTCAATCTATGTTTTGCACATTCGTGCGCTTTTCTGTTAATAATAATAAACTCAAGATGGCGGTTGCGCAGTCAAAACCAACAAGTATTTGTATTGATGTAGGTCGTTAATTACCCTCGATTGATTGTGCGATATACATGATGAGGGGGATGAGGAGAATTCCCCCCCCCCCCCCCCCCCCACGCCGCCCCTACTCCCAATGCGAGCCGATAACTCCCGAATTCGTGGTCGGAGATTCACGAATGAGGTGTCGTTGGACTCGGGCTGACGGGGGTTTTGCTATGGACCACTAATTATATTTTTGAAAAATTTTTGAACATTTTTGAAAACTTTTGTTTTTGAAATTAGACGATAGTTAAAAAACCAAACATGATAGAACGTTGGGCAATAGCTTAAACGAACTATCTTTATGTCCTTTATTTTCAATAATAAAACTTTTTAATTTTTTATGTTTTTTGAAAAAAGTGTAGTTTTGGAATTCTTATATTTTAGAAACTAGGAATTCTACATAAAAGTTTGTTTGACATAAATGAAAGGTCCCTACCCCCTCGACCGCCAAAATAAATGTCCAGTCTCTAGGATAAAAACTTGTAGTAGTGGGGTAAGGAGAGTTCTCCTGCATGTCGCGTGCGTGCTTGAATACGTATGGGTATGTTGGAAAAAATTTGGTGGTGGGGGAGAACTAGGGTCGAGTGAGGGGTCGTTTAGATGGAATTTTTCCGCTCTATTTGATGGTGAGGTTATTTTTTAAAATGGGTGAAATTTGGAAAACGCAATTTGAGGTAAATGTGGGTTTTTAACATTTTGGTGATATTTAATGAGCTTGTAAGTCAAGAACGATGTGTTGTTTAGGAACGGGACGAGGTCCTCTTTGCTAAGAAAGTGTGTTGGTTTTTTTAATTGAAAATTCTTGTTTTTGGATCGGCACTATTTTGGAAACGGTGAATTTTGGAAAAAAAAAGTTTGTTTGACGTTAATGAAAGGTGGGTATACCCTCTAGGTGGGCAGCAAGTTTCAAGGGTGTAGGAGGATAAAAAATGATAGCCTACTTTCTCGCGAACATTGGTGATAATTGGCGAACGGATGGTCGGATCTTAACAAATGAGGTGTCGTTGGACTCGGACTGACGTCCTCTTTCCTATGGACGACTCGTTATATTTTCCAAATTATTTTGAAAATTTTTGTTTTGAAAGTAGGCGATAGTTTGAAAACCAAACACGATATAACGTTGTGCCATAGTTGAAACTAATGGTCTCTATGACCTTTATTTTTTATAATAAAACTTTTTCATTCTTTGAGATTTTTTGAAAACACATAAATTTTGAATATTTACTATTTTGGAAACTAGGAATTGTACAAATAAGTTTGTCGAACATAAATGAAAGTTCCCTACCCGCTCGACTACGAAAATAAATTTCAAGTCTCTAGGGCAAAAACTCTGCATTTTAAAACTATTTTTTTAATTATTATTTTTTTAATAAAAGATTGTTTGTAGAACAGAGAGACGGTAGCGCTTGACACATGTTACATGTTGACGAAATTGATAAAATGGCTTGTTGGTTAGGTGGTTATGAGGTTGTTGATCGGAATTTTGAAGATTGGTGAGAAACGTGTTTTATTAGATGCCCAAATCTGTTGATTTGAAATTTTGAGAAGCAGGTTGAATTGATCAAAATATTTGGCTGGTGAGAAACGAGTTGTGACGAAATTGATAAAATGGCTCGTTGGTTTGGTGGTTATGAGGTTGTTGATCGGAATTTTGAAGATTGGTGAGAATAAAAGCTCCTTTAAAATTACCTTATAAATTTACTCAACTCCTTCCATTAAATTAATCACAAAGTTAATTAAAAGACCAGAGCTATGGCTATTTCGACGGGGCTTCAGGGCGAGGGAGAGCTTTTTGATATTTTCCTATATGACGAACGAATGAAGGTGAATATTTTGAAAATCCCTTATGGCGATCTCGGTGACCGTGCCCGGAAGAAATGAATCGCTATTTTGGCAGGACGGCTGGGGCTGCTTATTACGGTTGTTTTTGTGACATTTCCTATGATGGATGGAGGCGAATATTTCAAAATGTTTTAAGTGTGCTAGGATGTTTTTTACCCCTGAAGGGGATCTTTAATATGCTAGTAAACTGTAATAAGCGAGACTGCTGTCTGGCAAGGTAAATGGTTTTAGAATATGGAAACCTATAACATTTGCTCGACCAAGTCATGTGCATGTTCGCAAAGAGCCGAAACGGTGGGTAACACACCCGTGTATCCATTTTACCGAACCACAAGGCGAAGGGCCTGTTACGGGTATGTTACCCACTTGTTCTCCAAGCATGTAAGGACAACAAGGAGACCATCGCAAATGGTCTCTAAAGGGATCATCCCCTTCTTCCCAGTGTGAAAGTTCAATACGACAAAACACACAGCACACCACATCTTCTCGGTTCAAGTAAAAAAAAAACGGCTTTTGCAAGTTTGTGTGTTGACAAAAAGCCTACAGGCCAGGATTCAAATGTTAACCAATGATCATGTTCTGATTTTAAATTTAATCCACGTGGTAAAACAATTTGTTCACGTGTTGTATTTGGTACTAACGCCAAGTGTTATAGTAAAACTTTATCTTATTGTAAGTTATTAACGTTGCACACAGTACTTTATACCCAAATGTATGATTTTTTTAACTGTCTGTTCACTATGTGAATGTCGTATGACCACACCTAAAAAAAATAAAAAATAACTCATCACTCAATCAATCAATCAATCCATCAATACATGTAATTAAACTTTAACGTTAATTGGCATTAAATAAAAAACATCATCAAAAATATATTAAAAAATAAACTCTATGTCTGCACTAACAGTATCCCATCAACTTTTTTTTAATAAAGATGCAGTCCTTTACATTTCCCTTTAACCAATATATAAACAAAAATAAATATCATATCATTTTGTTCAGATTATCTTGTTCAAACCTGTGGATGTTTGTTGAATCCATAGGGAACCACCCTTAAAATAAATTGAAATTTTTTGTTTATAGAAAATCCAACATAGCCTTGTACTTTTCCCAGTCAACAACCAATATAGTCTTGTACCGTTTGACAATACATGGCCATTATTCAAGAAAGCAATCATCGTCCTAGTCATGTACAGGTAATGAATTTTTTGTCTACGAGTTTTCAGTAGTGGTAAAATGGAATAGCATTTTATGTTAGGCTTACCTGAGTTTTAAATAGTTCACTGCCTGGAAACAATGGTTGCACTCTACTGCGTCTCGGGTTTTCAGCAACTGCTACGGCGGTAAGGCTTTTCTTTCCAAGTTTCTAAAAATAAATAAAATAAACCGCTATAAATTCCTAAATTCAGGTTAATAACTGCATTTTATAAAATAAAATAATATAATATGAAACAAAAAATGAAACAGGTTAGTTTAAAGAAATAATCTCACCTTCACTTGCACTGGCTTGTTGCTGTTTCCTTCTAGTGGGGTCAAAAGTGCAATGGTTTCTTGTATTTCAGACATGTAAGGTATACTGGTTATCTGCAAACAAATAAATAAATAAATAAAATCATTAATTACCTGATCAATAACTACAAATTTAAGGTTCATTAGCATTACATTATGAAAATAATCATTCATAGGTACTTACCAACAAATAAAAGGATTTTTTCTTCCAAAGTTCAGTTCAGAGCTCTACTGTATACGTCCGTTTGCTAAAATGGCAAGTGCATCACTAACGCAATCATTATCAGTTAGCCTAGCAACAGAGAGAGTTGCATTTTCTCAGCGTTTTGACCTTGAAATGTTGTCTCTCTCACACGTGTTCCCACGCCTCTTCACATTCCTCAATCTGAATAAAATTCGTGTACCTTATACTAGTTTCATGTTTTTAATAAGGAACCAAAATGGCTGCTTCTTATACATCGGTAGTACGGCTTTCTAGGAACCAAAATGGCGGTCTCTCTGTTAAACGCCAGACCTCCTAACCACTACCAGGTCTGTTTAAAAGACAGACCTGCTTGCCTCTACCAGCCAAGTAACCTGACCCTTTACTTCCTGCCCACGTAGGCATTCTTGTGTTATCAGCAGTCGCTCTGACAAGGCCTGGCCAGGTCGTGGATTGAGTGCGAGCAAGCAACACAGTTCTGTAGCATTCAAAACGTGTGTGTCTTATTATTATTATTATTATTATTATTAAACATTTTACTGTAGTAATAATTACTATCAAGCGGCCATCCTCAATACATGATCATGTTAACCACATACTTTCACCCTAAAACACATGACTTTACCCAGTTCAATATTTAGTTTATAACATTTCAGGCCAATGACCTTACCGTTTTGGCTCTTTGCGTAGATGCGCATGACTTGGTCTAGCAAATGTTATAGGTTTCCATATTCTAAAACCATTTACTGTGGCAGACTGCAGTCTCGCTTAATACAGTTTACCTGCATGTTAAAGATCCCCTTCAGGGGTAAAAAAATCCTAGCACACTTAACACATTTTCAAATATTCGCCTCCATCCGTCATAGGAAATGTCACAAAACCAACCGTCATAAGCAGCCCCAGACGTCCTGCCAATATAGCGATTCATTTCTTCCGGGCACGATCACCGAGATCGCCATAAGTGATTTTCAAGATATTCACTTTCATTCGTTCGTCATATAGGAAAATATCAAAAAGCGCTCCATCGCCCTGCTGCCCCGTCGAAACAGCCATTTCCTGTATTCAGCATGGTCAGTCATAGCCTCGTTGTAACATGTGTCAACCGCTACCGGCTCTCAGTTCTACACACATACTTTTATTAAGAAAAAAAGTTTTAAAATGCCTTGTTTTTGCCCTAGAGACTTGAAATTTTTTTTCGTGGTCGAAGAGGTAGGGACCTTTCATTTATGTCCTACAAACTTATTTGTGCAATTCCTAGTTTCCAAAATAGTAAATATTCAAAATGTAAGTGTTTTCAAAAAATCTCAAAGAATGAAAATGTTTTATTATAAAAAATAAAGGTCATAGAGACCATTAGTTTCAACTATGGCACAACGTTCTAGCATGTTTGGTTTTCAAACTATCGCCTACTTTCAAAACAAAAATTTTCAAAATAATTTGGAAAATATAACGAGTCGTCCATAGGAAAGAGGACGTCAGTCCGAGTCCAACGACACCTCATTTGTTAAGATCCGACCATCCGTTCGCCAATTATCACCAATGTTCACGAGAAAGTAGGCTATCATTTTTTATCCTCCTACAGCCTTGAAACTTGCTGCCCACCTAGAGGGTATACCCACCTTTCATTAACGTCAAACAAACTTTTCTTTTTCCAAAATTCACCGTTTCCAAAATAGCGCCAATCCAAAAACAAGAATTTTCAATTTTGTATTTTTTTAAATCTACACACATTGTTAGCAAAGAGGACGTCACCCCGTTCCTAAACAACATATCGTTCTAGACTTACAAGCTCATTAAATATCACCAAAATGTTAAAAGTGCACGTTTACCTCAAATTGCGTTTTCCAAATTCCACCCTTTCTTAAAAAATAACCTCACCATCAAATCGAGTGGACAAAATACCATCTAAACGACCCCTCACTCGACCCTAGTCCTCCCCCACCACCAACTTTTTCCAACATAGCCATACGTATTCAAGCACGCACGCGACATGCAGGGGAACTCTCCTTACCCCACTACCACAAGTTTTTATTCTAGAGACTGGAAATTTATTTTGGGGGTAGAGGGGTAGGGACCTTTCATTTATGTCAAACAAACTTTTATGTAGAATTCCTAGTTTCCAAAATATAAGAATTTCAAAATTACACTTTTTTCAAAGAAAAACATAAAAAATTAAGAAGTTTTATATTAAAAAAAAAGGACATAAAGATAGTTCGTTTAAGCAATTGCCCAACGTCCTATCATGTTTGGTTTTTTAGCTATCATCTATTTTCAAAAACAAAAATTTTCAATTTTTTTCTCTAAAATAAATCGAGTGGTCCATAGCAAAGCCCCCGTCAGCTCGAGTCCAACGACACCTCATTCGTGAATCTCCGACCGCGGGTTCGGGAGTTATCAGCTCGCATTGGGAGTAGTGGTGGGGGGGGCAGAATTCTCCTCATCCCCCTACTACAGGGTGTAACTAAATATGTGGAAAAGCTCCGGGTTTTCAACAGATGACCTGACAACAAGCAAAACATGTCCGGTAAACATGTGGTGTATGTGCATTCGTTGCCTTGTTACAAGCAATGTTTGTGGTATGCATAACACAGACGTCAGCACGATGCTAGTTGGTCATTTGTGGAGGACACACAGGCCTGTTAGAGCAATTTTACATCAGCGATTCCCAAACAAATGGATAGAGCGTCAATTACCGACAATGTGTCCGGCTCGTTCTCACGATCTCAACTCATTAGACTTCTACTTATGGTGTCATTTCAAAGCCATTGTGTATGCCGCACCTATTCAAAACGTGGACGTGCTGCGTCAGCGAATAGAGCAAGGATGTCAGCAGATATTTATTTATCGGTGCCTTTATTGTGGCGAAGTTAGCGCTCTAGGCCCTCGGTTACACTTAACCACGCACAATGCAAGTTACATCAATATTCTTAACCTACCAAACTTGAATACTTGGAAAACTTCAATACTAGAATTAAATTGGCAACTGCGTGATATTAAAACTAAGCTATACAAATTTCATACAGTAGTAACAATACCTGGAGTTTTACTATGGCCATTCACTCTCACATTCATACACAAATTGTTCTAGTTGGCCTACGAATACAAGAGGAAATATTTACATACACGTTTGAAAGTACAGTATATGTTGAAAATCCACGTGGCGCCGGGAAGGCATCCGGCCTTAAATCCCCGGCCAAAACCAAAATGAGCCTGGTTGGCACCGGCGACCGCAATTAATTGGGAAAAGCCGCAGAAAGTACACTATATATCCCATGTGATATGATGAGTTTAATTGCTTATGGTGCGGTTGTGTGTTTAATTTCTACTATTCCTAACGAGCAGTGGCTTATACGGGTTCTAATGCCACCACCACCACCGCTCCGCCACCACTCCACCACACAAGATGGGGGCTGTAGCTTGACTTAACCTAGCCTAACTGAAATTTAAAGCGGATCAGCCTCTTTGCAGTTGAAAATTCTCTTGCCATCAACCCAATTAAAACACAGGCTATCGTAATAGGACCGACTAAATTGCTTTTCCATTTACACAGTAGATCACTTTCCTTAATTCAACTTAATGGTGTTGATATCCCGTTTTATAAATCGGTAAAAAGTCTTGGAGTCACACTAAATGAAACATAGAATTGGGATGAGCACGTTACTAATACATGCAGGAAAAATGACGCATCACTTCACCCAGTTATGATTCCCCAGTCCGTTCTACCCCTAACTTGAAAATATGACTCGTCCAAACCTTGATACTCCCTATACCATGGCAAATCCTAGCAGGTTACCATGGCAATAACTAGCAGGTTACCATGGCAACAAGTAGCAGGTTACCATGGCAACAACTAGCAGGTTGTATTAAACTATTGCGATATGGTATTAGTAGATGCTTCCGGAGAACAAAACAAGAAACTTCAGAGAGCTTAAAATTCCTGCATTAGGTTCATTTTCTTCTTAAAATTTTCCTCACACGTGTCTCCTTTTTATGCTCTACTTTCCTGGTTAAAAGTAGATCAACAAAGAAGCCTGCACATATGTACACTCATCTATCGACTTCCCAATGAAAGTACACCTCAATATTTTAGTTTTCGTTCTTCTTTTCGTGATCGTCACACGCGATCTGGATCTATAATTGCAATTCCTCTTCATCATTCATCTGCCTTCAGTAACTCTTTCCTCGTGTCGGGAACTAGAATTCGGAAAAATTGTCCTCGTGACGTTACAAATTGTACATCCCTTACAACTTTCAAACGTGCATGTAAATATTTCCTCTTGTATTCGTAGGCCAACTAGAACAATTTGTGTATGAATGTGTGAGTGAATGGCCATAGTAAAACTCCAGGTATTGTTACTACTGTATGTAATTTGTATAGCTTAGTTTTAATATCACGCAGTTGCCAATTTAATTCTAGTATTGAAGTTTTCCTAGTATTCAAGTTTGGTAGATTAAGAGTAACACATATGAGTATTGATGTAAGTTGCATTGTGCGTGGTTAAGTGTAAGAGATGGCCTAGAGCCCTAACTTCGCCACAATAAAGGCACCAATAAATGAATAAATATCTGCTGACATCCTTGCTCTATTCGCTGACGCAGTATGTCCACGTTTTGAATAGGTGTGGCATACGCAATGGCTTTGAAATGGCACCATATGTAGAAGTTTAATGGGTTGAGATCGTGAGAACGAGCAGGGCACAGCGTCGGTCATTGACGCTCTATCCATTTGCTTGGGAATCGCTGATGTAAAATTGCTCTAACAGGCCTGTGTGCCCTCCACAAATGATCAACTAGCATCGTGGCGCCGTCTGTGTTATGCACACCACAAACAATGCTTGTAACACGGCAACGAAAGCACATACACCATATGTTTACAGGACATGTTTTGCTTGTTGTCAGGTCATCTGTAGAATACCCGGCGATTTACCACATATTTAGTTACAACCGGAATGTCGCACAATCAATCAAGGGTAATTAATGACCTACATCGATACAAATACTTGTTGTTTTTGACTAATTTTAAGCCCTGGGAATATCTTGGTCTTCAGCTCCACACACTTGGGTGTGTGTTGAATTTCTCTGATAACTTGTTTTATTTTGATGACTGCATCAGTGTGATTCTGTACTTCTGTGGTCGTTGGTTTGAGGTTGGTGTCTTTGGACTCAGAAAACGGTATTATATGGCTGGAGAGAGTGTGGAAAAAAACAGGAAAAATTACACTGAGGGTGGTCGCTGCCAGAACTCAAGCCTTTTGCATTCGGACCTGCCGCAGCTTCTCATTGCAGTCGTGATGAACGAAAGAACTCGCACCCCAACACTGTGAGGTACAAAACATTTGTCACCAGCAAAATGCACAGTTGCAACCACAAAGAGTAACTATTATCAAGATCTACTGTGGATGATCAGCTGAATACGAGAAAAGGTGTTAACAGATCTACCGCTTATCTAAATCTTGCAATTGTGTGACCATTTTATGGACATGGAAATGCTGCGTTAGTCGCCGGGACTTACATGAATTTACTAAGTCACAACTAAAGACGTCCGAAGGAGTTTGATTGTCACGGTGATAGTTGAAAAAATTCGAGAAGCACACTTCATATGGCAAAGTTATGATAGGTAAAAAGCCGAGAATTCAGTGCCACAGAAAGCTCTCCTACACGAGATGTAAAGATACGACCTTTTTATTTTTTTGTCCCAAGAAATTAAGGTTAGACATATCTTAGAAAGAGATGCAGATCGTCCATGACTTGAGTCCTCAATCAGAAGACATGGAAGCAATTGGACCGTGCACAACGACGGGTTAAGCGCCAAGTAAAAATGTGATGTAAGCACATGAAACTGAAAGAAAACACATTATAGCTGATAATAATATCGTAACCACAAAGAGTTCGGTGACAAGCTAATAAGCCTATTTTTCTTGAAAATTTAGGAAACATTTCACTTACAAGGGGAGGATACGATGCATGGGTCACCGATTCGAACCATCTTTAGTACACGTGTAGGGCATGACCAGGCGTATATCAGATGCAAGTAGTACCGTGCGCTTCTCAACCGTTTACGAGAAATTAATTAATTGCAATTACAGTGCGGTGTCTATGTGCATTGTCTATGTGCATTGTACGCTATCGAGAAGCCAATGAGCGCGTGATGCAGCGGTAAGAGCCTTGCTTCGTAAACGCGGGATCGCTGGATCGAATCCCACAGTTGAGCTTTTTCAGTGTGTTGTATTTCTTATTTTTTCTTTCTTTCTTTCTTTCTTTCTTTCTTTCTTTCTTTCTTTTGTATACCTTGGCAATTCGTACAACAGTAGGTGTCGTGAATAATGTTTATTTCGCAGTCAATTGTAGTAACGTGTTATGTGAGCGGGAAAAGATATTCTGAAATCATCGTATGGGGGTCATCGTTTGTGACATTAGTAGGGGAGTGATGAGATTTCTAAGCCACCCGGCGTTGCTCGGGCGGCGTTCATATTAAATAATTAATATCTGGCCAACCTATGGTCGGATTTTTAACAAATGAGGTGTCGTTCGACTCAAGCTGACGTCCTCTTTGCTATGGACCCTGTATGATATTTTTTTTTAATTTGAAAAATTTTATTTTCGAAAGTATGTGATAGTTTGAAAACCAAACATGATAGAATGTTGTGCCATGGCTCAAACGAACGGTTTTTATGTCCTTTATTTTTTATAATAAAACTTTTTTATTTTTTACGTTTTTTTGAAAACAGTCCAATTTTTAAATTCCTATAATTTGGAAACTAGGAACTTTACAAAAAAAATTGTTTGATATAAATGAATGGCCCTGATGCCCTCTACCAGCAAAATAAATTTCAAACCTCTAGGACTAAAACTGTGCAGTAGTGTCAATTGGGCAGTTCTACCAATAATCGCGTGTGTGCTTGAATACTTATGGCTATGTTGGAAAAAGTTGGTGGTGGGGGAGGACTAGGGTCGAGTGAGGGGTCGTTTAGATGGTATTTTTTCCGCTCTATTTGATGGTGTTTATTTTTTACAATGGGTGGAATTTGGAAACGCAATTAGAGGTAAACGTGCGTTTTTGACATTTTGGTGATATTTAATGAGTTTATAAGGCTACAACGATGTGTTGTTTAGGAACGGGGAGACGTTCTCTAGGCTAAGCATGTGTGTTGGTATTTTAAAAAAAGACTTTTTGTTTTTTTTGATTGGCGCTATTTTGGAAACGGTGAATTTTGGGAAAAAAAAGTTTGTTTGACATTAATGAAAGGTGGGTATGCCCTCGAGGTGGGCAGCAAGTTTCAAGGGTGGAGGAGGGAAAACAAATGATAGCCTACTTTCTAGCGAACATTGGTGATCATTGGCGAACGGATTTTAACAAATGAGGTGTCGTTGGACTCGAGCTGACGTCCTCTTTCCCATAGACCACTCGTTATATTTTTGAAAAAAAAAAATGAAAAATTTTGTTTTTAAAAGTAGGCGATAGTTTGAAAACCAAACATGATAGAACGTTGTTCAATAGTTCAAACCAATGGTCTCTATGAACTTTATTTTTTATAATAAAACATTTTTTATATTTTGTGATTTTTTGAAAACTCTTAAATTTAGAATTTTTACTATTTTGGAAACTAACATGTTGAAAAATAAGTTTGTTTGACATAAATGAAAGCTCCCCACCCCCTCTACCAGGAAAATAAATGTCAAGTCTCTAGGACAAAAAAAACTAGGCATTTTAATTTTTATTTTTTTGAAAATAAAAGCGTGTTTGTAGACAGAGAGCCGGTAGCGCTGGGCGTGTGTTCCGACGAGGCTATGACTGAGCATGTTGAATACTGGAAATGGCTATTTCGACGGGGGCGATGTATGGCAAAACGAGGGATTGCTTTTCGATATTTTTTTCTATGACGAATGAATGAAGGCGAATATTTTGAAATGTGACAAGCATGCTAAGATTTTTTACCCCTGAAGGGGATCTTTAACGTTTTAGTTAACGGTGATGAGCGAGATCGCTCTCTGACACAACAGACGGTTGTAGGATATGACCAAGTGATTCTTAGACGTTGGCGATCTCGGTGACCGTGCCCGGAAGAAATGAATAGTTATTTTGGTGGGATGCCGGGGGCAGCTTATGACGGTTGGTTTTGTGACATTTCCTATGACGGATAGAGGCGAATATTTGAAAATGTGTTAAGTGTGCTAGGAATTTTTTTACCCCTGAAGAGGATCTTTAACATGCTAGTAAACGGTGATAAGCGAGACTGCTGTCTGGCACAGTAAATGGTTTTAGAATATGGAAACCTATAACCTTTGCTCGACCAAGTCATGTGCATCTACGCAAAGAGCCAAAACGGTAAGGTCATTGGCCTGAAATGTTATAAACTAAATATTGAACTGGGTAAAGTCATTTGTTTTAGGATGAATATATGTGGTTAACATGATCATGTATTGAGGATGGCCGCTTGCTAGTAATTATTATTACAGTAAAATGTTTAATAATAATAATAATAATAATAATAATAATAATAATAATAATAATAACAAGACACAGACACAGTCCAGCTCACTGGTGACTGAATATTGTACCTAGTCAGAGGACTCGTGAGAGCTGTTGCTGGTGCTGACGAGGCAGGAATGACTACGTCAGCAGGAAGTGTGATATCAGCTTACATGCCTCGTGGTGGCTAGCAGGTGTGCTGTCTAAGCGGAGACCGCCATTTTGGCTTGAGACAGTAGGACTACTTATGTATAAGAGGTAGCCATTTTGGTTCCTTATTAAAAACATGAAACTAGTATAAGGTATACGAATCTTATTCAGATTGAGGAATGTGAAGAGGCGTGGGAACACATGCGAGACAGAGACAGAGAACAATTCAAGGTCAAATCGCTGAGAAAATACAACTTCTTCTGTTGCTAGGCTAACTGATAACGATTGCGTTAGTCATGCACTTGCCATCTTAGCACACGGACGTATACAGTAGAGCTGTGGAAGAAAAATCCTTTTATTTTTTGGTAGGTACCTATGAATGATTATTTTAATAATGTCATGTTATGAACCTTAAATTTGTAGTTATTGATTAGTTAATTATTGATTTTTTAATTTATCTGTTTGCAGATAACCGGTATACCTTACATGTCTGAGATACAAGAAACCAGTTTACTTTTGAGCCCAGTAGAAGGAAACAGCAACAAGCCACTGCAAGTGAAGGTGGGATAATTTTTTAAACTGACTTGTTTCATTTTTTGTTTCATATTTTATTTTATGAAATGCATGTACTAACCTGAATTTAGGTATTTATAAAGAATATTTTATTTATTTTTAGAAACTTGGAAAGAAATGACTTACCGCCGTAGCAGTCGCTGAAAACCCGAGACGCAGTAAAGTGCAACCATTGTTTCCAGGCAGTGAACTATTTAAAACTCAGGTAAGCCTAACATAAAATGCTATTCCATTTTACCACTACTGAAAACTCGTAGACAAAAAATTCATTACCTGTACATGACTAGGACGATTATTGCATTCATGATTAAAGACTATGGTTGTTTACCGGGAAAGTACAAGGCCATATTGGATTTTGTAAAAAACAAAAATTTTAATTTAACTGACATGTCGTTCCCTATAATAATAATAATAATAATAATAATAATAATAATAATATATTTATAATAATATTAATATCGTACGGCCTCGGGTGCCGGGTGCAAGCTTTGTTATTTGACACACAGAGGGTAGCTTGCATGTCGAATTTAGTTGTTCCTTGACTATGAAAGTCAAGGAGGTTAGATGTTAGATATCTAATCTCCTAAAACTCTATAGCGCTTTCTAGTAGAAAAATGAGGAACTTTGTACCCTATGAACTCAACGAATATTCACAGGTTTGAACATGATAATCTGAACAGAATGATATGGCATTATTTTTTTGTTTATGTATTGGTTAAAGGGGAATGTAAATGACTGCAGCTTTATAAAAAGAAAATATGTACATGGGTTACTGTTAGTGCCGACATACACTTTATTATAATTTTTATGGTGTTTTGATATATTAATGCCAATTAACGTTAAAGTTTTATTTACAAGTATTGATTGATTGATTGATTGATTGAGTGATTGGTTATTTTGTATGCTTTTAGGTGTCGTCATGCGCCATTAACGTAATGAACAGACAGTGAACAAGCATACATTGTGCTTTAAAGTACTCTGTGCAACGTTAATAACTTACAATAAGAAAAATTTTATTATAACACATGGCGTTAGTACCAAATACAACAAGTGAGCAAGTTGGTTTACCACGTGGGTTAAATTTAAAATCAGAACATGATCGTTGGTTAACATTTGAATCCTGGCCTGTAGGCATTTGTCGACATATGAACTTGAAAAGCCGTTTTTTTTACTTGAACCGAGAAGATGTGGTGCGCTGTGTGTTTTGTCGTATTGAACTTTCACACTGGGAAGAAGGGGATGATCCCTTTAGAGACCATTTGCGATGGTCTCCTTGTTGTCCTTACATGCTTGGAAAACAAGTGGGTAACATACCCGTGTTTCCATTTTACCGAACCACAAGGCCATTGGCCGCTACTTACGTTGCTGAATCACAAATAAATAATAATAATAATAATAATAATATATTACCAGCCAACAACGGCAGTGTCGATATATGTGGTCCATATGCCATAGACATTGTTGAATTGGCATGTGCTTTTGAAAAATTGGGAATTTTCAAGACCAAAGCACTAGCACACCCAGAGTACAGCTCTGTTGAAAAACGTTTAGAATCTTATAAAAATGCTTGGCCATTAATATTAAAACACATTGGCAAACAGCTAAGTGAAGCTGGATTTTTTTATACTGGTGAAGGGGATAAAACAATATGTTTTTATTGTGGATTTGCTTTAAAGGATGGCAAATGACTGATGACCCTTTTGTGGAACACGCTCGTTGGTTACCTAACTGTAGATACATGGTGTTGCTTAAAGGTCAGGAATTTGTGAACACTTTTGGTAAAGAAAACGTGATTTCTGCACAAGTCATAAAAGTGACTTTAGAGTTAGAACACGCGGATAAAATACTTAGAACTCAACACTTGTGCTATATGCAGAAAAGCAGTATCTGCTACAGTTAGGGCATTTCTTGCATAAGTAGTATAATTTATTAGCAATGAATAGTGCAAAATCCCTAATTGCACAATATTATTAAAGCTGTTTTACAGTGTAATAGATATGCTTTTGTTTTGTTTATAGACTACTACAATGAATGTTTTGAATGCTGTGGGACAATCGTGTGGCTTAGTGACAAAGAAGCTCAGCGAATTGCCAACGCATATTCAATTCCGCATTATCAAGATTCGGAAATTGAAAACAGCATATGGTGATCGTGTACTTTGTGTATGTGAAAAGTTTGAGACATTTCTGCCTACACGGTTTAATGATATGTCGGAGAGTGTTTTTGATGAAGTCAATAATGCTCTGCAACCTGTACTCTTAATTTATGAAGGTTTTAAAAACAATAGGTGCATGGTCCGTTTTAATTAAATGAAAAAAAAATCAAATGTGAAATAATAATGTAAAATATAAGTAATGACAATGGACAGAAAGAAAAAAATATGTATATAGAATAATAATGTTTTAGTTTTTAGTATTGTCTTAAAAATATTATCATGAAACTAAAAAATGTATATAAAGTTTTTAATTAAATGCAAAATGATGTTACAATGTTGTTTTATTTTATACAAAGTTAGAATATTTAACATTGCAGAGTATACATGATTATGACAATAGATGCACACTTAATACAACTCTTTCTCTCTTTACAAAAGTCTGTTATAGTTTTTAAACACAAGGCTCGTTGTAGATCTTTTTATAGCAATGTCCATTCACTGCTGTTTTCAAAAACTGGGGAAGCCGCAATGGTTTTATAGGTATAAAAACCTTATTGTTATTACTATTTAGTCATTTTGATCCTCTTGCAATACTACGGTACCTTTCTGCATATGAAGAGCACTCCTTAAAACGACAACAACAACACAACCTCCTGCATAGTTCGTGATGTTGATGGCTCTTGCGGTGTGGAAGACGGATTAAACATAACTTTTAGAACAGGGGTTAAACGTTGCTCATTAAACAATCCACTATTTTGAGTAGCAATATGATTTTCTTGATTTTTTGTCGACGGCAACTGTGTTTCATGCAGTACACTACATTGATGATCACTGACACTTACCACCTCACTATTTTTACTTCTTACGTCACCACGACAATGCTTGGAACGTTGTTTTGAACAGCGCCAAATAACAGTTCCGTTTTTATTGGTTCGTTTCACAATATATGAATATCCTTTATAGTATGCATAAGGCTTAACATACCTAGTCACTGATATTTCCATATCAACTGTCAAGCATAGACTAAGCTCTAGTAAAATCAACTTGGTAATAAGAATAATAGTTTAATTTGAGAGCAAATATGGATCCAAAGAGCTCAGGTAAAAGTGGAAGCAAATAAGCAAATATAAGAACCAAGAGTGGGGGTGAAAGTGGTCGCAAAGTGGTAGAGCCATTACACAATAATTTTAGCACGACGTAGCTCTTGTTCAATTTCTTTGATTTCCCAATCGTGACCGTTATGCCCAGTTTGTTGTAAAGCATGCAAGTGTCGAAGCCGTTGAATTAGCTTACTGGGTTTGTTCCAGTATACAAATTTAACAAATGAATTTTTAGGTGTAAACAAAGCATTACCATTACCATTATCATCATCATTATCATTATCAACATTATCATCATCATGATCATCATTATCATCATGACCATTATCACTATTACTATATAGTCCTTTTTGATCCTCTTGCACTACCACTTCATTTATAGTCTGCGTTGTTTTTGATAGTGTTAAAGGTTTCTTGGACGTTGACAACTGTCTTAACATGACTTTTGAGGACATGATAAGTCCTTTTGAACAAACACTGCACTATTTTTAGCCGCAATATCGTTTTCTTGAACTTGCTTTTTAGCATTTTGGTAATTGTTTGTAAACAGCAACCGTGGTTGGTTTGGAGCACTACATTGATGAACACTCACACTTAAAACCTCTCCATTTTTACTTTTCAGATTGCCTCGACTGTTTTTTGACCTCTCTTTTGATCATCGCCAGAATATTATTCCTTTCGCATTCTGACGAGTATAGTTATAAGAGTAGCCTTGCTAGAGTGCCCGTTGCCTACCTTTGTTGGTTGTAGTAAGTTCCATAGTAGTTACTGACCTGTCAGTACGATGTTCACACTTCAAAGGTTACAACGTTTTTGCTGATGGAGTGACCTAGCATAAGCTTATATATTGGCTTATGCGTTGGCTTTTTGTGTTGGCTTTTGTGTTAGCTTTTTGTGTTGGCTTTTTGTGATGGCTTTTGTATTGGCTTATTTGACAAGTTATTTTTGTCAATGATTTTAGTGGATTTTTTCTTGGTGTTGGAAAGTATTTGAAAGAGAGGGAATATTTAAAGACTTAACCTCAGCTCACTAACCTAACCTAACCTAACCTAACTTCACCTAATCTAACCTAACCTAACCTAACCTACGCCAACATTACCTAACCTAACCTAACCTACACCAAAATTACCTAACCTAACTTCACCTAACCTAACCTAACTTCACCTAACCTAACCTTTCAACTCTCAGATGATAATTAAATTCTGGGCATAGTCGAGTTGTAACCCAAGACCTCAAGGGTAAAAACCAATTATTTTTTGGTAGCTTATTTTGGTAGCTTATTTTCATGGCTAACCTAACTTTACCTAACCTAACCTCAGATCACTTTGGATATCACAAGTAAGTGTTCATATCCTCCGCTAGGTGGCATGGTCGTTGTTCAGGTAGTGCTCATATTTACCGCTTGGTAGCGGAAACATACTTTGTGTGTTGCATGTGACTCTTGTGAAGTTTGACCGCGTGCATGACGTGCTTGTATAAGTTCTATATATAAACTCAATATACAATAAACCAATAAATGTTCAGAACTAACATGTATAGCCAGGTTTAAGGTATATAGGAGACCCTTAGCAAGAAAGGCTGTCTAGCCCACTAGTCTACAGCCAGCCTCGTCATACCCAGTAAGCATCTGTTGGCAGTAAATCCTATACCACGTTGTTCATAACATGGCACTTAAACAGGCTCTAGATCATGGAATAAAATTGGTAAAAAAAATCAACGTATGCCTTTAGCCAAGGTCTTTGTATAAACTTTAACACACGATGATTTCATGTGTTGACTTTTGTGTTATACGTTTTCTTTACGAATAGTGTTCACAAATTCCTGACCTTTAAGCAACACCATGTATCTACAGTTAGGTAACCAACGAGCGTGTTCCACAAAAGGGTCATCAGTCATTTGCCAATCCTTTAAAGCAAATCCACAATAAAAACATATTGTTTTATCCCCTTCACCAGTATAAAAAATTCAGCTTCACTTAGCTGTTTGGTAATGTGTTTTAATATTAATGGCCAAACATGTTTATAAGATTCTAAACGTTTTTCAACAGAGCTGTACTCTGGGTGTGCTAGTGCTTTAGTCTTGCAAACTCCAAATTTTCCAAAAGCACATGTCAATTCAACACTGTCTATGGCATATGGACCACATATATCGACACTACCGTTGTTGGCTGGTAATATATTATTATTATTATTATTTATTTGTGATTCAGCAACGTAAGTAGCGGCCAATGGTCTTGTGGTTCGGTAAAATGGATACACGGGTATGTTACCCACTTGTGTTCCAAGCATGTAAGGACAACAAGGAGACCATCGCAAATGGTCTCCAAAGGGATCATCCCCTTCTTCCCAGTGTGAAAGTTCAGTACGACAAAACACACAGCGCACCACATCTTCTCGGTTCAAGTAAAAAAACGGCTTTTGCAAGTTCATGTGTCGACAAAAAGCCTACAGCCCAGGATTCAAATGTTAACCAACGATCATGTTCTGATTTTAAATTTAACCCACGTGGTAAACCAACTTGCTCACTTGTTGTATTTGGTACTAACGCCATGTGTTATAATAAAACTTTTTCTTATTGTAAGTTATTAACCTTGCACAGAGTACTTAAAAGCACAATGTATGCATGTTCACTGTCTGTTCATTACGTTAATGGCGCATGACGACACCTAAAAGCAAACAAAATAACCAATCACTCACTCAATCAATCAATCAATCAATACTTGTAAATAAAACTTTAACGTTAATTGGCATTAATATATCAAAACACCATAAAAATTATAATAAAGTGTATGTCGGCACTAACAGTAACCCATGTACTTATTTTCTTTTTATAAAGCTGCAGTCATTTACATTCCCCTTTAACCAATACATAAACAAAAAAAAATGTCATGTCATTTTGTTCTGATTATCATGTTCAAACCTGTGAATATTCGTTGAGTTCATAGGGTACAAAGTTCCTCATTTTTCTACTAGAAAGCGCTATAGAGTTTTAGGAGATTAGATATCTAACATCTAACCTCCTTGACTTTCATAGTCAAGGAACAACTAAATTCGACATGCAAGCTACCCTCTGTGTGTCAAATAACAAAGCTTGCACCCGGCACAGAGGCCATACGATATTAATATTATTATAAATATTATATTATTATTATTATTATTATTATTATTATTATTATTATTATTATTATTATTATTATTATTATTATAGGGAACGACATGTCAGTTAAATTAAAATTTTTGTTTTTTACAAAATCCAATATGGCCTTCTACTTTCCCGGTAAACAACCAATATGGTCTTGTACCGGTTGCCAATACATAGTCATTAATCAAGAAAGCAATCATCGTCCTAGTCATGTACAGGTAATGAATTTTTTGTCTACGAGTTTTCATTAGTGGTAAAATGGAATAGCATTTTATGTTAGGCTTACCTGAGTTTTAAATAGTTCACTGCCTGGAAACAATGGTTGCACTTTACTGCGTCTCGGGTTTTCAGCGACTGCTACGGCGGTAAGGCTTTTCTTTCCAAGTTTCTAAAATAAATAAAATAAACCGTTATAAATACCTAAATTCAGGTTAGTACATGCATTTCATAAAATAAAATATGAAACAAAAAATGAAACAAGTTAGTTTAAAAAAATAATCCCTCCTTCACTTGCAGTGGCTTGTTGCTGTTTCCTTCTACTGGGCTCAAAAGTAAACTGGCTTCTTGTATCTCAGACATGTAAGGTATACCGGTTATCAGCAAACAAATAAATTAAAACATCAATAATTACCTAATCAATAACTACAAATTTAAGGTTCATTAGCATGACATTATGAAAATAATCATTCATAGGTACTTACCAAAAAATAAAATGATTTTTCTTCCACAGCTCTACTGTATACGTACGTGTGCTAAAATGGCAAGTGCATGACTAACGCAATCGTTATCAGTTAGCCTAGCAACAGAAAAAGTGTATTTTCTCAGCATTTTGACCTTGAATGGTTCTCTGTCTCTCTCTCGCATGTGTTCCCACGCCTCTTCACATTCCTCAATCTGAATAAAATTCGTGTACCATATACTAGTTTCATGTTTTTAATAAGGAACCAAAATGGCTACCTCTTATACATCGGTAGTCCTACTGTCTAAGAACCAAAATGGCGGTCTCTGCTTAAACAGCACACCTGCTAGCCACCACGTGGCAAGTAAGCTGATATCACACTTCCTGCTGACGTAGACACTCCTGCCTCGTCAGCACCATCAACAGCTCTCACGAGTCCTCTGGCTAGGTACAATATTCAGTCACCAGTGAGCTGGACTGTGTGCGTGTTAGTATTCGAAACATGTGTGTGGATCTTATTAATATTATTATTATTATTAAACATTTTCTGTAATAATAATTACTAGCAAGCGGCCATCCTCAATATATGATCATGTTAACCACACACTTTCATCCTAAAACACATGACTTGACCCAGTTCAGTATTTAGTTTATAACATTTCAGGCCAATGACCTTACCGTTTTGGCTCTTTGCGTACATGCACATGACTTGGTCGAGCAAAGGTTATAGGTTTCCATATTCTAAAACCATTTACTGTGCCAGACAGCAGTCTCGCTTATCACCGTTTACTAGCATGTTAAAGATCCCCTACAGGGGTAAAAAATTCCTAGCACACTTAACACATTTTCAAATGTTCGCCTTTATCTGTCATAGGAAATGTCACAAAATCAACCGTCATAAGCTGCCCCGCCATCCCGCCAAAATAACTATTCATTTCTTCCGGGCATGGTCACCGAGATCGCCAACGTCTAAGAATCACTTGGTCATATCCTACAACCGTCTGTAGTGTCAGAGAGCGATGTCGCTCATCACCGTTAACTAAAACGTTAAATATCCCCTTCAGGGGTAAAAAATCTTAGCATGCTTGTCACATTTCAAAATATTCGCCTTCATTCATTCGTCATAGGAAAAAATATCGAAAAGCAAACCCTCGTTTTCCATACATCGCCCCCGTCGAAATATCCATTTCTAGTATTCACCATGCTCAGTCATAGCCTCGTTGGAACACACGCCCAGCGCTACCGGCTCTCTGTCTACAAACACGCTTTTATTTTCAAAAAAATAAAAATAAAAATGCCTAGTTTTTTTCCTTGAGACTTGACATTTATTTTCATGGTAGAGGAGGTAGGGACCTTTCATTTATGTCAAACAAACTTAATTTTCAACGTGTTAGTTTCCGAAATAGTAAAAATTCAAAATTTAAGGATTTTCAAAAAATCACAAAATATAAAAATGTTTTATTATAAAAAAATAAAGGTCATAGAGACCATTAGTTTGAACTATTGAACAACGTTCTATCATGTTTGGTTTTCAAACTATCGCCTACTTTTAAAAACAAAATTTTTCAATTTATTTTTTTTCAAAAAAATAACGAGTAGTCTATAGGAAATAGGACTTCAGCTCGAGTCCAACGACACCTCATTTGTTAAAATCCGACCATCCGTTCGCCAATGATCACCAATGTTCGCTAGAAAGTAGGCTATCATTTTTTTTCCTCCTGCACCCTTGAAACTTGCTGCCCACCTAGAGGGCATACCCACCTTTCATTTTTGCTAAACAAACTTTTTTTTCCAAAATTCACCGTTTCCAAAATAGCGCCAATCAAAAAAACAAAAAGTTTCATTTTTTTAAATACCAACACACATGCTTAGCCTAGAGAACGTCTCCCCGTTCCTAAACAACACATCGTTCTAGCCTTACATACTCATTAAATATCACCAAAATGTCAAAAAAGCACGTTTAACTCAAATTGCGTTTCCAAATTCCACCCATTGTAACAAATAACCTCACCATCAAATAGAGAGGAAAAAATACCATCTAAACGACCCCTCACTCGACCCTAGTCCTCCCCCACCACCAACTTTATCCAACATAGCCATACGTATTCAAGCACACACGCGATTATGGGTAGAACTGTCCAATTGACACTACTGCACAGTTTTAGCCATAAAGGCTTGAAATTTATTTTGCTGGTAGAGGGTGTCAGGGCCATTCATTTATGTCAAACAATTTTTTTGTAAAGTTCCTAGTTTCCAAATTACAGGAATTTTAAAATTGGACTGTTTTCAAAAAAATATAAAAAATAAAAAGTTTTATTATAAAAAGTAAAGGACATAAAGACCGTTCGTTTGAGCCATGGCACAACATTCTATCATGTTTGGTTTTCAAACTATCACCTACTTTCTAAAACAAAATTTTTCAATTAAAAAAAAAATATCATACAGGGTCCATAGCAAAGAGAACGTCAGCTACAGTCGAACGACACCTCATATGTTAAAATCCGACCAAGGGTTGGCCAGATATTAATTATTTAATATGAACTCCGCCCCAGCAACGCCGGGTGGCTTAGAACTCTCATCATTCCCCTACTGACATTATGTACAGTATCGGCATTGCAAATACATTGGTATTATTCTATACACGGTCAGGTGTATTACCGTATATTTTATGTATACATTTATACATTGAAGGCCCAGTCTGTTCCGTTCATTGCACGTCTGTGAACCATCAGACCACCCCGTACCCCACACGCAGTGACTCATGCTATGGGTATTGGTTGGAAATTGCCAATGGTTACAAAACAAAAAAAAGACACTGCGAAGGCCTACCGGTGAGATTCGATCCAGCGATCCCGCGCTTACGAGGCACGTCTCTTGCCGCTGCACCACGCGATCATGAAATTCTTACTAGCATACAACGCACATAGACACCGCACTCTAATTGCAATTAATTCATTTCTCGGATAAGACTGAGAAGCGAATCTTACTACTTGTATCTGGTAGACGCCTGGTCATGCCCTACACGTGTACTAGAGATGGTTCGAATCGGTGACCCATGCATCGTATCCTCCCCTTGTTAGGAATCTATACAGGGTGTAACTAAAAATGTGGGAAAGCTCCGGGGATTCAATAGAGGACCTGACAACAAAGCAAAACATGTCCTGTAAACATATGGTGTATGTACGTTCGTTGCCGTGTTACTAGCATTATACTGTATGTGGTGTGCATAATGAAGACGGCGGCACGATGCTAGTTGGTCATTTGTGGAGGCCACACAGGCCACTTGCACGTTTCGTCACTATTCAAGTCTGTGTATATTTTTATGCATTCAAACCACGTGATGTCAGGTGCTTAGCGTACACGTAAGTTGTGCAAACCAGACATCAACCACAGTTCAGTATTAGTGTGTGGGCTGTAATAATTGGCGGCACATTCATTGGTCCTTTCATTTTACCAGGAACATTGACAGGAGCATCATACTGCGACTTTCTAACGATTGATTTAACTGGTTTGTTGCAAGACATTCCACTGGATTTAATTCAGCGCATGTGGTTCATGCACGATGGAGCACCACCTCAATTTACTCTAGCTGCTAGAGCAATTTTACGTCAACGATTCACAAACAAATGGATAGGGCGTCATGGACCAACACCGTGGCCTGCTCATTCTCCCGATATCAAGCCATTAGACTTCTACTAATGAGGTCATGTAAAGGCCATTTTGTATGCCACACCTATTCATAACGTGGACATGCTGCGTCAGCGAATAGACCTAGGATGTCAGCAGATACGACAGACGCCGGGAATATGGGAGCGTGGGAGAGAGTCACTGATGCGGTGCATTGACGTCTGCATTACAGCTCGCTGTAGCCATTTCGTGCACCTACTGTACATAACTGTAAGTAGTTACGTTTATTTTATCACCACAAATGACCAACCTGCATAGTGACGCGGTCTGTGTTATGTACACCACAAACAATGCTTGTAACACGGAAACGGAATCAAATACAGCATACGTTTACAGGACATGTTTTGCTTGTTGTCAGGTCCTCTATCGAAACCCCGGAGCTTTCCCACATATTTAGTACAACCTGTAAAGACTTCTCTAATAGATTTACCTCGAAATTAAGTTGGTAATACTGGCATTTATGATCTGTTCGAAATATACCTGAAATATTGGAGACTGATAGAATGCTACAAATTGTTTCAAATAGTTTCCTTCTATAGATTCTGAGAATATGCTCCGGTAGGTCGGCTGCCTCTGAAAATGCGTATACACTCCATGTATAAAATTCCTTAGTTATCCATTAAATGCTATGAAGTTACATGCAGTTAAAAATTGCACCTGCCAGCACGCGTAGAATTACGTCGACAACAGTGTCACCTATGCGTTCCTCGATATGAATCTGCAAAATTATCGTCTATACAAATGTGCCAAACTTTTAACTGTTTGCCTACATACTTTAAGAAAATGGTTCAAAATCATGGAGGGAATTTATCAAAATTTGGTAGCCCTGATGGCTCGAAAATGCTGAGTTATATTTCTTGAGACACACGTTACTCATACGAAATTCAATTGAAATCCTTTTGTTAGTATGGAAGTTACATGGAGTTGAACTTTGGTCTTATACGCCAGCATAGGGTTATGTTGGTAGCACTAACTATGGCGATTTACCTTAAACATGTCTAAAACATTTTGTACTTACAGTTTTATAAATTTGAAGCGTGTTCCGTACACATATTCTGAGATATCAAAGCTAGACTTCAAAATGGATGAGATTATTTTCAGTTTGTAGCCCAGCTGACTCGTATGGTAAGCACAGTTATATGTTTTAAAGCATACATTACACGTACAAAATTAGGATGGAATCTAATCGTTAGTGTGGAAGTTTCGTGCAGTTAAACATTGAACCAGTCAGCACGCGTAGTTTCATGTTGGCAACATTGCTATGTCTGGGTTACTTAAAATTAATCTGGAATATTATTATCTATTCAACCCGACTGGGTATCTGGGCCTCTTGTTTGGATCTCGGAGAGGGTTCAGTTCGAAAAATGATTGATCTAGTTAATGGCATAGGTAGGAAACACCTCTACAAATCAACATAGCCTACGCAATTCCCAAAAACCTAATATTTAATCACAAAATAAAAGCAAAATGAAAACCAACACAAATGAACTAATCATACACATTTTCAATGCCCACTGCCCCTGACAGAGTAATTCGAAAATAAATTTAAAAAAATTTAAGATCCCAGTGATCCACGTGATAACAAACACAAATAAAATAGCTACCAGCTGTTAACTCACCAAAAATAATTAAAGTCAAATATAAGATAAAATGATAGTTGATCTACATAATCAAATATTTCTGGTGGATATTTAATGTGTAAACTTGACGCAAGCAAATACACAGATAATGCTACGTGCCATTTTCTAGATTCAACCCTGGGTCTGGTACACGGGTGTTATTCCGGGTCATAATTGCTGGCATCGTGGAAACGAGATTCGCAAGAAGGAATACACGAAAAAATGCGAAGGCTCCTACAAGATAAACTAAACACACTTACCTGTGTTCAGAAAACAACACGTCTCCGTCAATCCCCTACAGCACAAACATGTTCCTATGTGAACTCACTAACACTGACATGGATAAATAAAGGAAACAAAACACAACACCAAAAGAAATTACAGTCATTTACAACAAAAATCAAATCAAAAGCAACGTCAGTTACCAATATTTAATCTTGACCCCCTTGCCCTGTCTGTGTCACTGCACCATTACTTAGACGAAAAGGAACACAAATGCGCACATGCCAAGGCCAAAGGCTTGCCTTTGGGCTCACATAGCGTGGTTCCCCACCTTTCCGGCCAACATATCTATAAATACACTCTCGGAAAGAATATGACTGCCTGTTCCAACTAGGCGGAATGACAATGACACCCCACCTTTCTTAAGGCCCACTACTTGTTGCAGTCGTAATAAAGAGACACAATTAATATAGGAAGGTCGCTTGTGACGAGGATAGGTCAATAGCATCGTTTTCTTTTTTTCTCTCTCTTTCATTTTTTCCAGTGGCCTCCTGAGAGGCCGGGTGCAGGTCTTTCTAGTCAACGCCCGTGGGCGATCTGCGCGTTGGAATGGGAGATGTGGTGAATGGATGAATGTGGGCAAGGATGTGGAAGGAGGTGGCCGTGGCCTGTCAGAAGGTATCGTCTCACCATTTGCCTGTGGTTGAAAAAGGGATACCACAGAAATCCATTCAAGGACGGCCGACTGTGGTGCTCGAACCCATGTCTACCAAGTCAGCAGAGAGCTTGGCCCCATAGCCAAACGCTGCGCTTCAGTGAGCGTAGCCACTGCTGTCGGTGAAGAACGAGGAACATAAACCACTTTGTGTTTGTGTGTGTGTGAAGCGCAGCATAATTACCTCGGTACTGGCATGTTACGACACTTTCCAGCTACCGTGTTACGAACTCAGCGACTCTTTGGACCAGAACCCAACCCGCGGAAATACACAACGACAATCTCATGGGTTATCTCACTTGGGCTCCATGACGAAACGAAGACACATACCTCAGCTTCACAAGCCACAATAAACCACCTCAGCTCTACACGTCGGAATAAAGCACCTCGGCTCCATAGGCCGGAATTAATCACACATCACATCGACGAATACTTACTCAAATCCTCATACAAAGAAATCCCCGACCTTTTCTCTCTCACAGCGGGAGTGACAAACAAAAAATGGAACCTATGTTGACCTATCATGTCTACAGTACATGCAACTTTGGCAATTAAATCTCTTAAAGTATCTTTGATCCCGGTCATAAATACATTTAATTTTAGTAATCTGGCTAGATTAACCTACATGCCAAAACCAACACACAATTCTATTCGTAACCCGTGCTTTTACGTTACCTGTGCTCAGGTGACAAGATACAATACATTTACTGGCCACACTTCAACGTTATTGTGCCTGAATAACCAACAACAAATCACATACACTACACTCTTTGGTTGACGAGAACACACAATTAAACCCGTATGAAATGCTGACGAATTACACACAAAATTACCAATTTAAGCCTCGTTTCCGTCCTAAATTCACTACATGACAACATCAAATTAAACTACCTAATTACTGTACACTTCTATCTCGCCTCCACAACAACTATTACCCCATAATTACTGGTTGGTACTTAACACTTCTGCGGTCCTTGCTGTGCATTGGTAAGAAGGGGATCGAACTGGGTCCCCACCATTGTTACGTCTAATCCATCGCAGCCATCACAAGTCCTGTGTCAATAAACACTTCCTTCTAGCGTGGCTCCATCTTGGTGATCGTTTGGAACGCATAAATACCCAAAATTAATACCAATCTCAGCATTACAACATTACACCAACATTGGATATATTAGTACATTATGTAACGAGCCTATAATGGCAATAATTAAGACACGAGTATGTTTATGAAACGAGCGAAGCGAGTTTTATAATTTCCGTACAAGTGTCTTAATTATCATTTTAGGCGAGTTGCATACGACTGTTTATGTTCGACGATAATTATAACTTTATTATATGTTTTAACATAAATATTCATAAATAACAGTGTGATTCAGTAACTTCAGTTAGTGAACAGAGTGCGCTGGGTGGTTTGCTGACTGAACAGAGCGCATGCGTGGGTCAAAAAATTTCGAAAGCAGAGACCATTTACTTTGCTTGGCAATGCTATTGTTTACAGCCTGCATGACGTCTAGTGCCGATCAGAACTAGCATTCACTAATATTGTCACCGTAGTCGTTTGAAAGCAATGCGCTGTGTAGAAATTGGAGTTGGGGATATTAAGGTACAGTGCTATTTCTTGTCTCATATTCCCCAGTTTATTTAAGCGAACATATGGGACAGTGCACTTTCCATGTCGGTAATTTAGGCTATATAGAAGGATGCTGTGTTGCTAACTTCTGGACGTAGATTCATAAATTGCTTGCATATGTCATAGTATTTTCTTGTTACCGTAAAGGTTCGTGCTGATTTTGTCTTTGTGTTTGGGATTGTAACTACAATGGTTGATCCGATATCCAGTTTGAACTTTCAAATCATGTAATTCATGTTTGACATGTTGGATTTTGAGCGCATGCGCGAAGCTATCCTTACCTAATTGGACATTGAAAGAGCTCTGATTGGCTGGAGAATCTGTTTCATAATGAAGAATAGTACTATAATGACCCTCATTATGATACAGTTTTCTGACATAGAATATTTACATTTCGACATCGTCGAACATAAAACACATTATATAACACTACATTCCTATCCACTACGGATTACACGCACGAGCACTAGGGAAAATATACTACGTTACTACTGCACAAAGGTGGCTGCGTGGCAACCATTATCGTTCTCGATTGCTGTGCCCAAGATTACTGTATCGAATCCTGGCTCAGTCAGCTGGCATTTGAGGGTGCGCAAATGCGAGGGAGCCATGTCAAGAGATTTACTGGCACGTTAAAAATCCCCTTTGGGGCAAAATTCCGGCATTCCGGCGTCTCTAAAATCCATATTAGTTAAAAGGGACGTAAAACCAATAACATTACCACTAGTGCACAAACTAATTTTTCATTATCAGTCCGTACCGGGCTTGGTTTAATTTACAGTTTATTGTAAGGTAAATCCGCACGTTTTACATTTTTTGTTATATCTCGGGAGAATTATTTAAACGTTGCTGCAAATTGATAGAACATAATTTCAAAATGTTGCATTAGATCACGTTTGAGCAAAACATTGGTAATTGTAAATAAATGGGAGAAAGGAAGGAAGAAGGAAATTGTTGCATCAGCGGCGTCTCGCTCTGGAGAGAGGGAGAGATGCTGACATTGCTCGGGAAAGATGCCGCAAGTAAACTAATTCATAAAAGAAAACAAAAGTATGCTAATTTCGTCAACTGTAATGCAGTTGAGTATTAAAACAAACTACAAGACAATTATAAGGTGCGTTCAAAAAGTAACGAGCTTGAGGCATACTTACAGAAACCAGGACCTGTATGTTAGAAGTATTGGCCCTGGCTGTTGAGGCACTTGTCCCACTGTGACACGAGGCGGTGAATTGCTGTCTCATAAAATTCCCTGGGCTGCGATGTGAACCAGTTCCGCACGTACAGCTGGACGTCGGCGTCCGAGGTGAATCGTTAGCCCCGCAGAGCCCTTTTCAGGGGACCAAACATGGCGTAATCACAGGGAGAGAGGTCTGGACTGTATGGAGGGTGGCCGAGAACCTCCCTTTTGAATTTCTGCAGGAGTGCCGCGACTGTGTTGGCCGTATGAGGTCGTGCATTGTCGTGGAGCGACCACGGCGGCTATGGCGTTCACTGTCACTCGGCGGTCCTGCGCAATGAGTGCATCAACCAGCTGGACGTTGTCATCAGTAATGCAGGGGGTGCCCCAGACCGGGCATCATCGGCTAACGACACCCGTCCTTCCCTGAAGCGCTTGTGCCACGCCTTGACCCTTGCAAGGGACATGCGGTGTTTGCCGTACACTTGTGACATTCAGCGATGAATGTCCGTTCCCCCTACTCCTTCCGCTGTCAGAAACCGAACTACACCTCTTTGCTCTTCGGTTGACGCCTCCATGTCACTGTTTGCAATGCGACTGGCAGCGTTGGACGATTGAGGCATGCTGCTGCTCGCTTTGTATCGTCACGTGACGGGCACGCTTGCCCTCTAGCGACGGGCTATGCCCTTCCACGCTCTGATCGGAACCACACCTCGTTACACACGCCACGATTAGCCGATGTAGTCACCGGTTTGCGCATTCCAGCCTACGGCTCGTTACTTTTTGAACGTACCTTATATATTTTGTTAAATAGGATTTATCTTTTGAAAGTACAGTACTCCACCAGTCAATACAAACTATGTTTTATTTTCATTCACATTACAAATGTTATATGTGTTTATACAGGCCTCATTTAACAAACACATATGGACCCATTGTGCCTTATACAGATTGCGGGAATCCATTCTTCTTTTTAATGTTCGTGCCTGAATTCCATTGCACCTTCTTGCCTTCCTGAATAGTATTTCCTTTGTTTTCAGCATTTTTACAACTTCTCTTAAATGTTCCTCCCTCACTGAGCTCTCTTAACTGTGCCCTTACTTTTGTACTGAGTACGCATTCCACAATTTTTTATTTCTGAAAATAATATAATTGTATACAGTAACATCGATGTTTACAATGAAACTATTGAAATAAATTAGGTAATTTAGGACCCATAGGATAATAAAATACTCGAATAGAATACCGGTACCCTCTGAATAGTTTAAATGATTCTAGATCGCTTTTAAAATAGGATATCAATCAGGCATCTCTAGAGGATTGCTGTGCGGCAACTCCCAAATGTCAGGTAGAGACGCCGGACCCTCCTGTTGTTGTATCTCAAGGCTAACATGGCCAAAAATAAGCTTACCATCTGCTGAAGATCTTCTAGTGGGCTCAAGAGATATTGACATGGCTTTCGACACGCCACTTAACTTAATCCGTTATTCCCGAAACTTTCCAAACCTGGCTCGTTCGAAATCAGCCACTCGTGTCATACCGCAGTCCTGGATTTTAATTAATATCTCCGGTCCTGGCAATTGATTAGCACCTGCGAGCATGCTCACCCATGCCTCATCAAACAAGTGATTGTACTCCCTTTTACATCATTAGTCTGGCCTTCGCGGAATCAAACACGTCCAACGTGCTTCTACTTGATACCGATTTATCTATCCGCCGAGAAGACCTGGCACGAAAGAGATAATGATAAACAGCTAATTACATCAATGCAATAAGAGCTCTAGTACAGAGTTACCTATTTAGCCCTAATATGCATACCAGTTTACAAATCATCAAATAATAACAACCTTCTGGAACTACCAAAGGGCAATGGCCACTAATCATTTCATCGGTAATTTGGTATACGAATCCTTCCAGCGTGTTGCTAAAATAGAGTCTCGAAATACCGAAATATAATCCAGTTGTTCTGGAATGAATTATTTCCGCACATTTACGGCCACTATCAAGTCCTCAGCCTAAATACAGAACGGAATGGCAGCACGTCCACACCAGACTATTCTAAAATTCCCACAGGACGATCTCATTCGATTAAACTTAAGTTAAACACGAAGCACCTGGGAGATATGAATACGGTTCACCTTCCCGGAGATACCATTTCGAACTAAGAGTGTCATGTAGTGACAAACGTAATTATCCTACAGAGTGACATAGAGAACTTGTCTTTATGGACAAAATCAAATACGCCAGAACTCAAGGGATAAAGAATACATCTCCGAGAGTTAGGGAATTCGTTACACTGATTCATCATACCTAGCTAATCTAGAATTCTAAAGACCCTAGTTGCGTTTGGCACGTTTCCATACTGCACTAGGTCTGTCAGGAATAGAATCTTTCAGACATTAGAATATTGAAAATGAAAATCCACAGCCTGCTTCCAGTCTCCGACCGGGTCAGGAATGGAATGAATGAAGCCCCCACCTACCGGCGAGGATATGAACTGTGCCGGCTGCCGAGGCCTGACGCACTCCTCTGGGGCAATGATTAAATGAATGACAGATGAAATGAAATGATAGTGGAGAGTGTTTCTGGAATGAAATGTTGACAGGGAAAATCGGAGTACCCGGAGAAAAACCTGTCTGCCTCCGTTTTGTCCAGCACAGATCTCACATGGAGTGAACGGGATTTGAACCACGGACCTAGCGGTGAGAGGCCGGCGTGTTGCCGCCTAAGCCACGGAGGCTTAATGAAACATAAATCAGAAAAGGGGTAATTCGGAGTCAAAGCAAACATGGAAGAGGATGGAGATTCGTCGACGGCGGGGTTAAACGCATGTGATAATGAGTGTAGTGACGAATCCTTCCGGGAATTGCTGCCATGGATGCGGGAAAGAGAAAATTACGCCAGAACCAAGATGATGTGTTAAATAAGTTAAACAGGTGTGACGTGTTAATCACCTGTCATAATTGAAATATGATAAGCTTTATTATTAAGTTCAAATTGAGATTTATTGTGCCAGTTTTCAGTGCTCCCGAGTCATTAGGCAAGCAAATAAATTTAACAAAATTGATTAACCATTGTGTTTCCCACTTACTTGCATCAATTTCCAAGATTTTACCACAGAACAAAATTTCAAACTGATGGTTGCAACATATTTAGAAATATGAACAACTTTTGCGTGGTCAGCATTTTGAATTTTTGGAAATGTGTGAATTTCTTATTACACAGTATTGTTAAGCTGAGGAACATACGGGCTTGGATGATTAGGTCACCAGGAAACGCAATGTAATTATAAACCTCTGCTCTGTGCCATTTAAGTCTATTGGTTGTAACAATTTCCGAAGATATATCAATGAACTGATTTTTAGTGCTCTCTCAATATAACAAAATACATTGCTAGCTGAAATAGTGTTAATGGCGTGGCTGCCATGTTATATCAGTGACAATTGTTGCAATGCACAGTAGAATGCACGGTTGAGTTCTCAGAAGAAGGAAGTGTGACACCTATACACATTCACATACACACACTAGCGTGCGTGCAGTCACGAAGTTCAATCTCATCATTCTATGTTTCATATGTTGAAAATGCCCCAAAATTATCTTAAAAAAATTAAATATTAAAGGATATTAGGAGAATCTGCAGGATCTGTATTGAAATCAGAAATATATTCTTAAATCTTTTGACCTACGGATAAACGCAATTTGAGTTTTGCCGAGAACCGTGTGGTTCCCATAAGCCAGCCTAACCTTTAACATTGTTATGGCATTTGCTACACTGTTCTTAATCGTGTTATCTCAATAGTCCTGCCAGTCAATCGACCCCCATATCCAACTGACCACACTACTCGTCCAACGTGATAAACTACTGATCGCCCCAATTTATTACATTGACCGCAGTACCTATTGAGCGCATTGCTATGACCGTTTTATTGTTCGATGTTGTAAAACCTAATTATAGAAACAGCATTTGATCATCCTGAATAATGCCTTTTAACACTTTTGTTTCACACTCCCTTTAAATATGCATGAACATTGTCACAGTATTTATTGAGAGTTGACTTGCAAAGGCTCTCTGATACGCTATAGCTCATAACTCGCTGGCACATACTCTCTAGTAAGGGATGATAGTCACACCATCGTATTGTAACTATCATTGTTCCTGTAATAATATGATAATAAAGTAAATATATGTTGAATCAGGTGGTAGACACCATGATGATTGTTGTTTTGCGGGACATAACTTAGAGTTAACTATCTTTTAAACATACAAATACGTTGAGAGAACAGAAAAGGAAGAGCAACATCTCCTCAATAAGGGGAGGGGGTTGAAAACAAAAGGGAAGCCCTTGAATGGCTGGAATTGAAATACATCCTAGTTCTTGGAATCTCTCATTCTTTGGGGGATTCAGAAGGGAACGAGTTTTAACCAAGGGAAGTCGAGAGGATTGATGATAATGAGAAGCTACACAAAATTTATGTGGGATCATTGCTGGACTCAGCTACAGTTCTGTGACGCCAACTCACGCCTGACAAGTGGGAAGGCCCTCAGAAACAGATGGCAGACATATGAACATTGAATAATATTAGGCCTATAGATTTCCGATAATCTGTGAATAGCGCTGGTGAAGCTGAGTTGTGTGAGGGAGAGAGCACAATTCTTGACCAGAATCTCTCGGTAAGAGTTGTTACAAACAGTTGCTTTAAACTTTTCAGTCGGTCAGCCCGTATTTGTTCCTAATTACTTGGGTTGGAAATTACACTCTGCTTCAAAAAATTACATGTGATTCTGTATTCAGCTATTTATGGGGATAGCATGTTTAGTTCGTCATGAGAACATATTCGGCTATATTACATAACTATGGTGACGATGAATATTTATGTGTGAAATGTATATAAGTTATGTAAATTTGTTGTGACTAGTCACATGATTTCTTTTATCTGAGTTTGATTACGTTATGATTATTAGGTAAGCAAAATGTGCAAATATACATTAAGGCAAACCAAATTGCTAAGTGTGACTACAACATCATTTGTAGCATACATATTCAATCCCTTAGGTCTCGTTAGTCCTTTGGTAATTCAATACAATTTTTTTCTGCAGAAATTGTTGTTAGAACACATAGACTGGGATTCATCATTGACAGATGATTTAGGATTGGAGTGGATTAAGTTAGAAAATAGGCTTTCACGTATCAATAGCCTCCAAGTTGATCGTTTTGTAGAAATCACGGCCAAACTCACAATCGCTCTAATTCAAGGTTTCAGTGACGCTTCAGAACGAGCCTATGGTGAATGCAAATACATTCACTCGGGAAATCATCATGGTGAAACTCAGGTTCGATTGGTTTGTTCTAAATCCAGACTTGCCCCAGTAAAAAAAAATAACACTCCCTCGATTAGAACTTTTAGGCGCAACCTTACTGGCCCGGCTATTAAAGATACCCATGGCAGCACTTAACTTAGACATTGCTGAAACCAATCTCTGGACAGACTCAAACATAGTACTCTCATGGTTAGTGGCTCCAGCGTCTCAATGGAAAACATTTGTAGCCAACAGAGTAGCTCAGATTCAGAAACTAACAGAGCTTGCAATTTGGCACCATGTTCAGTCACAGAACAACCCAGCTGACTTATATCCCTAGGTGTTAGTGCACATAATTTACAATCATGAATACTTTATTGGGAAGGACCACCATACTTATGAACACCATTATCTGGGTGGACTCAATTAAGGCATGTTCAAGAGACTTCACCAACCGTATTAGAGCAGTGACAATAAAAACTGTTCTTGTAATCAATCAGTCTGATAGCATCATTCACTTAATTATCATCATTAATAAAGCTTCAAAGAGTTGTTACGTACTGCTATAGAATCTTTCACAATACTAAATACCCTAAAGATAAAAAGATATGATCACTTACAGTTCAAGAACTACAAAGATCACTAGGAAGTTACATTCGTTTATCACAGAAAGAAGCCTTCTGCGAAGACATTACAAAACTCAGAATTAATGGAGTTTGTCTCAAAGGAAAGTCAGATGAGAGCTCTGTGTCCTCTTTTACTCAATGAGATAGTTAGAATATGGAGGTATATTAGCAAATACATCACTTCCATTCTCTATCAAAGATCAGATCATACTACCACCCAAGCATCATATTACAAAACACAACATGCGGCATGCACATCTACAACATTTTGACGCATGACCCGAATTGTTACTTTCCACACTTCGTGTGAATTATTGGATTCCAAATGGCAGAAACGTGATAAGACAACTGGTACCTATAAGTGTGTGGGATATTACAGATTAAAGGGAATTACAATTAGGCAAATCATGGCTGACTATCCTACTCCTAGAATTCTCATCAGCACCACCTTTCAACATTTGTGGCATTGATTGCGGAGGACCAATTCTTTTGCGCCATATGAACAAAAGAAGTAACGTGGGAATTAAGTTATATATGGCACATTTTGTTTGTTCCACTACAAAGGTAATCCACATTGAATTAGTCAGTGACCTCACAACGGAATCATTATTAGCTGCATTACGTCGTTTTATTTCTAGAAACTTCACAATTTCATAACAAATAACAGGGTTCGTAAAAATATCACCAATGAAACGACCAACAAAGGAATCAAATGGAACTTAAAACCACAACAATCTCCTCACTTCGGAGGCATATGACGGAGTAGGGGAGTGATGAGAGTTCTGCTTCACTCTAGAACCCTCCTTGCCCCACTACTAAGCCTCAGCCATGTAATATTTGTCAATATCTCTCGAACGCATGGTCGGAGATTCACGAATGAGGTGTCGTTGGACTCGGGCTGACGTTTTCTTTCATATGGACCATGTATTGTATTTTTCAAAAAAATTAGAAATTTTTCGTTTTCGGAAATAGGCGATAGTTTGAAAACCAAACATGATAGAACGTTGTGCCATGGCCCAAACGAATGGTCTTTATGACCTTTATTTCTTTAATAAAACCTTTTTACTTTTTATGTTTTTTTGAAAACCCTCGAATTTTGAAAATACTATATTTTGGAAACTAGGAATTTTACAAAAACCTTTATTTGACGTAAATCAATGGCCCCACCCCTCTAGCACCAAAATAAATTTCAAGTCTCTAGGATAAAAACCTGACAGTAGTTCGGTAAGGGGGGTGCTGCTACACTTCTTTTTGAACCCTCCTCGTATTTGCCCCGAACCTGATATCTCGCTAACCAATCATGGGATTTGAACATACAGGGTGTCCTAGCACTCGTAGTGACGCCCCCTACTTTCCTATAGGCTCTTTATTTAATTAAAAGAACAAAACTAAAAGGTCATCCGCTTTTAATATCTCGCGAACCAATCATGCTAGAGGCGTGTACGACGGGTCCAGGGACTCGGAGTGACGTCCTCTTTGCTATGGACCACTCGTTATATTCTTTAAAAAATTGGAAACTCAATTTTGGGGTAAACACGTGTTTTTGTGATTTTTGCTGATATCTCACGAACCAATAACGCTAGAGACGTGTACGAGGTGTCCTAGGACTCGGGCTAACGCCCCCTTTCAAATGTGGTAGATATGTTTTTCAAAAAATAATTCACAAAGGGCCTAACGCCATGCATGTTGAAAAAAAATGTCTTTACCGTTACCTGTTTATAATGTTCGTGAAGCGTGGAGGTTGAGAGAGACGATACTGCTGGGTGTGTGTGTTTCAACGAACCTGTCGCTAACCACAAGGACCATGCTTAATAGAACAATCGCTATTTCGGCGGGTCGGTGTATGACAGAGCGAGCGTGCGTTTTTCTGATATTTTACCTTTAACGTGTAAACGGTGATGAGAACTTGGTTCTATGTTGGTCGAAGCGAGTACAGAAAACAAACTTGCAGACGAGCAGGAGGTGAATGTCATTTGAGCTTATTGGAAGGCGTTGATCTGACTTGACAACAGGTGCAATGGAAAAATGACAATGACGCTTGAAGGTGAAGTAATCTGACCATCGTGGTGGCAGGGGAGTGCGAAATGCATGTGAACATGTGTGAAACCACATGTAGGCTAAACAAGTTACATCCTGCCTAGCTTCGTACGTGACAAAATGCAAGTCCATGTGAAATTTGATCTACCACAGGTGTTCACCTTGGGTATTAGCTGTCCACGTGCACGATAACTGTTAACAAGTCACATCCTGTTTTGCTTCGTACGTGACAAAATGCAAGTCCATGTGAAATTTGATCTGCCACAGGTGTTCACCTTGGACGTTATCTGTCCAAGTGCATGATAACAGAATGTTAAAAGCGTGGGAAAAAATGATTATACATGCAACGCAACATATATAAAGACATGTCGTTATCATTTCCTCTCTCACTTAGCCTTTGAACACATTGCGTTGCGTGAAACCCCTGGTCTTGTTTAACAGTTTTGGTGTTGGTGGAAAATACTTATCCTTGTCGTGAGGTAGGTATATATTTATTCATTTATACATTTATTGATTTATATATATTTACAAGCAATTATTTATTGATTAGGTAATTTATTGATTTTTTAATTTATTTGTTTGCAGATAACTGGTATACCTTACATGTCTGAAAGAGAAGATACCATTGCACTTTTGAGCCCACTAGAAGGAAACAGCAATAAGCCACTGCAAGTGAAGGTGGGATTATTTTTTTAAACTAACTTGTTTCATTTTCTTGTTTCATATTTTACTTTATGAAATGCATGTACTAACCTGAATTTAGGTATTTATAACGGGTTATTTTATTTATTTTTAGAAACTTGGAAAGAAAAGCCTTACCGCCGTAGCAGTCGATGAAAACCCGAGACGCAGTAAAAGCAACCATTGATTCCAGGCAGTGAACTATTTAAAACTCAGGTAGGCCTAACATAAAATGCTATTCCATTTTACCACTACTGAAAACTGGTAGAAAATAAAATTCATTACCTGTACATGACTAGGACGATGATTGCTTTCTTGATTAATGGCTATGTTGTTGTTGACTGGGAAAAATACAAGGCTATGTTGGATTTTCTAAAAACAAAAATTTAAATTTAATTTATGGGTGGTTCCCTATGGACTCAACGAATATCCACAGGTTTGAACATGATAATGTGAACAAAATGACATGACATTCATTTTTGTTTATATATTGGTTAAAGGGGGGATGTAAATGACTGTAGCTTTATAAAAAGAAAATAAGTACATGTGTTACTGTTAGTGCCAACATACAGTTTATTTTTAATGGTGTTTTGATATATTAATGCCAATTAATGTTAACGTTTTATTTACAAGTATTGATTGATTGATTGATTGATTGAGTGATGGGTTATTTTGTTTGCTTTTAGGTGTCGTCATGCGCCATTAACGTAATGAACAGACAGTGAACAAGCATACATTAGGCTTTAAAGTACTCTCTGCAACGTTAATAACTTACAATAAGAAAAAGTTTTATTATAACACACGGCGTGAGTACCAAATACAACAAGTGAGCAAGTTGGTTTACCACGTGGGTTAAATTTAAAATCAGAACATGACCGTAGGTTAACATTTGAATCCTGGCCTGTAGGCTTTTTGTCGACACATGAACTTGCAAAAGCCGGTTTTTTATACTTGAACCGAGAAGATGTGGTGCGCTGTATGTTTTGTCGTATTGAACTTGCACACTGGGAAGAAGGGGATGATCCCTTTGGAGACCATTTGCGATGGTCTCCTTGTTGTCCTTACATGCTTGGAAAACATGTGGGTAACATACCTGTGTATTCATTTTACCGAACCACAAGACCATTGGCCGCTACTTACGTTGCTGAATCACAAATAAATAATAATGATGTATTACCAGCCAACAACGGTAGTGTCGATATATGTGGTCCATATGCCATGAACAGTGTTGAATTGGCATGTGCTTTTGAAAAATTGGGAGTTTGCAAGACAAAAGCACTAGCACACCCAGAGTACAGCTCTTGTTGAAAAACGTTTAGAATCTTATAAAAATATTTGGCCATTAATATTAAAACACCTTACCAAACAACTAAGTGAAGCTTTTTTTATACTGGTGATGGGGATAAAACAATATGTTTTTATTGTGGATTTGCTTTAAAGGATTGGCAAATGACTGATGACCCTTTTGTGCAACACGCTCGTTGGTTACCTAACTGCAAATACATGGTGTTGCTTAAAGGTCAGGAAATTGTGAACACTATTCGTAAAGAAAACATGATTGCAGTACAAGACTTAAAAGTGTCTTTAGAGTTAGAACATGCGGAGCAAATACACGAGGCTGAAAGATAAGACTTGTCTCACGAACAGATACAAAAGTGTGACCAACAATTATGTAAAATTTGTTATCAAAATAACTAGGTGTTGTATTTTTGCTTTGTGGACACATGATAGACTGTGTCAAGTGTGCATTAGAACTCAACACTTGAGCTATATGCAGAAAAGCAGTATCTGCTACAGTTAGGGCATTTCTTGCATAAATAGTAAAATTTATCAGCCATGCATAGTGCAAAATCCCTAATTGCACAATATTATTAAAGCTGTTTTAGAGTGTAATAGATATGCTTTTCTTTTGTTTATAGACTACTACAATGAATGTTTTGAATGCTGTGGGTCAAGCACGTGGGTTAGAGACAAAAAAGCTCAGCGAATTTCCAACGCATATTCCATTCCGCATTATCAAGATTCGGGAATTGAAAACAGCATATGGTGATCGTGTACTTTGTGTATGTGAAAACTTTGAGACATTTCTGACTACACGGTTTAATGATATGTCGGAGAGTGTTTTTGATGAAGTCAATAATGCTGTACAACCTGTACACTTAGTTTATGAATGTTTTAAAAACAATAGGTGCATGGTTCGTTTTATTTAAATATAAAAAAACAAATGTCAAATAATAATGGAAGATATAAGTCATGACAATGGACTGAAAGAAAAATATGTGTGTAGATAATAATGTTTTAGTGTTTAGTATTGTCTTAAAAATATTATCATGAAACAAAACACAAAGTATATAAAGTTTGTAAATAAATGAAAATAATGGTACAATGTTGTTTTATTTTCTATAGAAGTCAGAATATTTAACATTGCAGAGTATACATGATTATGACAATAAAAATCAAACTTAATACAAGTCTTTGCCTTTACGATAGTGTGTTATAGTTTTAAAAACAAAGCTTGTTGTTGATCTTTTTTCTTCCACGATGAACAATAGGCATGAAAACGTTATTGTCTTGTTTTGGATCATTATCACTATCATACTCATAAGCAGCATGATCTATATCACTATTATTATAATCACTATAATTATCCTCAACATTATCCTCAACATTACAAAACCCAGTTAAATATTCCTGGTCCTCTTCCTGTTTCTCTTCCCCTTCCTCTTCCTCTACAGTGTCCTCATGTAGAGTCTGCGTGGCTTTTGATAATGTTAAGGGTTTTTTGAACATTGAACTATTTTGAGCAGTAATATTATTTTCTTGTACTCGCTTTTTAACATTTTCATGATTTTTTGTTGACAGCAACAGTGTTTCATGCAGTACACAACATTGATGATCACTGACACTTAAAACCTCACTATTTTTACTTTTTAGCTCACTGCGACATTGTTTAACGTTGTTTAGAACAACGCCAAATAACAGTTCCATTTTTATTGGTTCGTTTCACAATATATGAATATCCTTTATAGAATGCATGAGGCTTACCATACCTAGTCACAGATACTCCCATATCAACTGTCAAGCATAGACTAAGCTCTAGTAAAGTCAACTTGGTAATAAGAACAATAGTTTAATGTGTGAACATATATGGGTGCAAATGTGGGAGCAAAAAAGTGGGAGCAAAAAGTGGGAGAAAAAATTGGGAGCAAAAAGTGGAAGCAAAAATTGAGAGCAAAAAGTTGGAGCAAAAAAAGTAGGAGCAAGTACGGGAGCAAATGTGAAAGCAAAAGTGGGAGCAAGTATGGGAGCATATGTGAAAGCAAAAGTGGGAGCAAAAAGTGATAGAAAAAAAGTGGGAGCAAAAAGTGTAAGCAAAAGTGGGAGAAAATATGAGAGCAAAAAAAGTAGGAGCAAGTATGGGAGCAAATGTGAAGGCAAAAGTGGGAGCAAAAAGTGAGAGAAAAAATGTGGGAACAAAAAGTGTAAGCATATGTGGGAGCAAATATGAGAGCATAAAAGTGTGAACAAATATGGGAGCAAAAATTGGGAGCAAAAAGTGGGAGCAAAAGTGGGAGCAAGTATGAGAGCATATGTGAAAGCAAAAGTGGGAGCAAAAATTGAGAGAAAAAAGTGCGAGCAAAAAGTGTAAGTGGGAGCAAAAATTGAGAGCAAAAACAGTAGGAGCAAGTATGGGAGCAAATGTGAAAGCAAAAGTGGGAGCAAAAACTGTGAGAAAAAAAAAGTGGGAGCAAAAAGTGTAAGCAAAAGTGGGAGCAAATATGAGAGCAAAAAAAAGTAGGAGCAAGTATGGAAGCAAATGTGAAAGCAAAAGTGGGAGCAAAAAGTGAGAGAAAAAAGTGGGACCAAAAAGTGTAAGCAAAAGTGGGAGCAAATATCAGAGCAAAAAAGTGGGAGCAAAAAGTGGGAGCAAAACGTGTAAGCAGAAGTGGGAGCAAACAAGTGTGAGCAAATATGGGAGCAGAAAGTGGGAGCAAATGTGAAAGCAAAAATGGGAGCAAAAAGAGCGAGCAAAAGTGAGTGCACAAAGTGGGAGCAAAATGTGTGAGTAAAAAGTGGGGGAAAATGTGGTGTTTTACTAAAACAATCTCAAAAAATTAATTTATGTGTATTAGTTGATATGAAGGTCTCTACAACCAGCCATGCTTGCACCCACTTTTTGCTTTCACTTTTGCTCCCATATTAATGCCAACTCTTATAACTATAAGCAACAGCAAAATGTAAATGGAATAATATTTCTGATAATGTTCAATACAAAAGTCCTGAGGTCTTGGGTTTGAATTCTCAACTATGCTTGTCAGCCAATGAGTTACACTACAGGAAGCTTTTTATTTTTGTGTTGTGTTGCATGATAATTTGCACATTTCGCGGTGTAATGGCTAGTATACTTGGGTGTTATCCCAGAGGTTTTGGGTTCCAACTCGACTATGGCCAGAATTTAATTTTTGATCTGTGAGTTGGAAGGTTAGGTTAGGTGAAGTTAGGTTAGGTTAGGTTAGGTTAGGGGAGTTTGTTTTAGTAAAACACCACATTTGCCCCCACTTTTTACTCACACATTTTGCTCCCACTTTGTGCACTCACTTTTGCTCGCTCTTTTTGCTCCCACTTTTGCATTCACATTTGCTCCCACTTTCTGCTCCCATATTTGCTCACACTTGTTTGCTCCCACTTCTGCTTACACGTTTTGCTCCCACTTTTTGCTCCCACAGTTTTGCTCCCACTTTTTTTTGCTCTGATATTTGCTCCCACTTTTGCTTCCACTTTTTGGTCCCACTTTTTTTCTCTCACTTTTTGCTCCCACTTTTGCTTTCACATTTGCTTCCATACTTGCTCCTACTTTTTTGCTCTCATATTTGTTCCCACTTTTGCTTACACTTTTTGCTCTCACTTTTTGCTCCCACTTTTGCTTTCACATTTGCTCCCATACTTGCTCCCACTTTTGCTTTCACATTTACTCTCATACTTTCTTTTGATCCCACTTTTTGCTGCCAATTTTTGCTCCCACTTTTTGCTCCCACTTTTGCTTACACTTCTAGCTCTCACTTATTGCTCCCACTTTTTGCTCCCACATTTGCTCACACTTTTTTTGCTCTCATATTTGCTCCCACTTTTGCTTACACTTTTTGCTCCCACTTTTTTTTCTCACATTTTTTGCTCCCACTTTTGCTTTCACATTTGCTCCCATACTTGCTCCTACTGTTTTTGCTCTCAATTTTTGCTCCCACTTTTGCTTACACTTTTTGCTCGCACTATTTTCTCTCAATTTTTGCTCCCACCTTTGCTTTCACATATGCTCCCATACTTGCTCCCACTTTTTGCTCCCATATTTGTTCACACTTTTTTTTGTCTCATATTTGCTCTCAATTTTTGCTCCCACATTTGCTCCCACTTTTTGCTCCCAATTTTTGCTCCCACTTTTTGCTCCCATATTTGTTCACACTTTTTTTTGCTCTCATATTTGCTCCCACTTTTGCTTACACCTTTTGCTCCCACATTTTTTCTCTCACTTTTTGCACCCACTTTTGCTTTCACATTTGCTCCCATACTTGCTCCTACTTTTTTTGCTCTCATATTTTCTCCCACTTTTGCTTACACTTTTTGCTCCCACTTTTTTCTATCACTTTTTGCTCCCACTTTTTCTTTCACATATGCTCCCATACTTGCTCCCACTTTTGCTTTCACATTTGCTCTCATACTTGCTCCTACTTTTTTTTGCTCCCACTTTTTGCTCCCACTTTTTGCTCCCACTTTTTTGCTCCCATATTTGCACCCATATATGTTCACACATTAAACTATTGTTCTTATTACCAAGTTGACTTTACTAGAGCTTAGTCTATGCTTGACAGTTGATATGGAAGTATCTGTGACTAGGTATGGTAAGCCTCATGCATTCTATAAAGGATATTCATATATTGTGAAACGAACCAATAAAAATGGAACTGTTATTTGGCGTTGTTCTAAACAACGTTAAAAACAATGTCGCAGTGAGCTAAAAAGTAAAAATAGTGAGGTTTTAAGTGTCAGTGATCATCAATGTAGTGTACTGCATGAAACACTGTTGCTGTCAACAAAAAATCATGAAAATGTTAAAAAGCGAGTACAGGAAAATAATATTGCTGCTCAAAATAGTTCAATGTTCAAAAAACCCTTAACATTATCAAAAGCCACGCAGACTCTACATGAGGACACTGTAGAGGAAGAGGAAGAGGAACAGGAAGAGGACCAGGAATATTTAACTGGGTTTAGTAATGTTGAGGATAATGTTGAGGATAATTATAGTGATTATAATAATAGTGATATAGATCATGCTGCTTATGATTATGATAGTGATAATGATCCAAAACAAGACAATAACGTTTTCATGCCTATTGTTCATCGTGGAAGAAAAAGGATCTACAACAAGCTTTGTTTTTAAAACTATAACACACTATCGTAAAGGCAAAGACTTGTATTAAGTGTGATTTTTATTGTCATAATCATGTATACTCTGCAATGTTAAATATTCTGACTTCTATAGAAAATAAAACAACATTGTACCATTATTTTCATTTATTTACAAACTTAATATACATTTTGTTTTGTTTCATGATAATATTTTTTAAGACAATACTAAACACTAAAACATTATTATCTATACACATATTTTTCTTTCAGTCCATTGTCATTACTTATATCTTCCATTATTATTTGACATATTGTTTTTTATATTTAATTAAAACGAACCATGCACCTATTGTTTTTAAACCCTTCATAAATTAAGTGTACAGGTTGTACAGCATTACTGACTTCATCAAAAACACTCTCCGACATATCATTAAACCGTGTAGGCAGAAATGTCTCAAAGTTTTCACATACACAAAGTACACGATCACCATATGCTGTTTTCAATTTCCGAATCTTGATAATGCGAAATGGAATATGCGTTGGCAATTCGCTGAGCTTTTTTGTCTCTAAGCCACATGCATGACCCACAGCATTCAAAACATTCATTGTAGTAGTCTATAAACAAAAGAAAAGCATATCTATTACACTCTAAAACAGCTTTAATAATATTGTGCAATTAGGGATTTTGCACTATGCATGGCTGATAAATTTTACTATTTATGCAAGAAATGCCCTAACTGTAGCAGATACTGCTTTTCTGCATATAGCACAAGTGTTGAGTTCTAATGCACACTTGACACAGTCTATCATGTGTCCACAAGGCAAAAATACAACACCTAGTTCATCTTGATAACAAATTTTACATAATTGTTGGTCACACTTTTGTATCTGTTCGTGAGACAAGTCTTTTCTTTCAGCCTCGTGTATTTGATCCGCATGTCCTAACTCTAAAGGCACTTTTAAGTCTTGAACTGCAATCATGTTTTCTTTACGAATAGTGTTCACAAATTCCTGACCTTTGAGCAACACCATGTATTTGCAGTTAGGTAACCAACGAGCGTGTTGCACAAAAGGGTCATCAGTCATTTGCCAATCCTTTAAAGCAAATCCACGTTAAAAACATATTGTTTTATCCCCTTCACCAGTATAAAAATATCCAGCTTCACTTAGTTGTTTGGTAAGGTGTTTTAATATTAATGGCCAAATATTTTTATAACATTCTAAACGTTTTTCAACAAGAGCTGTACTCTGGGTGTGCTAGTGCTTTAGTCTTGCAAACTCCAAATTTTTCAAAAGCACATGCCAATTCAACACTGTCTATGGCATATGGACCACATATATCGACACTACCGTTGTTGGCTGGTAATACATCATTATTATTTATTTGTGATTCAGCAACGTAAGTAGCGGCCAATGGTCTTGTGGTTCGGTAAAATGAATACACAGGTATGTTACCCACTTGTTTTCCAAGCATGTAAGGACAACAAGGAGACCATCGCAAATGGTCTCTAAAGGGATCATCCCCTTCTTCCCAGTGTGAAAGTTCAATACGACAAAACACACAGCGCACCACATCTTCTCGGTTCAAGTAGAAAAACCGGCTTTTGCATGTTCATGTGTCGACAAAAAGCCTACAGGCCAGGATTCAAATGTTAACCAACGGTCATGTTCTGATATTAAATTTAACCCACGTGGTAAACCAACTTGCACACTTGTTGTATTTGGTACTCACGCCATGTTTTATAATAAATTTTTTTCTTATTGTAAGTTATTAACGTTGCACAGAGTACTTTAAAGCACAATGTATGCCTGTTCACTGTCTGTTCATTACGTTAATGGTGCATGACGACACCTAAAAGCAAACAAAATAACCCATCACTCAATCAATCAATCAATCAATCAATACTTGTAAATAAAACGTTAACATTAATTGGCATTTATATATCAAAACACCATTAAAAATAAACTGTATGTTGGCACTAACAGTAACACATGTACTTATTTTCTTTTTATAAAGCTACAGTCATTTACATCCCCCCTTTAACCAATATATAAACAAAAATGAATGTCATGTCATTTTGTTCACATTATCATGTTCAACCCTGTGGATATTCGTTGAGTCCATAGGGAACCACCCATAAATTAAATTTAAATTTTTGTTTTTAGAAAATCCAACATAGCCTTGTATTTTTCCCAGTCAACAACAACATAGCCATTAATCAAGAAAGCAATCATCGTCCTAGTCATGTACAGGTAATGAATTTTCTTGTCAACCAGTTTTCAGTAGCGGTAAAATGGAATAGCATTTTATGTTAGGCTTACCTGAGTTTTAAATAGTTCACTGCCTGGAAACAATGGTTGCACTTTACTGCGTCTCGGGTTTTCAGCGACTGCTACGGTGGTAAGGCTTTTCTTTCCAAGTTTCTAAAAATAAATAAAATAAACCGTTATAAATACCTAAATTCAGGTTAGTACATGCATTTCATAAAGTAAAATATGAAACAAGGAAATGAAACAAGTTAGTTTAAAAAAATAATCCCACCTTCACTTGCAGTGGCTTATTGCTGTTTCCTTCTAGTGGGCTCAAAAGTGCAATGGTATCTTCTCTCTCAGACATGTAAGGTATACCAGTTATCTGCAAACAAATAAATTAAAAAATCAAAAATTACCTAATCAATAAATAATTGCTTGTAAATATATATAAATCAATAAATGTTTAAATGAATAAATATATACCTACCTCACGACAAGGATAAGTATTTTCCACCAACACCAAAACTGTTAAACAAGACCAGGGGTTTCACGCAACGCAATGTGTTCAAAGGCTAAGTGAGAGAGGAAATGATAACGACATGTCTTTATATATGTTGCGTTGCATGTATAATCATTTTCCCCACGGTTTGAACATTCTGTTATCATGCACGTGGACAGATAACGTCCAAGGTGAACACCTGTGGCAGATCAAATTTCACATGGACTTGCATTTTGTCACGTACGAAGCAAAACAGGATGTGACTTGTTAACAGTTATCGTGCACGTGGACAGCTAACACCCAAGGTGAACACCTGTGGTAGATCAAATTTCACATGGACTTGCATTTTGTCACGTACGAAGCAAGACAGGATGTAACTTGTTTAGCCTACATGTGGTTTCACACATGTTCACAGGCATTTCGCACTCCCCTGCCACCACGATGGTCAGATTATTTCACCTTCAAGCGTCATTGTCATTTTTCCATTGCACCTGTTGTCAAGTCAGATCAACGCCTTCCAATAAGCTCAAATGACATTCACCTCCTGCTCGTCTGCAAGTTTGTTTTCTGTACTCGCTTCGACCAACATAGAACCAAGTTCTCATCACCGTTTACATGTTAAAGGTAAAATATCAGAAAAACGCACGCTCGCTCTGTCATACACCGACCCGCCGAAATAGCGATTGTTCTATTAAGCATGGTCCTTGTGGTTAGCGACAGGTTCGTTGAAACACACACACCCAGCCGTATCGTCTCTCTCAACCACCACGCTTCATGAACATTATAAACAGGTAACGGTAAAGAATTTTTTTCAACATGTATGGCGTTACGCCCTTTGTGAATTATTTTTTGAAAAACATATCTATCACATTTGAAAGGGGGCGTTAGCCCGAGTCCTAGGACACCTCGTACACGTCTCTAGCGTTATTGGTTCGTGAGATATCAGCAAAAATCACAAAAAACACGTGTTTACCCCAAAATTGAGTTTCCTATTTTTGAAAAAAATATAACGAGTGGTCCATAGCAAAGAGGACGTCACTCCGAGTCCTTGGTCCCGTCGTACACGCCTCTAGCATGATTGGTTCGCGAGATATTAAAAGCGGATGACCTTTTAGTTTTGGTCTTTTAATTAAATAAAGAGCCTATAGGAAAGCAGGGGGAGTCACTACGAGTGCTAGGACACCCTGTATGTTCAAATTCCATGATTGGTTAGCGAGATATCAGGTTTGGGGCAAATACGAGGAGGGTTCAAAAAGAAGTGTAGCAGCTCCCCCTTACCACACTACTGTCAGGTTTTTATCCTAGAGACTTGAAATTTATTTTGGAGGTAGAGGGGGTGGGGACCATTGATTTACGTCAAATAAACTTTTTGGTAAAATTCCTAGTTTCCAAAATATAGGATTTTTAAATTCGAGGGTTTTCAAAAAAAACATAAAAAGTAAAAAGGTTGTATTACACAAAATAAAGATCATAAAGACCATTTGTTTGGGCCATGGCACAACGTTCTATCATGTTTGGTTTTCAAACTATCGCCTAATTTCGAAAACGAAAAATTTCAATTTTTTTTGTTGAAAAATACAATACATGGTCCATATGAAAGAAAACGTCAGCCCGAATCCTACGACACCTCATTCGTGAATCTCCGACCATGCCTTCGAGAGATATTGACAAATATTACATGGCTGAGGCTTAGTAGTGGGGCAAGGAGGGTTCTAGAGTGAAGCAGAACTCTCATCACTCCCCTACTTGACGGGCTGAAATTAAAACAGTAAAGTATCATCTTCGACGAGGTATTGGTAATTGCTCACTGACGTTTGAGGAATTGTATAATATACTAACTCAAAATGAAGCTTACTTAAATTCCACACCAATTACAACTCTTTCGTCAGATCCGTCTGATCCCACAGCATTAACCCCAAGTCATTTCCTGGTCGGCAATAGTTTAACTGCAATCCTTGATGCTGCCGACCTGACCTTAATTCCTACTAATAGGTTGTACCTGTGGAAAAGAACTTGGCAACTAGTTCATCATTTCTAGAGTAAATGGTATAAGGAGTATCTCACTCAACATCAACAGAGGCCCAAATTGATAGACAACCAGATCAATCTTCAAATAGGAGTTGTAGTTGCCATCAAGGATGACAAATTAACACAGTACGTAAGTTAGCGGTCGTGACAGAACTTCATCCAGGAGCAAACGGATTGGTTCGTGTAGCAACTGTAAGGACTACCCATGGAGAATTCAAAATATCCATAGTGAAACTTTGCCCAATTCCAGTGGTGTCATATTTCATGGCCTTAACATTACCATATTGTAATATTGTTCTCTAATTTTACTCTTTGTTTCAGTTTCAATTATTTGATTGAAATTCAATTAACACGAGGGAGAATTTTCAGCTCCCATCACAGTCACTGTTTGGAATTATTTCACCAGCTATTATGGTATATCTTCATTTGTGAACTGGCATTTTAACTTTTTTGTATTATCTTTGCATAAGAAACAATGTGAAACAATATGAAGCCATCATGTCTTTTTTGTTATGTTTGTTAGCTTTCATAAATGTATTTATTGAAATTATTCTGCCTTCCGTAATGAATTCAGCTCCTATACAGTCCACTAGAAAGTACATCATAACAAATTGCTTTCCTCGAAAGATTCCATGCATGCTCTACAACGTTCAAAGTTTTCCTTTCAAGAATGAAACTGAGTTATATCCTTAGGTCTGTAATGGTGTAAGGTAGAAAAATACTTCTTGAGCCACCCTTGGGTCGCAAGCCGATACTTAGCTACCCTAGGTTTCGTTAAGGCTAATTTGAAGGTAATTTAGAAGGTAATTAGGTGAAACGTGAAGGTAATTAGAAATTAGCGAGGTATACACTGATTATATTATCGTGAAGTGTAGTGTTCTCATTGTAGAACGAAGTTGTAGCCAGTATTGTTATGAGTTCCCCATGACAGTGTGATTTGCATAATTACCTAAAATACTAGTATATTATTAATTTTCAGTAATAATATTACATAGTCGCCTCCGTAGCGTAGCGGTCAGCATAGTTAGCTGCCGTCCCGGAGGTCCTGGGTTCGATTCCCGGCTCTGCCACGAACTTTGAACAGTGGTATAAGGACTGGAACGGGGTCTACTCAGCCTCGGGTGGCCCAAATGAGTAGAGGGGGTTCAATTCCCACCTCACCCATCCTCAAAGTGGTTTTCCGTGGTTTCCCACTTCGTCTTCAGGCAAATGCCGGGATGGTTTCTACTCTAAGGCCACGGCCGCCTCTTTGCCACGTCCTTGCCTAACCGTCCCACTCTTCCCATCCCTTCATCAGGCCCCCTGTTTGCTTTGCAAGTGAGGCCGCCTGGAGTAGTGCTGGTCACACACCCCAGTTGTATCCCTGACTCAGAGTCTCAAGCTCCAGGACACTGCCCTCAGTGGCGGTAGAGGTGGGATCCCTCGCATAGTCCGTGGGAAAAGCCAACCCTGGAGGGTAAAAAGATAGCGAAAAAAAATTACTTTTGTATTTTTGTTGTTTTGGCAAAGGGTCGAATTGCATTGGCCTGTTTGCGGTAGATGTAGGCTCGTTAATGTTATCACGCTTGTCATTATTATTATTATTATTATTATTAGCAATCACGCAAGTTGAGATTTAATATTGCATTGTCGTCATTAATGTTTATATTTTAATTTCGGGATTGTGTTCTGAAACATTATATCTATGTTTTATAACAAACTTGATATTCAGCTTGTAAATACATTTTCTGTCTGTAGGCAAAGAATTTCGGGTCCGCGAGCTAATCTCTGGAATTATGTACAATAGATGTTTAACCCTCGCACTGCACACTGGGGTCCCACAGACCCAGCAGAAATTTTAACTGCGTAAGTTGTCGTTATTTGTGACTGAATTATAATCTTTCTCATTTCTAAACTCAGTTGGCACCCCTGTGCCACACTAGCCTAGGTATGCCAAGGTCACTGAACATTAGTGCGGGAGTGAAAGGTGTTGGAAGTTGCGTGCGGGTAAGCTAGACCCCAGTGTGCAGTCCGTGTTTCAATATTTTACTTCTCGTGATTTGAGTAACTGTTAGTTATTCTCTACAGACTTATTGCAGTACTTTTCTAATGTGTTCGTCTTGTGCTAAGGATATATGCTAAATAGTGCTAACCAAGTATGGCTTCAACATCTCAAATTTTAACGACAGAACAGGAAATATGAGATGCTCTAAACAGTGTGCTATTAGATGAAAATACAGACAGAGTGTATTTTGATGAAGATGAAGGAGAGGAGGAAGAAGAGGACAATGTTGAGACTCACGAAGAATGTGACAGTGAACCAAGTGCTGAGGAGGAGGAGGGGCAAGGACAAGAGGAGGATAGTCACGATGCTGTAAGGCGGAACATTCGAACTCTAAAAGGGAAGAATGGTTACGTTTGGAGTACCGTTCCTCGCAAACGAACTGGGAGAACCTCGGCTCGAGACCTGGTCAAACGCTTCCCTGGACCTATAGGACCGGCTAAAACAGCTCACACTCCATTGGAATCTTGGTCTCTTCTCATAAATACCAAGATTATTGACACTGTCGTTCAATATACTAATGAGGAGATTGGGCGAAGGCGTTTTGAATGTCGACAGCCACTTAGCTACCACACCAATACTAGTTCTGATGAAATTAGGGCCTGCATTGGACTGCTATATCTTGGCAGTGTTCAAAAGTCAGCCCACTTATGCCCAGAAGAGTTTTGGTCAGACAAGTTCGGACACTCTCTGTTTAGAGCGACTATGCCCATGCGCCGTTCTCAGTTTTTGCTATCGTGTCTTCGGTTTGATGACAATAGAACTCACAACGAAAGACGAGAATCTGATAAATTTGCACCCATCAGAGACATCTGGGAGATTTTTATTAGTAACTCCAAGGCATTGTATACCCCCTTTGAATACTGTACCATAGATGAGCAGCTGCTCACCTTCAGAGAAAAGTGCCCATTCCGTGTTTATATTGCATCAAACCTGGGAAATACGGTATAAAAATAATCATGATGAATTATTCAAAAACGTTTTATATGGTCAAAGCAATTCCATATGTAGGGAAACTACAAATAGAAAGAAAGGAAAGTGTTCCATCTTACTATGTGAGGAAACTATCTGAACCAATTCACGAAACAGGAAGGAATATAACTGTGGATAATTGGTTTTCATTCATACCATTGTTTGACACAATGGCTCGGGATTTTAAATTGACGATGCTGGGTACCTTGAGAAAAAACAAGCCTGAGATACCACCTAGGTTCCTGATAGGGAAAACTGTAGGAGAATCCCTGTTTGTGTACGACCACAACAAAACTCTAGTGTCCTTTACACCAAAAAGGAAGAAGGTAGTTCTCGTCTTGTCAACAATGCACGATTCGGACACCCTTGACGACATCACGGAAAAACCCGAAATGATTATGGACTACAACAATACTAAAGGAGGTACAGATACATTCGATCAACTATGTGGAAATTACAGTATGGCCCGAGCAACAAGAAGATGGCCTCTGAGAGTATTATTTGGGATGCTTGATCAGTCATGTGTAAATGGTATCGTACTATTCTTCCTCGCTAACCCACACTTGAAAATGCCTCGGCGAAACTTCATCCACGAGCTAGCATGGGGTCTCATTGAACCGCACCTCCAAACGAGAGTGGAAATTCCAACACTGAGAAAACCTTTGAAAGTCGCGCTCCAAGCCTTACTGGGGATCGAACCTAGACCACAACCACAGGAAGGACTTTTGAGGAAACAGAGATGTTCATTTTGCTCAAGAAGTAACGACAGAAAAACAAAATTGACCTGCCGTTCCTGCAATAGACCAATGTGTGACGAACACCGTGCACTGACCTGCGAGGAGTGTGTGTGAAAAAGTGACAACTTCAGAGCGCTGTGTAAGATGAAATATTGCGATTTTCATGTTCATATTTGTTCTTGACTTCAATCGAAGCTAATTATACTATATTTTATATCTTAACAAATACACCACTTATTACATGTATATTTGCTAAAACAAATACTTTTCTTGTGTGTTTTCATCTGAAAAATGTTACTATATTAGTTTTCACGTGTTAATAAAACTTGATTTAATTCAAACTCTTCTTTTGGATATCATTCCTAAATTAGAATCTTTAAAAAGATAATTAGTGGGTAAAAGCAGAAAATCATATCAAATATACATACATATTTTAAAGTTTTTGAAATGGGTCCAGCAGACCCCAGTGTGCAGTCCGCGTCACAATATTATACGTGTGCACTGGGAGGGTTAAGATATCATCAGTGGTTAAATTTTGCTGACCTGGGATTTACGCACGAATCATCGAGAGGACCATAGACTGAGATTTGTCGACGCTTTACATCACGTGGATTCTAGGGTACACGTCAAAGGATGGGTGGGGAGCGCCGACCTGTAATCCACCAGCATCATGGCATCGGATGGGAGGTGGGTACGCCAACCTGTGATCCACCAGCATCATGGCAACGCAGGGGTCTCGGGAGAGCAGGCACTGACCTGGGAGCAGCAATCATCACTTCTCCATGTGGGTGGAAAGGAACGCTAGCAGGTCGTCATTATTCATCAGGACTGGTCTGAACGAAAAGTCCTCATGGCGTAATGTGTGAGATGGTGTAATATTTGGAGAAGATGTTCTTTTTTTATATTATTTTGAAGTCACTCTACTCCATATCTTCAATGTTTTGTAATTCAAGTACTGAACCCGTATTTTGTGAGCTTATATACATGTCACAAGGCAGGAGTCGAACAGACATTTATGTGTTCATAATTGAAAATCCACAGCCTGCTTCCAGTCTCCGACCGGGTCAGGAATGGAATGAATGAAGCCCCCATCTAGCGGCGAGGGGGTGTGAACTGTGCCGGCTGCCGAGGCCTGACGCACTCCTCTGGGGCAATGATTAAATGAATGACAGATGAAATGAAATGATAGTGGAGAGTGTTGCTGGAATGAAATGTTGACAGGGAAAACCGGAGTACCCGGAGAAAAACCTGTCTGCCTCCGTTTTGTCCAGCACAGATCTCACATGGAATGACCGGGATTTGAACCACGGACCCAGCGGTGAGAGGCCGGCGTGCTGCCGCCTAAGCCACGGAGGCTCTGTGTTCATAATTATATGTTTCAATTTAAAGAGGAATCTAGGCAACCAACTATGCTGTATATAGGCAACCCGTTTCTTGCCATACAAGGAAACTCATATAATTTGGCCCTGTGGTGTTGGGGTAGCGTGCCTGCCTCTCACCCGGAGGCCCCGGGTTCGATCCCCTGCTCCGTCAGGGATTTTAAAACTGACGTGAGGGTTGGAACGGAGTGCACTCAGCCTCGTGAGGACAATTGAGTAGCTCTCTGACAGTGAGACAGCGCCCCGATCACGAATACCAAGATTAACGGCCAAGGGGACCCGACGCGCTGATCACGTGTCACCCCAATATCTGCAGGCCAAATGGCTGGGCAGCGGTCGCTTGGTCGGCCTTAGCTCGTCATGGACTGTAAAGTGCCAGGGGTTGACTCTTTTTTTTTTGACAGACGAAATATTAAAAGGATATAATGCATTGTATTTATAACTAGCAGTGGAAATAACACGAATCTCGCCAGTGAGTTAACCAGCACAAAAAATGGACCGGTTTCCGCTTGCCAAAAAAATGCCGGCTTTATAAAATAGTGAAGGGAGGAGGAAGAAGCGCACCGCCCGACATGCTTTAAGGCACGTGTGCGATATTGGCACGAACCAGGTCACATGACCACCTGTAGCCAATCTAATAATTGGATTTTAATAAAAGTGATTACTGTGATCACAGTTATTACTAAACATAAATTAGAAACGATATAATGACATTAAATTGTATGGGATTTAAAAGGAAACGGTTTCATTTCAACAGAATTTAAAGAAGAAGCTTTATTTAGCCAGGAAACGTATTAGAATGCACACATGAGTTCTGACCGCCGAAATTCACGAATGGACGCCAGAATAGCAGAAAGGAGGGAGATCGGAAAGCTACCCTTGGAGCTGTATTTTGAAAGACATTGAATGAGACGGGCGTGATAGTTCCAACCAGAATAGACACGGCAGCTTGCTAATATATCAGACGGCGAGGATAGGGTCTTCGACGATCAACGTTGATGCAATAGACTGTGCAAGTTCTATTGAAAATTTAAGGACCTGGAATATACTGCTCAAAAAAATTAAAGCACCACTTTTTTCAAAGGCCACCAAATTTGGAAAGTTGACTGCACAAGGTCGAAATCTCAGTATGACGTTTGCCCCGACGCCTACCAAGCACATGCTTCAGCACAACTCCCCAACATGTGTAGTTTCGGGATAGCGCCCCCAAAACCAGCCCATTTTTGAAAACCGTAAATTGAAGTTTGCGAAAAACGCTGTAGGACTTGTCGCAGGTTGCCAAAGCAGTCGAAAATGAATGAGTCTTGCTCATAAGGTTCCACGAACACGTTGAAATTGTTACATTTGACGTTTGGGCATTTTCAACCCCCTTCATCACCCCCTAAACATGGACTACCATTGGGGGCGCCTGAGAAGGTACCGGATGTGTTTAACCACCTGAAAACCTGCACACCGTCCTCAGTTGCTGATTGCAGTAAGTTCTTAAGGCCTCCGGTAATGTTCACCCCTCCTAACACCCTCAACTGGCAAGGGACCAAACCACCCCGTCTTGATTCACCCCTAAGGAAGGTTTAAATCGAGATTTTTATCAGTGCTGCTAATGGAGGGGTCTTCCCCTAACGTTTCAAAAGAGGACCTGCGCCTGTGTCGCTACCCCTTCCCTTGCTACCCTCTTTTGTATGATTTTTCGAATCAGGCCCTTTTTAAGGGCTGAAATGAGGTCTTAATCGCTGAAAGGGCTGTAAAGGTCCTTATAAGTAGTGGTGACACGAAATCAACCCCTTCCGATGTTTGATTGACATTCCATCCCCCAAAGTTGACATTTTTGCACCCTCAACCCTCCCAGTCTGGACGCGTAACGTGTCATGGCAGAGTTTTCAGAGTTGGATCAAAATGAAGCTTATGGCCTGAAATGGAGCCCAAAACAGCAGGTTGGATGGAAATTCATCGGTAGGGTGGGAAACGGGACCAAAAAGTTTTCAAAAAAGTTAACAGCAAGTACACCAATGCATAGGCAACCCACATCACGTCATTTTTCTCCCATTGCCAAACTTTGTAACCTATTGCCGATCATATGCAACCCACACGCACGGACGTGATGTGGGTTGACTATGCATGGGCGTACTTACTGTAGGTTGTACATTTTTTTGAAAAATTTTGGTCCCGTTTCCCAACCTACCGATGAATTTCTATCCAGCCTGCTGTTTTGGGCTCCATTGCAGGCCATAAGCTTCATTTTCATCCAACTCTGAAAACTCTGCCATGAAGCATTACGCGTCCAGACAGGGAGGGTTGGGGGTGCAAAAATTTCGAATTTGGGGGACGGAATGTCAATCATCGATCGGAAGGGGTTGATTTCGTGTCACCACTACTTCTAAGGACCTTTACAGCCCTTTCTGCGATTAAGACGTCGTTTCAGCCCTTAAAAAGGGCCTGATTCGAAAAATCATACAAACGGGGGTTGCAGGGGAAGGGGTGGTGACAAAGGCACAGTTCCTTTTTTGAAACGTTAGGGGAAGACCCCCCCCATTAGCAGCACTGATAAACATCTCGGTTAAAATCTTCCTTAGGGGTGAATCGAGAAGGGGTGGTTTGGTCCCATGCCAGTTGAGGGTGTTAGGGGGTGTGGACATTGCCGGAGGCCTTAAGAACTTACTGCAATCAGCAACTGAGGACGGTGTGCAGGTTTTCAGGTGGTTAAACACACCCGTACCTTCTCAGACGCCCCCAATGGTAGTCCATGTTTAGGGGGTGATGAAGGGGGTTGAAAATGCCCAAACGTCAAATGTAACGATTTCAACGTGTTTATGGAACCTTTAAGAGCAAGACTCATTCATTTTCGACTGCTTTGGCAACCTGCGACAAATCCTGCAGCGTTTTTCGCAAACTTCAATTTGCGGTTTTCGAAAATGGGCTAGTTTTCGGGGTGCTACCCCTAAACTACTCTAGTTGGGGAGTTGTGCTGAAGCACATGCTTGGTAGGCGTCAGGACAAACGTCATACTGAGATTTCGAGATTGTAGGTCAACTTTTCAAAATTTGGTGGCCTTTGAAAAAAGTGGTGCTTTAATTTTTTTGAGCAGTATATTTTAACTAGTCACTTCAGAAAACATGATCGAATTGGAAGAGAACTACATAAAATTAATTTTCGTAACGAACAGTAGGCCTACTACTATTATTCTACAGAATTGAACATCATAATATACGTTCGTGAGAATTATAAAACATCGAATTCTACCAGCATCAATATACGAGGGTTATTCAGAAACTATTTCCACGAATATTCATTGAAAACTCTACCGCGAATACCTACTCAATATCTATGAGTATTACGACAATATCGACCACGAATTATTAAATTGAGTCAACGAGGATATTAAATGTGAAATCTACCAAGAAGATTGAGATGAGATACTAATTAAATGCGGAGGAAACAAATCCGACGATAATATGAGGATTTCTGGAGTGGCATAGTTATGGACGAGTCACCTAGAAAGATGTGGAACCATTCAACTACACCATGGCCACATAATTGGAATCTCACACCGAAATTAATTGATTTTCTACTCCAACTTGGAAATTCAATTATTCATCATACCAAAAATTATTCTAACGAGTTCCAGTAAACAAGAACCTCAAGAGAGTAGTCGTTCGAAAAATGTTATCAACAGTTCTGTCTAGAACAGAAGCGAGACGAGTTTTGAACAAGTACCATCTAATATTGGGTAGGTGCAGATCCAGAAACCCAGAGGTCAACCGTCTGCACGACACTGAATCCAGGTAGACGTGGATCAGGCTATCCTCAACTCTAGAAGACGATGCCAGTACGAGCAGACCAAAATTCCGCCAGGTTTGGAAATGCAGATTTTCAACAAGGCAGAAGGTAGACGAACGACTTGTATTATTTCAGTAGCTTGTTGATATTTGTGGATATTTTTTTGACCATGGCCATATTCTAGGAATGATCTATTCATCTTTTACTCCCGTTTCAATTTAGCTTACTAGGATTTTCAGATTAGATCTGATATTTTATTTTTATCGACGAGGGTTTTCTAGCGTTGCGTTGTAATTTTAATAGCTGGATATATTATTCAATATTTGGGAAATTTTATACACAAAGTTGAGATATTTTATTTCTCGAATATTGTGTTATTCAATTGCGAATTTAGATCTATTTAGATAGATTTAGTAAAGTTGATATTAAGATTTGTGAATTCATTTGAGACTTGAATATGATTTGGCTATGAACCAAACAGTCAATTAGAAACATTTTATTTAGCTTTGACGAGGTATTATTCGTTTATAAGGAATGGTGTGGTGAAAATACAGAATGTTGACAATTTTATTCTAGATGGTATGACAAGATTAACCACGGGTTAATGCTAATTTATATGATGTAATGAGAAAGAAGTAATTGAAAATTCTATTTATGAAAGATCAGAGAGGCGAAACAAGAATATATTTTATTAGCCTATATATAATGTCATTAGACAGAGTTTAGAGATCAACGATTGTTTAGTTAATATCAAGGCGTGTGTTACATTAATGATCAAATAAAACACGTCATTAGTATGATGCTATTATAGAATTGTTAAGGTAAAGCTGACTATTGAATTCAGCTGATGTTGAAGTTAAATAATATTGATGTAAGCACAATATTTATGTAGACAGGATTGTTAGTTGGTCTACATTATGAGATGGAATGTCAAGGTCTTATTGATCACAGCGATAATAAGATGAAATATGTAAAGAATGAAGAAAGTTTATGCGGATATGTTAAATATTTAGGAGCCAAAGAGGATATTAGTGATTAGAGGAAGTATGTGCTTTGTTAAGTAAGTCAATTGAGACTTGTGAAAGGTGAACTGATATTATTAATGGGTTGAGAAGGTAGCAATATGATATATGGAAGTAACAGCCGATCAAAAGTGAAATTCTGTTGTAATGCATCATGATAGCTACCATGAATAGATCGAGGAAGGATGAAACATTATTTTTATGAATATTTTAACATGATTTTGACAATTCTAACTGGAATTAGCTTAGTTGCTTGTTCCAAAGTTAATTGATTTTGACAAGAAATATATACCAGAAGTGAACGTGAGTGAAATGATGTTATAGCAGATACATAGTCAAGACGTTTTAGAACGATGGCTTATAGGGGCATTTACGAATGTATCTTAACTTCGGAGATTGTATACAGTGTAAATAGAGTTATACATATTGTATTATGTTTGACGATAGTTACCATTAGTAAGAGAATGAATAGGATTAAGGAGTTAGTAATGTATAGATTAAAATAAGTGTTTTTACAGCGAGATTATTATTTACAGCGTAGAGAAGTCAGCTGTTAGTTCATTTATTGAATAATTTATCGATTGGAGGAAGTTGTCAGAAGATAATTTTTATTTATTTAAAACTCCCTAACTAGTATGTATCTAGAAATTCATAAACCTAATTCACGGCCAGATAGTTTATTTATTTTCGATTATTAATATTAATAATTTTTATTCATTTCTTTTTGTGAATAGTTTTCAGGTGGGATATTTTTAGTGCACATGTTTTTATTAATAAATTAGCAGGCACTGGTTAGTTTGCTTGCTCCATTTTATAGAATCCACGAAGTTATCATTTCATAGCGAGAGTAACGAGTGTACTATGAATATTTTATAGGCACCCAATCCTTTACCAGACCCGTCACACCCCGTGAATACAAGAATCTCACTCTCCCTATGTAGATAGATGTGAACCCGTTGTAGTTAGAACTTAGTGCATTCGTGTTTCAGTAAACATATTGTTACCTGCCACCCCCTAGTGGCACTTTTGTTAACTGGATTACGGTGGGTAGAAAGCACAACACAGGATGTTCCTTTACAGAAATAATTAATTTTATTGCGGCCAGAAAGATACACTACTCATCAGCAAATACAAGCAATTGGAACCTTACTCCATTTTCCTCAAGTCTCTTGCTTATGGAGAGCCTTTGCCCTCTTTCACTCGTCAACAGTTAATCTTCTCGCTAATGAGTCTGGTGGCCTTGACAGAACTACGTGCAACTCTCCCCTATGTACACAAATTACAGTTACTTACGAAAACACAGGCAGTCCCCTGTATGCTTCTCTCTTCCTCGCTGTCAAGAGAAACGGCTTCACTAGGGGTTTCGCAAGTCACCACACTTCTGTCGCTCAGGATAAACGCTCGCACTAGCTCGTAAAACACAACACACACGGCTTGACAGGTCGCTCTTATATAGCAGGCCGGTGACTCAATAAATGCTTCTAGACCCATCCAGGGTTCACGGCTTCTCGAGGTTTCTTCACTGGCTGAGTCACGAATATTCTGGACCATCCCTTTGCCCTAGTAGCCCTGTTGCATAAGGCGCACGCAATACGCTGAGGCGGGGCACAGCCCAGCCCTGGGGCAGTTGTGACTCATGCGGCGAGCGATGACACAAACTCACAGCCGTAACACCACCCCCTTCCTAAAAGGCTGATCGTCCCGATCAATCATTGGTCCGTCTGTGTCCCTCCGTAGGCTGCCAGGCGATCTCGATGCACGATCTTCATCTTCGCCCTCGGGCTCCGCTGGATCCTGTAGACGACATCGTTGATCCGTTTCATGACTCGGTACGGGCCCTCCCAGGACTTCTGCAGTTTGGGTGACAGGCCTTTCTTCCGTAATGGGTTGAAGAGCCAGACCAGGTCGTCCTCGTGGAATCCGCCGGCATCCGTCTGCTGGTCGTATCGGGTCTTCATTCGGTCGGTCTCGATCCGCAGTTTCCTCCTCGCGAACGCATGCACGTCCTCCAGTTGGTCGACCAGTTCTTGACAATACTGGCTTACCGGGACCGGACCATTCCCAGGTCGGCCGAAGGCAAGATCGACTGGTAGACGGAGTTCCCTCCCAAACATGGGCCGGGCTGGTGTGCATCCGGTGGCTTCATGCACGGCGGCGCGGTAGGCCAGGAGAAATAGAGGAAGATGTCTGTCCCAATCCCTCTGGTGCTCGCTGACGACTATTCGGAGATGGTTCTCGATGGTGCGATTGAATCGCTCTACCATCCCGTCGGACTGAGGGTGTAGTGGCGTCGTCCTTGTCTTCCGGATTCCCAGCAGCTGGCATAGGTTCTGGAACACCTGCGACTCGAAGTTCCTCCCTTGGTCGGAGTGCAGCTCCAGGAGTACTCCGTACCGGCTGACGAATTCCTTCACCAGGGTCTCTGCGATCGTCGCGGCTTCTTGGTTAGGGAGCGCATACTCCTCCGGCCATTTGGTGAAGTAGTCACTGACGACCAATATGTAGCGGTTCCCTGCCTCGCTTAACGGGAATGGCCCAGTAACATCGATGGCCACTCTCTCCACGGGGCCGCCCACGTTGTAGGTCTTCAGTGGACCCCGTCGTCTTCGTCCTGGGCCCTTGCTGGCTGCGCAATCGTGGCACCTCACGCAGTGGTTCTCCACGTCAGTTCGGCATCTGATTCAGTAGGACCGCTCTCTCAGCTTCTCCAGGGTCTTCTTTATCCCTAGGTGTCCACCAGATGATCCTCCATGGACTTCCTTCAGGACTTCCTCCGTCATAGCCTTTGGAACGACGACTTGTTCCCGAGATGTCTTCCCGTCGGCGCTCTCCCTGGTACGGCATATGAGGCCATCCCTCACAACCAGCGAGTCCCACTGCGCCCAGTAGGACTTAAACTTTGGGCTGCAGTCACTCACAATGTTCCACCCGGGTCTGGGGACACAGGCCCTCTTCCATTCGGCTATCAGTCCCAGGTCATCATCTTCTGCTTGTACCGACAGTAGTGGCTACGCGGGCTAAACCGCTGCGTTAGGTCAAGGGGCCAAGCTCTCTGCTGACTCGGTAGACGCGTGGGTTCGAGCCCCACCGTCGGCTGTCCTTGAAATGGTTTTCCGTGGTTTCCCATTTTCAACACCAGGCAAATGCTGGGACAGTACCTTCTGACAGGCCACGGCCGCTTCCTTCCACATCCTTGCTCAGTTTCATTCATCTTCATCCATTCCATCTCTCATCCCGACGCGCAGGTCGCCCACGGGCGTCGACTAGAAAGACCTGCACTCGGCCTCTCAGGAGGCTACACGACAAAAAAAAATCTTCTGCTTGTGTCCGCGTGAAAGATTCGCGGCTCCAGCTCCCTCGAAGTTCCACGGTAGTCCTTCGGCACTGTATCCCGGTGTTCTCCTCCCTTCGGGAACAGAAGGTGCAGTCTTCGGGGCACGGTCTTCGAGACAGGGCGTCGCGTTAGAATGCAGTTGGCCTTTCCTGTACTGAATCTCAAAGTTGTACTGTTGAAGCCTCTCTAACCACCGCGCGAGTTGACCCTCGGGCTGCTTGAAGTTCAGGAGCCACCGTAGGGATGCATGGTCGGTCCTGATGAGAAATTCTTGCCCGTACAGGTACTTGTGGAAGTGTTCAATGGTCTTCACGATGGTGAGCAGCTCCTTCCTGGTGACGCAGTAGTTCCTTTCTGGCTTTGACAAGGCCTTGCTGAAGTAGGCCACTACTCTCTCCTCGCCGTCCACTACTTGCGACAGGATCCCCCCTATGCCAAAGTCGCTGGCATCGGTATCGACGATGAACCTTGTTCCAGGTCTAGGGTAGGCCAGAATAGGCGCGGTGCACAGAGCCTGCTTGAGTTGTTCGAAGGCACTGTGGCGTTCTGCTGTCCACGTGAAGAGTTGGTCCTTCTCAGTCAGTCGATGTAAAGGTTTGGCGATGTGGGCGAATCCTCTCACGAAGCGACGGTAATAAGTGCAGAGTCCCAGGACGCTTCGTAGTTGGGACTTGTCCTTCGGAACTGGCCACTCCCTCACAACTGAGGTCTTCTCTGGGTCGGTGCGCACCCCTTCCTCGGAGACGATATGCCCAAGGTACTGGACTTGCTTCTGGAAGAGCTGACACTTCTTGGGGCTCAACCTCAGCAGGGCAGCCCGTAGCTTCGTCAAGATCTCCTTCAGGTTGTTGTAGTGCTCCTCGAAGCTTCTTCCCAGAACGATGACGTCATCTAGGTAGACCAGGCAGGTCTTCCAGTGTAGTCCCCTCAGAATGGACTCCATGAGCCTTTCGAAGGTCGCAGGGGCGTTGCACAGACCGAATGGCATGACGGTGAACTGCCAGAGCCCGCTGCCCACAGAGAACGCCGTTTTCTCGCGATCCTTAGGGTGGACCTCCACCTGCCAGTAGCCGCTCTTCAAATCCAAGGTGGAGATCCATCTTGATCCTGATATGGTGTCCAGCGTGTCGTCGATCCGGGGTAGAGGGTAGCTGTCCTTCTTCGTGACGTCGTTCACCCGCCTGTAGTCCACGCAGAACCTGGTGGAACCGTCCTTCTTCCTCACAAGCACGACCGGAGAACTCCACGGTCTATGTGATGGCTCGATCACCCCTTGCTCCTTCATCTCTTCTACCATCCGGTCGACTTCGGCTTGCTTGGCGAGCGGGACACGCCGGAATGGGGCCCTAATTGGTACGCTGTTCCCAACGTCGATTCTGTGCTGGACCAAGCTTGTCCTGCCGAAGTCTTTGCTCCCCACGGAGACTGGCTCGCAGACTCCTAGGTTGGTGCCCCGGTGAACCGTAATATCGTAGTCGTTCAGGTTGGACAGGCGGACGTACGGCCGAGACGTCGTGTTGATGAGAGTCTTGGCAACTAGCAATCCCTTTGTCTGGATGTCCTCATATTTTGGTTCGATGACAGCCGCCACTCCCTCAGCTGTTCCGTCGACAATTATGGCGGCGCTGACTTCCGTCCTGGCGGGAACGATGACGTCCCCTCTCAGCCTTACTCGTCGTGCGGCGACGGCCTCGTGTGCTGGTTGCAAAGCAAGTTCCTCCCTTCCGAAGTGCAGAGTGTTGGTACTCAGATCCAAGATGATGTTGTTCTGGTCCAGGAAGTCCAGTCCGATGATCACTTCATTTGATACGTCAGCCACAAGCACTGGATGCTTTATCGCCCGTCGACCAATGAAGAATTCCAGTGATGCTTCGCCATGTACCGGTGCGGTCTCTCCGGTCGCGGTTATTAGCTGGAGGTTACTTTGTGTGGGTTGCACTCTCCACTCCGGGATCACGGTGGGGCTGAAAATGGTCCTCGATGCTCCCGTGTGGTTTAGCATGGGCCAGCTCACTCCGTTGATGACTCCGTCGACCATCAGGCTGCTATTGTCCCTCCGTAACTTCGTCACACGGACTTGGACTACCGGGGCTTGACGACTGTCACAAGCCAACCTTTGCCCCCCAAGGCTGGCTAATACTCGTTTCGCTGGGCCGCGCGGTTTTCAGACGACTGACTTCCCGTCGGATACCCTCGGCGGCGGCGATCACCGCAGTCCTTGCTCAGGTGGCCTTTCTTACCGCAGGTCCAGCAGGTCGGTAGTCCTCTTCCGGGCCGCCTCTCCGGTTGTCTTCCGGCTGTGTCGTTGCTGGTAGTGCCGCGACTATCGAAGAAACGGCTTAGCGCCTCCATCAATTCGTCGGCCAGGGGCTTGGTCTCGTTGGATTTTGCTGGTTCGTCGACGTCCACTTGACGCACCCGCGCGTGCATTCTAGATGCCTGTTTTGCCGTCTCGAACTCAAGTGCGTGGCTCAGCGCATCTGCCAGGGTCTTATTGCGCGCGAGTCGCAGCGCCTGTTGAGTGTCCGAGTCCCGTAGCCCGTCGGTGAAGGTCTGCGTCGCAATCTGATCCAGAAAGTGGGCCGGCGCTGTTGGGTAGGCGAGCCTTACGAGGCGTGCGATGTCCATCTCGAGCTCCTGCAGGGTGTACAGGCCCGGGGGGCTGCACCCCCTGAAAGCCACCCCCCATCATCTATTAAAACCACCCCTAACTGGCAAACATCATAAGTCCAGAACAGTACCTTTTACTCAGCAAGGGCGGCCGACCAGTTCGGGAGGCTAGCCAACCACTTGCAACACACTCATAAACATCTACACTATAACTAACTGGGGCAGCTATGTCAATGGAATGCTGACTGTGCAACGGCAGGACCTATAAGAAGTAAGGCCTTTTGGGAACTGTATCTGTCATACAGTGTGTGTCGCCGAAGGCCCTGCTCCAGCTACTATCATCAGGTGAGCATCAGCAAGTGTTCGGATATCCTTAACTTTGTAACACCCATCCACAAACTTGTACACTTAACTTGTACCATTATTCACATTATTTACATTCCCCTAAAAAGGGACTTACAATTGCATACTGACCAATAAAACACTTGGTCAGTAATCTACACTTTGTACTCATAATTACACGCCTCTTCACATCCTAATACCCTTCCTGACCTCCGTCACGATTGACCGTGACTAGTAGCCAGTAATTGCTTGCTCAGGCTGCATTGTGTTTCCCGCACGCGACCGCCTAGCAGCGAGTCGCTGACACAAGCAGGTCTGTTATATAACTCATTCCAACCAGCTGTCAGGCCGGCACGTTGGCCTGCACTCAGAGGTTCATTCCCCTATAGACTCTTGCATCTTAGCAGGAACACCCCCTAGCATCTGAACACCAAACAACACGCTACACTGGTCAGCTCTCCCAGCTACGGGAAGCCGCCATCATTTAGAAACAACCTTCCAAATTAATACAATAATACTAATGTTTAGATCCCTAAACTACCCCCCCAACTAAGGGATCTAAAACATATTGGTGGAGACGCGGCTACTACGCACAGTAAGGGTAGGACTCATACAACGAGCCCTCGTAGTAGAAACGACCCCCATCGCACGCAGCCGAGCGAGACTAAATTTTCTTTCTTCCCTCCTACATTACGTCCTACATTTTTTTATTTACACGGGAGTTTGTATTATTACACCCACCCCCAACCTCCCCATAGTGCAAAATCAGTTGAAATTAAATGACCACATTTAGAACCACACTAAGAGACTTTGCGCACCATTTGTCGGCTAGTACAACTCCACTCCTGCCGAAGTTAAGAATTAAGAACAGTGACTTGATAACTGACCAGACAGCAGTACAACTTCTTAGGGACCTCGAATTCAAGACATCAGAGATCCGCGCTCAACACCCTGCAGCGGCAGCACAAGTTATACATTTTACACGATCCCAGGCCAGTGAACAAAGACAAGAGTCACCAATATCCAGCGCTAGTGAAGTAGATTGCTTGCCAACGCTCCACCCCCTATTGTTGCAGCAACTACAAATCACAGAGCAGAAAACTGATAATCTGCTCGAGCGCATCACACAGTTACTAGATACAGACACTATCAGATGAGACAATCACACGACAGAGGCAGTTCTAGACATCCACACTATTCTGGAAACAGTGAAACAGGATTTGGACAGGACTGTACACGTAGTCAAATCCACACAGTACGACAACACACCATCATTCAGTACCGATATATCAGGTGACGAGCCACCTGGTAACGTAACACAAGTGTCGTACACGGCAAGCGAGGCTAATTCCCCTCTCAATAACCCAAACACCTCGGCACACAATAGCAGTGCGAACAGCATAGACAGATCACAATCACTACACAGCCAACAAGAGACAGCTGAACACGAGATGAACAGACACACTGAATACCCCATGATCCACCCCACAAAGTTCACGGGGGAAGGCCAGGATCCCGAGGAATACCTCAAGGCCTTCAATAGAACGGTTCGGATCAATGGTTGGAGCGAGGAAGTCAGAAAACGGCTCCTTCCTGCATACCTCACAAAGGCGGCCATGACATGGTATGAGCTTCATGAGGACAACCTAGAAAATGCCACATGGGAGGCAATCACTTTATTGTTGAAAAGTGAATTCCAGCTCATACCGGATGATGACGACCTGTATGACCAAATTAGACAGAGGTCACAGGGACCTAAAGAAAGCGCCCAGTCGTACATCAACGTAAAGTTGTTAATGTGCGATAAATATAACGCAGCCATGACGAACAAGCAGAAAGTCAAGCTGTTAATGCAGGGCCTCAGACCATCCATCGTGGACAAGTTGTGCATTATGAACAACCCCACGGTCCAACACATGCTGGAGAACATAAAGACAATAGAGGCAGGGAAAAAGATCACGGAAAAAGCTACGGAGAAAGCCGTGGATCAACACTTTCATCCACAGAAGGACGTCAATAGTCATAAGATGGATGAATTAGTGGACCGGATGGAAAAGTTAACAATAGCTGCCATCCAAGCAGGCGGGAGACCGCCAAGGGATGAACACGCAGACACGGAGGAGCGCTATTATCCTGAAAGGGACAGGGGGTACACGGAGAGGAGACGCTACGGGAGGGAGGAAAATTACTACCCTCCACAGCGGCCAACAACACCACACGCACAGGATAGGCCACACTACCCTCCGCGGTACTCACCGGTATCATACGCGGACACAGAGCCGACATACCCCTCACGGCGACCACCATCCCCGTACACACAGGAATACTACCCTGAGGAGTACGAGCACACCATCCCCCGGCGAAGCAGCCCGCCACCAAGCAGACAGGGCTATGTTGCCCCACAATACAGGGCAGACAGGGGATATCGGGAAAACTCACCCCCAAGCATTCAAGGCTATGCAGCCTCGCAGTACACGGGAAATGGGGAGTATCGGGAGAACCCGCCCCCACGCAGGCAAAGTTATGCACCCCCACAATATAGGGGAAATGGGGACCGTCGAGGAAACCCACCCCCGACCAGACAGGGATATGCACCTTTCCAGTACAGGGAAAAGGGGAATCGCAGGGAAAACCCGCCCCCGCAGCAGCAAACATACACCCCACCCTGGCGGAGACAGGAAAACGGACCACAGGGCAGTAACCGACAGACAAGGAAAACCACAAAAGGTCGGGACAATACAAATACACACCCAAAGGGCCCGGAACACTACCCCCTCCCTGACGAACACCCGAGGGAGTTTAGGGATGAGGCACCCCGCCGGGCAGATAGGGGGGCCATACATACCAAACCTAGCTACAAACCGCAAGCGGGAATTTGGCGCAGCCACCCCGACGGGGGGCGCACCTACAGTACGAAAAATCGTAACACCAGCACCTTAAACCAAGGCGGGTGCGAACTCACGACCACACAACACAGTCGTGCCAAAAACAAACTAACCAACGGTATTTTTGGCGCGATAAACACAATCAAAAGCCACACTGGGGACAATCAAATCCCAACAGACAACGCAGACATAGAACACGGAGAATTACATGGGATTGCGGGTCCGAATGCCCAGTAAAAATCGGACACCGTGGAAAACAACTATCCAGACTCCCAATTAGACCGAAATTGGCCCCATACAAGCACATAAACAGGTAATACCACATTTCCTCCGGCCAAACACCATGTAAAAATTTCGATTACACCAAACATAGGAAATAGATTTCCCAAACACAGGTATAGCAATTTCACAAGGCAAAGGTCTTATGGAATAAGTGTCCACACAACAGAGCTAGCAGAAACAGGACGGATTGACACATTGGCCCGCCCGGAATCCCAAACAGTGACAACACTCGCACACTGGCAAAAGTCACGTTCCGACGGCCGACGTACGTAACGTCAGAGACTTCCTTTGCACAAGCACATGAAAACAAAACGCAAAGCAAAACACTGACTTGCGAATTCCAGAAGCATTGCAACACTGATGTCGGCAGACACTATTGTTATAACGGAAGTGACCATGAAATGATAAAAACAAACCAATAATAATGGCATACATTTTTCAGCACTGTTACAACAGTTATGACATTTAGCAATGTGCAGACATAATAGGCCGGACTTATCTTAGGGCCACAGGGACATGTTCACAAATGCAATAACAGGCTACACGCGCCATCTGACACTCAGACACGCGACACACGATAGGACTTAGCCGATAACAGGCCATCCGCGAGCGAGTCTCAGCGGAACGCAACTACAGTCACGCAGGCCTCGGTAACCACAGCCACGGGCACCCCCTGCCCACACACGCGACCCCTAATCAGGGGCGAAGACAGACAGATTCCTTGAAGGAACAACCCCCCCCCAATAACTACTTCTCTTTTTACTTTTAATCCCAAAACCACCATAGGCGATCAGGACATGACCAGTCACACTACGATCACTTGCTACATTAACATTACAAATGAGAGACCAGATTAGGCCGTGACGTCACAGCGTCACCATACTTTACTATCCCAAGGAGCGGATCGAAAGCCGATATTGACCAAGTGAGGATGACAGGAGCAGAGACGGATGGTACCAGCGAGATAGCCTATATACCACCCTCAGGCTACTATTATACCACCTTTTTTCCTTACATAACCTTGTCATTCACAACATTAGCCAACACAGACATACAGACACAATAAAAACAGCTAAACTACATGCCAAAATATACATCGGGGTTGATAGACTTCATGCGTTTAAAGAGAGGGCTCACTACGCCCTGGCTCTCAATGCTAACACCTGAGTATTAGGGGTGTGTCGGAAAGAATGGCAAGCGTAATGCACATCTCTAAGCAAGAGATGAGGCCAAATTTATATTAACAATTATTTTTTATTAAATAATCACGCATGAAAGGGACATAGTATTATTACGCCTCAACCGATACCTATCCTTAAATGAGAGCGGATACGCCTCATATCCAGACACATGCATGGAATATCCCACCCACATACCAAGGGTTATTATTATTGAACCAGCATGCCACTTTGTGAAAATTTTTGCAAACCTGGGAAATACCTACCCCGTCCACACGCTGTAAAGACATCCCAGCAGCATCACCGGCCCCAGGCCACCATTAACATGGAGCCCAAAGATGCGCAACCCTCTCCTACCATGCTTTAAGCCTATTCAACAGATAACACCCCCGGAGCCCAATAACAGGGAACCCAACGCCATAAAATCCTATTAACGCCTCCATGAAAATTAACAAGGCATTACAGCTGGAAGTCCGACATAGCACAGTAGACCTGAAGTAGTCTATGCATTTAGAACATTCTACAACCCCAGAACACTTAAAAATTTTACATTTTCTACACAATAAATTATTTACACAGTACACTCATTTTTTTATATAAAAGAGGAATCTGTGACACGCTGAATGATGATGACAGCGTAAGCGGAAGGGCAGAGGCACCACGCAGGAGCAGAGCTGGGTAAGGCGATGATGAGCCTTACCCTAGTTAACTCACTGACCCAGACCAAAGAGACGAACTACGTAAGGTCGAAGCGCCGATGACCTAGCACGGGCAAACGTCGGAGTCCCGGAAGGCCTAGCCTGCCCCCGGGACAAAGAAAAGTTACACCCACCATGTGCTACGGGCATCGAAGCCAGACCTGCAGGGGAGACTTTCTGAGGATGGTGGGAGAAATAGCCAGCTCCACACCGGACTCAGGAGACGAACCTAGGGACGACGAAATTACGACTAGACTACTAGTTTAGCATGTAGGTAAGTAGAACTTCCATGGCGGGGAGTTAGTCTCCTACTCGCAGGAGTGAAGCAGGATCTTAGGGTTCAGCGGGATCAACCCTAGATCCGACAAGCCCTTGCCCCGCGCGGCACAGGTGAAGAAACCAAATAAACAAATAATCAATAATATATATGGAATGAACGCGCCCATTCGGTCCCGTGCCCACGTAAATGGCTGACAGCGGGTCACCAGAGATATTAAATGAGGAGCATAGCGAGCACTCACAGGGGTTCATGTGGGCCAACCCAATGCCAATATGGGCGAAGAGGACCCCGGACGCTAAATTCCCGGATGTTAACATTACTGCCAATATGGGCGAAGAGGACCCCGGACGCCACCATTCCCGGAGGGTATTCTTACTGCCAATATGGGCGAAGAGGACCCCGACGCCACCATTCCCGGAGGGTATTCTTACTGCCAATATGGGCGAAGAGGACCCCGGACGCCACCATTCCCGGAGGGTATTATTACTGCCAATATAGGCGAAGAGGATCCCGGACGCTCAAATTCCCGGTTGACACTATTTTTTTTCTCGGACGATTTTTCCCGAACAATGTCCAATGCCCACATAAATGGTGACGCATCGGGCAGCCAGAGATATTAAATGAGGAGCATAGCGAGCACTCACAGGGGTTACAGTGGGCAGACCCAACAATAATGAATACATCAATGACGACATGCAAATACAACGGCAATGAACAGGCAAGTACAACGGGCGATGCGGTTTGCTTTGTGGCACCGTAGTCGCCTGCGACTTTATTAATACTAGTTAGTAAGCATTAATATAAGTGTCGACAATTAGGATTAAGACGGAGAGGACTACGAGGCATTGTTGGCTTCCGGTCTCAACAATGTACTACAAGGGCCCCCGCGAGAGAAATCGGACGGACGAGCCTCCATCTAAATTTTAGTACTTAAGTCACAGTGCCATTTTTAAGGTCACTTAGATGTAAGCAAATTCAACAAGCGCTGTTGCTAAAATAGGGCACAGCACATTTCGGCTTTAGAGTAAGGTCCACTCGGCATGTATATACAGCATAGTTTTACATTTAAGGCATTTTTTTAAAATTTAAGGCAATTTTTAAAAATTAAGGCAATTTTTTTTAGATTAAGGTAGAATATTTCGGCACCTGATGACCAACAAACCCGTCATCAGGGTAAGTCCGATAATACATTAAGTTAGATTATACTAGGATAACTTACATTAAGGTAGAATATTTCGGCACCTGTAGACCAACAAACCCGCCATCAGGGTAAGCCCGATAATACAATACGTTAGATTAACTAGGTTAACTAAGATTAAGATAAGCACTTTAAGGGTAAGGAAAAACATTACGGCACCATCTAGGGTAAGCCCGATCATACATTAGGTAAAACAAACATATGCAAGGAGAACATGACATTAATAGTGGCCAAATGCTAACACTAATCATGTCATTTATTCCAGAGGAAAAAGAGCTTCAGCCAGTGAACACACTGACACAGGAGCCGATATAAAGAATATGCAATATTCACATGTTTTTTTAACCTCTCCATTTTTCAGGCGGCGTCACCAGACATATGTCACTGGTGACAATGATTTCACTGCCATACAGCAGCAACATGTTATTTGTGCCATGCTATTATTGTGTACCACCTTTACTCACTAATTTGTATTTGTAATTTGTATTCACTCTCACACAATCCAACACATTCACCACCATTCTTTTACAGCTACACTCCAGAAATCTGAACAGCAGGGTTGATACCTGTGGGATATCAGGCTTGCTGACAGATCAACATAAACAAAGAAAATAAAGCGTCAAAGATGCGACGCAACATACGGCAATGAGGGCGCAACCAATTTGTGGCGGTGACTCTCACTGTCAAGTGTGAAGGCATTCGCCCACAGAGAATGATTCACAAGATAGGGGTATATGTCAGCGGCACGACCACTAAACTGCACCGGGAAACGGCCGGACAGGATTAGCCGTGAGACGGCACATAAATACAAAGGGTAGCGTGCACGCCAGGTACAATAGACACGGCCGTCTAGGTATAAAATAATTAATAATTAAGATAGATAGATATAAGTAAATAATGTAATAGAAAATACTGTAATATTGTTAAAAGGCACCGCATACAAAATTATTACCAATGATGCCACACATTGTGAATACACATATTTTTATCACACACATGTACACAATGATTATGCTTTTGTATCTTTCATTTTTCTTCCTTCTAACGTCCAAATTTGTGAAGGTGTCCCGTTTTACCCCAGCACAATAAATTATATTTTACGTATTCCTTTAACTTATACCTTGGGACACCTATTTTTTCTATTTCTTCCATCTTTCACATTGCAGGGAGCAATTTTTTCCCCAATACAGCGCCGGACGGCACAGTCACCCGTCCATCCCTGGGTTTTTTCCTCCCTGCACAATACCAATATATATATAATGTCTAAACCAAGTATTTTTTGTTGTTGTTGTACTTTTCAATATTTCAATGTCAGCTTTTTTATGAACTGTTTTAAATTATCACATGTATATGCATATATCCCAAAACCTACCCCTCTGAACACAAGCTGATCTCACATCTACACGACATCGCTACATCTACACGACATCACTACCTCTACACGACATCAACCCAGAAGAAACGAAGCAGAAGTACAAGGAGGATTCAACAACGATCCAGCACATCAACACCCCCACTCCACGTTCCGTTCCCGTTCGCGGGGACGCGAACTAATCAAAGGAGGAGACTTGTACAGGCCCGGGGGGCTGCACCCCCTGAAAGCCACCCCCCATCATCTATTAAAACCACCCCTAACTGGCAAACATCATAAGTCCAGAACAGTACCTTTTACACAGCAAGGGCGGCCGACCAGCTCGGGAGGCTAGCCAACCACTTGCAACACACTCATAAACATCTACACTATAACTAACTGGGGCAGCTATGTCAATGGAATGCTGACTGTGCAACGGCAGGACCTATAAGAAGTAAGGCCTTTTGGGAACTGTATCTGTCATACAGTGTGTGTCGCCGAAGGCCCTGCTCCAGCTACTATCATCAGGTGAGCATCAGCAAGTGTTCGGATATCCTTAACTTTGTAACACCCATCCACAAACTTGTACACTTAACTTGTACCATTATTCACATTATTTACATTCCCCTAAAAAGGGACTTACAATTGCATACTGACCAATAAAACACTTGGTCAGTAATCTACACTTTGTACTCATAATTACACGCCTCTTCACATCCTAATACCCTTCCTGACCTCCGTCACGATTGACCGTGACTAGTAGCCAGTAATTGCTTGCTCAGGCTGCATTGTGTTTCCCGCACGCGACCGCCTAGCAGCGAGTCGCTGACACAAGCAGGTCTGTTATATAACTCATTCCAACCAGCTGTCAGGCCGGCACGTTGGCCTGCACTCAGAGGTTCATTCCCCTATAGACTCTTGCATCTTAGCAGGAACACCCCCTAGCATCTGAACACCAAACAACACGCTACACTGGTCAGCTCTCCCAGCTACGGGAAGCCGCCATCATTTAGAAACAACCTTCCAAATTAATACATTAATACTAATGTTTAGATCCCTAAACTACCCCCCCCCCCCCTCAACTAAGGGATCTAAAACAAGGGTTTCCGCGTTCTTTTGTACCCGGGTCCGGAGCTGCATCTGGTAGGTCTGCTGAAGATGGCTATCTCCATATCGGGACTCCATATGGGCGATTAGTGAAGCGTAGTCCTGGGATCCAGTCGGGATGGCCTGAGGGACGTCAAGGGCGTCCCCTCTCAGCGCTACAATGAGAGCTGTAGCCTTTTCTGTGCTGTTCCAGTTGTTTATGGAACAGGCTGCCTCGAACTGACGTAAATAGGTGCTCCACGGGACCTTTCCGTCGATGGTTGGGGGCGTCACTCTGCTCTATCCCGTTCCAGATGTCCCCGGTGTACCTGTGGGCGGGCGTCGGCGCAGCTCGGCAACTTCCTCTTGAAGAGCGTTGAATATCTCTTCCACCCCCGTGAGTGGGCGTTGGCGCAGTTCGGCAACTTCCTCTTGTAGAGCTTTGACTCTTTCATCCACCCCGGTCGGCGGGCGTCGGCGCAGCTCGGCGACTTCCTCTTGTAGGGCTTTGAATCTATCTTCCATCCCTGTCGGTGCGTGTCGGCGCAGCTCAGCAAATTCCTTTTGTAGAGCGTTGAATCTCTCTTCCACCCCCGTCAGCGGGCGTCGGCGTAGCTCGGCAACTTCTTCTTTTAATGCGTCGGACTTCTTTTCCACTGCCGTGACTTCCTCACGCAGACCCAGTTCTAATTTCTTCAGGTCCTGTGCTAACTTATTCTGCACGTCTTCCATCTTCTTCTGGCCGTCCTCTATCTTCTTGGTTAAATTCTTCTGGCCATCTTTTAATTTAGCAGTTAGGTCCTCGGCTAACTTCTTCTGGCCGTCTTCCATCTTCGTTTCCATGGCACTTAACTTTTCTAGCAATGCTGCCAATTGCGCCTCCATTTTAGTTGTTTGTCTTGTAAAGGGCATGCACTCACAAGAAAATTAGAGAAAAATGACCTGCTCGGGTTTTGAAACCAGGACCGTCAGGTGTTCTGCTTGTGCTTGAGTTCGTGATCCGGCTTCTGACACCAGTTGTTACGTGCCACCCCTAGTGGCACTTTTGTTAACTGGATTACGGTGGGTAGAAAGCACAACACAGGATGTTCCTTTAAAGAAATAATTAATTTTATTGCGGCCAGAAAATTACACTACTCATCAGCAAATACAAGCAATTGGAACCTTACTCCAGTTTCCTCAAGTCTCTTGCTTATGGAGATCTCTTGCCCTCTTTCACTCGTCAACAGTTAATCTTCTCGCTAATGAGTCTGGTGGCCATGACAGAACTACATGCAACTCTCCCCTATGTACACAAATTACAGTTACTTACGAAAACACAGGCAGTCCCCTGTATGCTTCTCACTTCCTCGCTGTCAAGAGAAACGGCTTCACTAGGGGTTTCGCAAGTCACCACACTTCTGTCGCTCAGGATAAACGCTCGCACTAGCTCGTAAAACACAACACACACGGCTTGACAGGTCGCTCTTATATAGCAGGCCGATGACTCAATAAATGATTCTAGACCCATCCAGGGTTCACGGCTTCACAAGGTTTCTTCACTGGCTGAGTCACGAATATTCTGGACCATCCCTTTGCCCTAGTAGTCCTGTTGCATAAGGCGCACGCAATACACTGAGGTGGGGCACAGCCCAGCCCTGGGGCAGTTGTGACTCATGCGGCGAGCGATGACACAAACTCACAGCCGTAACAATATGTTCGACGAGTTCAGTGATCGCCGACCAGCAGGGAACAGTTAGTTTATTTAGCTAAGGATCTATTTCCTTTGCGATCCTCTACATCCTCGAATAATGGTTGGCAGTTACGTGAATTCGGGCACAGTGCAGTTAATTCTGTCATATATTTTTGGCAAGTTATCAGAATACAAGTTGAATTTCAGATAGATGGACAATGGTTTCAGTTATCCCACACTTCTGCGGTTTCGAGGAGATGGGTAAAGCCTATGCTCGACCCAATGCCTTTCAGGGTTTCCGCACTCACTATGAATTCATGAAGTGTCTTCATCAAATTATTACAGTATTTTCATTCAAATTATTTGGAGTGTTTTTGTGGTAACTTGCATTCCCCATTTTTGTACACAGGTATTCATATTACCAATAGTACTTAACTGTGGGATTACCTATTAATTACCTTTGTAATTCATTTTAAAACTACAATGTGTGTCATAAGGAGCACAACGATTTCATATATTGAGCCCGTTTGCTCATTCTCGATCCGAAGATCGATGGCAGCGTGTCGATGATTTCTAACAGCTGAATTTAGAACTACGCTGAACGAACCTGAATAACATGTGAACTCTTTGAGCACATTGGTTTGACTTTGGTACAGTACCCGTATAAATCATGATGCTCACTTGTCGGAAATCCTAAGATGAGTGATTTGTAGAATCTTGATGTTCCAGCTAGTAAATCTTGAAAATCCTACCGACAAGGACATCATGACCCTACAACAGTCTCTACGATTGCGTTATAGATCAATTACACTCATCTAGGATGGTGACTACGTGTGGAGAGTGAGAATCTTACCACTTCTCGGATAGGACGGGTTAAGGTTGCCTAAAATATGATCCAATTCCACAACACCATCTCCTTATAATTAAAATAAATCCACACGAAACGCCACGTAGAAAAATAACGAAGTGAAAATTTGTTAAATAAACTATTAAATAGAAAAAATAAAACAACAATTAACTATAAAATCAGGGCGCTTGCCCCTTTAAAAGAATTAAATTGAAGTCAGGCATGACTTCACTAGACGCACATCAGCTGAGTTAAGTAATCAGCTGTGATCTAATTCACATCAATCTACGTTAAATTTGCTATAAATCACACTTGAGATTGTTTAAAAAACATTGCGCAGTCTTGGAGAATAGAACGGGACTGGTATTAACATAATACAGAACTGCATTCCTTTTGCTCCTACAAGTTAGACTTCACTGCGTCAACCTGTTATATAATACTTCCCTCCATTCATATAACTGGATTCTACTACTCCGCATAGCTGTCTTATACGTAACTTTCAACCATACACAAAATGCAAGGTTATTTCTCTACAGAAACAAGCCTTGATTGTCTTCAATCTCTAGTTATCACTTCTCTATAACGTAATATTTTACATTTCCAACGTGAAATCTTCACTGATTTAATAAAATCTTTACATAAATACAACTAAACATTGTTGCTATACAACACGTAGCTTCTATATACTCTCTCCGTTTCACATACATAACCCTCTTCACAATGATACCACACGTTCAAAAGTTACCCAAACATTTAATACACGCAAAGTAAAATTAATATTAAAATAATAATAATAAGTACACCGAACTTTAAAATTGTTTATATAATTATATATAATATTTATATTGCTTGACTTACTCAAGTTTAGTAGTTTAACTGGCCGTTAACTATTCTTATTATGAATTTTGAACTTGTTATTATTATTATTATTATTATTATTGACTTTATGAAGATCACTTTACCATCCCTCAATACCATTCACAAACAAGTATATTAGAGTTTCAACAACTCACTTTCCATAAACATGCTTCAAGAAGCTTCAACCGTCTTATACCATCATAATAATACCTTTATACTCCAAAATACGGAAGTTCCCTCGCATTTGCATTACTTATATCATCGTAGAATTCCATTATATCGTAAATACTTTTATACGGCATTACATCACCTCGTATTCCTCACTATAAATTCATTATAACTATTGTACATCATCGCAGACTTTCCTTTACATATTTACGTAATGCTTGTATTATCTTCTTATAACCATTGAACCTACTAGTCAAAACAGCTGTTTATTATCACCAAATAACTTGTTATTTATACCAACTCGTCCTTATGTTAACGATTATTGAAGTTTATGTTGATAGACCTCCCATTGGTTTACTTCGAAAACTACTATGTCGTTCAACATTGCAATTAATTATTTAATAAAAATACAATTGTTCGTTACACCACACTGATCTATCTTCAGAACTACATTATTGCAAATTCACGATAACAATTATATGTCACGTTGCATATTGTTTTAAATACTCAAAGTATTCATCACATGTCCAGTTATTCTCGTTTACGATTATATTTAGCATTTGCCTAAATCTCAGTAGTCAAAAATATTATCTTTCAAGAAGAAAAATTTCAAAGTTAAAATGACATTAATGAAAGATCATAGCTTTCACTCTCAAAATATAACAGTCCCAACATAACGTGAATATAGTTCCATTCCTATGTTTTCTTTGCAATAGATGCGTAGCATAATACGATGAATAGTTCTTGCTAGATCGGCGTCAAGTCATTATAATAACTTAATGATGTTTTAAATACTATCAAACGCTGCAATCTTCTTCCTATCTACATAATTTCTAACATTCAAGATGCCCAATTCATTTATCTCAAATTAATTTAATATTTGACATCGACGAAAATATTCTGAACAAATTTCAGAATAAAATAAAAATCCATAATTGGATGAAAATAAAATTTAAGGAAAATCATTAAATATTGGAAAACGAAGTTCCATAAAATTTAAAACATCAAATATTCCAATTTATGTAGAAGAGAAAGGAACAACCTTCCAACATAAATTCGAAGAAAAAATGTCGTTGAATTTCAAAGAGGAATATACAATTGCTTAAACCATGGAGAAATAGGTGCTCAAATATGTTGTCAACTAATCAAAACTACAGAAATGAATCTTGCAGGACTACCTTGCGTCGACTCAAGAAGATCAATAAGGTATATGGAATACCCCGATGTTCCAGATCCCTGATGAAAGTCATGAACCTTGGTCTCCTCCATTCAAGTGAACTGCAATCCTGGGATGCGAACATCATTCTTCTCCGACTCATTCGGGATACGAACGGCTCTGCCTACCCTGTAGTTCATTGACATCAACCAAGCTTCATGCGATATATGGGATAACCCTATCTTCTTCTTGCTTCCAGAGATGATAATTGTTCTTTTTGACGCCTCCGTTTGAAGTTCAAAATCATTACTGAGTAATATCGTTGTTGATTATCCATAATGACAGATAATTACGAATTTTGTAGAATAAGATGAAGTTGTAGCCTATATGGAAATGTTCACATAGTTGTTAAGTGAAACATCGTAATTGCTCTCTGTTGTCCAGCAAATTCCCTGTATCAATGTGTCCCAGCCGCATGGTTAAATTACTCCACAACGAAACCTTCTATACTTGCGTAATACAGCATTTCTACTTATTTAATGATAACATTCATTGTTGAATTCGAATGATCAAAGATTTCAATGTTCATGTAGATCACCTTAATGTTTGTCAACTAACGTTGATTTTGTATAATCACAGATCTGAGGTCAAGTTTAAAATGTTTATTCGCTGCTATCAACTTTCCAATCGCTTCATAATAGAATACGATGTTAATGTCCCACGTCTGGATTCGAATAAATGTTCCACACTAGTATAAATTTACTATCAGCTTCTTAAATGTTCAAAGGATATGTCCATAGTTGCTCACTGTTATACGCAGTTCGTATTTCAATACAATTATGCTTGTATAATACTTTATAAGACGCGAACTCGTATCGACACTGAATTGTGATACTATATTTGACTGTCTACAGAGTCGGTCTGTACATTAATGGTGCTCGTGATGGCTCGACACTTGACGGTCAGCTATCGCCGCACTTCGCTTCGGGTTGGCTGGGAATCGAGCTCCTCCAGCACGTCTGTTCCCGACAAACGTCCAGTAGCATAAGACGCTCCTTCGAGTCTGCAACCACGATCCTCGGCTATAATTGCCGCCATTCAGAAATCCGCGGTAAAATTACGTGGCTACCTGTATTAACATAATACAGCGTTTTTCGTAGATATAGAGACTTCCAATGTCTTGATATAATTTTCTTCTTAATTTCAGCATCTTCTCTTATTTAATAATGGCATACAAGGGCTATAATTATCATAATATAATGATATTAATTATCCTGGGATGATCAAAACTTCCATAAAACCTCTTCTCATTGGTCAGGTGACAATAACCAATAGAATAATTTATATCAATCCAGCTCTCAGATCCGCGGCAAACTCTTGTTACCAGGCGAAATGACCTTGGTAGGACTCCCAGAATGCCTCACAGAATCCCGTGCCTGACTTCCAACTCGTCGTAAAAACCGCTCCTGTGTCAATTTGCTGAATCTTATTTAACATGCATTTCACTTAGCATTTGGTTCAAAATATTCATATAATTCACCAAAAATAATTCAAATCCGGGCTCAGTACCTGAATAATTTATTCTTGTGGATCCTGTATTTGTTATAACATCTGGAAATATTTGGAGTTCATCAGAAGCTTTATTTTGGAATTTTTGGAATTATTTTGGTTATTAATAAAGGTATAACATCGCAGAAATGCGAGAGGAATTTAATGGATCAGAACTTGACTACAGCTGTTGCAGCTTACTTCCCTCATCTACGACGTGATCATCTCCTGTTTGTTAGGCCCATGGTAGGAGGACGTGTTTGTGAATTACTGAACATTGAAGTTGATAATCTGCACGGTATTTGTGTGAAAGTTGAACGTTATAAACTAGCGCTCCCTATTACCCGTGTACCCATGTACCCACACAACCGTGTTTTTAAGATCCGTGTGCTAAGAATTCGGGTTCTACTATTTACCCGTGTACCCGTGTAATTACGACCAGGTACACGGGTCGCACCGAATTTTGTGAAAGAGTGCCCGTTAAGACGGGTTTCCGGTGATATGTGCGGTAACCTTGCTCGAACATCTGTTCACGGCGATAACGTGCCGTTTTAACATTAATTTAGAAACCGTGTTTGCGTATGCAATGTGTCCGCGCGCGTTAATTCGAAGCAGTGTGAAATTTAATTATAAAAGTTAGTTCCGAGGATGAAAGAGGAGTAGATACAAAACTATATGTAATGGAAAAATAAATCATTATTAGCACCGTCATTTGAACAGAATGTAACTAAACAACAAAATGAAAATATCAGGAGTTGGAAACGAACAGAAAATGTAACAGTATAATAAGAACAACAATATCTAGAAATATGACTCATTGACCAATTTACATTAAGAAAACTTTGTTTTTGAACAAGAATACCAAGAGGCAGACAATTTCGTTTGGCTGAGACAATGTTTCCAGCAGAGGAAAAGCACCTTTGGGAGCTTGTAGATGTTGCTGGAATACACAAGAATTTTTTCGCTAGAGCAGCAACCGCAGAATATTTGTGTTCCCTTGCTTTCCAGCACTCAAACGCGTTCATGTCAAAACGTATCTGTGTCTCCGAAAGAAAATCTTCAAATTGAGATTCTGGGCTGTTCCTTCTCCCAATTCCTTCTTCATTTGCAATTCCAATGCCAGATTTTCTGCAGTGTGGCGGTCTTCCATTCCTTGCGTGTCATCGCCTTTGGATGGTTGATCGGGATTAACCACGACTTCAGCAGGTGCATCGCTCTGAAGCTTCTGAAGCACTCTGTTGCGAATACGTCGTCGAGCCTCTGCTGTCTCCTAACCAAATACTTGTACCTCGGGTCGAGGAAAGATGAAATCTCTGTGGCCGTGACAGTAATATCACTTATCCATAAGAGACCGAACCTATCGTTCAACTCACAGACCAAGGTAGGCTTCACGTCCTCTAGGAAGCTGTTATCCGACAACTCCTGGGTGCTCAGGGGGTTTCTAATTATCTTCTATATTAGTGACCGGACCATCGATATGGGCGAATTGCCACCGCACAAGAGAGTGGTTACCACTTCCACAGGTTTAAGGACCTTGGTTAAAACCTCCATGTAATGCCACTCCTGTTCAATTACTTGCAGCTTCTGTGCTGTGGCCTTAAGCGTGCATGTTCGGTCACCTAGGACGTTGGTGACGGGGTTCCTGTTTTTCAAAAGGCGCTCGATCATGGCAAAAGTTGAATTCCAGTGGGTGTTGCAGCTCTGAATCAGGGGTTTTTCGGGCATTGATAGTTATGCTTGCATTTTTGTCAGCGCACTGGAGGCAAAGTTAGAGTGCCTTTTCATGAACAAGAGCCTTGTTTCCAGCAAGCTGTACAGAATGTGTAGCACAAGTCACTTTATCCTTCTCCGGCATTTCAAGAGCGCGCACAGCGTCGACAACGTTGTACGCGTTGTCAAGGAAGTGGCGGTGATCTTGTCCCGCACATCCCATTTTTCTGCAACCATTTGCAATTCTGATGTCAGATTATCTGCAGTGTGGCGGTCTTCCATTTCCTGCATGGTAAGCGTCATCGCCTTTGGAACCCACTGGGAGTCGATGGTGTGAGCCGTTTTCGTCAGAAAAGACGTTTGTGAGCCAGATGTCTAACAGTCAGATGTAAGGGCAACGCTTGATGCCGCTGATAGTTCACCCCGCACATTCTCTCTGACACTATTGGCTAGTAGGGCCAGTCCCCGGGCCTAAGGGCTTCCTCTGAAATACACAAGTAACTGGGCTCTTCAATTGCCTTGAACTGCCTACCCGTCACTGGCACAAGGCAGTTGGTTCACAGCAACAATCCTCGCAAGAGCCTGGTGTATTTCCTCTGAGCGTAGAGTATCGCAGGGACGGTGTGCGTTACCTTCCATGCGTCGCCTGCGTCGTCTCTTGGCTCGGGATGACCATGCCTGCTCCTGCTCCTCACCATCTGCAGTGTCTTCCTTTGTGACCTCGGCTTCATGCCTGTAATAATACAGCATTATTTTTAATTTGGGTGTCAAATGAAAGCCTTCACAAGGAGGAAGGTCCTGTGCAATATAAGCGCTAATCGTGGAAAGGTGCATTGGAGATAAACAAATAAACCACCTTTCCATTTCGCCGGTACTGAAGTCAAACCAATGTGGTGAGACGCACCACCAACGTGAATATTGCACTTGACAACGAATGAGATGCGCGCCTGCCCTGCCATTTCAGCGCGGAGAGCAGGATGACTCAACTGATTCGCCAGTATCTGAAAAATTGTCTATGTACACAGCACACGCCTCCAGGAACAACCCCACGCCACCACGCTGCCGCCGCCCACAAAGTTGTCGGCGTGGCGCCGGTGCGCCCCCGCACGACAGTCCTTAAGCTCCCATAGGCCGCCACTGTTGCGTTCCCGATAAGCCCACCTGTCGAATTGTTGGCACCTTTTCTAATTAACGGCACGCGATTTCTCTCATTTCAACAATCAACCATCAAAATATTATACGTCATTGGAATAGTTGTATGACTTATGCGAAGAACTGTCGCTATTTATTTTAATTCCTTGTTAACGTGTGTGCCAATCGGAAAATACCAGCATCATTGCAAGGGCGGTAAAGACCGGTTCGCGATGGAGCGTTGGAGCGTGCGGTGGCATGGTGCAGTGGTGGCGCGCGGTAAGAGGATAAGCGAGTGTGATGGTGGCATGAACCGAAAATAATACAGATCGTAGCGAATCAGTCAAGTAGTCTGCACTAGACCAAAATGTCTGGGAAAACGGTAATTTTCAAAATATGTCCAGTTCCATTCGGTGAAGGCAGCACCACGGCCCCGGCGTGACACCACTTTGCCTTCGGCGCTGACGACATGGACTACTGACCGAAGGCGGGGGGAGTGTCGCGGTAGCGCTTGCCTCTAGTCGTAAAAGTGTGTTGTTCGCAGAAGTTGGTCGTATGTAATAATAATGATGATAATTGTTGTTTTAAGGGGCCTAACATCTAGGTTATCGGACCGGTCGTATGTAAACAAAACCAACGTAAAAAGTAATATTTATTGTCAAATCAGAAAGACATTTCCGTAGTAGGTCGTGGTAACCACGGTACGCTTACGCATATGGCGTTACACAATTTGCACATAATTACTTGCCCACGTTTGCTTGGCGACATTTGTTGATTTTCCATCTTCCGTTGTATCATTTTCAAGTGTCGTCTGATGCCTCCCGTAGACCCACCATCTCAGGAATATTCATTATTTTCGATAGGAGAACATAGAGGGCAATACGCCTTATCTTCTTTTCTTTCTGTGTAAGCTTACTTCCACACCCAACTGCTTGTTTTACCCATTTCTCCTCTACTACGTAGCGCGAGCCATCTGTGGTTTGACTACTATGATCGTATGAACTGAACGCGTGTTCTTCGATCTGGTTAGAATTCTGCCCACTAGGGGCGCCGTAACGAATAAGGGATGCGCGGTGCCAGGAAATTTCAATCACGCAGTGCCGCGTTCATAATATTTCGAAAACATCCCTTCACAAAATACGTAGTGTTGTCGTTTCACTTATTCTTCGTAATAGCAAAAGCCTTATTTTTTTTGTTGTGTTCGTTTTCCTGATCTACATTTGTTTTCAATTACACGGGGAATTCGTGCAACAAAATGTTAAAAACATTCTTCCAAGGTTGCGAAAAGGTTTCAAGCACCGCACGGGCACACGATCAGACATATATACCCGTGAACCTGTGTACGCGGACTTTCATACACGGGTACACCGGCGGTACTACTGTTGTATTTACTGCTACACGGATTCTTCGAGCGTACCTACCCGTGTTACACAGGTGCACGCCAATCCGTGTTTCATCGGTAGCCCTATTACAAACCATCATTGTGAGTAGAGTTAACTGTGCATTTATTGAAGTAATATTCTGCAACGTTTCGGTGAAACTTGCCAAATTACGGTAGTTTTATGTACACCATACACAAGGAGAATGAACATTGTGACCATGTGGTCTGGATAGTTATAAGAACCGTTGTTTGTGTGTGTAATAATTAATCCCTACACTTAATTACAGTGTGATAACATTTTCCAACATATTGGAAGGGAAAACTGGGAATATTTATTTTATACGACTGCAGATTTCAACGACATCGAACGATCACGTGGTAAAGACTTGTGTGTAACTGACACAGATTTATTGTTGTCAAATATCATATTACTGATATTGTTAACGCCAGTGGTTGGATATTATGGTCATTATTGCTTATACCGCACCTGTACATGGAGTGAAAGTATTATTTCAACTTGTGAAAACTACACTACGGAAATGCGCAACTTCGAATGTGGAAGCACGTGGTAATAGAGACCTAGCACAATCGAATATGTATCCTTTTATTATGGAAGCTGGTGACATGGAGTAATTTAACCATGGGCCGAGAGTGTGATGGACTTTGGAACGTGCTAGAGTTATGAGCATGGCAATGGAGGAAGGCCATGAAATCGCCATAATCTCCCAGGCGAAACTCTAATGATGACAACATGTAAGTGATCAACGCTTCAATTTATACTGTATCAGGATTGGATATTTTGTAGTCGAGTAGTATAAGAGGGTCCTACGATTTGCACATTCCTTTAGGTAGGCAATGTTTTGTTTAGTTTGTAATTATTTCTGGTCATACGTATCATTTTTGACGGTGCCTGGAGGAAGACAGTTTTGTAAATATTTTAAAGCTATGTTTAGTACGAGCTGAGTGTATGAAACTTGCGACAGATCGCCGAGTGTATGAATGCAGGAAAAGATGATATAATAGCGAACAGTTGAAGATTAGCAGATGTTTTTCAAGGATAAGTGTAGCCCAGCAGTATTGATCGCTTGAAGAGCAAGCTTATTCTAACAGTAATCTGCATACGAATTTCAAAGGCTGTGGTTTTCGAGAACCTGTTTTCTGTTGTCATAAGAGCCGTGAACTTGTTACCTCATAAGCAGAGTGGAGTGGAGGTTTTGTGTTCTTATTTACTTTTATTTTCGACACGCGACGACATGATCTGACTGAATGAAATGTGTATCCTTGTATGCAAGATATCACGAGTTCGAGGGAGGTCTCAACTTGTTGTTTAAGAACAGATTCTGAGTACATCATTCTATAGTGTACTAGACACTAGATAATTATTGAAGTCTATGATATTTCGACTACTTTTCATGGTAAATTTTGAGTACTAGAAGTACGAGCATATAAGCACTATTGCGAACTTGAGTACATTGTAGGGACACAATTTTGTACAATTTAGGAGAAAGCTCTATTGTGGTGTCTAGAGGAGTGCAGTTTATGGGAGCATTGTGAGCTTAATTTTCGGAGCTAGTATTGATTTGTGGTATTTGTGGTGTTATTCCAGCAACTTTGTTCACTTTTGGCAAGTTGACTGATGATTGGGACTGACGAGTCCATGTTATTTTTATGGAACACAGGGTATTGATGAAGTATTTTCTAGATTTTTTTCTAGATTTTTCTCCCACATTTTTAGCTACACTAGGCACGTTTATTGGTCACTAAACCTATACAAGAACACTTTGGGGAAAAACAATGAATTAATATTGATAATAATAATCATGTGATAGAATTTTCAACTGAACCGAGAACTAAATAATTATTTAGTCTAATATTATGAATGCTAATCTTAAATTACTCTTCTGACAATTTCTTCGAGTTTGGGAGTTTCGACGCTACCTAAATACACTTTGACTATTCTCGATTTTGAGACGACCATCATGTAATGATGGGATAATTATGAAAACCCCGTCGTTATGATGAGAAGCGACGTAAGACAGAGCTGTCACAGTCACAGCTGTCACAGCCACAGCTGTTGCCAACTTAATTTTTGTTCTCCATACTCTTATGACCAATTCTCTGTAAACATCAGGAAACTGGACGGGAAGGAATGCCAATTGCATTACCAATAGGAATGTACTGAACCTGTGAAATTTGTGTTGTAAATAGCTTTGATATCTCTTTTGAATAATTCAGTTAGTACCAGAATGTGCTTACCTTTGTATTTTTTGACATTCTTAGGATAAACGCGTCTCGTTTATCAGTAGTATTTTAACGTCATACAGGATTAGCTTATATTTAACGTAAATTTAAATGTTGGAGAGAATACTATCACAGCTTCTGATCCTTATTGTGCTAATATGTAACTTAAATATGACTTTCCATTTTAATCAAGTTAATATTTTTCTCGCTAGTAGATTCACGCCTGTCATTTTTATTATTAATTAAATCTCCGATGTAATTGCTTAGGGAATCGTTACGTATTTCTCTCTTTGTGGTTGATTTATTCTTCGATTTTGTGAATAGGACTTCGAGAGGCTTAAGATAGACTTTAAATAGGAGATATTTTGACTTTCTTTTTCAGGGCAGTTTTGATTCGGACTTTCCGAATTTCACCTATCAGAAGTAGGCTAGGGATCTGTGATTTTACCAATACATTTAGTGTGATTTTAACATAAGCCTGTTCACATTATTTCATGGTTGTTTTTGTTTTCTTGTGAGTGTATTCCACTGGGCTGGTGGTGAGAATAGAATTCTCCTATTCCCGACACCCCCAAGTGCAGTTTTTCGTGCTAGACCAGCCTACGATATATTCTTTTCCCGTGTCCTGTGAGTTGGCCAGAGGAGGGTCTCGGAAGGACTGTTTAAGACCAGCAACTCCCCGAAACTCTCGTCTGACGGGCACAATATATCGACAGTCAAGCTGTAATACTATGGAAACTTTAACATAAACCATATAGGTTATGTCCGGTTATGTTCTCGATCAATGAACATCATCTCCACCTAAAATCTTGGTTAGTAAACCCCAGTTTGATACCCCACCTACTGCCTGGTGTTGCACGATACAATTATGCAATGCACGTTCTTGTGTATGCACAGTGAAAGTCACCGCAGGAGAAATACACATTCTGTTTCGATGCTGTGTTGGATGGAGTGGCTGCTCAAGGCAATATATATAACTTCTAATTATTGTTCTTTAAACAGAAACTCCACTTTAGAGTTCTTCTTTTTTCACTCACCTAAAGAGGACTTGCTTGGTATAAGGTAGGTCTATGTGAAATATCTTACTAAGGTGATTGTAGGCTACTGACGAAAGGAGGGCCCTGCCTACCCAATACAAACTTAGCACCGACTCTGAACAACGTGCACTTCCTAATTTAGCCATCATGAATCGCATTTTATATAATATAACTAGTCAATCGATATATTTATATTTGTGTTTCAATTCCTTATCGCAATAATCATAGTTAGAGAATTCAGTCGGCAATCATTAAACCTGTTAAATATATAGTACTAGCAACCGGCCCGGCTTCGCCCGGGAACAGTTGCGAATGCATTACCTGATAAGCTCTTCTTTAGGATGTCAATGAACTACGATCTATATCCGTTTTACGTCTCGGCATGATGGGTTAAAATCACTGACTGTACTATTAACTGTATTATCATGGAGATGCATGTGCAACAAATTCTTGTCAGACGTAATTTAAGAATGGCGAGGTGCATGAAACACAAATCCCCCTTCCGTCCAATCTAAAAACACTTATAGTGTAATATTGAATATAGAGATGTGCTCTCGCGTACGTTTTTGTAGAACTTTTCACGCTGAACAATTCTTACACTCATTGTATATCGATATTTTTAACGGTTTGCCCACCGTAAGCTTAAAGAGCGCACGGACACCAGGATTTATTTTTCGACTTTTTCTCTGAAATCGTTGCTGCTTGGCTTCCTTTGTTCATAAATAAATTATTTTCAACAGAAACCTTCCTCGAGGTATCCTTTACAGAATGGTGAAAACCGCATCAAAATCCATGCAGTGATTCTCGCGATTACCCGTGACATCCAAGAATCGGGGACTTTGATTTATACTAAGTAGAGATTATACGCCAAACAGTATAATTTAATATAATATAATCCCCCTTCCGTCCAATCTTAAATTGACTGTGAATTTTGCGTAACGAAAAGTTCACAGGTGAAATGAGAGTTGCAATTCCAGGGAATGGCGAGGTGAATGAAACTCAATTCCCCCTTTCGTCCAATCTTTACTTGACTGTGTTTCACAGGCGAAATAAAGAAAACCCGAGTTGCACTTCCAGGAAAACTCCAAACACAACCACCCTTCTCAGAAGTCTTAACTCAACACGACTCTACGGTTTGCTGCTGGCTGCATCTGGGGCAATAGGTTCGCCCGCTAGCTAGGTTGTAACAGGGATGATATACTCGCCCTTAGCTAGCTCATAAACTGTCGCCTCAGTAGTTGAATGGACATGGTTGGAAGAAATTAAAACGTAAAAACACTTATAGTGGGCGATGTATTGAAGATAGGCATATGCTCTTCCGGACTTTTTTGTAGAACTTTTCATGCTGAACAATTCTTACATTCATAGTATTTAGATATTTTTAACGGTTTGCCCAGCGTAAGCTTACAAAGCGCTCGGACGCGAGGTTTTTCTTTCGACTTTTCCACTGAAATCGTTACTGCTCGGCTTCCTTTAAAATAAATAAATTATTTTCTACAGAAATCATCCTCGAGATATTATTTACAGAATGGTGAAAACCGCATCAAAATCCATCCAGTGGTTCTCGTGTTTACCCGTAACATTCAAGAATCGAGGACTTAGTTTTATACTAAGTAGAGATTTACTCTGCGGTGAATCACCCGGAGTACTGAAACAGCAATGCTTTCCATTTGCCGAGCGTTGAAATGTAGCGAGGGGCTTACAACAAGTACCCTAAATGCATAATTTGTCTGCGAGTGTGAAGTTACCATGGGTTATCGTCGCTGTTTCCGACCACTTTATGCTTCCGTAGCGGGGTATTTATCCAACCATCGCGCTGTAAATTCTGATACTACACTCACATTTATGCCAATATACGTGTACACAATGGGGTGTGCGAGCTCCCAACGTTTCCAATTAGGACCACATACTTACCGATTTTGATTCCTTACCAAAATGCAGTACTGATGTTTCCACAACTTTACGCTTAATGAAAGCGCGACCTAACCAAAACACGCATGTTTCGATACCTCTCAGTTAATGAATACGTGGAACTAATCTAAACTCTCATGTCTCCTTACCTATGTTTCTCATGAGCACGTGAACTGACGTAAATTCTCATGTTTCCATGCCGTTCTTCTTGATGAACACGTAAATAATAATATCGTATGGCCTCGGGTGCCGGGTGCAATCTTTGTTATCTGACACCCAAAGGCTAGCTTGCATGTCGAATTTCGTTGCTCCATGAAGCAATATGAAAGTCAAGGAGGTTAGATATCTAAGCTCCTTGAACACTATAGCGCTTTCTAGTAGAGAAATGAGGAACTTTGTGTTGGCGGTAACTCCCGAGATTAATTTTGCCATTATGAACCCGGCCTACTGTATTCAAATGGGTTCTTTGACATGCCAACTTCGCATGACATGGTGTCACAATTTTTACCGCCTTTCAAAAATCACTTACCACGGCCAGGGGCGACCCTGCAAGTTTGGGGTTAGTAGACCGACACGTTGTTGACCACTCACCCACCGTGGCAAGCGATGAACACGTGAACTAACCTAAATACTGGTATTTCCATACCTCTATTGTTAATAAACACGTGAAATAAGCAAATTATCAGGTTTCCATACCTGTATTGTTGATGAACACGTAAATTAACCCAAATACTGATCTTTTTATACCTTTGTTGTTGATGAATGCATGAAGGAACTGAAACATCTGTGATTCCATATCTCGTTTATTGAAAATTTAACGTACCCTTAAGAGCAGCGTTCATTGAGTATTTACTTTCGCTTTTGCGGGGAAATGCAGTTCCTAACTTACATATTCATAAGAATTACTTTGAATTCTCTTCGCATTGGCAGTGTTTCCCCCCTGTGCACCTTTTGACCATGAATTGCTCTGATACTCCTCACCTAGTCTTTGTACAGTACTTGCTGAGATGGCCACCCATCAGACTTTTACACAAAATCAGTACCAATATATTGTGAATGATAAATCCACTTTTTTCTGTCTGTCAAGGAATTTCAATTCAAAATTCTTTGCTTCCCGAGGGAACTTCAATTTTTATACACCAAAATAAGGTATCAATTAATTAGAATTACATTGACTTCTTTTCAACACTATAATCTTAATGAGATTTAAAAGTAATTGTTGTGTATTAATAATTTGCAAATCTGCAGTTTTCAAATTCATCTATTGTTTACTGATAATGATAATATTTAATAGATTCTCAAAACATTATCGAGAGCCTAGTTTTAATACTAAATAATTCTTCTTTGGGTTACAGGGGAAATATGACCTCTTCAGTTACGTTCTTGTCCAAAGATCATACCATATCTACAATTATTAGGCTTGCTTTCTATGCGCTATAAAGACGACTTGCGATATTGTATTGTGGTGCTAGGGTATACGTATCAAGATCATTTTGTTGAGAACTGCATTGATCCAGCTGATAGGTTGCTACTTTATTCTATGAAGACAATTTTCTGGGTATTTACGTGCACAATCACATGTCTGGGACGGACCATAATGACAATATTTACAACCATCAAACTGTTATGTCCATATTGTTGTTGTTTTTCCGTTTAAATCTTTTGTAGTTTGGGACATCAAAATCATGAAACGTATGTATTTGTGGGTGTGAGTGGAATTTGTATAACAAGTTCTGTTCTTGTGACGACTAAAGCAGCGTGAATAGCTGCACCTTTGCGATCTAGGATTGAGATATTTGCTTTAGGACATGGCAACAAGTGCCAGACCAGCATTTTGAAAGACTGAATTTAGAATAATATGGTGATAATTCAGACTTAGGGTGGCTGCCGTTATCACAGTGATTCATACCTTGGCTCACTAACTGCAATCTACCTAGTTCTGTCGTGGAAGATTATAGGGTTAGTACATACACCAACTCGGGTCACGTGCGAGGTCAAACTACACTATTGGCCATTCGTGGCATGGTTTCCGTGATTTTCCATTACCATGTCCAGGTAAATACGTCACGATGCTCGACTTACAGCAAGTTTCCATATTTCATTCGTCATCTTATTTGTAATTAACCTTAGTGATGAGGTGGGTATCAGATAGCGCTTCTGGCCGTAAAAGAGAACTAAGGAAGAAAGCTTGTACTTTTTCGTGACAGTTAATCTCTCCGTAATGAGCCAAGGGGCATCCATTTTTACGTGGAATCCGAACCACAGGACATGATGTCTCCTTTCGAAAATATCACATTCATTGGCCGGGAGTCGAACCCGGTCTTCATTGGTGAGAGACAAGTAGCTTGATCACTGCACCATCACGTCCCTGGTCGTATAAACCAAAACTTAGCTCATCCTTAACCATCCAGAAACGAGAAGAGTAAGGGGGCAGAGATACACACAGAGATGGTTTTTCACTTACTGATTGTTATTGTAAGGAGTGGTCCTTCTTCTGCCCCTCCGAAGTGAAGGAGACGGGTATTCTTTTGCCCACACGTTCTAACAGACGTTACTCTACAACACTTCCTGGTTTTCATTTAATTTCCCCATACGATGTTCACACAGGGTCTGCACAGGTATGTTACTGTTAATAACTTGTTTGCCGGAGAGTTGAAGACTTCTTTAAAACGTGGAGCTCTTTTAACATTTGAGAATACAGCCACGTTAGTTGAAATAATAATTCAATTACGTTTCATACCTACAACATTGTGTATGTCACTGTGAATTTTATAAGTAAGAACAAAAGAAACCAGAAAAAATTGGTAGGTTGTGAAGTGGAAACATACGGATGACCCTATATATCAAATGTATCCGTATTATGTTTCCATGGCAATGAAAGCATATCTTAAAAATGTGTCAGCAGGACTGAGTGAAGTTCTCACCTTCCAGTGGAGTTAACCTGATACACACTGAGAAGATCGAAAGCAAGCTCACTTTAGAAGTTTCGATTCAGCTAGGGAAATATTTTACCCACACGCGGGTCAAGCAGAAAATGAACAATTTATATCAAGTGTTCATTTTAATGGAGTTGAGTAAAAGTATGATGATAATTCAAAATAGTAAAATATAAGTCTATTTAACCCTATCAACATATGAAATAGGATTTAATTACCAACAATAGAACTACCGGTATATCTTATTCCACCATTTTTATTTGAACAACAGAGAAAACAAAATGAATGAAAACAAAAGATGAACGAATCACAGAGTGTGTTCTTTACTTAAGTTCTTACATTCTACATAGGGCACATTCAAGAACATTGGTCATGGAGAAACATATAACACATAGTAGGTCAATACTAGCAATCCCAAGCGTTATGTTGTAAAATTCAACTCAGCATATTACGTTAATCATTGAGCGAAAAAGTGCAGCGTCGCATTGGAAATCATTTTCACTGTGTATGCGTAGGTGAGTAAACAGAGCATATAAGTGAATATTAAGGGCAGCGACGTGTTCTAAAAACGTTAAGTTTCAAAATTACTAAGTATTTGCAATATATTTTTATATTTACAGCTGACGTCCCTACTTTACCTCGAGAGTAGTGGATGAGCATTTCGATGTGAGAAAATTCCTGTCTACAGGTACAAGTTCTCTTACGGTGCAAAATACGATTGCTTTGAAGTGCAACATCCTTAAGGGGGGGGGGGGGGGACGTTCATGAAATACATACACAATCAAAAGAAGCACCAAACCCACAAATTTGAAGATACGACAATGACATTTTGTATTGCGCTTTACATTATATTAGCGCATTTACTGTATATTTCATGGAATTTTAAATTTCATTTTCAAAAAATCATATATGAACCTTTTTTCAAAAACTATTCCACAGCTTTTTACAAAATTTTCTCTGTTTAATATCTTAGCATATAGTAAGCTTCTCACATGAGATTTTTGAATATATCAAGTAGGTGAATTTTAATAATGTTTAAATTATATTTCTGCAAGAATAATATATAATTAACGAAAAATTGCAGAGACTATAACCCATATCTCAGTTTAAACACAGAATTTTAGAATTTTCTCTCTTGGCAATATTCATTGTACTTATAGAAATTAAAGTACAAAATTTCATAATTCTAGCCTTCTTTGATTCTGAGAAACAGGTACATAAACATTTAAAAATATAATTTTCAGGAAAAGCAATTTAAAGTTGAACATAAACATTTTATCTTATGTTACGCACTCAGAAGGCCTCAGAACTGTACTCAGAGTCTTTTTTTTCCTTCAAGGCTTCTCCTACGGCTTCTACTTTTCTGCCTTCGTTCCTTTATGTGGTTTTCAATTGACGTTTCAGCCGCAAAGAGGCGTTGTAAATCTATATTTCCCCAGATGCCTTGAGTGAAACCTCCTATGTTGAAGGCCATTCTCTCCAATACTTTTATCCTCACTTATTGCATCATAAGTTGCAATTCTGACAACTGTAGCAGATGAGAATGTGATCTTAGGGCATCAGTTTCCATATGAGTGAATTGAGAGACTTGTTTGGATTATGCGTTTTGCCATGAACACACTTTTTGAGAAGTTCAGGATCGGCCAGAAACCTGTAAGTGGGCGTGACAACATCCAGGATACAATTTGGGAGCCTCTCCTTGTGAATATAGGGGAAGTTATCCCGCTGAGCCTGTCGATATTTGCACCAGCTAATGTGGCCCAGATGATGAATGGGATGTTCATGTGTTGACATAACGTGGAAATATGTAGCTCATAGAGAACTTTTCATGTCACTTACACTGGATAGGTTCTGTCTGATAGCCTTGCCACAAGTGCATCTTCTTGCATTCAGCAGCTTCTGCAAACGCTGCTTATCCATTTTTATGTTCACTCTGTACACTCGACGTGGCATTATTGATTGATGAACAAATGAAATAGTTTGGTAAATCGCCGTCAGTCGCACAAGGCAAAGCAACTGATTGATTGTTATGGTTTCTAAGATACGGCACAGAGTCGCAGGTCGTCTGTAGAAACTATAGAGTATATATCATGGCCTCCTAGATGTATCCTGCGCAATTTTGCTTGAATGTAATCCACGGAATCGTTGTTGACCGTGCTAGTATCTAAGAGATACTTCAAAAAGAGGGCGTTGCAGGAAGGTCGCGCCACACATTTAATTATTTTTCAGGCACTTCGGATGCGATTTTATCACTGAAACTTTGTGAACAAGAGTTATATTAATAACTAAAAAATAAATTTTAAATTGACATTTTCAGTCCCCTTAAATAAATCCATATTCTTGAAAGTAGTGACAGTCATGGAAACATAACTTGATATTTTATAAATCTCCATTGAAGATCTATTGACAGATGTACTGTATTCCGTTCCATCTTATAAAGCAATATTAAATAGGAGTTTAGTGCTTTTCAGTCGGTCAACACGAATGTACCCAAAAGAGCTGGGTTATGCCCTAATCCTGAAATAAATTACATGAGATTAATAAATACACTAGGATGACCAGTTTCGATCGTCAAGCGATCATCTTCAGATCCATTACATTTAGGCTATAAAATCTATGTTTGAAAATACAGGTGAATATGTACAATATGTACAATTATTTAGTTGCAGTATTGGTACTGCAACTGTCGGTGTATGCTAAATGCAGTATGTATGATGTTAGGTGAAATGTTAAATGTTGCTAGATATCCGGAGTTTGTAATTTGGAGTGATTATATGGTTGTAAAAATCAACTATGGTTAAACTGTAATTCTATTACAGACTAATACTTATTAGGTTGTCTTCCTTGCTAGAGCTACGCGCAGTTTTCGTGTTCACTCTAACTCCAGGTGTGGTCAACTGAGGTAGGCTGTTATCTCAACGACACTGGTTTTTCCCTTTTCTCCCCCATGTTCATATGTGCTGTGCGGAGTCAGTGCGATGTGTTTATGTGGGGTGTGTTGCCAACCTCGATAAGATGTATGTTATTGAATGAGGTGGGTCTACAACTATCAAAGACCGTGGAACACCTCTCGCCACGCGTGGACCATAAGCCATTCAAATTAAGCGCTGCCCGGTCTTATGAGAACGTCCCAGCACCTTTAATACTGCCGCGAATACGGGCCTTGGTTTATTGCAGAAGAAAAGTACATCGTACACCTGATCCAGATAACATTTACCTATTAAAACCCCTTAATTTCCCCCCCCCCCCCTTTTTATCTAGCTTGGCTGTTTCGCTAAGTTGTGTATTTTTTCCGACAGGGTGTGTTTTTAGTAGCGTGATGAGGGGCGAGCTCTCCATGAACGTGTGTTCATTTAGATTGTTGATTGTTTCGTTTGGCTAGGTGTATCTCGATTGCTTCCTTTATGTCAAGATTCGTGATGAATTTTTTTAGGTCCGTCTCAATGTTAGTAAAGCTGTGCCCCGCGTCACACATATGTTCGCATACGGCTCAATGTGTACCGTATCTTATCGCATTCCTATGTTCATTATAACGTGTGTCTACTCGTCTTCCACTCCGTCCCATGTAATTAGCTTGTCAACTGGTGTCTTGGCACGTTATAGAATATACCCCTGACTTTGAATACGGTTCATGTTTATTTAGGTTACTATTTAAGAGGTGCCTACCGGTTGTGTTTTTCGTTGTGAATGCTATATTTATGCCTTGATTTTTGAATAGATTAGTGATTTTATATGTATTCGCATTCACATAGTTGAAACACGCAAATTTTTTCTCATTACTCTCCGGTTTGGGAATCGTTTGGTCTTTATTTTTAAGTTTGGCTATTATTTTGTTTATTTTGCTTGGCGGGAAATTGTTTTCCTTTGCTATTTGCTTAATGGCTCTTATTTCCTTATTATAGTTGTCTTTTGCCATGGGTATGTTTAAAGCCCTGTGCACCATTGAATTGAATCCCGCTAATTTGTGCGTACTGGGGTGATTAGACTGATTGTCGATTGCATGCGAGGTTTGTGTGGAATTCCGGAATATGGGATATGAAAGCTCGTTTTCTTTACGTTCAATAGTTATGTCGAGATAATTTATTTTTCGGTCTGTTTCGGATTCCTTGGTGAATTTGATTGAGTGGTGTAGGTTATTAATGGATTGGAGAATTGTTTCTTCACTTGTTAGTTCAGTATCGTAAATGCAAATTACATCATCTACGTGTCTTTTCCATACTACTATTCCCTTTGTTGAAGTATTTTCTAAGAACGCATTTTCTAGTGCATTAATGAAGATGTCAGCGATTAACCCGCTTAGTGGCGATCCCATCGCTAGGCTTTCTATCTGTGTGTACATTTTATTGTCGAATTGAAACACGTTTTGGCTGAGAACGACCCTCAGTAATCTCACAATCTCTTCAGTTTCTTTTTCCGAATTGTTGGATTTTAAGTTATTTTCGATAGTGTTGATTGCTTCAATAATCGAAATATTGGTGTACATGTTAGTTACCATGGAAGGATACTAGCCTAAAGCTAGGTTTCATTTGTAGGGTGTTCAATGCTGTGACTAGTTCTGTTGTGTTCTTTACAGAGTTGTTTTTGTCGTAGGAAATACGGTGTTTTAAGATTTTTAGTAACTCTTTGCTGATTTTGTAATTGGGGGCATTCCTACAATTGACTATTGGTCTCATTGGGCACTCATTTTTGTGTATTTTTGGTTGTCCCCTCAATGACGGTATTTTTGGGTTCATGTTTATTAGTTTTGATTTTTCGGCTTTGGTCAGTATGTATTCTGTTTCTTTTAGCGCACTTCCTTTTTTTTTGGGGAATTGGTTGGTGGGGTCTTTTGTTAATTCCTTGATTTCGTTGTTGTTTAGGAATTCGACTGTTTTTTTCAATGTATTCTGTTTTGTTCAAAATTACTGTAGTGTTTCCCTTATCTGCTTTTGTGATGATTAAGTCATGTTCTTTTATTTTTTGTTTCAATGATTTTATTTCTTTGAGTTGTTTGTTGTTTTGAATGTTATTGCTGATTTCCTGTAGAAATATGCTGAAAGATAAACTGACAATACTTTACATTTATTGAAGTATTTTTCTGATCATTGCATAGATCAGTATTAAATTCGAAGTATTTCAATGATATATGGCACTAGTTCTTCAAACTCAATTAGTCATTGCATCAAAATTCAATATTTCTGTGGTGGATCACTGGATGCTATAAATGACTCAAGACAATTATGTGTATAAAATTTGCGTTTGAATTTCAAATACCCTGATTGTTTTTAAGACCTCTTCTTCGACGTTGAAAATTATGAATGTCGACCAGATGATCAACTGAATAACCAGCAGAGAATATTATAACCATTGCCACCAATTTTGGTAACCACCTTGGTTACTGTGGAAGTAAGAATAAGGATGGGAACAATACCTGGTGTGTAACATAATAATTTAATAATAATAATAGCCTGAATGTCCCTAGAAGGGCAAAGCCTCCTACATAGACGAGAGCTCTTACTTCGCTAATGCGGTGAGCTATTCGCATTAAATATTTCAGAGTTATTATTGTAAATGCAGGTAAGCAAGCGCGATATAAGGGGGTGACGTGAGGAATTTTACTCATTTGGGATTTTAACGTGAACTGAGAAAGAGGAACGGGATATCAGCGAACGGCATACCCTCGAAGCAACTTGTTTCAATGTAATAAATCAGCGCCAATGACGTTATATGAAACGGAATACGAGGACCAATGGCATATACGCTCCAAGCTATAAGTGCAAGAAGTGGCAATTGATTGTTCAAAACTTGCACAACCACGCAATCCTCTCTAAATGCCCCGATTAATTTAAGCTCTACAGCTCATTTACAAGAGAGACTTCACTCTCCGCGATTGCCTTCCTCACTTCTCCTCCAGTGAAATTTCATATAACACAGATTCACAGAGACAGGAGAAAGGGAGTATACCGTACATTTTCTTTGTGTTATTCAGCAGGCATATGGGCGCAATTGAAGGTACGCACGTGGACGATGCGAAATGGCGTGTTGACAAACAGTTGAGTTGTCATTATTTGTAAGTCACCTTCTGAGACTCCAAATCCAGTGGTCCTTGGTTGGATTTTCGGCTCTGCGAAGGACCTTAACTGTGATCTGGAGCTCGGAATGGAGTACATTCAGTCTGGTGAGGCAAAACTGAGAAGTAGCGGGTGCGATTCCCACCTCAGCTGTCCTAGAAATGGTTTGGCGTAGTTTCCCACTTTTACTCCAGACAAATACCAGATTTGTTCCTAACTTAAGGTCACAGCCATGGATACAGTTACATATACACACAATACCACAACCAACACAATGACATAGGTTATCGTACAGAATCCATAGTATATAGATCTATGTGACCAGGGTGTAGCAAAACCCCTACATGAATAAAAAACGTCATCATTTGCGGGATGAGCTTGTAGTGTAACTGTACGCCTACTTGGCCTGTTACTAGTTGATATAAAGTTCCTACTCTAAACAATTACAATAATTTGATATAATATTCGGGGTTCGTGGGGCTTGGACACCGTAACGAAATCAATAACGGCAATGAACATTCACACTCAGCTACACTACTAAACTATAAAAAAATGATAAAAATGGTATCTGGTAAAAAACATAACTGTATTCTAAAAGACATAGATATTGCATTTGGCTGGATCCTTCGCCGTGTACAAACTAGCCTATTCATCCCCTATCATATTTACATGGCTACACAATAATGAAACACTCCTGGACGCTTGGTGAAGATGAAGATATTTGTACTAACAGTTGATGAGATCTGGAAGGTCTGGGGTTAGTTTTCCCATAGAATTAGGCCTATTACTTTTGCACGTTGTTGCTAGATGATTTCACACGCAGTCTAACTTGAATATAAATTGCATGGCTTAGAGTAGCCAGATTTACTTTATCGCATGAATAAGACATATTTTCTCGTGGATGTTGGTATGGGATCTTGGTAACAGCTTGTCTGTTCGAGAATCCGCTTCGCACTTTATAGCCCAGGAAAATAAGTTTTTAGGTCCGAAAAAATGTTATAAAGCTATTTTTTTCAGAACCCATTAATTCGACCCTAGGGAAAAACATATCAAAATACTCGGCCGTATATGTGCCGGCTTCCTTGATTTCCAGGCCTGGAAACCTGGAATTCCAGGAATTCTTTATCACCGTCCGGGAACGCCCGTAAAAACCGAACGACTCGCCTAGGTATACAAAAGTAATATCAAATGAAAGCAAAAGGCATGCAGATTCCATATATAAGACTTCAGGATATGTTTTTCTCCTTTCGGGGTAGATTGTAACAAAAATCTTGCGAAATTCAAAATTTTGGTGGTTTGAATTTTGCTGTAGGTACAGCAACGACTGAAAATGAAATATATAGGCCTATCAAAAATCATGCGTGATACAACAAAGACCACATTTTCAGCTTTTCAGATCATCTGTCATGTTTGCTTTACGTTTATTTTTGAAAAGTTATAGCGTAAATTAAACGTGTAGTGGTTGACAGTGCAGGATTGCGTTGTGTTGACAGGGGTTTAGCCTATTCGGTTAACACCTGGAAAGTAAAGGTTGAGCTAATGATCTTTTCTTCTACGGAAGCAACACAAGATGAAACTTTTATTTACATACATAATAATTAAGTATGAGTTAAGCCTTCGAAATCATAGGGAAACGGCATTGGATGAAAGGTGTAATAGAGTAAACTGGTAGTTTAAGTGACATCGGGTGAATCTACATCCTGATCTATTTCATAACGATGTACTGCGTTATCACAATTTTGTCCATGACATTCAGAGCACATTTCTGAGCACTCTTGGCCGGATCGTCTACATCCACATCGCACTCCTCAGTCCGTTTTGCAATCGCAGGCAATTAAGAGGAGAAGAGAGTCAGGAGCTGGTGGCAGGGTTGTGGGAACGGGCAAAAGAGAGTTGGCAATGGCTTGTCTGCCCCATACTGTTGGATTGAGGTTCCTTTCCAGCCATTCTTGAACCTAAAATCAAACTCAACATATTTAACTCTCCTGAGAAGTACTAGAAAAATATTGTATACGTGTAGTGTAAAGGAAAAAGAATGAATGTACCTGCAAGTAAGTCCACATTGAGTGCTGCCGTAGAGCTTGCCTTGTTGGAGGAAGAATCGCAACTTCAAACTGAGAAGTCAGAGCAGGTGCGCAATGGTATTTTGGTATAGACGATGTCGAAGATAATCGATATTCTCCAATTCATTTCCTACAGGATACAGTGCCCTTATGAACTTTTCTCCAATGTGCAAACTTCTTCGCGACTCGCAGATGGATTTGTTTATGTTTTGACAATTTCTTCCCGAAGATCCACACTTTTTTGAAGCAATTTGTAAGCCTTCTTCTTCCCCTTCCCGTAGATTGCAGATGTTTTATCACCTCCTGAGACAGCATGGGAGTACAGCACGCAGTTCTTCATGTCACCTATTTCATCTTGAAAAGCACCAATATCGTACAGCTTTCCGGGGCACTTGGAAGTCCCTGGGTGCAGCATGAAGACATCTCCCGTCTGACGCCTAGCAATCAGCATTGCCAGAAGAACAGTATCATTGCAGACTACATCTACAGACTTCCCCAAGCTCTCTATCTCCGAAGCAGAGTGCACGATGAGAGGATCGGCGTCCCCAGTTGCCTGGTATACTCGAACTTTTACAGCTTCAAATCATGAAACAAGTACATCAATAAGTCGAGGTTTGTTTCTCCTGTTCGTCAGAAAGTCCGCCTGTGATGCTGTCGATGTCGAATGTCGAAAACAAAACAGGTCCTTCTTGCAGCGCATCGCCTTTGCTCCGCTTCTCTAGTAGTTGGCTGGCCATTGTATCCGTCGAAAGCAACAACTGCAGATGGGTATCGAGTCATAACGTGTCTGCCGTAAAGGTCGCGAATTTCTCCGTATGTTGCCAGTCGAGGCCAACTAACAGCGTACATGAGATAGCCTCCGTCAATGACATACGTGGTCTGTGGACAAAGTTGATCGCCAATTTCTGAGTGCCTAAGAGAGACGCAAACGCTGACTTGTGCGTTTTGCGCATTGAACATCCGTCAAAAAGAGAGGGTGGAGTTGACGCCAGCTCATAAAGAAAGTACTCCGCTTTTTCAGTTTTGTTTTTTAAAACACACACTATTCTCATAAATAGCTGACTCGAGTTTACGGGCGTTACTTTATTTCTGATCGTGACAGTACCGTCTGCTAAACGTACAAACAATTTCTAATCTAAAAATAAAAAAATTCCCTTTGTTTTTTGTTACAATGTACCGTGAAAGCAGAGAAAACATTGCTTTTAGTACTATTTATGAAATCTGCATGCTTTTATCGTTCATTTGATACCTTTTTTGTTTACCTACGTAGAGTTGTTTGGTGTTTACTCCCGTCCGGTAATACCAACTTACCTTCGGGTTAATTTTGCTTCGTCTGTAACTGTTGAATTTTTAGACCTAAAACAAAAAAGACCACATCTGTAAAACTAAAACGATGCTCTTTCTTATTATAGGTGCATCTTTGCATGAGCTGCCGTCTTAGTCTCTAATAAACGTGCAAATGAATTCAATCTTACAAAAATTTGAATTTCACGCGTATTTTTGGATACAATCTACCCCCAAATGAGAACAAATATTGCCTTAAACCTTATGTATGGAGTCTGCATGCTTCTCTCTTTCATTTGACACAACTTTTGTGTACCTAGGCTGAGTCGTTCGGTTTGTACGGGCGTTCCAAGACAGCGATGAAAAATTCCTGGAATTCCGGGTTTCCAGGCCTGGAAATCAAGGAAGCCGGCACATGCACGGCCGAGTATTTTGATATGTTGTTCCCTAGGGTCAAATTAATGGATTCTGAAAGAATTAACTTTATAACATTTTTTTTGATGTTAAGGCGATATTTTGACTTAAATGCCTGGGCTATTAAATTGCAGTACCTTCAAGCGTTAACTAGCCTGTACGCCAACGACAGAATATTACTTGATTCCCTGAGCTATGTGATCAGACATGGACCCGCGGAACTGTTTTGGCGATTCAATCAAAATACAAGCATTGTCTTTCGAGGACTAGGTATGGTATTCATGTGAGAGAAGTTTCACTTATTCAAGCTTTCCAGCTGAGGCCCGATACAATATCGTATCATATGTCTATCACAAGTCCCACTGAGCTCCAATGACCACACACCTGACTCCCATAATACATGTTGACTTCTCAAAGTCGCAAAGAATAAACTGACTTCTCCAAAGTCATTGTTGTTGTTTTAAGGGGCCTAACTTCTAGGTTATCGGCTCCACAGTCGTAAAGTAGAAGCTAACTCCATAGAGTTCCAAATTCGAGTCCCTTAGAGCCCACCCGCTCGAGTAATAATATCATCATCCCCTCCTCGCACCCACTGACTACCGTGTCCAGAACACACGGCAAACCTGGCCTTAGCCAAATACAACTAATTACAATCGTCACTTGTCTCCTCCTACCCTACAATGTTGCCAGACTTCCCAGGCTGGACTAGCCCCATGAGTAATCAGGTCAACACCCAGGTTTATCCTCGTCGCTCGGAATAGTCCCTTTTCCAAGAAATATTGCCCAATGGGTTTGTTACAACAAGATACGTTGAAGTTGCCTCACGTACTTGCCCATTTCCGGCAGGCTAAATAAATATCTTTATACTCGTACCTCACTAAAACCGAGTTGGATCCCGCTTTATAAATTATCATCTTAAAGTTAATTAAATTAAGTAAATATAAAGAACATTGGAATATCCACTGGAATAAATAATTCCATACCAAATAAAGGCATCAAATAAAACTACTCGTATGTACCCGATTATTTAGAATCGTATATCTTGAAACTGAGGGTTCGATTCCTTGTGACCTTGGGACCGTCAGAGTAGCAAAGAGAGATAATAATTAAATACATACTTTATCCATGCAAATTGTTGAAGATTTAATACTTATTGTGACTTCCGTCATCGATAATAATGTGATATAAAATTAACCTTCTTTAACGAACATTAAGTATGGGTATCGGCTGTAGGAACACAAGACCGCCCTTCTATTCCGTCATTTGTAGATGGTCACGAAGCCTTCACGTACGTGGTTATATTCCAGCCGAAATTTGTATTTCAAGTTGAGTTTTCTAAGGCCAACTTCAGAAATATAAATATGAATCTCGTTGAAGCTGCTCACGTAGTTGCCCATTTCCAGCAGGATAATATCATTATACAACACTAAAACTGACTTGGATCCCGCTACATAAAATTATCATCTTAAAGCTAATTAATTTAAATAATAATAAAGAACATTGGAATATCCACTCGAATAAATAATTACATATCAAATAAACGCATGAAATAAAACTATATACACGATTATTCAGAATTATATGTCCCGAAACTGAGGGTTCGATTCCTTGTAACCGTCACAGTAGCTAGGCTAGGAGTTGGAAACTACACCTAAGTAAACAAAATGTTTAGTTAGGAACATATAGGCTACTTTCTCCTAAATGTATGGGTATAGTTATAACGCTTTGTCCTTATCAAGGAGTAGAAGAATGTTCCTGTGATAAACGTTAAGTGTTTAAACCTACATTGGACTCCCCGTTTAATACGTTTCGTTGTGATTCCACTTTTTCAACCAGGGGAATTGATTGAAACAATTGAAAAGTGCGCCCATCCACCATCTTGAATGTATGCAATCGTTAATCTTGCGCCTTGTGCAGAGAAAGCCATCTATGTGAGCCTACATATTTGCTGCGTTTCTTTACTGTAGCTGTATTAAATAATGCATCATCGATATTAATGTCTGATATATTTATGATGGCGGCTGCGTGATATATACAGTGTGATAGTATTATTATAATAATAATAAGAACAATCATAGCAGTTATTCCAAAACATATTCCTACAGTCGTGAGAATAACACAAGTAATGAGATGAATTCCGTACAGCCAAGTACGCTACATGGAGATGAGAGTATTGTATCCCGAATACCCAAATGCATCACAAACAGATACTCCTGCCTGTCACCCAAAGCTATTAGGAATTTTACTCAGCTAGTGACTGTGTGCCCTAGCGTACCAAACTAAAGTTCAGAAATATAGGCTTCGAATCATTTTGTGTAACAACATTGAGGACATTAACAAGTAATTGACACCGCTGATTGGTTCCCGCGTTGTAATTGTTAACTGTTTAACATTTTGTAACGACTGTACCAGAAACTCTTGTCCTGAGATAAACCACAAATTGATTCAGTTGCGGAAGTATTCCAGATAAATTAATTTAAAAAAAACTTCTGCATTTTTTGCGACGACATTTAAATTAAAGAGGAAAGAAAGTTTGTTCGTCAAGTGAGGTAAATTATTCTTCGGAATGGAAATAAAAACTTTGAGAGGTGAATAGAAATCCTGGGTCCTCTAAAGACTGGTGACGCCTCGCCGCGGAGAATAATGAAATCAGAGCGAAAGGGGGAGAGAATACTTTATAATACTGTAAGATATTCGGATCGTCCAATTGGAATTTGGAAGATATCTGCGTTCTAATCTGATCAACATTAAAACACATCGCTCAAAATTGTATCGTTGTTCCTTCAATTAAGGGATCGTGACATGCATGGCAAATATCTTATAATATGTGATATTGTATTATGTTTGTTCAACTGAAATTATAATGTTCTGCTTTACTACTTCAGAACAATCCGTAGAGTCTTGATATAAGGAAAACTGACTCAGATTACCTGCTGTCAATGTGGGGATTCGAACCAAGGATCACTCAAATTCAGTCATGGAGTGTAGTTGAACGCACTTGGCTATAATGCTGGGTTAATGTAAAAATAAATATCAAGAACATATTATTTTAAGATGAGGTTTTAATCTGAATTATTATTCAAAACAAACCCACGCCACATTTGGGTGCCAATTGTAATATTTATAAATAGATTATAGAATTCTGTAAAATAAACATAATGCAATGTATTTGTGTCCAGAAGAGTTTAGAACTCAATGGTGCCAACATAAAATGTGACGTTTTGAAGCCATCTCTTTAGTGTTGGCTCTACGACCAAATCGTTAACTCTTCAGTCGGTCAACACGCTTTTGCTCTATGCTATTGGTTCACTCAGCTTCATGAGGCGAATCTGAGAAGAGATGGTTTTGATTCCCACCTCAGCCATCCTGGAAGTGGTTTTCCGTGATTTCTCATTTGTACTCCAGGCAAATTCCGGGATAATTCCTAACATTAGGCCATGGCCGCCTTCATCTGAATCCTCACCCGCATTACAAATACACACACTACTACACCAATATAACACAGGTTGTCAGGCAAATTCCATACACACACTGAAGTACACAGGGCTAAATTACTACGATGTCACAAAGTCTAATTGAATTAACAACAATGTATATAAAATTCCTGAGAACATTACATGCATTAGTTCATATATAAATTTGCCCCTATCTGTCAGAGAATTTTAATAACTAATACATACAATATTTTTCATATATACAGTGTGGTCCACCCGCCCCTTATTTTTTTTGGAGGAAGGCAACCCAACTAACGCGTATATCACAGTCATCCTAAAAACATTAGTACGTCCATTATACAACATTTCTGTTGAGTACATCCTCGCGAATATAGTAGAAATCAATAGTGGCAGTGTTCTTTCAATGACCTCAAATATAATGCATGATTGAAACGATCAGAGCTCCGAATAACACCTTCTTATGTTAGGACAGGAAGTGTCTACGAATAGATTCAATACATGCCAGCAGTACACTATGGTTCTCGGTAGCTATGGTGGCTAAGTCAAGAATTGCTAGAGTAGCGTCATCGAAGTCGCATTGTAGTAGGTTCGAACCTTGAACTAGTACATTTTTTGCTTAATGTCGTTTATTGAGGATGTATTATGGACGCATATCTATCTGTTCCAACGAGTGATTTTTTATTTGGTCCTCAAAAGGACCGTACTTTTCCGATGGTACGCAGCCAGATTGGACAACGACATAACGATCTGTAGAACAAAAGCAAGGTATCCTGTATATTCAAGGTAGCAAGTGTTCGAAATTTTGACCACCTTTGTTTAAAGGAAAACTCCGACTCAGACGATCCACATAACAAATAGATTTGTTATGTGGGTAGGCTCACGAATAAATACATCAGACCGAAACTATAATTTCTTTCAACGGCGTCTGTGCGAAAAGCGCTTGCTATACACTAACAGTAATAGTTAGTTAGTGAGGTTTTAAGGGGCGGAACTATGAGGTCATCTGCCCCAAACATACAGTAAATACAGATAATTATAATGTTATTGGTTTTACGTCCCTTTTAACTACTCTGGCTTTTAGAGACGTCGGGGTGCCGGAATTTTGCTCCGAAGGGGACCTTCAACGTGCCAGTAAATCTACTGACACGGCTCCCTCGCATTTGTGCACCCTCAAAAGCCAGCTGCCTGCGCCAGGATACGAACCTGCAACCTTGGGCACAGCAAGCGAGAACGTTACCGTTCAGCCTCGTATCAAGGCAGTAATTACAGAACGTGTCATATTATTATTCTCGGATAAATATTGAACTATTAAAATTCTAATTATCACGAATAGAGTCGCCTCCGTTGCGTAGTGGTCAGCGTGATTATCTGCCACCCCGGACGTCCTGGGTTCGATTCCCGGCTCTGCCACGAAATTTGAAAAGTGGCATGAGGACTGGGACGGGGTCTACTCAGCCTCGGGTGGTCCAAATGAGTAGAGGGGTTCGATTCCCACCTCACCCATGCTCAAAGTGGTTTTCCATGGTTTCCCACTTCGCCTTCGGGCAAATACCGGGATGTTACCTACCGTACGGCCACGGCCACCTCCTTCCCTCTTCCTTGCCTGTCCCTCCCGATCTTCCCCTCCCTTCCCATCCGTCAAGAGGACCCTGTTCGCTTTGCAGGTGAGGCCACCTAGCCGAGGTGCTGATCCCACCTCCCCAGTTGTATCCCCCAGAAGAGATGTTTCAAGCTCCAGGACACTGTCCGTAGAGGCGGTAATAATGGGATCCCTCGCCGAGTCCGTGGGAAAACTGAACATGGAGGGAAAAATCGACTAAAAATATAATAATTATAACGAATAATATCCATCCATGGTTTTGAACAGTATTTAGGGAAAATAGCCATTTAAATGAGACAAGAAAATACATTTCCCTATCGTCTTCGTAGATAATGTGAACAAAACCAAGTTGAAATCTTTCTGTACGAGGTAGGGAGGGTATAGGTAATAATATAGTTAAAAAGAATTCTAAAAGTCTGCCGTTGGATAGTCTTGACCCCGGGATCTTCGAAAGAGTGAGCGGGCGCAATAACACTTGCACACATTTTCAACACACTCTGGAGGTTTTTGTTGCGCTTCTTATTAACGCGTATGGTAAAATATTAAATTATTACAGTTAGATCTTAAATATTGATTGGAATGCATTCATTCAGTACCAAGCATGTTTTCTAATTTACTTAAAGCAAGTTTCGCGTCCGTTTTGCGTTATTAAGGCGAATGAACTGCAAATAATGCCCTCAAACGACAGCCCTTCGGTTTTATTTCATACAACTTAGCGTACAAAATGCTAGCGTGTGATACACTTCGGTAATACAAGCGGGTGTACTGACGAAGAGAACAGAATCATACAGGATTTTGTACCAGCGATCACAGCAGCTTCCTTGCCAGTGAGTGTCGTGTGATACGGGCCTATAGATATGCTAAGACTATTTTTTAAAATGTAATAACAAAACAAGATGTTCGGTAAAGAACGTATAGCCTACTTTCTCCTAAATAAATGGGTATTGTTATAATTCGTTGTCCTTTTCAAGGAGTATAATTGAATGTTAGTTGTAGTAGCTTCTTGAAATACAACGTGCTATACGGATATTATACATGAATATGATGTGCCCTTTGCTAGTGCTACCTCTGTAAAAAAATCATTTAATTCGGTTTCACCGTGTTTGAATTGATATGGGGAATCGATTTGCACACATACATGGCCGCTATCTGCAAACTATTGGGCTGATGACCTCGTAGTTCAGTCAAGAGATGCTTCCCACAAAAAGGTATGTTGTTGAAAAATTTGGTAGAGATCAAATGATTAGGTTCGTCGTAATTTGATTTAAGCTTTTAACATTTCGGTGGCCACCATTCCGTTTCCGTCAAGATGTCGGCTATATACAACATGACACTGAGGTGGCCTTTGCTAGTGCTACCTCTGTACCAAACTTCGTTCCATTCGGTTTCACCGTGTTTGAAAAGATAGGGGGAATCGATTTGCACACATACATGGCCGCCATCCGCACATTATTGGCCTGATGACCTTGTAGTGTGGTCAAAAGATTTTCTATACATAAAGGTATGTTGTTGCAAAATTTGGTAGAGATCAGATTATTAGGTTGGTCGTAATTTGATTCAAGCTTTTAACTTTTGGATGGCCGCCATTACGTTTTCGTCAAGATGGCGGCGATATAAAACATGGCACTGGAGTGCCCTTTGCTAGTGCTATCTCTGTACCAAATTTCGTTCAATTCGGTATCACCGTGTTTGAATTGATTGCGGGAATCAATTTGCACACATACATGGCCGCCATCTGGATATTAATTGGATGATAACCTTGTAGTTCAAACAAACGATGCTCGCCATATAAGTATATATTGTTGCAAAATTTGGTGGAGATCGGATGATTAGGTTAGTCGTAATTTGATTTAAGCTTGGAACATTTGGGAGGCCGCCATTACGTTTTCGTCAAGATGGCGGCGATATAAAACATAACACTGAGGTGTCCTTCGCTAGTGCTACCTCTGTACCAAATATCGTTCAATTCGGTTTCACCGTGTTTGAATTGATAGGGAGAAGCGATTTGCACACATACATGGCCGCTATCTGCAAACTATTGGGCTGATTACCTTGTAATTTAGTCAAAAGACGCTCGCCATATAAATATATGTTGTTGCAAAATTTGGTAGAGATCGGATGATTAGGTTATTCGTAATTTGATTTAAGCTTTGAACATTTGGGTGGCCGCCATTACGTTTCCGTCAAGATGGCGGCGATATAAAACATGACACTGAGGTGCCCTTTGCTAGTTCTACCTCTCTACCAAATTTCGTTCAATTAGGTTTCACCGTGTTCGAATTGATAGGGTGGGGGCAGACATTCAGAGTACATACACTCACACACACACAGACACACAGTCTCACACACACACACTCACACACAGACACACAATTTTTGGCGCTGTGTAGATCTCATAAGTCAACTTTCATTTTTTGCAAAAATTGAAAGTATGCTAATAATACCATGGGAATTTCTAAGGAATACGTATACTTCGATGCAAGCACTGGCGATCAGAATATCCTTCGATATGTTGTTGTTTTGTTTCATTTGAGGGGCTAGAGCATCGCGGTCATTTAGCCCCGTTTACTTGGGTGTGTGTGTAGAATTTCTCTGATAACCTGAGTTATTTCTGGCTTATAATGATGTGTGTATTTGCAATTAAGGATTGGGAAGGAGGCGGCCGTGGCCTTAAGCTAGAATCCGTCCCGGAATTTGGCCGGAGTAGAAGTGGGAAACCACGGAAAACCATTTCCAGGGTGGCTGAGGTGGGAATCGAACCCACTTCTTCTCATATATGCTTCCCGATGCTACGTGTACCCAATTTCAGCCCTCAGACAAGTATTACATCTCTTGGCAAAGCTGGGAGTCGAACCCGGACCTACGGAGCGACACTTCGATATGTTATATTAATATTCATGCCAGTTTTTAAATTTGCTGCCATTACAGGTCACGTGGCATAACGTACTAGTTCGATCGTATTCTCGTAAATAATCAGCAAAATTCTACGTATTCGTCACAAAAGTACGTCGTAAGGCAATACATGTGGCACTGTAGTTACATCCCGACTAAAATGGAATGTGGTCTTTCGTTCAAAAAAAGTATGCCTACTATTGGATTCGAAGCAGCATTCTAACCGCTCGCGCCCTCATCGTACGGTCAGGCATTAAACCTCTTTTTTTTTTCTTTTTTATTAGCTCTTTACAGAATTACAGAATTTTCAGATATGATAAATACCATACTAATACATCACAAGAAATCCAGATAGTGTCCATATTTATCGTACAATTGTCCACTTTCACTAAGCTTCCAACGCTCTTTTTGCAGGTGATACCTGAGATCCAGGAAAGAGAAATGTTGATCATTGTCCATCACGAAGTGTACATATTGGCCCATTATCCACACAATGGCAGTCTGTTTAATTTGGGGGAAGGCGGTCACCGACAAACGAACCAACTTCCTGTCATCAAGGTCATCCGAGGGCACATTTAATAGTTGACATACTTTTCCCTTACACCACAGCCACGTGGAGGCAACTCGCGTGCATGATGTGAAGCGGTGTATCGCCGTATCAGTTTGACCACATATAGTACACCATGGGTAAGCTTCAAGATGGATGGTATATCGCCGTAGAGCGGTTGGGATGAGATCGTTGAGGAAGATAAAAACTTGGGAGTGTACAGCAGAAGAAATGGTCATAGCCCCAAAATTTTTCCAAACAGTGGGCCAATGGACGTAGAGGGTGGTACCACTTGCCGCAACATGTTATAGATACTTTTCGTCGTTGGAACAATCCCTGAAGGCATTTGGCGAACAGTTTCCAGAAGGTGCTGTTGATGGTCCCTAAATATCTTCGGCAAAGCTCTATCACAACCACGGGCTGTGTTTCGAATATCTTTGTATAGCGCTTTCGTAAAAGTGTCATGTTGGGAAAGAATGGTGATATCGTTCTTGCAGAGGAGTGCACGGCATTTCATGCCATGAGCTGTTAGCCCTAGCCCGCCTTGCCGGGATGGGAGATACAACTGTTCCCGTTGTACTCGGAACAAAAATCCTTGCCATATAAACCAACCTGTATATTTTGCCAATTGGCTCTCAAACATTTTGGGAAGTGGGAAAAGTTGTGCGACATACCATATTTTAGAGAGCGCAAACACGTTGAGGACCATGACCCGTTGCACTATATTGAGGTTTCTTTGACCAAATTGGATCAGGACTCCCCTAACTTTGGCAATGACCTTAGTCCAGTTTACTTGCACTGTGTCCAGAAGCGATTGCTTCCAGGTAATGCCAAGAATTTTCACCTCATTTACTATCCGGAACCAGGGCTGTGGGGTAATCACTGAGTTAGTATTGAGCGGAAGCAAAGCAGTTTTCTGGGGGTTCGATTGTGCTCCAGAGGCGATATGGTAGAGCTGAAGGACACTATCGATGTGGGAGATGTCTTCTTCATTGCGGATCAATATTGATACGTCATCAGCATAGGCGCACATTCCAAAAACATGTGTGGACAGTTTGTAACCCTGTAGCTTCACCTGGGTAGTCCGAATGAACGGTTCAAGGCCAATTACAAAAAGTAGCATAGAAAGGGGACATCCTTGCCTAACTGATCGTTGTATTGGAATCAGAGGGGAAAGAAAACCGTTGACGAGCACTCTAGACGTAGCATTACAATTTATCATACGAATGTAGTCAATAAGGATTTCAGGAAATTCGAAGTGTTGCAAGACCATGTACAAGTATTCATGACTGATGCGGTCGAAAGCTTTATCAAGATCTAAGGTGAGAAAACTCATTGGCTCAGTGGGGAGCATTTCGCCTTTTAGGTGTAGGTCCCGTAGTATCGCTACGTTTGTTAACAGAGTTCTTCCAGGAGTACTGCAACATTGTTCATCACCAATGATATCAGGTAGAACAGTCTTCAATCGGCATGCAAGTACTTTGGTAAGGACTTTATAGTCACTGCAGAGCAGAGTAACTGGTCGGAAGTCACCAACTGCCATGGGAGAGGATGTTTTTGGTATGAGGACTATGGTACCCTCGTGATGTGATTGACAAAGAGCACGACGTTGGAGAATGGTACGCAGGACATGACAAAATTCTTTGCCAATGAGAGGCCAGAAGTGTTTATACATTTCATATGGCAGTCCATCAATGCCAGGTGAGCGGTTGTTTGGGAGTTGTTTAACCACAGAGTGAATCTCTTCATCCGTAATATCCGCGCTGAGCAGAGTTTTGTTGTCCGGAGATAGTTTGGTACTGCAAGATGACAGCAATAGGGTCACCTGCTGTGGATCAATGGGAGCCTTAGCGTAGAACCGTTGATAAAATAATGATATTTCACTACGTATAGCGTCAGGGGAGGTGACGACACTTCCAGTACTGGTGCGGAGGCGGTGGATATATTTACGTTGCCGCTCACGTTGTCCTTTGGCGATATGGTATACACTTGCACTTTCGTCCGGGAGCACTGTACGATCTTTTAAAGCCACGTTGATATGAGCGAGCGTTCGTTGCTGTAGAGACAGGAGCTTGGTTTTAACTTCCCGGATCTGGTCATATATACGCTCCCCAGCATCAAATCTTTGCTGGAGCTGGCGAAGAACTCGATAGTAAAATTCAACTGTATCCCGTCTTTCCCGACCTCGTTGGTAAGATATGTTCTTAAAGACGCGGCGGATCCCTGGTTTAACTAAAATATCCCACCAGTCTGTGCAGTCGCGAAATTTGCATTTTTGTTGGACCCATCGAGTCCAGTGTTGTCTGAAAATATCTTGGCATTCCTTCTCCAGTAACAGCGAGCAATTCAGCTTCCAATAACCTCTTCCTATGTGAAATATGGGATGGGGGTAAGAGATTGTACATACGACAGCATGATGGTTAGTGAAACTGGCAGGTATCACTTCATATCGTCTAGGCTGGATAAGTTCCTGTGAAAAGTAGATGCGGTCAAGTCGTGATGAGGAGTTGTGACTTATACAGGTGTAATGGGGCAGGGGCACCCTTAAACTATCCACAGCATCAATGAGGTGTAGGGAGGTAAGAAGGGTCCTGAGAGCCGGGTTGACACCTTGGTATGAGCTAGTGGAATCTTCTGGGCGTTGAATACAATTGAAATCCCCTGCAAGAATAAGTTTTTCCTTAACTTCGTGCAGATGAGGCAGTATACTCTGTTGAAAGAACATTTTCCGTTCCACACGTTTATTGGACCCGGATGGGGCATATACATTTATCAGGGTGGTATTGTTTATGTGTCCAGATATTATGCGTCCTGATGGATGACATAGCACACCTTCGAGTGGGATATCATGTCTTATGAGGAATCCGGTCCCTCTATTCGTATTACCGGTATTGATGTATTGTTTGTAGAAGGCAGATATGGGCAAACAGGGTAGAGCAACTTCTTGAATGAAGGCAATGTCAATGTCTGCATCTCGAAGGAATCTCTCCAACAGTTGAAATTTCAGAGGGCATTCTATTACATTGATATTCACAGTGGCCACAGTGAGAAATTGCGCCATTAAGAGAAGTATAAAAGTTGTGCTAGACATACTGGAAGTTGGACTCGAGAAAAAAGAAAAAAGAAAAAAAAAGACACAGGTGAGAAATATACTGGTGCACTATGTCAAATTAGGTTGAGATAGTTCCTTTTGACTGCCATTCATAGGCCGGCTGTCAGCGGTTGAGAGCGTTCGTGGGTCCCTAGATGACGTAGAATGAAGATTTTGTTTCTTTTTCACAGCTGCGGGAACGTTTGTAGAGCCAGTTTGATTCTTCGGGGCTGGTACGGCAATCGAGGCATTTGTTTTAATCTTCTTAGAGACGTTCTCGGATCCCCGATCAACATTCTTAAGTGAGTCGGTAGGGACCACCGAAGGCGGGGGCAGTGAAGACAAAATTTCTGTGGCAGCCTGTAGTGACGGCAGAGTTGGTTCTAAGGCTGCGATACAGGTTGCCGATAGCACAGGGGCACTCTGTGTCTCGCAGCTCTGGTCAGGGCAAGGTACCAGTTCTGCGTCAGATGTATCCGAGGTCACTCCTGGTGTTGTCCCAGCTGACTGATCAATAAGCATGTTTTCATATGACGTTTGCTGCGTCACAACTTCCGAGTATTGTACACGTCGTTGTTGTGTAGGGGTTATACCGAGGGGAATCATTTTCTTTGGGCAGTTAATACGTAGATGTGTGGTAGCATTGCAAATTAAACAGGTCTGTTTCTGTCCATTATACGTTATATAGCCAGAATGGCCACCAAAAGTCTTAGTGGAGGGGATATCTTGCTTGATTTCCATAGTGATGGCACGTATTCCATTATACACCGGGAACTGATAAGCAGAAGACCATTGTTCTTTCCTGACGTCACTCACAGTGCCATATTTCGACAGGACGGATTTGAAAATTTCAGGGGGGTACTTCGAGTGGGACATTAAATATACGCACTGTGGTAAAATTGGAATCCGCTGTGGAGAGCTTAACATTTGTCATTTCGCCTGAGTCATACTGAAATTTAATAGGATCTGCAAAAGTATTTAACAATTTCTGATAAATAGATATGCTGATTACCTTGATGTACATGGTTTTTTCGTGCGCATTTAACTGGATGGCTTCTACTTGGTCGACAGTCAACCGGAGGGTATCGCCAATCCAGCGGTGAATTTCTCCTGGTGAGGGGCGAGAACTCTGCCTGTCCCATTGGCAGCGTACGGTGTTTTTTCTCTGGTATCCGGACATGATTTTCAGCGGGGTTTTCTGGGTTTCTGGTTTTGTTGTCCTATCTGGAACACTACTTAAAAAGTATTGTCCGAATGACACACGGAAGGTCAGTACACACGTGGAACTAAGGAAGCACCGGTATTAGGAACCGTAAACTCTTCCAATGCGGTCACACAGCGCGCACACACGTACCGCACTCGGCCACGACTAGTGACCAATTACCTCTCAGCCACCAACACATAGTAAATAACGCACGCTAAACGTGGTGTAGTTACTGTAGCCTTCCCACCTCAAACGTTTAAGTCCATCTCAAAGTCTTCAATCACGATTTATGGTGTTGATTTAACTTTCTACTATTATAGATCACGTGGCGTAAGCTATTAATTCGATCGTATTACGTGTTTGAGTGTTATTTCAAGGAGCAGTAAGTCATATGTTAGTAGAATGGGCCATAGTATTTGGCGGGGAAAAGTTTAAGGTCGGTTTTTCTTTGCTAGACCCATGGCCCAATTACATTGCTGTCGCACAGTCAGAGCGCAGAGCAATATCGACCATCGGGAGAAATGCAGTGTTAGTTGGGTTTCATAAAACTAAATAATAAGGGGCGGGTGGACCACACTGTATATATAGGCCTATATTGTACGCCTGCCCAATCGAATTGGGCAAAAGCATGTTGACCGTCGGAAGAGTTATCAATTTGATAGTAACATATAGATTGGTGAATTCGCTCGCCACGACCACGATGGGGAGCTTTAGCAATTCCGGTGATCGAAGGTTCGAATCCTGGCGCTGATAGGGTGGCGGTCCTAAGAGTGGTTTCTCCCAGGTAATTTTCCACACTCCTTTCAGAAAAATGATGAGATATTTCGTTATTTCAACTCTCGGGGTGCCTACCCCACTCCTGCCCCGAATAAATACACTTACACACTCTTATAATGTCACCTCAGAAGCACAGGTTATCAGACACACTGAAGTACTTGGTGTTGATTATCCAGAAGTCCAAACACCGTGAAATGAACTAACAAAACAATCAAGTTACCAGGGGCAGGTAGGGGGAATCACAGAAGAAAGCCACAGGGTACGGCATACCCGTCGTTTCCTCCCACGGAACATTGGTGGCCAATCCGAAGCATTTGTATTTCACAAGCACTTTTTGCCGTATACATCAACCATTCTCCAATGAATCTCCATTGGCTTGCAACCTGCTGTTTTAGTCTACTTTCGAAGTGTGCAAAAAATAAAATAAACGTATCAGATCAACACTGGCGAAATTTCCATTCATGAGTGTGTGTGTCTGTACGTGTGTGTATGCCTACCTCTCCACATCAATTCTCATAGGACGAGCCCGTATTGGAGAAAATTTGGTATAGAGGTAGATCTTAATCAAATACGGGAACAATCCGGCTCAATGAGCAGCGCTCCAGCTCAGTCAGGATAAAGAAGCAGAGCGTTAAGCCTACCAGCTGCCTACATGGCTCGAACGGGAATGGATGCGTATCAAAACAATTTTACGGCCTACTTTTAACAGTTTTATTGTGTCTGATGCATCTTTCCATTCAGAGCATTGGATTATGGTGAGGAAATAAAATAAATATATGTTGTGTATACAAATGACATGTGTTAAGTAAATAAGTTTAATTATATTAATTGCGTTAGGTGAAGTGTAGGAAGCAAAATTACTGTGACATATAATACCTAAATACTCCTGGCATAGATTATGGAGAAGAGTAAGTTTCATTTCACCCTCTACACATTCATGCTGTTGGAGGTGATGTGATTTGTAGTGACGTTCTAAATTGATTTTTTTAATGCATAATACTCGTATCTTGCCACACATCAAACATTGTAGTCTACTTTCGATTTTGGTGAACAAATAATCATCCTCCCAACCCAAGTTGAACTGCATAATAGAACGCCGCTTTACCGCATTGCTTTGACAAGCCATCTTATAAACCATGTACTGCACTCTATAATTAAATAATAAATTGCATCGTGTAAGCTTAGCACACTTAGCCAGATACATTGCTGTGACCTTCATTGCGGCGTTACTCCACTCGTCGCCATCCTGCCTTTACAACATAAAGTATTAGAAGTCAGCTTTTGGTGACTCCTATGGTGCACATAGGCTACCATTATGTCAAAGAGAGAACTCTCTCATTGCCAACCTATGCTCTTAACTGTCCTCATTCTCGCGTGGAAAGACCTCTTTTATCCGTTTGTTGTTCTAACAACATTTTGAGCCACCGTTCTAGGCTCAAAATTATTTTCTGCGGCTGTTTGTTTAATTATGTTTATAACTTTATTAGAACAATTATTTGAAGCTTTTCAATCGGTCAACACGAGTGTGCCCACAGTAGATTGGACGGGAGTTACAATTAATTACCTAGTGCCTGAAATAAACTACACGAACTAGTACTTATACACTTAATAAAACACTTTTCAGATAAATGGGGGGCTAAATTGGATGACTAGTTTCGTTTGTCAAGCGTACATCCACAAATGTTGCTCATTTGGCTAAATTTTGGTTCGTGGATATGTACAGTATATAACATTTGGTTATAAAAGTAATTACAATTATTAAGCTACAGAAGTTTTCAATTAAACTTTATAACGAGTCAGAGTTTTTAAACCTAATATATTCTTTATGTTCGACGATGTCGAAATGTAAATATTATATGTCAGAAAACTGTACTTTAATGGGGGTCATTATAGTAATGTTTTTCTTTATGAGACAGTTCCTCCAGCAAGTCAGAGCTCATTCATTGGCCAATTAGGTAAGGCTACCTTCGCGCATGAGCTCAAAATCCAACATGTCGGACATGAATTACATGATATGAAAATTGACAATGTAGCCTATATTGGATCAACCATTGTAGTTAAAATGCCAAACACAAAGACAAAATCAGAACGAACCTTTACGGTAACAGGAATATACTATGAAATATGCAAGAAATTTAGGAATCTACGTCCAGAAATTTGCAACACTATCCTTCGAACCATTACCGACATGAAAATTGTTCACCGTCCCTAATGTTTGCATAAACAACCTGGTGAATATGAGACAAGAACTAGCACTGTACCTTAATATCTCCTACTCCAATTTCTACACAGCGCATTGCTTTCAAATGATTTCGGTGACAATATTAGTGAATGCTAGAGCTGGACGGCACTAATCATCATGCAGGCTGTAAACAATAGCATTGCCAAGCAAAGTAAATGCTCTCGGCTCTCGAAGTCCTTTGACCCACGCGCATGCGCTCTGTTCAGTTAGGAAACTACCCAGCGCGCTCTGTTCACTAACTGAAGTTACTGAATCTGACAGATAGTTATGAATATTTATGTTAAAACATATAATAAATTTATAATTATCGTCGAACATATACAATCGTATGCAATGAGCCTATAATGGCAATAATTAAGACACGAGTATGTTTATAAAACGAGCGTTGCGAGTTTTATAATTTTCATACGAGTGTCTTAATTACCATTGGGCCACCACGCCCCATCTATTTAAGTCATTGTGTTCTAGATTGTTCTGTTATTAACCGTCACTTTTCAAATTTCTTATTTATTTGATGACCTTTTGTAGTTGGTTAGATGTTAAACACTTAAACAAACAATTAATTTATTGTAATTGACTTATAAAGATTTTGTCACACCTTCGTATTAATATTGCAGAGCAGCGAATATTAGTGTTATGAGATTTGCGGTTAAGGAGAAAGTGGCCATTTCCATCTAATCTAGGCGGATACAAAGCTCTTCCTTTAAGAACACATATTTGGCCTCCTAATAGCCGTATAGTGTAGCTGCTATCTGAGCGCCGCTCCTAACGACGAAGCCGCCTGTAATAAGGGTTAGTGAGTGAAATCCAGCCCCCTCTAATGACGCCAGGAGGTACCTAAGGTGAGATTAATTGGGCTGCAACGAATAAAGTATAGTGTTTCAAGCACGTAATGACATATAGTATTACTAACGAATGGGTTCATAATAACATTCACTGAGGGTCAAGTATTTTCCGTCTGATTTCATAAATTACTTAATGTTCGACCCTGACTATTATATGTCAGAATACTATACTATAATGAGGCTCATTATAACACTATTTTCATTATGAAACAGTTTCTCCCACCAATCAGAGCTCAAGAAACAGTTGTTTGACCAATTAGATCAGGATAGCATCGCACCTGCACTGAGTTCCATGGCCTTCTAATTTAAATTTCACTGCGTGGCCTAGTGTCATAGTAGGGTAATCGAGGAGGCCATGGTCAAATACAAGGCATTCTCTGCGTCTCATGCGTTCTGTTCAGTACATCAAAATGGCGAAATCTCGACAGATATTGAAGAATATTTATTTTCGAACATAAAATAGTTATAATAATTATCGTCGAACATAAACAGTCGTATGCAACTCGCCTATAATGGTAATTAAGACACTCGTATGGAAATTATAAAACTCGCATACGCTCGTTTTATAAACACACTCGTGTCTTAATTATTGCCATTATAGGCTCGTTGCATAATGTCCTATATCACCTGTGATGAGTGATTTGATTTAGAAATCATTGACCAATATTACTCATACGCAAATGAATCTTAAATAGGAGTAATCAAGGAGCTAAATTTTCCTTTCCAACTGGTGAACTCCATAAATAAATAGTGGGCAGATTGTGTCACCGTATAGTGTGGGAGTGACATGGCAAGCCATGCAGACGTACCATTCGGCAGGAGAAAAATGTGCGACATTCTGTGGATTCGGTATACCTATTGAGAATCCCATCTCAGAGGTCTTGGTTTTAATTCCTGTACCAAGAAATGTATTTCAAGTCTGAGAGTTGGAACGGGGTACTCTCAGCCTCATGAATGGTGAGAAGGCTTCGCTTTCCACCTGAGCTATCCTAGATGGGGATTTACGAGGTTTTCCACGTTCCCTCAAGGTAATTCTCGAGATGGTTCCTAACTTAAGGCTCCGTCCGTGTCCTTCCCCTTACCAGACTTAGTTATAAATACACACCCAAAAACTGACACCGTAAAACAGGAGGCTATCAAACAAGTTCTACACACGCCCAAGTAGATGGGGCTGTTGTCACGATATCGAATCCCCTCGATTTAAACAAGAACATACACGAAGATCCATAGTCCAGGGTTAACGGCGATATACCAGTGGTTGGGTCGCAGGAGCCGAATGTTATCTCTAACTCTAGTTATGCCATAATAGGTCAGTTCAACGATATTTTCTTAAAAAAAAAATGTTCGACTTTCCTTTTATGAAATAATGTAGCGTTAAATTGTTTGTTGGTGGTGATTGTTGTTTTTAAGGGGCAGAACCTCGACCCTATCTGCCCCCGAAAGATAAGCATGACGCATAGCTCAACCTTAAATCTAAATAATTACAGCTTAACACATTACTACAGCCACTGCTCGTAACCAAGATGTCCCTAGCTTATTAAATTAATGAACAGTAGTATTATATAACGCGCAACAGCCGTTTTGAAAATGTAAATATAAAAGAACATAGGCCTCTTTTCGATCCTTAAAGCAACATCATCAGATTTTAATGGATATAACTACAGTAGGGCTATAGAGCAAGGTAAGATTTCAACTGTATGTGTACCCCTTATGTAGCCTATGCCAAAGGGATCGGGGGGTGAGACGCGATGAAAGTCTATGTTGTGGTAGTTTTTATGGCCGGATGCCCTTTCTGACTCCATCCTCATGAGAGGAATTTTTAGAGATCAAATGTATTAATATGAATGAAAATGGTCAAGCGTATGGAAGGAGACAGCCATGGCCTATCAGAAGGTACCGTCCCAGCATTTGCCTGGAATTGAAAATCTGAAACCACGGAAAACTATTTCGATGACGGCCGACAGTGGGGATCGAACCCTCGTCTACCGAGTCCGCAGAGAGCTTGGCCCCATGGCCGAGCGCTGCGCGTTTGCAAGTGCACCTACCGCTGCCAGAAAGGTAGGTTTTCAATCCTTGCTCCTTAATAAGTTCGGATGATAGCAGAGTGTGTGTCTACGCCTCATCATTTCCGTTTTATCAGGGCGAGACATTGGAAGTGATTTTTTTATGTGACGGTGAACATTTATGGCTGGGTGCCCTTCCTGATGCCAATCATATGAGGGAGGTTAATGGGACTTGAAACGAATGAGTATATGTGAAACTGGGCAAGGAGTTGGAAGGAAGTGGGCGTCGTCTATTATCAGTTACCGTCCCAGCATTTGCCTGATGATGACAATGAGGAAAGTACGCAATATCACGGATAGCTCAAACACATCTGTCTGCTGAGTCCACAAACAGTTTGGCATCATGGTCTTGTACTGCGCCTTAGCTACCGCAGTCGAATATGGCTCCTAATTAGGGATATTGAACTCAGTGTGCTGTCTGTACGTGATGAAAGTAGCTGACCACCCTCATTCCTTGAAATTACACTGCATGATATGGTCAAGATTGTTTGTTGTTGTTGCTCTTTTTAGGTGGTCATATAGCACCGTGTATTTTGTGCGATATTCTGTGTTATTGTGATGACTGTAGTAGTGCGTGTATTTACAATGGATGTAGGATTTGGGTAGGAAGCGGCCGTAACCTTAAGTTAGTTACCGTCCCCTGCGTTTCCCTGGAGTAGAAATGGAGAACCACGGAAAACCACTTCCAAGATGGCTGAGGTAGGAGTCGAACCCGCCTATTCTCAGCTTTGCCTCACGAGGCTGAGTGTAGTCTACCCCCATTCCAGCCCTCAGACCAGAATTAAATTTCTTGGCAGAGCCGGGAATCGAACCCGGGCCTCCACGGTGACAGTCAAGAGTGCTCGCCTGTACGCAATGAAGTAGAAGTGGAGACCACGGAAAAAATATATTTAGGTTGGTTATCCACTTCTCATTTTAGCCTATTTTCGAATTTTGTAAAAAATGAAAATGAGATCAACACGGGCGAAATGTCCTTGTGTATGTCTGTGTGTATGTCTGCCTCCCCTACCAAATCAATTCCCAAACGTATTTTTATAATGTTAGAATCAATTCCTCTAGATGGAAGAGCAGATTTTGAACGAAACTTAGTAAATGAGGTGTCTTATACTGTACAAGGTGTAGTTCTTAACGTTTACCACAAGAACATTCATTTACATATCTTAATAAGTACAAAGAGTTTTAACTAAACGTATACATTTAATGGAAAGTAGACTACATGTTCATTACTGACCATCTTGTTTCCTCATAAGATTGGGCATATCAGGTTCCTAACCTATGACGAGAATTCAATTTCTTTCGCAGAGCTGGAAATTGAACGTGAAACTCACCTCAAATTGGTCTGTTAGTCATTACAAGAGTAATTTAAGCAGTGATCTGAGGAGTGTGTGATATCCAACTAAATATGAATCTATCCATTTTATCATACAACGCGATGCATTTGCGTCAGCAGAATGAAGTGATGATCTCGTTTCTCAGTGAAACCTCCTCCTTTGCAATACACGGCTTGACGGGATTTCTGAGGAGTGAAGTTGGGAGTTCACAGTAAAATATATGTTTTCTTAGTGTGCTAATTGATTTGCCTGTTTGCAAAGTTACCGGCACTTGGCAGGCAGAGGGTTCAAATTTCAACACCTATCGTCTTTGAAATGCTTCTTCCCGTGACTTCTTATTATTGCCTTCAGCAATGCCAACTGAAATTCACATACACACTTGACCCCTCTTACATGAATATATGATTTCGAGGAAAGGGTGCAAACAGTATGGGTGATTCCTTTACATTTCTGGAAGCATTGAAGTGTCAGAGATCCACTGTTCACTTGCATGTGACATACAGAGTTCAGCACACACTATGCGCGTTACAGCTACAGCAATAACATTGGTTAATGGACAGGTTCCTCACTCATCCAGTTACACAGGGATATATAAAAACAAGGAACAATCTGGGAATTTTTCTTGAGAGAGTGTGGAGATACCACACTTAACTTAGGAAGCTCCAGTTTAAGTAGACTCTCTCTCACAAGAGTCAGAGAAGAATTTCAAGTGTGCCCCGAATAAGGTATAACTTGAGACGATGCAATCAAGCTCAAACATCAAAGAAAATGAATTAGGTGTGATTCGAGATGATCCACACAAACTCGAACAACACAGGGGAGGAATTACGTCTAACTTGAGCCGATCCAAACAAACTCGAACAACACAGAGAACACTTTGAGAAGACACAAACACATTCGTTCAACACGGAGAAGGAATTAGGTGTAACTTGAGACGTTCCAAACAAACTCGAATAAGATAGAGAAGGGATTATGTGTACCTTTAGACGATCCAAACCAATTCGAACAAAACGGATGAGGAATTACTGTCGACCAAATTATTATGTGCACTCGAGTTTGAAGGTTGTTTGTGAAGTAACCAATAGACCTACATAAAATCTGTACAGCGTTGCCGAAATGGTGCCCACACGCCTCATGGCGCGTCTCGCTCGGAAGTGATGGGCTCCATCTCAGCAACGCTGTACAGCTTTTCCCGGAGCGGCTAGCTGGTGAACCATGTGTTATTTCCTCGTACAAATACAAACCGATATAAAATAAGTGAATTAATTTACGTATTTCACAGTCATACAGCATAACTTTTTGATGTATAACGATTACAACGCAACCAAGAACTACATTTTTCAACCACCCCGAGCCGAGAAAAAGTACCTTACAACAATGATAACAACTTTGATTTTTGGGAGCACAAAATTGTGAAATTAATAAACCAGCTATACAACATTCCAATGTATATTGTGTTAAAATTTGGATTCGATCTGATGACGGGCTTTTGAGATAATAATTCTTAAATGTGACGCATGGTTGAAACACGCTTAAAAACGTGCACTTTTTGTGTTCCAACTGCGATAAAAATATTAAAATATAAATTAAAAAATCCAAACCTACATGAACTAACGTAAAATAGAACGGCAAAAATGTTGATGGTATTGGATTTTATGTAGGTCTATTGGTTACTTCACAAACAACCTTCAAACTCGAGTACACATTATACTTTGGTCGACAGTAGGTGTGATTTGAGACGATGGAATTAAGCTTGAAAACACACAGAACATAAAGATACAATATAAAAACGTTGAATAACTCATTTAAGAAGTAGATGTAACAGGGGCAGTTCAATGAATATGTAGGAACATATAAATGCTATTAGGTCCGACTTAGGCGAGCAACGTATGGAGTAGATATACACATAGTTTAACAAAACTCGTACGTCCATGTTTCTACCCCACCGTCAGCCATTCCCGATCCTGCCACCCGCGAATTGTGTATGTTATTGTTCACTTTTCAGGAGCTGCTGAAATAACAGGACTGCCAGTGAGATTGTTACTGAGCGGATACAGTTCATTTCCTTCCCGATGAAAAGAAAAAAACCGAAACGAGAAGCAAACGTCAGTTTTTAAATTGAGCCTTGCTGTATTAAGGAATGGCTTGTGTTGGCCGTGAAGTGAAAATAAGCTGAGGTGAAAGACAAAAACAATTTCTATCTGGTAATATTATATCAATAAATGCTCAGAATTCCATTCCAACGATCATAAAAAAAACTCATATTTTGTTCACTTCTAACTTCGTATGAAATGTTATTTGTATCTCCCTAAGATACAGTTCCAATTTAAATTCATTCTGTAAATGTATTCGGGACAGGGATGAAGTAGGTGCCACTGGACTATCACTAAGACGCAGGTAAACATCTTTCTCTTGACATCCTGCCAATCATGCATGTTACGTTTACCTTTGCGACCGATATTTCCACGTTTGCTATCTGACGGAGATACTTCCACCTTCTTGATGCCTGCCATCTTGGAATACCGAAACCCTTCTTCCAACACGTGGCATTTAAAATGCCAATATCTACCAATAGGTTGCAGTTGTGTGCACGGTTAATATGTCATTTCATGCTACATGAGACCAGGAACCTTTTCCCATTATAGTCTCGAAACGGACAGAGGTGGTGTGGGGGCCCTTTTTAATCGCACGTGTTCACATTTTGAAAGATTCTTCTCTGCAATCAAACTAATCCTGTCCGTCTAATGGCATTTGGAAATGTTACTGATTTTATGTGTACACGAATATGACAAACGACAGTGAGAATGACAATGATGCATGATACAATCTCACTGTGTTATTTCTACTTCTAATCCTTTAGGCATATTCCATTTTCCGGCCGCTGAGCTGTTACATGAGTTCCGGTTAATAATCAGGGTTCTGATTAATTGACAAACGATTTTTATTTTAGAATATCATACTATCACAAAATAATTTATATCATAATAAAACTGATGGTTATTAAGAAATTGATTGATATGAACATTTTGAAAACTATTGAATACATACATACCGTAATTGAAGCACTAAACAATTAGAACCTATTTTTCCACATTTTACCCTCCTGTATAGACGCCTAAAACTTATATTTTTAGAATCTAAAGATCCGATGTCTAGTCATAACTGTGGTTGTGAAAATCCAACTCTTGGAGTCTACTCCACATGTCGTCTGCCATAACAAATACAATTTCAGGTGGTAGAGCAGCGAAGATGAAATCTAAAGAAGTGGGTTCGAATCCCATATGGCACAGATGTTTCAATTCTGCACCCTCTCCGGAGAAACGTGTGGGTGTATCAGCCTGGGATAACCTGGCAACGATGAGCTCACACGGTTGAATGACTCATAATGCTTTCAAATCAATCCGCTTTCAAAAGCTTTACGTGGTATTCTCCATTAGTAAAATAATCTGCCTGCGATTGTAATGAAGGGTAGCTGTTTTATCAAAGTCCCCAGATGTTGAGGAACTCTTTGCTTTCTTTTTACATATTCTTTGAGAGTTGAGGACATTTCCTTTGTTTGTTTTGTTTCCCTTACTCTTATTTCTGTTTTCCATATCCTCTTCTAGAATGTGGGTGTGTGGTTGGTTTTAGTTGTATGTAGTTAGTTTTGTAACCTTACAACCTATCAAGTTAACGAGCTCTACACTATGTTTATATAAGTCTCTCAGTTGGGCGACCATGTGGTAACCTTTAGATCCCCAACCTAACACGTTGACGACCGGCTCAATAAATACGAGGAGTAGGGTGTTTTGAGAAGCACTATATAAAACATCCAGCACTGATTGGATCACTACAGATTGGTACACTTTTATCATAATCAGGGAAAAACACATGGATAACTGTTATCAATCTGAATATTCTATTAAATCATGATATTTTGGAAGTTTGTGCCTGTACATCCTATTGCCCTAAACCTCAACTGGTCAATAGCCACTATTACATTTATATACATTGAACAACACCGGAAACTCTGGTATAGTAGAAGTACACTTACTGTGAGGGTCATAGCCTAGACGTTGTGGGATGACGTCTTATTGGGACTGTACATACAGTCTGTCTCACAATATATCGCAGATCGGCTGGAAATCCTTCCGTCAATCATGCCTCCATCCGACATCAGACAATCTTCACGCCACTGTCTGGTTCGTAATGAGCTGCACGTAAGTTTGAATAATTTTCTCATGCCTATCACTTCTCCACGACGCTGAATTGTTGATTAGAATGAATTCTCACTCCGAAGATTTAGTGACTCCATCAGACTGATAACTGGCAAATTTGATAATTTGAAAACAGAGTAATGCTGAATGATACTGGCGACTTACTAGCGCAAACTGAAGAATAATACTCGCTACTCACTAGGGAAAACAGAATCATAATGATGCTTCTTTTTGACAAAATCTCGTATATATATAAGCGTCTCTTGTTTTGAAGTGCTCCCCTCCTTATAGGACAATACAATCCATCAGGCCTCAGCTGCTCCCTTTTTGGCCCGTGAAGGATTTTAAGAAATCATTGGCTCTTTATGTGTCCATTAAAATACAATACAATGTCGTAAGTTATTTTCTTTCCAGGACAAGCGACTTCTACACTTCTCGAGAAGGTTCAGACAAATTTACAATCCTTGAGTTTTACGATTACAGGACCCTCGTTTCCCAATGTCATGTCGGGATATATCCAACCCACACAACATCCATTGTTAAAACAGGTGCAAGCTTCCACCCCCATGTCTCTTTTCAAATGATTTTACAACACTTTAGTAAGTTGGAAATCTATTGAATACAATACATGAACCCCTCTTACAGCATAATAAATCTTGGCACAAACCCCAGTCTAGAACAACCATACAAATGCCCTCTAAAAACTAATATAATGTAATGAATGAAACATATGGTGGAATGGATGAAATAACAATCTTAATTAACAGTTATTCTATATGAAATGAGATGGATGAAAACAAAAGTTAAATGTATGGAAATGCAAGGCAAAATAATGAATAATTAAAATACCTGCGGAAGCTGGAGTGGGAGGGTTAGACCTCTAATTAACGAAACGTTACAATTGCCCCCAAGAATTTTAGACGCAATAAAATGTGGTCTAGAATTCCTAATCCATTCACATCCTGTCATACCCTAAAACATATCATAATTACTCTAAATTACGTCGCAAATACACTGCATAATAAATACATTGAATAATAACATAGTATCCTTCACAACTTTCATTTTCCCAATGTGTGTGTGTCTTTGATTTGTCTTTCAATATACCTATTTGCATTATTTTACAAATACACTATGTAAATTTGTGGTATAATTTACCCACATAATACGAAACTTCTTCAGTCGGTTTCTTCGTCATTTATGCCTTAAACAGCTTCAGTATCGTCGGCTAAACCCTGCACAATCTCTGATAATATCATGATACATAACTTTGAATTTCTGATAATATGAGTACCTTCCTGGTCTGTTAACTGATAAGCGCATCCACATACGTTGCATACAGTAAAAGCACCACTATAACATATAAAAAAAACTTCTGCATTGTACTGTGCTGAGCACACTAAAGATATGCACTCCTTAAACAAAACATTATTACCAACTCACAAGCTTCTTACCAACTTTTCTACGTTGCTACATAGACCAGGCCACGGTCTCCTCACTTCAAACTACTACTGTTCTAGTCGCCTCCATTGCAACATGTCTCACTCCTTCTCAACTTAAACTGCTACCTGTCTCCTCAATGAACATATATCCTGAATCTTATACTTCACAATAAACTTATCACTTGAATCATATACTTCACAAAAAGAACATTTACTTCGCTACTTCACAAAATTAAAACTTAGCATGAAGACATAACCTTACTGCTTCGTCACTCCTCCCTACGGGAACAAATTGATTACGACTGGGACAAAAAACGGCTCAATAAACCAGAACTACGCATATCATTAACTATTTCTCAACAACAACGACAATTTCTTCGGAATAAGATATTTCGTTCCACAAAATGTTAGATGCTCAAATACTTCGAATTTAGTCCGTAAAAATGGTTCGACTCTGGCTGAACGCTGAAAAACCCCTAAGTTTTCTGAATATATTCTATTAAATCATGACATTTTGGAAGTTTGTGCCTGTACATCCTATTGCCCTAATCCTGAACTGGTTAAGAGCCACAATGACATTTATATACATTGAAACAACACTGGAAACTCTAGCAGAGTAGAAGTACACTTACTGTGATGGTCTTAGCCTAGACGTTGTGCGATGACGTCTTAATGGGACTGTACATAGAGTCTCTCTCACAATATATCTGAGATCTGCTGGAACTCCTTCCGTCACTCGTGTCTCCATCCGACATCAGACAATCTTCACGCCACTGTCTGGTTCGTAATGAGCTGCTCGTAAGTTTGAATAATTTACTCATTCCTATCACTTCTCCACGACGCTGAATTGTTGATTAGATGAATTCTCAATCCAAAGATTTAGTGACTGCATCTGACTGATAACTGGCAAATTTGAAAATTGAATCGGGAATTTCTAAAAGCCCCATGTACATGGAGACTAGTTTTGAGAAAAACACAAAAATATGTGTTACATTTAAACTATTTATCTGAGACCAACAATTTTTTTTACAATACATGTAAATGTCATAATAGATGTTTAGAAATTAAAATTTGTTTGGTCTGGTTCATTAGGTAGTACATAATAAGCTTCTAAAATCTGTAAAATAAGTGCCTTTCAGAAATGACTCTCCTGAGTCAATATTTATATGTGCTAAATTTGTAATATTCTGGTGGTTATTTGTTTTTTTAATGATCAAATGCGATAAACCTGTCAAAAACTTTATTTTGTAATGTTGTAATTTATAATAATGTTAAGTACAATAGTATTTCATAACACAGAGTCGCATCAAGTATTCTTCTTGTGTATGGCTCTAGTTCTCTTCTGTCGGGCATTTCAATATATCGTCATAATACTCCAAATATTCATATGGAATGCACTTCATACATTTCTTGATGTCTTCTATCTTGTTCGAGTTCGTGGGAACACTTCCGATGTACACAGCGCACTGAGGAAGATTAATGTGAGGATTTCCTGGCAAACTTAACTCAAAAGTGTGCTGTACAAGTCCACCAATAAAGTCGAAAGTGGTCACCTTGTGTGGAATTATTGACTTATATTTGAATTCACAGTAACTGGCAGTACTGAATGATACCTTTGACTGGCGTTCAACTCCTCTTCCTCTAGATTCCATGGAGATTCCTCCTTTTTTGTAGAGATTTGACCACCACCTGTTAAAATCCAATATGTCCTCTGTACCTACCATGTGAACTGTGAATTTGTTGTTCTGGGCACAGTTTACAATGATTCCCACATACTCTTTGGGTATATACACTCCGTCTAACTTATTAACAGATCGCTTGATGAGTCCGAAATCCCTATCACATGGTTGTATGAATGTACACAAATTGGAAATCTATGAACAATTTCTTCAAACCGGTGAGTGTCAGTGAGAGCTGTCAGAAGCCGAATCATTGCATGATTCTTGTTCTAAACTACACATGAGCCAGAGTACAAATGCAAGATCTTCACAGAACTTGGAACGTACCCTATCCCTCTATATAGTTATAAAGGAACGAACACACCTCGTTGGCACGTTTCTTTGCTGTACTTTCATCATACATGTACAGTATTATTTTCCAGAGTATGTAATATGACCAATACCCTTCACTTTGACCTTCTTTAGAATGCTTCTCTGGTAATTTTCCGCATTACTGGTACGCCGTTTCCTTGTTCTTCATTCTTCCTCCATTTCTAGTTACATTAATTCACGCGTTTCTAACCGAAACTATGAACTTAACACAGATCAATCCGAGAAAGAACCTCTATGGTACCCATTATATCATATCAGAGCAGTTGTTAGGAAGTTCCCTTTTCCTCCACCAGATGGCGTCTATATCTGGCTAGCAATGGTTTCTTGCTAAACTGCCCCTTCTACTGCATAAAGGGCCCTTTAGAAATGAATGCAAATATCATTGGCGTCCTGTGACTACACTAATAGGTAGAAAGAGGCCATTTTAGCATGGAAAGGTGTGTTTACGTCTCAGCAACAAAAATCCATTCTTAACTCATTTTCACCGAAAGTGTGAGAAAGGGCCTTTTAGAAATGACCGATTCAATTTGAAAACAGAGTGATGCTGAATGATACTGGCGACTTACTAGAGCAAACTAAAGAATGATACTCGCCACTCACTGGCGAAAACAGAATCATAATGATGCTTCTTTTAGACAAAATCTCGTATATATATAAGCCTCTCTTGTTTTGAAGTGCTCCTCTCCTTATAGGACTATCAATCCATTAGGCCTCAGCTGCTCCTTTCTTGACCCGTGATGGATTTTAAGAAATCATTGGCTCTTTATGTGTCCATTAAAATACAATACAATGTCGTAAGTTATTTTCTTTCCAGGGCAAGGGACTTCTACACTTCAACAGAGGGTTCACACAAATTTACAATTCTTGAGTTTTACGATTACAGGACCCTTGTTTCCCGTTGTCATGTCGGGATATATCCAACTCGCACAACATCTATTTTTAAGACAAGTGCAAGCTTCCACCCCCATGTGTCTTTTCAACTGCCTTTACAACCCTTCAGTAAATTGGAAATCTATTGTATACAATACGTGAACCCCTATTACAGCATAATAAATCTTGGCACAAACCCCAGTCTAGAACAACCATACAAATGCCCTCTTAAAACAAAAATAATGTAATGAATGAAACATATGGTGGGATGGATGAAATAACAATCGTAAATAATTCTTATTCTATATGAAGTGAGATGGATGAATACAAATGTGAAATGTATGGAAATGCATGGCAAAGTAATTAATAATTAAAATATCTGCGGAAGATGGAGTGTGCAAGATTGACCTCTCATTAACGAAACGTTACAATTGCCGCCCCCCCCCCCCAGAATTTTAGACGCAATACAATGTAGTCTAGAATTCTTACTCCATTAACATCCTGTCATACCCTAAAACATGTCATAATTACTCTAAATTACGTCGCAAATACACTGCATAATAAATACATTGAATAATAACATAGTATCCTTCACAACTTTCATTTTCCCAATGTTTGTGTGTCTTTGATTTTTCTTTCAATATACCTATTTGCATTATATTACAAATACACTTTATGTACTTTTGTGGTATCAATTACCCACATATTACGTCACTTTATTCTCCTTTGTGGATCGACGTAAACTTAACTTTCTTCAGTCGGTTTCTTCGTCATTTCCGCCTTAACCATTTTCAGTATCGTCGGCTAACCCCGGCACAACCTCTAATAATATCATGATACATATCTTTAGATTTCTGATTATATGAGTACCTTCCTGGTCTGTTAACTGATAAGCGCATCCACATACGTTACTTACAGTAAAAGCACCACTATAAAATATAAAAAACTTCTGCATTGCACTGTGCTGAGCACACTAAGGATATGCACTCCTTAAACAAAACTTTATTACCAACGCACAAGCTCTTACCAACTTGTCCGCGTTGCTACACACACCAGGCCACGGCCTCCTCACTTCAAACTACTTCTGCTCTAGTCGCCTCTAATGCAACTTGTCTCACTACTTCTCAACTTAAACTGTTACCTGTCTCCTCAATAAACATATATCCTGAATCTTATACTTCACAATAAACTTAATACCTGAATAATATACTTCACAAAAAAACATTTACTTGACTACTTTACAAAATTAAGACTTAGCATGAAGACATAACCTTACTGCTTCGTCCCTCCTGCATACGGCAACAAATTGATTACGACTGGGACAAAAAACGGCTCAATAAACCTGAACTACGCTATCATTAACTATTTCTAAACAACAACAGTATCTTCGGAATAATATATTTCGGTCCACAAAATGTAAGAGCTCGAATACTTCGAAGTTAGTCCGTAAACATTGTTCGACTCTGGATGACCGCTGACCCCCCCCCCCAGTTTTCTCTCAGAACTCTCATCACTCACCGTGTCATCCGGACACTAGTCACCACACCCTCCGACCTCCTGGAGTATAACTCTTTTAGTGTACGTATGTGCTGTGCCTACCTCGATCCAATCAATCAAAAATACGTTATATTACGAGCATCACGTTGTGGCGTCATGTTGTAACCTTACAACATATCAAGTTAATGAGCTCTACTCTATATATCCATTCGACTTCAGACAATCTTCACGCCACTGTCTGGTTCATAATGAGCTACTCGTAAGTTTGAATAATTTACTCATTCTTATCACTTCTCCACGACGCTGAATTTTTGATTAGAATGAATTCTCACTCCGAAGATGTAGTGTCTGCATCAGACTGATAACTGGCAATTATGATAATTTGAAAACAGGGTGATGCTGAATGATACTGGCGACTTACTAGCGCAAACTGAAGAATGATACTCGCTACTCACTAGCGAAAACAGAATCATAATGATGCTTCTTGTTGACAAAATCTCGTATATATATATATATATAAGCGTCTCTTGTTTTGAAGTACTCCCCTCCTTATAGGACAATACAATCCATCAGGCCTCAGCTGCTCCCTTCTTGACCCGTGACAGATTTTAAGAAATCATTGGCTTTTTATGTGTCCATTAAAACACAATAAAATGTCGTAAGTTATTTTCTTTCCAGGGCAAGGGACTTCTACACTTCTCGAAAGGGTTCAGACAAATTTACAATCCTTGAGTTTTACGATTACAGGATCCTCGTTTCCCAATGTCATGCCGGGATATATCCAACTCCCGCAACATCCAACAGGTGCAAGCTTCCACCCCCATGCCTCTTTCCAAATGACTTAACAACCCTTTAGTAATTTGGAAAGCTACTGAATACAATACATGAACCCCTCTTAAATCATATTAAATCTTGGCACAAACCCCAGTCTAGAAAAATCATACCAATGCCCCCACTAAAACTAAAATAATGTAATGAATGGAACAGATGATGGAATGGATGAAATAACAATCTTAAATAATTCTTATTCTATATGAAATGAGATGGATGAATACAAAAGTGAAATTATGGAAATGCAAGGCACAATAACGTATAATTAAAATATCTTGCGGAAGCTGGAGTGGGCGGGATTGATCTCCATTAACGAAACATTACAATTTCCCCCCAGAATTTTAGACGCAATACAATGTAGTCTAGAATTCTTACTCCATTCACATCCTGTCATACCCTAAAACATATCATAATTACACTAAATTACATTGCAAATACACCGCATAATAAATACGTTGAATAATAACATATTATCCTTCACAACTTTCATTTTCCCAATGTTTGTGTGTCTGATTTTTCTTTCAATATACCTATTTGCATTATTTTACAAATACACTTTATGTACTTTTGTGATATCAATTACCCACATATTACGTCACTTTATTCTCCTTTGTGGATCGACGTAAACTTAACTTTCTTCAGTCGGTTTCTTCGTCATTTCTGCCTTAACCATTTTCCGTATCGTCGGCTAAACCCGGCACAACCTCTGATAATATCATGATACATATCTTAAAATTTCTGATAATATGAGTACCTTCCTGGTCTGTTAACTGATAAGCGCATCCACATACCTTGCTTAGAGTAAAAGCACCACGATAAAATATAAAAAACGTCTGCATTGTACTGTGCTGAGCACACTAAGGATATGCACTCCTTAAACAAAACTGTATTACCAACTTACAAGCTCTTACCAACTTGTCTACGTTGCTACATACTCCAGGCCACTGCCTCCTCACTTCAAACTACTACTGCTCTAGTCGCCACTAATGCAACTTGTCTCACTACTTCTCAACTTAAACTGTTACCTGTCTCCCCAATAAACATATATACTGAATCTTATACTTCACAATAAACTATCACCTGAATCATATACTTAAAAAAAAATACTTGACTACTTCACAAAATTAAAATTTAGCATGAAGACATAACCTTACTGCTTCGTCACTCCTCCCTACGGCAACAAAATGTTTATGACTGGGACAAGAAACGGCTCAATTAACCAGAACTACGCATTTCTCAACAACAACGACAATTTCTTCGGAATAAAATATTTTGGTCCACAAAATGTTAGATGCTCAAATACTTCGAATTAAGTCCGAAAACATTGTTCGACTCTGGCTGAACGCTGAAAAACACAGGAGTTTTCTCTCAAAACTCTCATCACTCACCGCGTCATCCAGACACTAGTCACCACACCCTCCGACCTCCTGGAGTATAACTCTTTTAGTGTACGCATGTGCTGTGCCTACCTCGATCGAATCAATCCTAAATACTTTATATTACGAGCCTCACGCTGTGGCGCTATGTTGTAACCTTACAACCTATCAAGTTAATGAGCTCTACTCTATATATCTTTAAGCCTCTCAGTTGGGCGACCAGGTTGTAATCTTAAGATTCCTAACCTAACACGTTGACAACTGGCTCAATAAATACGAGGAGTACGGTGTTTTGAGAAACACTATATAAAATATCCAGCACTGATTGGATCACTACAGATATGTACTCTTTTATCATAATCAGGGGAAAACACATGAATAACTGGTAAAAATCTGAATATATTCTATTAAATCATGATATTTTGGAAATGTGTGCTTGTACATCCTATTGCCCTAGTCCTGAACTGGTTAATAGCCACAATGACATTTATATACATTGAAACGACACAGAAAACGCTGGTAGAGTAGAAGTACACTTACTGTAATGGTTGTAGCCTAGACGTTGTGGGATGACGTCTTATTGAGACTGTACATACAGTCTGTCTCACAATATATCGCAGATCTACTGGAACTCCTTCCGTCACTCGTGCCTCCATCCGATATCAGACAATCTTCACGCCACTGTCTGGTTCGTAATGAGCTGCTCGTAAGTTTGAATAATTTACTCATGCCTATCACTTCTCCACGACGCTGAATTGTTGATTAGAATTAATTCTCATTCCGATGATTTAGTGACTGCATCAGACTGATAAATGGCAAATTTGATAATTTGAAGACAGGGTGATGCTGAATGATACTGGCGACTTACTAGCGCAAACTGAAGAATGATACTCGCTACTTACCAGCGAAAACGGAGTCATAATGATGCTTCTTGTTGAAAAAATCTCGTATACATATAAGCGTCTCTTGTTTTGAAGTGCTCCCCCTCCTTATAGGACAATACAATCCGTCACGCCTCAGCTGCTCCCTTTTTGACCCGTGACGGATTTTAAGAAATCATTGGTTTTTTATGTGTCCATTAAAATACAATGTCGTAAGTCATTTTCTTTCCAGGGCAAGGGACTTCTACACTTTTCGAGAGGGTTCAGACAAATTTACAATACCTGAGTTTTACGATTACAGGACCCTCGTTTCCCATTGTTATGTCGGGATATATCCAACTTGCACAACATCCATTGTTAAAACAGGTGCAAGCTTCCAAACCTATGTCTCTTTTCAAATGACTTTACAACCCTTTAGTAAATTGGAAATCTTTTGAATACAATACATGAACCCCTCTTACAGCATAATAAATCTTGGCACAAACCCCAGTCTAGAACAACCATACAAATGCCCTCTTAAAACTAAAATAATGTAATGAATGAAACATCAGGTGGAACGGATGAAATAACAATCTTAATTAATTCTTATTCTATATGAAATGAGATGGATGAAAACAAAAGTGAAATTTTGGAAATGCAAGGGAAAATAATTAATAATTAAAATATCTGCGGAAGCTGGAGTGGGCGGGATTGACCTCTCATTAACGAAACGTTACAATTTGTTTATTAGATTTAATTCATTGTTCCATTAGACTGTTGGTGTGCGAGTGTGTCTGTTGGCAGTTGCATCGTTTACTATATATAGTTAATTGTTTCATTAGGCTGTGATGTGAGAGGGTGCATGTGAGTGTGCCTGGTGACAGTCTGTTTTAGTGGTAGTATTTTAATGTTGGTGGAACTTAAGTATATTTTCGTTAGTAGAATTTTGGTATTTAATTGTTAGTAGAAGGTTAGTATGTTGTTAGTAGAATTGCTCAATTACGTATTCTGAAATGGAGTAGCAGCCTTTCAGAATAAATCAATTCTTTACTTGCCTTATACATGGTTTAGATATTGATAATATAAGCCAACTAATGTCTACACTGCGTTCTGTTGCACGGCTGAAAGCAACGGGATACTACTGCCGTAAAGCTCTTCCCGAGGATATGCACCACCCTATGCCCCCTTCCTTCTAAAATTCCAATTCGGAGGTAAAATAGTCCCCCGTTCCGATCTCCGGGTGGGGATTACTCGAGAGGGGGTTAACATCACAGAAGTGACAAAGAGGAAGTCTGACATTCTACGGTTCGGAGCGTGGAATGATAGAAGTCTGCTGGGAAGTGGAATGTTAGAAAATTTAGAAAAGGAAATGGATAGGTTGAGGTTGGATTTGGTTGGGATTAGTGAAATGCGCTGACAGGAAGAACAGGACTTTTGGTCAGAAGACTATAGGGTGATTGACATTAAATCATACAATGGCCAAGCAGGGTTTGGTCATATATTTAGTAGGAAACTAGGACAGCGGGTGGGATATCATGAGCAATATAGTGAACGGATTATTGTAGCAAAAAATCAATACAAAACGTACGTGCACCCTAGTGGTACAAGTCTATATGCATACCAGTCAATCTGATGATGATGTTGAAAAGGTCTACGAAGAAATAGATGAAATTCTGAGGTATATCAAGGGTGATGAAAATGTTATAGTATTGGGAGATGAGAATGCTGTGGTTGAAGAAACTAAACAAAATTCAAAAGCTAAAAAGGTGGGCAATAGACAGACTGAAAGAGAAGGATGTAAAGAGAATGGAAGATAGTAGGAGATTTGGGATTAGGTGAAAGGAATGATCGTGGAAGCAGGCCGATGGAATTCTGCACCGTGCATGAGATGGTCATAACTAACACTTTATTCAATAATCACAATAGAAGAATATACTCATGGATGAGACCAGGAGATACAGGGCGTTGGCAAATCGAATTCATTATGGTCAAGCAGAGGTTTCTAAATCAGGTTTTGGATTCTAAAACATATACCGGTGCTGACATAAACTCTGACCACAATCTGGTTGTTATGAAATGCAGATTAAAGTTGAAGAAACTAAACAAAATTCAAAAGCTAAAAAGGTGGGCAATAGATAGACTGAAAGAGAAGGATGTAAACGAAAGATTCAAGAAGAGTATCAAGGAAGGAAAATGAAAATGAAAATCCACAGCCTGCTTCCAGTCTCCGACCGGGTCAGGAATGGAATGAATGAAGCCCCCATCTAGCGGCAAGGATATGAACTGTGCCGGCTGCCGAGGCCTGACGCACTCCTCTGGGGCAATGATTAAATGAATGACAGATGAAATGAAATGATAGTAGAGAGTGTTGCTGGAATGAAGTTGTGACAGGGAAAACCGCAGTACCCGGAGAAAAACCTGTCTGCCTCCGTTTTGTCCAGCACAGATCTCACATGGAGTGACCGGGATTTGAACCACGGACCCAGCGGTGAGAGGCCGGCGTGCTGCCGCCTAAGCCACGGAGGCTTAGAGTATCAAGGAAGGACTAATGATAAACCCTCAACAAACTTCAATTGCAGACGAATGGTCACTTTTAAAGAATGAAATAACAAAATCCGCAGAAGAAAACATTGGTAGGAAGGAAAGAATAGGTAGAAAACCTTGGATCACTCAGGATATACTAGAATTGATGCATAAAAGGCGGAAATACAAGAATGTAAGAGATGAAAAGGGGAAAGCAGAATACAGACGTCTGAGAAATGAGGTTAACAAGAAGTGCAAGGAAGCGAAAGAAGAATGGTTGAAAAAGAAATATGCAGGTATAGAAAATTGTCTGAAACTAGGAAAAGTAGACACAGCTTATCGAAGGATTAAGAATACTTTTGGGGAAAAGAAGACTAAGTGTTGTAATAATAAGGACACAGATGGAAAGCCTCTAACAGATAGGGAAGAACATGTTGAGAGATGGAAAGCTTACATAGAGTGTTTGTATAGGGGATAGGAGATTGAGAATCATGAAATGGAAAGGGGGGAGGAAATTGATTAGGATGCAAAAGGAGATTTATTATTCAGATCAGAATTTGGCAGAGCATTGGATGACATAAGCAGGAACAAAGCACCAGGCATAGATGATATACCGATTGAGTTGCTACGCTGCACAGGAGATGAAGTTCTGATCAGGTTATATCACTTGGTGTGTAGGATTTATGAGGTAAGGTACCCTCTGATTTCAAGAAGAATGTTATCATCCCTACACCAAAGAAAGTGGGAGCTGACAGTTGTGAAGATTACCGTACAATCTGCTTGATTACTCATGCTTCAAAGATCCTGTCAAGAATAATTTACAAACGGAGTTGGGTGAAGACCAGTTTGGTTTCAGGAGAAATGTAAGACCAATGGAAGCTGTACTAAGTCTTAGGATGATTTTGGATGGTTAAATAAGGAAAGATAAGATAACGTTCATGGCATTTGTAGACTTAGAAAAAGGCTTTTGACAACGTTGATTGAACTAATTTGTTTGACATTTTGAAAACGATTGGAATAAAGTACAGGGATAGGAGAGTGATCTACAATCTATACAGAAACCAGACGGAAGTCTTTCGAGCTGAAGGACATGAGAAAGTAGGTGGTATTCAGAAAGGTGTAAGGCAAGGCTGAAACTTATCTCTCATACTTCTCAATCTTAACATTGAACAAGCAATGAAGAAAATTGGAGAAAATTTTAAAGTAGGAGTAAAGATTCAAGGAGAAATAATTTCAACTCTGAGATTTTCCGATTACATAGTCATCTTGGCCGACACAACTGAGGATTTGAATGAGTTTTTGAATGGTATGGACTCCGTCTTGAGGAAAGAATTCATGATGAAAATTAATAAATGTAAAACCAAAATATTGGAATGCAGCCGAAATAAATCAGAAACCTCTGTGGACATCGAATTGGCAAGTGAAAAACTAAAGGAAGTAGGAGACTTCTGTTGCTTAGGAAGCAAAATAACCAGTGATGGACGAAGCAAAGAGGATATAAAAAGTAGGTTAACTCAGGGAAGGAAAGCATTTATACAGAAAAGGAATCTGTTGACATCGAATATAGATTTAGGTATTAGGAAGTCATTTTGAAGGCCTTTGTCTGGAGCGTGGCACTCTATGGAAGTGAAACTTGGACTATTGGTGCAGCAGAAAAGAGGAGAATTGAAGCGTTTGAAATGTGGTGTTACATGAGAATGATGAAGATCAGATGGGTAGATAGGGTTACAAACGAAGACGTATTAAGACGAGTGGGAGAGGAGAGATGTTTCTGGTGACTGGTAATGAAGAGAAGAGATAGGTTGGTAGGACACATATTAAGACACCCAGGAATAGCAAGCTTAGTTATGGAAGGAAGGGTCGAGGATAAGAACTGTAGGGGTAGAACAAGGTTAGAATATGTTACACAGTTTGCATCGGATGTAGGGTGTGGTAGCTATGTAGAGTTGAAACGATTAGCTCATGACTGGGAGGTTTGGAGAGCTGCATCCAACCAGTCAAAGGACTGAAGGCTCAAACAACTGTCATAGCACGAAAAAATATGCCATTTTTCAGTGCACGATTTGCACCCAAAAAATTTGATAGCTGTCAATTAATTTTATCATAGAATAAAATATGGCCAATCCCCTACGTTTAGACATCTTGAGGCCAGTGATCATATCCTTTCACTCATGACATTCTTCATTGCATACGTAGTGTTTTCCAACGAAATAAATGACGTGCAGCCTTGCAGTGACTCAAGCTCATCTTGGTTCCTGATCACGTAATACTGCAAGCTTCCTTCCCTTCATCTTGAAATCTCTTATCTCACATTAGCATGCATCGTTCGTTATAACCGAGTTGTACACAATAGTTATCAGTGGGCAAGACCATGGATAACCAAATACCAACATGAGGACAGCGTTATTGGTGTTAGTTGTTTGGTTCAGCTCCGACCCAGCTATCAGGAGCTGTTTTGCGCGGCAAGCCGAAAACTATTCTAGAGTACCTCCTTCCCCCTCTATCGGCATATCAACTGCATCCATTTTACTCCCTTCGTTAGGCCGGTCAGTGCCGTGGATATCGCTGAAGCTCTGACCTGCTCACTCTCCCTCTTTCAACTCCAAACTGGCTACTGAGTGGTTCTCCTTTGCAAGCTCGAGCTAGACTGTACATTTCATTTGATCTCTGTCCCGCCTGCTATGTAGCCTAGACGCGTCCAGGTGAGCCAGGCAGCAAGGGAACAATTCAATTCATACTGAGACGTCATACTGTGAATGTAATATACCAACATAAAGACATGTATTTTCAGAATTTACCCGTCAAGGTACTGCGAGATCATATAACAACCCCAGCAGGGTTCCAAAAACAATAAACATTGAAAAAGAAAGATGATAGTAGGTGGACGTGCTTTTGAAACGCAGGAAATACTGCCAAGGGAAATAACCGCTTAAAGATTTATCCTATTTAATGCAGATGACTGGTTACAAAGCTTATTATGCTTCATTGTTCTTGCTTATTTTGGGTTATTTGCGACATTGTTGTGTAGCCCCATGTACTTGTATGTGTGTGTAATGTGTTTGTTAACCTGTGTTATTGTGATGGCTTTACTAGTGTGTGTTTTTTCTAAATTAGAGATAGGATCACGAAGGAGGTGGCCGTGACCTTAAGTTAGGAACCATCTCAGCATTTGCCTTGGGTGGAAGTGGGAGAAACCACGGAAAACTACATCCAGGATGGCTGAGATGGGAATCCCATTACAGCCCTTACACCAGAATTCAAAATTCTTGGTGGAGCTGGGAATCGGAACCGGGCCTCCGGGACAACAGTTACTCCACGAGTTGGTCTGTTATGTTTCAAATATCAAAGGTTGTCCTGGTTTGTCTGCTGAGCCTTGGAAGTATGGGTCACAGCCTCCGTGCTCTGTCACCCAATGTGGCGTCGATGATAACAAGCGAACGACCGATGACTGGCCTCTGATGACACCTGTCTCAGCATGCTTTATAGTGAAGGAGCGAGAATTTTGCAGATCCACTAGAACTGAATTAGATATCTGATACGGTTTTACATTGAACCGACAACCGTTAATTACAATATTTAGGGCTAATTGAGCAGCTGCTGAGTGCGTACTGCATAGTATAGACAGATTTGCTCGCCACGAGTCAAAACGTGCAGCAGACAATAACGTATTTTACGGTGTAAAATGAGTGGGAATTTAGTAATTAATCTGTGTTGATGCGCTAAACATATAGCCTAAATTACTTTTGTAACACGTGTAAACGGTTTTGATTATTTTTATTAACATCGTAGTCGGATCTGTGTCCAGGAGACAGAATGTAAGTTTAAGGTAACCATTCCAATCGGGTTGCTAAGATATACATTCGTGTGAGCCAAGTGCACTTCGTAAGAGACGCGATGATATGCATTTATTCTTTGGAGTTATTGTATCCGTATATTTGTGATGAATAATGACAGTGTTATCAGTTTTAATCGTACTTCTGCGGCATGGTTACACGTCGAGAACGGCGTTACTTGCAATACACTTAGATACTCTCATATCTAGAGCTGGGATTTTTATGTAATATCAAGTGGCATAATATGTACATAAATATGTAACAAAAAGCACAAAAATATGTAGCAAAATATGTAGATTGGGCAAAATATGTAATATCATATAATTAATATAAACTTACCATTTTGTCAGTTACAACACACTAAACACGCTTTATATTACATTTTGTAGCACAGTGAACGATTAAGTATTTTTCAATGTTCTTTGGAGTCATATTATATGAATATATCACACACATACTCAATAGAAACGTATTATTTTCATAACTAAAAGCACGTTTATTCATTAAATTTTGTAACACAGTGAACTATTAAGTATTCTTCGATGTTCTCTGGGGTCATAGAAAGGCGTTTGTCACTTAGGATGTTCGTATATGCAGAGAAAGATCTTTCAACATCACATGATGTAACTGGGGCAAATTTTAGGAGAGGAATTTTTGCTGGAGAAATATCCTAAGGAGGATCAACGTCATCTCCATTTAGAAATCGGCACACACTGTGAAATATTGAATAACCAGGATTTCTCTTCAACACTTTTTACAATTTACTCAATACACTTGCACCAGTTTCCCCATGCACAGCACTTATCATCCTATCATCCTCTTAAATACCTGTCACTCATAATTACCCTAATCTCCCTGTTGAGAGGCCAGATAACAGCCCCACCTCAAGTGTGAAACTTCAATTTAGCAATTTATTTCATATAAAAACAGGAAAACTCTGAAATATGTAATTTTATGTAATATCACTAAGAATATGTAGAATACCCACAAATATGAAAAAATATGTAAAATATGTAATTACATAGAAATCCCAGCTCTACTCATATCTACTGTAAGTAAGAGTATTTCGTAACGTTATGGAATGTATATTGTCGAATTTGGTGCAATGTCTTGTGAAACCCCTCTAATTGCTGAGCTGACTGAATAGAAATAATGAATGAACCTCAGTCTTATCGATAGCTTTTGACTAGGGTCATTTATACTGGGATGATAGTGTTTTTAGGTGTGGAAAATCGAGATCATCTGACTTGCAATTTATGTCCTTTAAATAAATGCTAACTGGTATATCCGTGCTAGTTCATTTTCGCAACACGACTGTGATAGAGAGTTGCAATAATTCCAATGATTAAAGTTTCAAAGCCATTCACTGACAACAACCATCATCATGTATATGTATTTTTCCCCAGTCCTGTCCACAATCCTTCCGGACTAATGCCAGGATGGTACTGTGCCCATCTCCCAAGTGTAACGGGATGCGACGACCCGGCTAATGCCGTCACAAGCCGTCGGGAGCGGAATACATACACTACTTTTACATACGGTATTTATGTATTGGAATTTAGTTCGGGATCAATTCGCTTTCTAGCGCGGTTGGTAGAGATTCATTTAATCTCAGCGGTATAGCAGGATCGTTGGCAGATGCGTTTCCATCAAACTAAATCCAACAATGCATAATCTTGACCTTTTCATCCAAGCAAAGCATCTCACTAAAATTGACAACACTGATATTTTCTATACAATATATGCAATCACTTGACGTTAATTATTTCTTTAAGAAACACACATGATACATAAATTTCCTCTGAAGTCCTTGTAATAATTTCTACGCGACGTTAGGCAATAATTTAAACTGCAGTATTAAATTGTTCTCTTCGCTATTGAAGAATGTTCAAATGTTCCTGGGTATTCACATGGTTAGATAAATAATCTAAGCCTAACGCGAATCCTATGTTACAGTGGCAGGAGATTAATCAATGTTATAACAATTCTTGAGAAACGAATCCTTCTGACGATAGTCCGTCACCGATATGCATTCTTGCATTCTTGCATTCTGTATGAGCATTAAACAAACACTGACACTTTATTTTACAACAGAAATAATTTCGTTTGGCTCTATTATTCCTATTCTTGATCTATATTTATGCATAACATCTCCTTGTTCACATAAATTGTTAATGCGATATCAACTAGCTATGCAATTCTATTTAATGATCATTAATATTGTCAGTGTTTATCATCAGCTGTTCTCTCCAAAATATCAAAATTTTCAAAATACGTATCATCTTACTGTGTAAATAACATCTTGTTATTTGTTTTATATGATATATTATTGTATATTATTTCATAATTCTCATTAGCACGCCCTCCTTTCTACTTCTGAAATATAAAATATTTTTCTTTGTACTTCCACACATGAGCAGCATCTCACACTCTTTCGCCATTCTCAACCTACCCTGTCCAAAATTGATCAACATAGTCACGATTCTGGCATCCTCTACATAATTAAGGTTGATAATGTCCAAAGTTATCCCCAAAAATATTCAGAATCCTTCCTATTAATCTCTATTACTACCGTACCAGCAATCGTAGCTCACTGAGTAGACTGCTCGGTTATCAAACCTACATCCACCATAGAGCTGTGGTTCGAATCTAATTCAGATCGCTTTTTTGTGACGTCAGTTCCCTAGTTCCCATCGTTTATCTGCGTTTATAAGCAGGACATCATTTTGTCACATGACAATATCCTAACACATGACAGTGGTCGCTTTGAACATCTGTGAAGTGAACGTTGCTAGTAAGTGTACGTACCGGTTCTGTAAAGATAGGACTGGACGTTAAACGTACTGAGCCCTTAAGCCTCATGTCTGGTGATATTGTAATTTCTGTGGAATCTATATTGCAACTTACACCAGCCAGAATGAGCCGTCGAGAGATCGAACCTGACCCACTTATTTGGTATAACTTCGGTGGTAACCGACAGTTCTATTTTCTGAAGTACATTATTTGGTCTTCAATCTACAGGACTTATTTAAAAGAAGATGCTACGCTGAATGTATTTGACAGGCTACAGTGGGATAAATTGGTCTTCCTTCTATGGTAACATTAAGGTATTAACATACCAGAGATGCGAACGCAGGACTCTGGACTCTACACGATTACACTAGTAGTACTTCCGGCAACTAAACTCTTCGATCGTCGTGAAGACGACACCCACAAGGAAATGGTCTACGTTTGTACTCCCGTAATGGAGACACGTTATGTGCGTGATGAACAAATTGATTGCAAATCCAGGTGAACGAAACTATATGAAGTATTTGAAGAGTGCTGCATAATCGTATTAATTACTACAACACGTAGTGTGTTAACGTACGAGGGAAAACCGAGATTACACGAATATTTTTGTGATTTTTGGAAATAAGAATGTAGTCGACCACGAGGTACCGGTACTGCAAACCACGAGGTGAGCACGATTGACCTTATTAATCATTGAACTGTGGGTTTTTATTCATGCTGATCAGCATATGATCTAAAATATTAACTCTCTATAGCTGTGGAGGAAGACGAACTGTGGATCGCAGTGATTGTGTGCGATATATTTGAAAGTAATAGATTCTGTGAGCTGACACTACCCACGTGTCTGTGGAAGCTGTGGCAGACATTCATGGTCATTTTTACAACAGTCTGCACTGTGTAGTGCCAGTGTTTGTATTAATTGTACTACGGAAATCAGTGATATTTTCACCAACACCATCATGGATTTTTTATCCAACCACTTGGAACCATATACTGCCCATTTTGAAGAGTCGAGGATGATGCAGTAACACCCACCAATGGAGAGGGAGTAGCTGATTTTGAAACCCGCATAAATGGAAGGATGAATGCGATGACGAATTGCAGAGTCGAGGATCGAGCTCAGGTCTATGATTATTGCCGTAGCTCGAAGGCACGAATGAGCCTAATACGCTGATGATGTGCGTTTCACATATTCCAACCATGTTAAGGGTGAAATTTCATGTTGCGTGGTATAATGCCGCACTAATAAACAACCAGCTTAGGAGAGATTTATTCATTATACATTTCAGCTTTTGCCATATTTATCTGATCAATATTTTTGACAGTGTAACACTGAAATATAATAGTGAGCGCTATTTGTACGGTCAGGACGATCGAAACTAGGACGAGATGTTACAGACCTTTTCTCACTCTTACTTGTACATGCACATTATTTCTATCTACGTTGCAGCAGGACTGTTATTGAGAATGCTTTGGTTATAATTTAGGACACTGGTCGTATCAGTTGGCAGATGAGAGGTCATACACTGCCGTTTTGAAGTTATAGATTTTCTGGTTCAGCTCTGATGCAGGTAAATTATAATTTCAAGAGTTTTGGGAACGTTTGAGAGCAGACGTACGACTTTAGAAGTCTCGAATGCAATCATAACTGGTCGAATCATTTGACGCTACATAAAGTGTTAGTGCTGTTGGTTTTTATCTTACTTTGATGCTTAGGAAGCACTACATCGGTTGAAACATTATTGAGAGTACCTAGAGGGATGGTACAAGTGTCTGTAATCATGTGATGAGGGAACACAAACCGCTGTTGTCACCGCCGTGTTGAGCAAAGCACTCCGGCAGGGAGTGGAATCACTTTAATTTTGTATTCTTTGGTGAGAATGGACAGTTTTACGAGTGTGTTTGGAAACTTATCTACAGTTGAACTACAAATATATTAGGAGTGTATAATTAGGAAATGAGCTTGCATATAGGACTGCAGTTTGTACAGCTCATTGTAATAGAAATGTGATTCACAGAGTGAATGTTTGCAGCTAATTGATATGTGCCTTGCCACGCCATGAACAGCGTGGACCGCTAGCCAGCTGTGAGCACGACTGTCATTTGTATTTCCCAGCAGGCAACGTTTTGTGAGACTACGACGACTGAGATCGAATTTTACGAATATTAACTGCCCATGTTAATTTCTGGTACAGAGGAGAGGTCGCTATTGAGCATTATCAGCATTATACAATGATTCATTCACGTTATGTTTGGGGCTATGTATAGCCAAAGTTGACACATATATTGGTGTTGTGCCCGTTTAGACCGGAGTCCGCACGACCACATATGCATTTTACCAAGAATCAGTCAGCACGAGAGTCAAAATATCCCGGGGCGCCAGATGGGTAAAAGCTAATCGCAAAAACGACATCAAATGAAAAAAATGCTTTACTGATTTTTGGCTCAATGCAACAATAAGGATAGAAGGAGATTCAACTGGGCATAACACATCATGTAAAATTATCTCATTTTATTCTGAATTTAAAATTGACTGCAAAATAAAATGCTCAAAGCAGCATCATTCATGTGTGGCGACCCACATTACTATTTACACAATGTACAGAAATTTTCCAACACATTGGACAATTATCTTTGGAGACACAAGTCTGATTATCAGTCCTGTAGACTGTGTTCCAAAATTATATCCATTATTTATGATTAAATCCAGTTCAAATTTAATTGTCTTTACTGGAAATACTGTAGTTCACTGGTTGAATTTTTACATAATATTAACACTCGTAGAATAATTGTTCATAGAATTTTTAACTTTCACTTATTTCTCCAGTTTCAAAAAATATTGTCAAAAAATATTATTATCTCTGAATCAACACAAATTATGTACACATATTAATAACAACATCTGAAAAGTATCTGACCTTTGAGCATAGCATCGAAGAACTGTGCGAAGCACAACAAAATTAATTGTTCTTCTGACATTAAACGTTTCGAGAAGTGACTCGATTATGAACTTCAAGTTCCTAACAAAATATATCATTTCTGAAACATAAACTTGATCAATAAATTGTTGGACCATTCAACTATTCGATTTTCCACTTGGAATCATTATTAAGAAAAATATTTATATTTGTGGCCATTTTAGTAACTTTCACAACTTGCAATTCTTGAACAGAATGCGGAAATAAGAATTGTAGCTTCATAATAAATTCATTTAGTTCATGACACTAGGATTGAAAACATCCTTCAAATTATTTGTGGTTATAGAATTATTTTTAATTGGCAGTGGCCCATTCTATTATTTTTATAAGAACACAATATTCCAACAACAACGGCAAAGATCTTCCTCTGAAGAAGAATAAAATACTATCATGACAAATCCGGGTTCTAGCAAAATCAAAGTCTTAATGGAATCCGTAAACAAGGCTGAAATAAGAACTCATGGTTTTTAAGAAATAACCTTTGGGTCATTCATACGACGCAATGTGTAGTTCCAATAATCCTTCTTTAACACTGAGTCATCGAACCTGCTATTTGATTGAAGCTCAAATAAAAACCTCCTCATTCCTGCGACTTAAACATGCGCACATGGGAATGGCATTTCAACTACTCCACACACATAAATTTTCTTCCCAAAATTTATACAATAAATCAAGCCTCTGCTTATTATCAACACTGGAAGATTTATAAACTTACAAGATTATTTTATTTTACCATTCAGTTCAAATCGTGAAGTTACCACACTTATGATACTCTCTATTTCACTTTCGAATGTGTATCTACGTCATGATTTTATATAAATACAAAAATATCCTAATTGATACAAATATCATTTGCTTCCCGTTTCATGCCTCTCCGTGTTGTCTGAAAAATATACTTTGCTCATTGCAAATATTAACTGTTCAACCAGAACTGTAATGTTGGTTGAATGCGGGCTTGCGCTAACCACTATCCTTCGGAAAATCACCTGTTCCAAACTAGAAATGATTAAACTACTTCATAAGCTCTCTCTCAATGAATGTGATTATTAGAAAATATAAGATCCAAGAATTATTTAGAAAAGTTATGAAAATCATTATTATTATTATTATTATTATTAGTGGATTATTATTATTATTATTATTAGTTATATTATTGTAAATTTGTTTAATTATTATTTCATTATGTGAGAATCCACATGTTCGATTCTTCGAATATGGATAAAATATCCATTTCTCAACAAAAATAATTATTAACTTTTACAGTTATCTCGGCTGATTAACGTGATTATCAAAAAAATATGAAACATTCAAATAAATGCTCGTTGTGCTCGGTCATCGATCCTAAACTGTTCTGAGTGCTGAAAATACTCAGAATAACTCTAATATGTTTTGCGTAAATCGTTGCAAGATTTAAATACGAAGAAAAACAAATGTGTTGGTCATCTGCAGAAAATGAGTTTGTTCCAATTAGCTAGGCATAATATAAAAGTCAAATGTGGCTTACATTTCTCGTTGGTCTTGAAGCGTAGTGAACCTGGTCTGTACCAGATTTATCCATATACATGCCCTATTGGACACGCAAGTCTAATCCTTGTATCGGCCGCCATTATATACCCACAATCTGTCTTAAACGACATAGTGGAAATATTTCTTGAAGTTTGAAGAAACTGCTGATCCATTTTAATATTGGCTTCAATTAAATCCATAGCAGTTCGCTTAAATGGGGTCAGATCCAAGTGATCTATTCTCAAATACGTCAGTTGTAACATAACTCACGGTAATCTTTTCAGTACAAGAAAACACTGATAGTCTAAATCAATCAACGGCTGTTCTGAAGATCGTTCCCTGGGCATGGTTTATCACCATCTATCATGCGCGAAGCAACTTATCGTTTCCCTTTGTCGGCTAATGAATAACACCGTGAGAGACTGGCCTTCAATATACTGAAAGATCGGAGTGGTTATCAAGTTACAATTTATGAAACTGACTAATTGGATTAAAATATCCAAGTATTGAATTATTATTACTGGACTGTGACAAAGTACTTTCTAGACAAAGTCTAGCATGTGTCCATATAGAAATAAAGTATTTCACCAGTGTCCGTAGAAAAATAACAATCACCTTAATGATTCTCTCTGCCGGAAACTTACTATGTTCCACATGTATCGTAGCACATTTGTGACTATCACAATTTAAAGATATCTTCTGCGTAGATCCGGCAACCATGTGCCTTGGCTCAACGTAGCAGCAGCACCTTGTCATGCAAGAGCTTGGTTCGAAGTGAGCTGATGATGCTTGGGCCGGTCGGCTTTTATTCAAAACGGTCGGGTCCACGCTGGATCACGCTGAAATCTGGAAATCCTCATATCTCCCGTGTCTCTGGTCCGATTCACTTGAGACTAAGTGCATTCTCTTTCATTTGGCCGTGCCAGTAATCTGATCCAAGTCTCAAGTCTCTACTCCATGGCTAACTATTTAATCAATAAATAGTCTCGACCTCTGCTACTACTCGCTACGTCACTTAACATGCTCTTGGCTGCACAAAGTTTCCATTCCATTCTAGAAGTAATGGAGCGCGATATTCAAATATCTCAACTTTCAAAAGCGGCTGTAGCCTTTCCCTTGATATCTAGGTGTCTGAATCTTGGAATACCCATTCCCAGAGTTGGGCACATCCACCCCACACCTAGCAAAAAATAAAAATTGGAAAATTTTTATTTTTCCTATCTACACATTAAATCATCTGGTTCTTGAATAATAAATCTTCAAATTCGCTGCATTATAAGTTCCCACGATGTTACCAGTTCGTGTATTGGCGATTTCATAGGTTCCATTGTTGTTTACTTCCACAATACGATAGGGTCCAGCGTAAAGGCTTGCAAACTTCGAGTTCACTCGATTTTGCACGTCAGAGGGTGTAGATCTTTTCACTAAAACAAGAGTTCCTACGCGCAAGGGTCTGCGAAGACGCTTTCCTCTCACTCTGCGCTCTCTTTTCTCAGCTTGGCTCCTCAACTTGTCTAAAGCTAGAGTTTCCCTCATCTGATGACTTGGTTCAATCTCAGGTGGAATAGAGATGATTCGATCCCATAATCTTGTTGGTTTAATTCCATGATGAAGCAACATGGGAATCTGTCCAGTACCCTCATGAATTGTAGAGTTGATGGATTCGGATGCTAATGAGAGAACATCCATCCATTTCCAATGCTCATTTGGACAATAGAGGCGGCAAAATTTTGCTATTTCAGCCATCACGCGTTCTGCTGGTTTGCTTTCAGGATGTCTGATAGAACAAAACAATCGTCTAATCCCAAGATTATTCACGACGGTTCTAAATTCTAAAGATGTAAATTGGGGTCCACGATCTGATAAAAGGAATTCCGGTTTGCCTGCTTCTGGAATTACGTTGTCTCTAATTCTCTTCGCACAATATTTTGCGTTTGCCTTCTGAATTGGGTGTAACATAGTGTATTTGCTGAAAACATCCATGGTCACCAGAATATATCGGTTACCTCTTTTAGACTTTGGGAGAGGAACATAAGGATCAGTCGCGAAGATTTCACAAGGCCTAGAAGGAATAATAGGCCTTGGTAATTCTCTCAATAATCTAGAATTATGTTTACTCCTTTGTCATAAGTCGCATTCTCGAATAGTGTTCCTGACAGTTTGTCGCATTCGCTCCCACGAAAATGTTTCTTGTATCAAGTTGACCGTTTTATCTACTCCAGCATGACCTGCAATTCGATGTGCCATCCAGATAATGGGTTTTTGCATTCGTGGAGGTATCACTACTCTCAGCTTCGTAAGGTTGGGATCTGCAAACTTGTAGATTAAACCATCTAACATCATAAAATCTCTTGAAATTCTTTCAGTTTCCACAAAATCATCATCATTTGGATCCATGTCTCCCTGTAGAAAACGAAAAATGTTTCTAAAACGTCGGTCTCTCCTCTGGGATAAATGCAACAATCTTAACCTTCTCAAGGTATCCTCATCCTCCTGCGTCAGGTTAACTTGAAAAACCTTAGATGTAGACTCCACTGCACTACTCAATAAATCGGCCCCAATGTTCAATTTTCCAGGAGTGTGTTCAATAACTAGGTTGAATTGTTGAATAAAAAGTGACCATGTAGTTATCCTATCACTGGCAAAGTTTGTTCTCAAGATAAATTCCAATGCATGGTGATCAGTCCTCACAATTACTGAATGTCCAATTAACATTTTCTTCCACGACGCCAACGCGAAGATTACAGCAAGGGCTTCTAACTCTGTGGTGTAATAATTCCTTTCTGATGGACGAAGTTTCCTGCTTATGAACACCAGGTAACGTCTCTTGTGATCGTCATCTTCTTGAAGAAGAATAGCTCCAATCCCTACGGTGGATGCATCGGATTCTATGATGAAATTCTTGGTAAAGTCGGGATACTCTAATTTCTCGTTGTTTACCAATAACCTCTTGGCATCTTGAAATGATTGTTCACAATCTTCATTCCATTTCCATTTGTTTACCTTTTTTAATAATTCCTGCAATAGAGCAACCGTCTTGGTGAAGCTTGGACAATGCCCTGCAAAGAATTGGCATGTTCCGAGAAAACTGCGGACATTCTTCACTCTAGTAGGTCTAGGGAAATTTGCAATCACCTGTATCTTTGTCTCATTGGGACGGTATCCTTCACCATCCAAAATGTGGCCCAAAAATTTTATTTCCTTCCGAAAGAACTGACATTTTCGAAGGTTTACTTTAAAGATCGCTTTTCTCAAATCAGCGAATAACATCTGAAGATGTAACAAATGTTCCTCCTTAGTCTCAGATGCAATTAGGATATCATCTATGTAAAGAATTGCTATCTCTTTTACTTCAGGACTCAAGTTTTGTTCCAGTGCTCTGATCAATACAGATCCATATGTTTTGACCCCAAATGGTAGACGGCGGAATACATATGTCTGCTGGTCAAACATAAACCCTGTAAACTTTTTGGAATCTTCACTAAGCCTAGTGTGGTGGTAGGACGAAGTGAGATCAATGTTAGAGAACCAGACCTTGCCTTGGAATTTCCTTAACAGTTCCCTAATGATTTGTGGTCTGTCATACTCTGGCAGCAATGTTGAATTCAAATTTCGCGCGTCTAAACATAGTCTCAGACTTCCATCTGGCTTAGACACTACTGCTAATGGATTGACATAAGAGGTAGTGTACTTTTCAATCACATTGTTACTTTCCATCTCTTTGATAAGCACATTTACCTTTTCTCGATGCTTTTCCGCTACCGGATACAATTTAGCATGGAAAGGTGCATCATCATTTACACGAATACGATATTCAAAATCTTTAATTTCACCAGGTTTAATATTAAAAATATCGTGGTACTCTTCCAAAATTTTTCCTAGCTCTGGGGACTCCTTCTCAGTGTAGACTTCTCTTCCTTCAGCTTCATGAAAAATCAGAGACCATTGAGCATCTCTCTCGATGTCTTCCTCTTCTTTTCCCTCGAAGTTTATCTCTTCGGTATTCTTGAATCTGATCGTCTCTGTCTTCATGTCTATCACTGCTTGATATTTCTGAATTAAATCCGCTCCCAATATCATGTCAAAAGCCATGTCCTTCATTACTACAAACACGTGTCGGAAATCATGTCCTCCAATAGTAACACATAAGTATAATTGTGTTTTACACAGAGATATTTTGTTGGGTATTATTCCTTGGATTTTAATTCCTGATACTGGAATCTCCTCTAAATTCTCTTTGAGCTTCCACAGAATATAAAGCTTCTCGCTCACAAGACAAAGCATAGCCCCAGTATCAATTAAAGTATCGACAGGCATACCGAATACTTCGCATGATATGATTGGCATTTTAATTCTTCTACCCATTTCTTTCCGTTCGTCATTATGTTGAATTAAGTCATCATCCTCTGCTTGCCATTTAATAATCCTGGAAGTGAAAGTGTTTAAAATTCCATCTTCTACTGTGAATTCGAAGTTTTTTTTCTTTTCCATTCCCCCGGGATTGTTGTGTTCCCGATGGACCTGGTTCATTGGGCTTCTGTTCTAAGAACTGCAAGTTTTCTTGGTGTCTTTCTTCCAAGTTCTTCCTCGTCTCCTTATTGAACTCTTCATTGGACTGACGAGTGTTCACATTCCCTCTGTTATTGTAGGTATTGTTTCTACCATAGTACCTTCTTTCCTGGTACCTTCCTTGATTATCCCTTGGCCTTCTCCATCGAGTATTATATCGATATCCACCATCCGGTCTCGCATAAGGCTTGTAACTCTATCTGTTATTGTTCTGATTCCATCCTCTTTTATCGGGCTCTTCCCTCGCCGTTTTCTCTTCTCGCCCCTCTCGAATCTCTCGAGGTGTTTGGGAATAACTGTCGGCCATAACAGCGTACACAGCGTTGTTATTCTTTCCTCCCTTCTGATGGAAGAATTGAGCGTTCGTGTGATCAAGTTTCTGCAATACCTCGTCAAATTGCTCCATATTATAAATGTCAGCAGCGATCAAAGTTCTTTGGACGTCTGCTGGAAACTGACGTATTAATGCGGTAATTAATTCATTATCTGGCATCGGCGGATCTAAATGTTGTAGTTTAGAAAGCTGTCCAGAAAAGTACGTAGAGTATCGAGTAGGTTGTGAAGTCGAGAATCTCTTTGAATATAATTCTGCTCTGACTTGCTGTTGGGTTTCCGGGGACCAAAACTTTTTTAATAACCCACGGGAAAACTCCTCAAAATTGGTGAGAGTGGACCTAAAAGCTCTAAACCAAAGAAGTGCGGGACCTTCCAAAAATTTCCCTATCACTCGGATCTGTCTTTCCTTAGGGATTTTGGAATCTTTTAGGTAATCACCTGCTTCTCTCAAGAATTCTACGGGTGTCACAGAATCTCGCCCTGAAAATTTAGAAGGCTTATCCTCTACATTCTTGAATACAGTTATGGGGTTGGATTGAAATACTGTCCTGACCTCATCCTGTCTTTGACTATCAGTTTCTCTAGCTGCTCCTAGGTTTATCTGTATCTGTTCTTCTCCCCTTACACTTGACATTTTCAACAGATGGCCAGACTGTTTCTCGTCATTGATTTGGGTTTTCATAGCCTCAATTTCCTTATGGTTTTCTTCTGCCATTTTTCTAATTTCTTCGGTTTCCTTACAGTTCTCCTTGACATCAGTGGATATCTGGTTCATAACAGCCTCGTGACTTTTCAACGACCCTGTCACATCTGATATGTCCTTCTGAGTTGCTTGAATATCTTTGGAAATTACTTGAATATGGGATGACAAAGATTCCCTAATTTCCTTGACTCCCTCTTGGTTCTCCAGCTTGAGTGTGTCTTTAATCTCATCGATAACTGTGGTTTTAATTTCAGTTTGTAATTCATTAATCACACCTTCTCTTATTTATCCCACTATGAGTTCTTTGATTTGTTCTGTCAAACGTTGAACAACTAGAGTTGCCATCTCATTGCTCTCTTTCTTCACTCTGATTTCTAGGTTGATCATGTCTTCACCAACTTTCCTAAGACCATGTTCTATCCTATCAGCTAAGCTTTGGGATCTTAGATCGGCATCGCGAAATTTATCGTCCATTAAACTTGCGTTAGTGGCTAATGAAGTTTCGAGCTCATGTGTTTTTTCGCATAATTTATTAATTTTACTCTCAAGTGACATTTTCAAGATTTCGGAATTCTCTTTAAATTTATTTTCCATAGAATTAAATTTACTATTTAAATTTTCTTTCAAGTTATCTTTTAACCTGCTTTCTAACAAATCGGAATATTCCTTGAGTTTATCATCTAATCTTTCTTTCAAGTTATCTTTTAAAGAATCAGAATTTTCCTTAAGTTTATCATTTAAACTTTTTTAAAATTTTATTTTCTAAAGAATCAGAATTTTCTTTAAGTTTCTTTTCCAAAGCCTCTGTGTTTTCTTTCATAATGGCTGCTACATGCAGTCCAGCTTCTTTGGAACTCTCTTCCAAACTCCTCATCATCCTCATCATCTCTTCCATAATTTTCAATTATTATTCAAAACTTAGGGGTATACATGTTAGCAGACACAATATTATAACTAGAACAAGAAATATGAATAGCTAATTGGAACACTCTAATAAAATGAGATTTGTCCTAATGTCGACGTGATGGAAAAACAAAATTCTCTACTTTTACGAATTACATTTACCACAATATCACAAGAAAAATATGCAAGTTCTCAAATATCCTCCACCTGGATTCTAATAATGCGTATGTCCATTCATCGAACGTTTACTACTGAATTTACTTGACGCCCTAATGGTTAAGCCATTATCAAAAATAATCAAACCCATTCTAATCATTAACCCAGTTAAATTTTTTAATTTTCCCCACTAATTGGGTTTCCTACTAATTTATTCATCCAAACCAGACATCTCTCAACTCCCAAAATATCTATATAAAAATTATCACAATTTAAATCGGCATGCGATTGACCGTGTCTAACTCGAGACCCACGTTCGAAGCCATTTCTCTCTCTCTATCTTATTTTATGTGCCCGTTTAGACCGGAGTCCGCACGACCACATATGCATTTTACCAAGAATCAGTCAGCACGAGAGTCAAAATATCCCGGGGCGCCAGATGGGTAAAATCTAATCGCAAAAACGACATCAAATGAAAAAAATGCTTTACTGATTTTTGGCTCAATGCAACAATAAGGATAGAAGGAGATTCAACTGGGCATAACACATCATGTAAAATTATCTCATTTTATTCTGAATTTAAAATTGACTGCAAAATAAAATGCTCAAAGCAGCATCATTCATGTGTGGCGACCCACATTACTATTTACACAATGTACAGAAATTTTCCAACACATTGGACAATTATCTTTGGAGAGACAAGTCTGATTATCAGTCCTGTAGACTGTGTTCCAAAATTATATCCATTATTTATGATTAAATCCAGTTCAAATTTAATTGTCTCTACTGGAAATACTGTAGTTCACTGGTTGAATTTTTACATAATATTAACACTCGTAGAATAATTGTTCATAGAATTTTTAACTTTCACTTATTTTTCCAGTTTCAAAAAATATTGTCAAAAAATATTATTATCTCTGAATCAACACAAATTATGTACACATATTAATAACAACATCTGAAAAGTATCTGACCTTTGAGCATAGCATCGAAGAACTGTGCGAAGCACAACAAAATTAATTGTTCTTCTGACATTAAACGTTTCGAGAAGTGACTCGATTATGAACTTCAAGTTCCTAACAAAATATATGATTTCTGAATCATCAAATTGATCAATAAATTGTTGGACCATTCAACTATTCGATTTTTCACTTGGAATCATTATTAAGAAAAATATTTATATTTATGGCCATTTTAGTAACTTTCACAACTTGCAATTCTTGAACAGAATGCGGAAATAAGAATTGTAGCTTCATAATAAATTCATTTAGTTCATGACACTAGGAGAGCCTCCGTGGCTTAGGCGGCAGCACGCTGGCCTCTCACCGCTGGGTCCGTGGTTCAAATCCCGGTCACTCCATGTGAGATCTGTGCTGGACAAAACGGAGGCAGACAGATTTTTCCTCGGGTACTCCGGTTTTCCCTGTCAAAATTTCATTCCAGCAACACTCTCCACTACCATTTTTCATTTCATCTGTCATTCATTTAATCCTTGCCCCAGAGGAGTGCGTCAGGCCTCGGCAGCCGGCACAGTTCAAATCCTCGCCGCTAGATCGGGGCTTCATTCATTCCATTCCTGACCCGGTCGGAGACTGGAAGCAGGCTGTGGATTTTCATTTCATGACACTAGGATTGAAAACATCCTTCAAATTATTCGTGGTTATAGAATTATTTTTAATTGGCAGTGGCCCATTCTATTATTTTTATAAGAACACAATATTCCAACAACAACGGCAAAGGTCTTCCTCTGAAGAAGAATAAAATACTATCATGACAAATCCGGGTTCTAGCAAAATGAAAGTCTTAATGGAATCCGTAAACAAGGCTGAAATAAGAACTGATGGTTTTTAAGAAATAACCTTTGGGTCATTCATACGACGCAATGTGTAGTTCCAATACTCCTTCTTTAACACTGAGTCATCGAACCTGCTATTTGATTGATGCTCAAATAAAAACCTCCTCATTCCTGCGACTTAAACATGCGCACCTGGGAATGGTATTTCAACTACTCCACACACATAAATTTTCTTCCCAAAATTTATACAATAAATCAAGCCTCTGCTTATTATCAACACTGGAAGATTTATAAACTTACAAGATTATTTTATTTTACCATTCAGTTCAAATCGTGAAGTACCACACTTATGATACTCTCTATTTCACTTTCGAATGTGTATCTACGCCATGATTTTATATAAATACAAAAATATCCTAATTGATACAAATATCATTTGCTTCCCGTTTCATGCCTCTCCGTGTTATCTGAAAAATATACTTTGCTCATTGCAAATATTAACTGTTCAACCAGAACTGTAATGTTGGTTGAATGCGGGCTTGCGCTAACCACTATCCTTCGGAAAATCACCTGTTCCAAACTAGAAATGATTAAACTACTTCATTAGCTCTCTCTCAATGAATGTGATTATTAGAAAATATAAGATCCAAGAATTATTTAGAAAAGTTATGAAAATCATTATTATTATTATTATTATTATTATTATTATTATTATTATTAGTGGATTATTATTATTATTATTATTATTATTAGTTATATTATTGTAAATTTGTTTAATTATTATTTCATTATGTGAGAATCCACATGTTCGATTCTTCGAATATGGATAAAATATCCATTTCTCAACAAAAATAATTATTAACTTTTACAGTTACCTCGGCTGATTACCGTGATTATCAAAAATTTTGAAACATTCAAATAAATGCTCGTTATGCTCGGTCATCGATCCTAAACTGTTCTGAGTGCTGAAAATACTCAGAATAACTCTAATATGTCTTGCGTAAATCATTGCAAGATTTAAATACGAAGAAAAACAAATGTGTTGGTCATCTGCAGAAAATGAGTTTGTTCCAATTAGCTAGGCATAGTATAAAAGTCAAATGTGGCTTACATTTCTCGTTGGTCTTGAAGCGTAGTGAGCCTGGTCTGTACCAGATTTATCCATATACATGCCCTATTGGACACGCACGTCTAATCCTTGTATCGGCCGCCATTATATACCCACAATCTGTCTAACACGACATAGTGGAAATATTTCTTGAAGTTTGAAGTAACTGCTGATCCATTTTAATATTGGCTTCAATTAAATCCATAGCAGTTCGCTTAAATGGGGTCAGATCCAAGTGATCTATTCTCAAATACGTCAGTTGTAACATAACTCACGGTAATCTTTTCAGTACAAGAAAACACTGACAGTCTAAATCAATCAACGGCTGTTCTGAAGATCGTTCCCTGGGCATGGTTTATCACCATCTATCATGCGCGAAGCAACTTATAGTTTCCCTTTGTCGGCTAATGAACAACACCGTGAGAGACTGGCCTTCAATATACTGAAAGATCGGAGTGGTTATCAAGTTACAATTTATGAAACTGACTAATTGGATTAAAATATCCAAGTATTGAATTATTATTACTGGACTGTGACAAAGTACTTTCTAGACAAAGTCTAGCATGTGTCCATATAGAAATAAAGTATTTCACCAGTGTCCGTAGAAAAATAACAATCATCTTAGTGATTCTCTCTGCCGGAAACTTACTATGTTCCACATGTATCGTAGCACTTTTGTGACTATCACAATTTAAAGATATCTTCTGCGTAGATCCGGCAACCATGTGCCTTGGCTCAACGTAGCAGCAGCACCTTGTCATGCAAGAGCTTGGTTCGAAGTGAGCTGATGATGCTTGGGCCGGTCGGCTTTTATTCAAAACGGTCGGGTCCACGCTGGATCACGCTGAAATCTGGAAATCCTCATATCTCCCGTGTCTCTGGTCCGATTCACTTGAGACTAAGTGCATTCTCTTTCATTTGGCCGTGCCAGTAATCTGATCCAAGTCTCAAGTCTCTACTCCATGGCTAACTATTTAATCAATAAATAGTCTCGACCTCTGCTACTACTCGCTACGTCACTTAACATGCTCTTGGCTGCACAAAGTTTCCATTCCATTCTAGAAGTAATGGAGCGCGATATTCAAATATCTCAACTTTCAAAAGCAGCTGTAGCCTTTCCCTTGATATCTAGGTGTCTGAACCTTGGAATACCCATTCCTAGAGTTGGGCACAGTGTGAATTTTATTAAGAATCGGATGTAATAGAACTCCCTGCAGGTTAGTGTGAGTTTATCAAAACCAGATCAGATCCTGTATAAGGTTATCAACTATTTTATTGTTGTGTCTTGTGAGACTATTTTGATGATGGGGTAGATGATGTTCACCCACATTTGCACTTTTCCGGCAATGGAGTTTGCTTTTTCAACTCATTGACCAAAGGTATAGCTAGCCGAGGGCCGCAGGAATCCACCGATTACTGGCGCGTGTTATTGTGTTACCCGTTTAGAGGTAATATATTTTTCGTCGAGTGGACATCAACATGGCAGTGTGTTTGCTGTTATCGTCGAGTGTCATCATGGTCATTAGGGACATAAAATTACACTATAGGGGATAAAATGTGATATAATGCTGAAATAGATCATGAGCATAATTTTCCTACTTACTAAACCAAACCACTAAATAAAACGTTGAATGGATCTAAACTTGAGCTTATATTTTATTGCTTGACCGACACTATGGAGCAGCTGATATTCATTTTTACATTGTTTAGACTGAGCTGACACTTCTTGTGACATCGACGTTGCCAATGCCATGGAAACCCTGCAAAGCGTGGACATTTGGTAACCATGTGATATAAGTCGCAGTTTTCACTGTGCAGTCGCCACCCTAATTACATTCACTCAGATGCCCATCGGACACAAAGAGCGATCTGATAGGCGTAGGCAGGTGGGTATTTAATGAATATTTACTAGTTTTTAAGAGTGTATGAATTTTTCCAACCTTGTCCTTTATGTAATAGATTACTGTTTTTTCTTGAAATCAACTCCAGTCGAATGGCTTTATCTCCTCGCAGGAATAGCACCATCCCCTGTTCGAAGAGAAATAGCTGCGAACAAGGAACGAAAGACAGTGGAGCATGAAATAACTCATCCTATATATGGACACGAACCGCAGCCGCAATGACTGAAGTCGAGGAAGAGTTTCCTTAGAACATAAAATGAACTTAGAACCACTGCTGAAAACACTAGGTTGCAAATGTCGAGGGCTACGACCAACCTTCCTCCTGTTTGGGAAAATGTTTCTGAAACTCTACCTCCTGGCTATGATGAGGTATGGACGACTTGGAAGTCCCTGAATAGACTGCGCTCTAGAGTAGGCAGATCAAGCGTTAATATGGCAAAATGGGGTTACATTGACCAGGATGATATTCAATGTGATTGTGGAGAAGACCAGACTGTTCAGCATATGACTGAGTGTCGACTGTGCCCAGCATCCTGCACGGAAGAAGATCTTCGTCGGGGAGCACAGAGTGCACTGGAAGAGGCCAAGGTTTGGGCAATGATAATATAATAACTGTGTTATACGTTTAAAATGTATGTTTCTGATACGAGAATAAATAAACTGTTTTTTTTATTATTTTGGATGTTATTTAACTTTGGATTTTCTTCGTTACGGATGCTTTTCATCTCATATGAACGTCAAACAGGATAAGATAACAAATTAATGTAAATTTAAATGTTAAAAGTGACACCATCGTTACATCGACTATACTTATTGTTGCTGTAAATGTAAATGACCCTAGCCTTGTGAACAAATTAAGTGTCTTATTTTGTAGTAGATTCACCGCCTGTAATTATTCGTATTCTTAACTGATATTTCCTGTATTTGTTTACGGTGCATTTTACGTGTCACGTTCATAGCTAGCTTGCTTGCTGTTTCACTTTTCTTTAAGAAGGACTTCAAGAGGGCTAAACTTAAATTCAGTTTAGGAGATTTATTTATTTATATATTTTTATTGCTTTTTGGACTTGCGGACTAGCCGAGATTGTTAACCTACTGAAGTAGGATAGGGGTTTGATATTTTTATAATAAATTGTTAACGAGTTTTACCTAAATCTGGACTAGTTATTTCTAGCTTTGTGTTTTGGGGTGTGTCTCCTTGGGCTCGTCTATGACATTTTCCTCACTCACCTGATCGCCCTGAGCTATCAGTCTCGTGCCGGAGCTAGTCTGAGGGCGCACCCGATCCTTTCAGTGTGTGGGTTCGGAGGGTAAGGAAGTCAGAAGGGTCATCTGCGACAGATGATCCCCTGACGACCTGGTTCAACGGGCACAGTAGAGAATGGAATTATTGTGCGTAGCATAATGAGCAGTCTTGTGTAGCCTACCTATTGTGTGTTTTGTAACTCATTGGATAAAGGCGATGTTACTGTATCCACTATTATGTTCTATTGGCTTTATTTGTGCCATGGATGAAACAAAGTGGTCGTTTATGTCTGTAAGAAGTTCATGTAAACACAAGACTTAATGTATTGCATTGTGGAGGTGTACATTGGACATAACTTGATAATTTAATTAAAAAAACGTTTTGGCGCAAACGCTACTTGACCACAGAGTCGCATAAGTGGCATTCACGGCATAACCTCGTTCCACTGACGAGCTAATGAGACAGCTCCGGCTCAACGCCGAATCATGCGACCTGTTCTCGGCCACGCTGCACGCAGCTTCAGCCTTGCCAGAGCCACGTTTCTTATCTCGCAATGCTATTAAACCTATTGGCGTGACTAGGTTTTCCTCGATAAACCTTTGTCGTGAATTTCGACGAGGATCCGCATGCCGACCTCCAGGTGCGTCATTTTTTCCTTACCCTGTATATTGTAAATACCATTTAAGTGTAAAGGATCTGATGATCGCTTGACGATCGAAACTAGTCATCCAAATGCATTTATTAATCTCATGTATTTTTTTTTCAAGTTTAGGGTAACACCCATTACAAATAGTTACGGCAGTTATTATAAACAAGTACAACTTGTCTAGTTATGTTTAATGTTTTGTTAAAATATCGTTAGTGGTTTTTGACGATAAAGTTTGCTTGTTTAGTGTGATATTTGTGAGTATCAGTGGATGGTCAGGTTGGAATGGAATAGGAACTTAGCTTGCTTTTCGAGTGATGTGGGATCCGTTATCGTGCAGCTGCTACTCTTTCCACTGCCTACATTCAACAGAAAAGGTTTTGGGAGACAGCCATTACAATTGGGTACAATTGTGTTGACCGACTAAAAAGCATTAGTTTTGATTACTAGCCAGTCTCGATGTAACAGCACCATCTACACTCTCTGACCGTAAGGGAAAAAAGAAAGGATTTGTTCATACTGTAGCTGACCGCTATAACTTAATTATTGCTACGTCACCAATATCAAAACAATAAGTAAATTAATAGCTCGCCATGAAGCTAAGGAATATTTCTTAGCTCAATGAAATATACATGACAGAAGAGTTGTGATGCTGCCATTAATGGAGCCAACAACAGTCGAGTTTGCCAGCAAAACAATGTGCTAAAACTGGCGTTAAAGACAAGGGGAATGACAATTAGGGCATAAAACCTTAGACTGGTCCAAATTGTACTTATACACAAATTGCTCCATTCTACTCTAACATATGGGAACATATTCCTTTGAATGTGAAATCACAACCTACCTAGATATCTTCATTATCTGGATGCGTAATGCCAGTGGCACCACATATGACTAGAAGAAAATATACCGCAGTAGGAACGACCATATGAACATAGATACGGATGTATACGAGAGACTTTATGCTACTTGGCAATCGTACTTCTTTGTTATTGCTACAAAGTCGAGCACTTACGTAAATGGTGCAGCCAAACAGCTCACCAAAAGGATACATCAATGGATGTGTGCTAAAAATGTTTGAACTAAGAAGACCTCTCCTCTGCTTCGAAATGTAATAACTTTATGGAAACAGCACTACAAAATTTCTGAAATCTAGGCCCGTGTCAGTTACCCAAAATGACACATGAAATATCTTGATAATAATGTACCTTATCATTCACCACCAGATTGATGACAAACGGAAGCTCACAGCTATTAGGTAGTGTATTGTATGGTAAGTGTTCCAAAAACATTTTAATTCTTTACCTTCCATCTAAATGACTTGTACTTCTTGTAAAATGCACGAGATAAGAACTGAACGCTTCCATTTTTGATCCTGTGTATGTTTTCTACAAGTAAAATGCGCCCACTTGTGAACTTCTGATTAAAAATATATTTTTCTGAAACTCCTTGTTTTAAAACTAAAGGAATAAAAATGGTGGGACAGTTTATATGGGATTCATTAGTCATCTGACACTTCAATGCAGTGAAATCATTTTGAGGAATTTCTTGCCATTGAATTCTTGGGCCAGAAACGCACTGTAAGCACACAACGTGAAGAAGATAGATTTGCCCACCAAATTTGATTTATTGGAGCTTAATGAAATCAATAATCAGGATAAATTTCAAAGTGTTTGTATGATGCTTTGATGTCATACAAGCTGGTTAACGCAGATTGCCCAGGTTGGGCTTTGCTTTCGGTTGACTGAAACGTTCTCCTACAATTATGCCATAAGGTTGGATGACGTGGAAATATTGGAGTGGGCCTATATTGGACTCCCACTTTCAATTGATGCCTATTGTACCCTTTCATAAGTAGCGCTGATTCCATATTGTACATCATGCTAAATGAAACATTAAAATCATGCTAGGAAATTGAATAAAAGTAAAATCATGGAGCTGTGACACCGAGAAAGAAGCATTATTTACAAGACAGAGATCAAGGGAGCAGTGCACTTGCTGAGTAACAGGACAACTATATGATTTTAAAACATCAAAAGAGATTTGTATTATCTACGAATTTATTAAGATTTTATAATGGATAGTATACGAATAACTAATGATGAATTGGAGACATTTTATAAGCTTCTAGAACAGTTCACAGAACGGAACATTTGCATTGGTTGGAGACAAGAAGACCAGAAAAATTAGGAAGGATGAACGAGAAAGACTTATTATAAAATATCACCTGAGTTACTGCAATAATGAACTGACTGAACCTCTACATCCTATATTTATAAATAATGTTGATATGCTCACTTTCTAACATTCATCGATCATATCTTCCATTCGTTATTATAATCTTCTATCTTCTATATATATAAAAATCAATCTTACGTGATAGTTTGTCTGTGGGTGTGTATGTCTCCTATGCATTCATATACCACTCAACCGATTGCGATGAAACTTGGGTGAGATGTTGAGTACACTCTAAGGAAGGTTTCTGACTTAGTAAATCCATTTTACAATAGGTAGCGCACGCGTAGATTTAACAAATGAGTGACGATGCGCGAAGCGTTTCAAACAAGTCCCGTATGTGTTCATATACCATTCGTCCGATAGCGATGAAACTTGGGTGAGATGTTGTATACACTTACGTGAAGGTTTCCAAATTAGTGAGTACATTTCACAGTAGATAGCGCACGAGTAGATTCAACAAATGAGCGACGACACGCAAAGTGTTTCAAAAAAGTCCCGTATGCATTCATATACCATTCGTCCGATAGCTATGAAACTTGCGTAAAATGTTGTGTACACTTCAGGGAAATTTTCTGGCTTAGTAAATCCACTTTACAATAGGCAGCGCACGAGAAGATTCAACAAATGAGCTACGACGCGCGAAGCATTTCAACAAAGTCAGATTCAAAAAAGTCCCGTATGCATTCATATACCATTCGTCCGATAGCTATGAAACTTGCGTAAAATGTTGTGTACACTTCAGGGAAATTTTCTGGCTTATTAAATCCACTTTACAATAGGCAGCGCACGAGTAGATTCAACAAATGAGCTACGACGCGTGAAGCATTTCAACAAAGTCACGTATGCGTTCATATACCATTCGTCCGATAGCGATGAAACTAGGCTGAGATGTGTGCACTCCAGGGAAGGTTTCTGGCTTAGTAAATCCCTTTAAAAATAGGAAGAGCAGGAGCAGAATCAACAAATGAGCGACGACGCGCGAAGTTTTTCATCAAAGTCCCATATAAGGTCATATACCATTCATCCGATAGCGATGAAACTTGGGTGAGCTGTTGTGTACACTCCAGGGAAGGTTTCTGGCTTAGTACATCCATTTTACAATAGGTAGCGCAGCAGTAGATTCAACAAATGAGCGATGACACGCGAAGCGTTTCAACAAAGTCCCGTATAAGGTCATATACTATTCGTCTGACAGTGATAAATGTTTGGTGAATTGTTGTGTACACTACAGGAAAGGTTTCTGGCTTAGTTAATCCATTTTACAATACGAAGCGCACGTTTAGATTCAACAAATGAGTGACTGACTACGCGCGAAGCGTTTCGACAACGTCCCGTATACGTTCACATACCATTCATCCGATTGCGATGAAACTTGGGTGAGATGTTGTGTACACTCCAGGGAAGGTTTCTGGCTGAGTACATCCATATTACAATAAGTAGCGCAAGTAGAATCAACAAATGAGCGACGACACGCGAAGCGTTTCAACCATGTCCCGTCTGCATTCATATACCATTCGTCCGATAGCTATGAAACTTGGGTGAGATGTTGTGTACACTTCATGGAAGGTTTCTGGCTTAGTAAATCCACTATACAACAGGCAGCGCACAAGTAGATTCAACAAATGAGGGACGACGCGCGAAGCGTTTCAACAAAGTCCCGTATAAGGTCATATACCATTCTGCCGTTAGCGGTGAAACTTGGGTGAAATATGGTGGACACTCCAAGGAAGGTTTCTGGCTTAGTAAATATATTTCACAGTAGGTAGCACACGAGTAGATTCGACAAATGAACGACGACACGCGGAGCGTTTCAATACACTCCCCTATGTCTTCATATCCCATTAGTCCGATAGCGATGAAACTTGGGTGAGATGTTGTGGACACTTACGTGACGGTTTCTAACTTGGTAAATACATTTTACAGCAGGTAGCGCACGAGTAGATTCAACACATGAGTGACGGAGCGTGAATCGTTTAAACAAAATCCGGTATGCGCTCATATACTATTCATCCGATTGCGATGAAACATTGATCAGTTATTGTGTACACGCCAGGGAAGGGTTTCGACTTAGTAAATCCATTTCACAATAAGTAGCGCAAGAGTAGATGCAACAAATGGGTGCCGACGCGCGAAGCGTTTCAACAAAATCCCATATTGGGTTCGTATAACCTTCTTCGATTGTGATGATACCTTGATGAGTTATTGTGTACACGCGAGGGTAGGGTTTCGACTTAGCAAATTCATTTCTCAATAGGTAGCGTACGAGTAGAATCAACAAATGAGTGACAGCGCACGAATCGTTCAAACAAAATCCCGTATACGTTCATATACCATTCATCCGATTGCGATGAAACTATTGAAAGTTGTTGTGCACGCTCCCACGATTGATTCTAAATTAGAAAATCCATTTTACGATAGCATAGGGGCAGTTAACGGAAATTGAAAAACATGTTGTGTATCCAAAAGCACTTCAAAAAACAGAATTTCAACGCCAACACTTTCTTTGATTGGCATTGCAACGCAACAAATGAGCGACGATGCGCGAAGCATTTCAACAAAGTCCCGTATGTGTTCATATACCATTCGTCCGATAGCGATGAAACTTGGGTGAGATGTTGTGTACACTTACGTGAAGGTTTCAAAATTAGTGAATACATTTCTCAGTAGATAGCGCACAAGTAGATTCAACAGAGAGCGACGACACGCAATGCGTTTCAACAAAGTCCCGTATGCATTCATATACCATTCGCCCGATAGCTATGAAACTTGCGTAAAATGTTGTGTACACTGCAGGCAAATTTTCTGGCTTAGTACATCCACTTTACAATAGGTAGCGCACGAGTAGATTCAACAAATAAGCTACGACGCGAAGCATTTCAACAAAGTCACGTTTGCGTTCATATACCATTCGTCCGATAGCGATGAAACTAGGCTGAGATTTTGTGTGCACTCCAGGGAAGGTTTCTAGCTTAGTAAATCCCTTTAAAAATAGGTAGAGCACGAGTAGAATCAACAAATGAGCAACGACGCGCGAAGCGTTTCAACAAAGTCCCATATAATTTCATATACCATTCATCCGATAGCGATGAAACTTGGGTGAGATATTGTGTACACTCCAGGGAAGGTTTCTGGCTTAGTACATACATTTTACAATAGGTATCGCACCAGTAGATTCAACAAATGAGCGATGACACGCGAAGCGTCATAAAGTCATATACCAGTCGTCTGATAGTGATAAATGTTTGGTGAATTGTTGTGTACACTCCAGGAAAGGTTTCTGGCTAAGTAAACCCATTTTACAATACGAAGCGCACGTTTATATTCAACAAATGAGTGACTACGCGCGAAGCGTTTCGACAACGTCCCGTATACGTTCACATACCATTCATCCGATTGCGATGAAACTTGGGTGAGATGTTGTGTACACTCCAGGGAAGGTTTCTGGCTGAGTACATCCATATTACAATATGTAGCGCAGAGTAGAATCAACAAATGAGCGACGACACGCGAAGCGTTTCAACCAAGTCCCGTATGCATTCATGTACCATTCGTCCGTAGCTATGAAACTTGGGTGAGATGTTGTGTACACGTCATGGAACATTTCTGGCTTAGTAAATCCACTATACAATATGCAGCGCACAAGTTGATTCAACGAATGAGGGACGACGCGCGAAGCGTTTCAACAAAGTCCCGTATAAGGTCATAGTCCATTCTGCCGTTAGCGGTGAAACTTGGGTGAAATATGGTGGACACTCCAAGCAAGGTTTCTGGCTTAGTAAATACATTTCACAGTAGGTAGCACACGAGTAGATTCGACAAATGAACGACGACACGCGGAGCGTTTCAATACAGTCCCCTATGTCTTCATATCCCATTAGTCCGATAGCGATGAAACTTGGGTGAGATGTTGTGGACACTTACGTGACGGTTTCTAACTTAGTAAATACATTTTACAGTAGGTAGCGCACGAGTAGATTCAACAAATGAGTGACGGAGCGCGAATCGTTTAAACAAAATCAGGTATGCGTTCATATACTATTCATCCGATTGCGATGAAACATTGATCAGTTATTGTGTACCCGCCAGGGAAGGGAACTTAGTAAATCCATTTCACGAATCGTTTAAACAAAACCCCGTATACGTGCATATACCATTTATCCGAATGCGATGAATCATTGATGAGTTATTGTGTACACGCCAGGGAAGGGTTTCGACTTAGTAAATCCATTTCACAATAGATAGCGCACGAGTATATGCAACAAATGGGTGACGACGCGCGAAGCGTTTTAACAAAATCCCCTATGCGTTCAAATAACCTTCTTCGATTGTGATGAAACCTTGATGAGTTATTGTGTACACGCCAGGGTAGGGTTTCGACTTAGTAAATCCATTTCTCAATAGGTAGCGTACGAGTAGATTCCACAAATGAGTGACAGCGCACGAATCGTTCAAAAAAATCCCGTATACGTTCATATACCATTCATCCGATTGCGATGAAACTTTTGAAAGTTGTTGTGCACGCTCCCACGAATGGTTCTAAATTAGAAAATCCATTTTACGATAGCTTAGAGGCAGTTAACATGTTGTGTATCCAAAAGCACTTCATGAAACAGAATTTCAACGCCAACACTTTCTTTGATTGGCATTGCAACGCATGCCGGGTACAGCTTGTGTAATATAAGTATTGTTGTAAATATTTTGTAATTGTCGAACTATAACCCTAATATGCTAGGCAAATTAGGGTTCTTCTATGTTTTTGGAAACTAAATAAATACATAAATGAGGAAGGAAGACTTTACTACCTTGGCGAGCACTTGAAGAGATTGAACCTGCGACAGTTCGCGCTAGACCACGTGTTCGAAACATTTTGCTTTGTGATATTGAATGGAAAGTATCACTAATAAACGTGTAGAATCAATACTTTGAATGAAACTCGTATACGAAATAATTATAACATTTCAATGATTTAATTGTGAAATTGAATATAATGTTGGATTAACCACGTGGTAGTAAATTTCAGTCATAAATTAGGAAGTATAACGAAACTGTTTGAAAATGATGGTATGTATAATTTGTGATTGTGAATAAGCAATTTCAAGAAGTTAGAACATGTGCATTGTGAAATTGGTGTGTTAGAATCAGATTTTATACGCCGAGCTTCGAACCGGAAGTGTTATAAAAATCAACCTCGTGGTGGGAACAAAGACGTGAGTGCTGTAAAAATCATTAAAAGTGCTAAGGAAACGTATATCAGTATTTAAGCGAAGGCAGAAGTGCATGGGCAATTTGAAATATATGCCAACTGTAAATTCAGTGAAGTGTCAGTTGTGAGACTATTGTGAATGTAGGAATATGACATCAAAATCATCAACATATTCTCAATGAGCAGTTGAGATGGCATTCTAAATCATCACAGTGGATGATAAAAGGCGCATATCAGCATAATGCTAATAGTTTTCAATCCAGAGAGAGTAGCAGAGGCGAGAGTCAAGCAGACGATCCTCAGAAAGATGAATCCAGACACTCAATAGTAGAGATACACCTACACTATCTATTGTAGTGATCGATGTTGGAGTGTTTATTCTACTAGTCTGATTTTTTTCATCTAACTGTACAGAGATTTCATAATAGGCAGGATTATTATTATTAGCCAGATTTTGTGTGTAATTTTATAACAAGTGGAAATTGGTTTCGAGTGAGAGGAGCAGTTCAAAGCTCAGAATGTGGAGATATTAAAGTTTGTGTTTAACAGGCAGCAGATGTGACATCGTTAGCATTTGATTATTATGGTGAAGGTCATTTTTTTTGCCAACATGAACAAGTTACTCCCATTAAAAGGAGAGCAGGTGAAAAACAAAACACACGTGCAGACTGAATGAAGGGGGACAGATAATACGACTTGGTGAACTTCGTATGCGGCTATTTTAAAGCTGAGAGAATGAAACATAATATAGGTCAATTAATGAAGGTTGCTAATGCTGGTAAATACGAGACAGAATTGTATAAAGGTTCTTCATTATTATTTTTATTGAAAGGATATGTTATATGAATTCCTATGAAACTATGCATATTTGGTACGATATACATTTATATTACTGTATGCTTGATAGACTTGCTCACTAAAAGAACGTCATGATTGCTATACAAGAGCTAATGGTGGTTGCACATTAACAAAAGAGCTATAATATGGACTTGCCGTGAATACTACAATGATGAATTGAATATTATGATGAAAATGTTAGGAGGTTATGTTATGTGTTGTGATGTGTATATTCACTAACATGGATCTAGGTTATTATTGAGTTGTGTGCATATATGGAGAGTTGAGAGGGCTGATGGAACAAGTGATTCTTAGATAACGTCATGATATTGATGATGAGAGTTGAGGTAGAGAATAAAACTCAAGCAACTAAATGAGTTATATTAGGGAGTATACAACGCAAGGAACCATTTAAATAAATCATGATTATAGGATTTCAGTAAAAATTGATTTATATAATAATGATCATCTCGGATATTCTGAAAGATAAACTCAACCAACCTAACTATGCACAAGTTACACTATGTACATAGTTATAAACGCCGACCGTGAAAGCCTAAGCTGCTATTAACTAACCTAAGTGACCGATATTACGTAATTATTTGTTAAATCTGATAACTACAATTATGCTAGTAATTTAATTATGAGACTAACTGGATGTGAGACGACTATTTCCTGTGACATTATGAGAAACGTGAGATGATGGATTCGGATGAAGGTAAGGTGAGCATCGCGGATATTCTGAATGATAAACTCAACCAACCTAACTATGCACAAGTAGTCCCGGCTTGCACATAGTTATAAATGCCGACTGTGAAAGCCTAAGCTGCTATTAACTAACCTAAGTGACCGATATTACATAATCATTTGTTAAATCTGAAAACTGCAAGTATGCTAGTAATTTAATTATGAGACTAACTGGATGTGAGACGACTATTTCTTGTGACATTATGAGAAACGTGAGATGATGGATTCGGATGAAGGTAAGGTGAGCATCTCGGATATTCTGAAATATAAACTCAACCAACCTAACTATGCACAAGTAGTCCCGGCTTGTAGATAGTTATAAACGTCGACCGTAAAAGCCTAAGCTGTTATTAACTAACCTAAGTGACCCATGGTCATGACTTATGGTGAAGTCATGTGATGGATGAATAGAGGAGAGGTCATGTGATTGACAGATTGACGTGAATGATGGGGGATGAGTAGAGGAGTTTGATGCAACATGAATGCATATTGATAAATATAGTGTAAGTTAAAGAATCTGTACAGTTCAAATTAGGTAAAATTTGCATATTTTAGTACGAATTTGGACTAAAATAGGACTTAGCTAGACGGTCAGCTTAAATAGCATATGTTGGAAGTGGTACCATCGTAACGTAGTTTATTATTATTATTATTGTTATTATTATTATTATTATTATTATTATTATTATTATTATTATTAATATTATTATGATCGATGCTGGCACTAGGATCAGTGTGATTAAGTAGTATTTGTAATCTGGCCTGTTCATAAAAAACTTTACCATGGGTTATGAACCTCTAAAGGGTCCGTTTATAAAAACACGCAATAAATCTGAATAGAATAATATAATTCCGTCTTCCTACCAAAGACGTCTAAATGATAGTAATCTTACAATTACTGGAGCTCTTTGCTCTCAAAATACAATTCAGTAGTTGCTAGTACAACATCAAATAAAAACGTGTCTTACATGACACAAGCAAAATGATAATTGTGGCGCAAATTCCATACAAGGATCTGCTTAATGATACGTTGGGAACCGAGTTCGATGCTAGGCAATGAAACATTCCTTCTAGTTGTTAGGTTCAAACTTGACCAAGAATAGCTTCTGAGCTTATTCAAAAATGAAAATATAATGCATTTACAAAACTGGCAATTACAGTCGATTGCCTAACTGATACGACTGTTCTAACGAAAGTCAGGGGTGTATCAAAACTGGCTGCAAAGAATGCAGTTAAAGAAATAACCATGACATCTGATTGTCATAACTAAAGTCAGCAAAGACTTGAATAATCACCCCAAACAGGGTTGTACAAAATAGCCTCGAATGACTACGGTCACATCTAGCAAAAGATAGGCTTTGACGTTCTACGACGTTCATCAAGCTGCACCAGGGTTAACCAAAATGTTAGACCCAAGGGTGTCTCACTGTACTGAAATAAATGACATTAAATTAAACTAGATACAATCCCTACCTAGAAAATGGCTGACACAGAGTGTGGTTGATTCACAAACTACATTAAATCTAATATACCACCAGAACTAGAACACGAGAAGGGATGTTCAAAAACTCACGACATGGGGAAGCTATCACTCAGCCCTCTATTCAATAACCAGGGCTGTACAAATTCCTCTCTGGATCTCTGGAACGGTATTATCCTCATCAGGATTCCCATCTGGACTCCTCCAAAGACCAGGGTTCGATTCGTCCCTGTCGACAACTCCGTGAATATGCTGGATATTCCTGGAAATGGCATTTTGGATTCCTTCCTTCTCGTCCTCGGTTCTGCATGCTCCACCATCATGCTAGTTCTCGTAGAAATATCACCCTCATACCAGGATGGTATTAGCCCATGATGACTAATTCAAGCATGGTGTGGAATAGTCTTGTCACTTTGACGGTGAAATCAATTATGAAATTCATTCTTTCACTTTCCAAAAATATAATGTTCGTCGTGAATGTTGTAGGCTTTGATAGTAATTGATAACACAGCCTTAATTTCGTGGATGTGAATAGATACACGAGCTAGCACTGCTCTATAATTCTGCACGTGCTAATGACGCTACTTTTCTATCACGCAGCATCGGTAAAATGTACGTCATTTTGGAAATAAAAACTTCACTCTGACAATCCAAATATGTTACACAATTATAATCACACTTATTTGAAGTAATTGCAACATATTTACCTGTATATTTTCCACAAGGCATTTGGCCCTCCACAAACACGTGGGTACTAAAATGTGGTGTTCCGGTAAAATTATATAATTCACTAATACTTGCCAATAATTATCTTCAATATGTTTCTGTGGCTCACTGTGCATAAATAACAGTATTTCACAATATGCCAGTGCACGATGGCACCTGATAACCAATTCAACGCTAACAAGCGGATATTCTTCTATGTCGCGCAGGACAAATGCAATTACACGCCTATACTGGGCGGATTCTCCAGACGTAGTGCAAGGCACTGGGTGTCTCAAGGAAGTAGGTCGTCAAACCGAAGTCGTTGAGCGACTACTTACGTTCCTTTTTGCGTATCTGCAAGGGTATTACCTTAACTTAAGCGAAAATAACATTCTCAAAAATGTTTTAATAATGCAGCATGACGAAATAGAATATTCTGAGTCTTGAGAGAGCATAAAATTAATTAATAAGATCTCAGATAAATAATTAGCAGTTTTCACCAAAGTCAAAAGTGCGATTCAACGCTACTTCAAAGAGTATCGCGTGAGCTCTCAGCTCCACGTGGCTTCCTGGGTGTGTTCAAAGGTACAACATCCCATCATAAATGTTCTGTCATAAAAAATATCACATGAACCATAGCTCGGCGGGTTCATCTGCCTCTCCGTCGTTTCAAATAAAAGGTTGGGACGACATTTTTATTTGACTTGATATTCATTCAAGAGTGATATTTTTTTCAGATTGGCTGCATTAAAGGTTCCAATGCACTCTCCTGTCCTGATGTCTTCTACTACATAACTTCCATTGTTCAAAGGCTGTCGGATACGACTAGGGCCATAATATAAGGATAGAAATTTCCCATATATGCGGTCTATAGGACTTGAAATTCCGGGTCTCCTTATGAGGATAAGGTCTCGCTCAACTAGTGGTTCTCAAAATCTCTGGCGTCTAGTTCTTCTCAAGCGCTTGGCAGCTTGTCTGTCCATAGTTTCCCTTGCAGCTAAAAGTCTGCTGGCATGTGATGGTTGTAAACAAGGTGGATTTATAATCACACGATCCCATATTCTCAGCGGCATCTGGTTCAAATGCAAGACCATAGGTATTTGACCAGTGCTCTCATGGACTGTTTAATTAATACACTTGGCCATAGTGACTAGGACTTCAGTCCATCGCCAGTGTTCTTCTTGACAATATAATCGACAGAATTTTACGATAATAGACATCACGCATTCTGCTGGGTTGCTCTCTGGATGACGAATAGATGATAAAACATGACCTATTTCAAGCTCATTCATAGCATTGGCAAATTCTGCTGAGGTGTACTGTGATCCGTGATCAGTCAACAGGAATTGTGGCTTTCCTGCCTCCGGTATCACTTGACGTCTAATCCTCTGAATAATCTGATGTGCAGTGGCTTTTTGAATCGGATGAAGCATGGTATATTTCGTGAACACATCAATAGTTACAACGATGTATCGATTCCCACGATGAGCCTTACGTATTGGGCCATACAGGTCCTGTGCGTATAACACTCTAGGTTGAGTTGGGAGTATTGGTCTAGGTTGTTCCTTCAACAAGTGTGACGTGTACTTGTTCCGCTGGCATGCGTCGCAAGCACGTAAACACTGTCTAACGGTGGCTCCTAACCCTTTCCATGTAAAAGACTCCTTGATGGTTGCAATGGTTTTGTCTGTTCCACCATGACCAATGGACAGATGAACCATAAGAATAACAGATTCTTGGTATCTCCTAGGAATAACTGCACGCAGTTGAGTGTGGTCCTCGTCCACAAACTTGTATAGTACACGATGATAAATCAAGTAATTATCTGCAACAGCAGCAATTCTCGCATAATGAGCATCCTGTGGATCCATTCTTCGCTCCAGGAAACGGATAATGTGCCTGAGTTCCTCCTCACATCGCTGTCCTTCAGGTAGATGACGAAGTCGGCGAAGGTGTTCCTCGCATTCTCCCTCGATGTCTATGGCATTAACAGTAGCTTCAGGATTCCGGCTGAGGATGTCGGCAAACACATTCTCTCTGCCTGGTCGATAAACTATTTCCAAATCGAACTGTTGGAGATACAGCGTCCAACGTGTGAACATGTCGCTTGCCAGTCTTGTTCTTAAGATGAAGGTCAGTGCATGGTGATCGGTCCTCACAATAATCCTCTGGCCTAACAGAAGTTTCTGCCAGTATTCACGTGCGTAAACTATTGCAAGTGCTTCTATCTCGGTCGTGAAGTAGTGAGATTCATGTGCTCTTAACGTCGGCTTAAGAAAGCGATGTAATAACGTTTCTTCTCATCATCCTCCTGCAGTAAAATGACTCCTATACCAATGGCAGATGCATCAGTTTCTAGAATAAAGTTCCGGGAATAATCTGGATATTCTAACTGAATTGAGTCCACTAGCATCTGTTTAGCTCTCCTGAAAGCTATCTCGCATTCATCATTCCAGTTCCACCTGCAGTTCTTTTTCAGTAATCCTTGCAGAGGTGCGACAGTCTCGGAATACTTCTCACAATGGGCAGCAAAGAATTGGAGAATTCCTAAGAATTGTCTCACGTGTTTCACACGGGTTGGCGTTGGAAATGCAGCAACAGTTCTAATCTTTGCCGGATTTGGTCTGTATCCTTCTCCATTGATTATGTGTCCTACGAATTTCACTTCTTTCTGAAAGAATCGACACTTGTCAAATTTGACCTTAAAATTCGCCTGTCGAAGATTCTCAAAAACGAGGCGCAATGTCTGTAAATGCTCTTCTTCTGTTTCTGATCCTATGATTATGTCATCCACATAACATATTACTCTCTGCTTCACTTCAGGAGTCAGCTTGGCATCAAGTGCTCTGATTAATGCGGCTCCGGCATTTTTCAATCCAAATGGTAGTTTTCGGAAGACATAAGTAGTCTGATCAAACAGGAATCCAGTATATTTCTGAGTATGCTCAGATAATCTGATATGGTAATAAGACTGAACCAAGACCAATGATGAAAATATCCTTTTTCCTTTGAACTTCCTGAGAATGTCCCTAATCTTGGGCGGTCTGTCGTGTTCAGGAGCTAGGCGTTCATTCAAGGCTCTGGCATCAAGACAAAGTCTCAAGCTTCCATCTACCTTAACCACAGGCGTTATGGGATTCAAGAAAGGAGTCGGTGATTTCTTGGTTGTGCCTGCTGCTTCCATCTCATGGATCTTCTTAGCAGCTTCTTCACGATGTTTCTCAGAAATCGGGTAAATTTTCTTCTGGAATGGAGAATCATCCAGTAGCACAAGGTCGTATTCGTAGTCTAATATCTCACCAGGTGTGGTGTCGAATATGTCCCTGTATTCGTTCAATATTATATCAAGATTCTCTCGTGTGGGTGCTGATAATGATTCTGCCTCTTCGTCGGCATCGAGTGTCTCGTCAACTTCCTTGCCATTCAAGTTTTCGACTACGTCGACTTCGTATAGGAATTCCGGTTCTTCTTCAACTAGGTTCATCTGAATGGGTTCGTTCGGCTTGAACTCTACAGTGTTACGGCCCATGTCAATGATACCATCATATTTTCTAATGAAGTCTGCGCCTAGTATGGCGTCATGATGCAAGCCCTTCATTACAAGAAATTCGTGCAAATACACATGATTTGAAATCTTCAGAGTACAAAGAATCTGGATTTTGCACGTCACAACCCGGTCAGGTATGACACCTCTGACTCTTACAGCTGAAACAGGCAGCTCTGTCACGTCAGAGTTGGCCTTTAATCTGGCATGGCAATCGGCGGAAACAACACTAATCATTGCCCCAGTATCAATGAGAATGACTACGTTGACTTCGTTCAAAGTGGCTACTATCTTGGGCAGACGGGTCAACTCATAATTGTGGTTCGTCGTTCGTCGTTCGTCCAACAAGTCTTCTTGGATTGGCTCCCAGAGTAATATGGTAGCAGTTACTCGGTGCTCAACCTGACAAGAATCTGTTAATTTTTCGGCGTTTTTTTAATTATCCTGGCGAGAAATACTGGGCTGGTTGTGCTCCGTCTCCTGCGCCAAATCTCTATTTTCCCTCGAAGTTGGGCTCCGTTCTCCCTCTTCTTGGATTTGCAGCTCTCTTAGTTGTTGGAGGTATTCACGGCTCTCCCGTGCTCTTCCTTTCCAATCTCTCTCTGGCTGGTATCTAGGGTCTCGATCTCGGTTATATCCTCTAGCGTATCGATAGTCCCTTCGGATACTTCCGTGCTGTTGGTTTCTTCCGTTATTCCCGCGGTGGTAATTTTCGTGACGTTGGTTATCATTCGTCCCTCGGTCGAATCTCCGATTCCAATGACTGCGACGGTCATCTTGTCGATCTCGAGCATATGGAGCGTTGTTCCATTCCCTCCTATGATAGTTGTAGTTATCATCACGATGCCCAGAACTCTCTTGCGTTTGCGTTTGTTGCGGAGTCTGGCTTACTTTATCGACAGTGGTCAAGTTTATGTGTCTTTCCTCGCGCCTGTCAGCCTTCTGCTGACGGTGTGTTGGGAACTGTTCCGTGTTCGCATCCAAGCGTCGCAGAATCTGGTCACATTGTTGAAACGTGGATGCCCCTGCAGCGATCAACACACGTTGTACGTCCGCAGGGTACTGCCAAACAATGGTGTTAACTAAATCTTGTTCAGACAACGGAGGCTGAAGACAACGAAGCTTCGCAAGCTGTATAGCGAAGTAGTTCGCATAACGAGTAGGCGTATTCGAGCTGTATCTACGAGTATACATTTCAGCTCGGATGCTCTGCTGAATGTCACTCGACCAATACGTCCTTAGTAATGCTTCCTTGAAGTCCTGGTAGCCTGTAAACGAGTATCTAAATGCTCTGAACCAGGTACTGGCTTGCCCCTCAAGCAAACGTTCTAAGACTCTGAGTTCCCTCTCTGGAGTTACCATCGTATCTCTCAGATAGCTTTCGACATTGGCTAGAAATTCCACTGGAGTAACACCTCTTCCAGTTCCGGAGAAGCGAGCTGGTTGCTCCTCTCTCGAACGTATTATCGTCACATTTCCCTGCGTATGCGCGGGTCTAAAGGTGTTCTGCATATAGCCATGCGTAGGTGTATTTATCTCATTATTAGGTTGACTTGGTGCTGGTCGAAAAGAATGGGCGTTAAAGTTCAAAACCTGGCTCGGCGCTGAACCAGTGAATTGTAATGGTTGTGGTTCTGTAGGTGCGCTGGGCTGAAAATGAGTTTGCATCATTCCTTCAGATTGAGAAACGGGCGTTTCCTGAGATTCTCCCACTTGTGACTGTAAGTGTCCCTCCCTAGGAGTCGTTTCGAGTCTGTCAAGACGTCTTTCTATGCCTTCAAGTCCTTGAATAGTTTTGGCCACGACTTTGTTGCCTAAGTCATTCAATTGTAATTCGATTCTATCGACCTTTCCCTTGAGGTTCGCGTCTACCTCGCGTATGGCCGTTCTGAGGTTATGGCTAAGGTCTAACCTTTCATTTACTGTGACCTCCTCAAATCGCTTTTGAAAAGAATCGATCTCTCCCTCGACTCTTGACATGTTGTCTTTGACCTCGGATACCTTAGCCTCTACTATGTTCTTATGTTCGTTGAGGTCCCCTCTTAATAACATGAGGTCAATGTTATGTTCCTCATGATGAACATTCACTGTTTCGCGTAGGCTTGCTACGGTTTCCGTTAGTTCAGAAATGTTTCTCCTGTTAACGTTCAGTTCGTCTCTGACCTCTAACATGCCGTCAACGATCGTCCTAACATTGTTGTTCACAGCATTTGCAGCTCCTCTCATGAGAACTAATCCGATATTCATGGTTGTCATGTCCTTTTTTACAGTGTCCATGAATCCCTCGACGTGCGTCAATCGAGTCCCGTATTCTTCCCGAGTGTGTTCCAGGCCAGCTTTCATGTCTATCTGGACTCTATTTATGGTGGTTTGAATTTGAGCCGTGTGCTCCTCCAGTCGGTTTTGCACATCCTCCCTAGCTCTATTCATTTGGTCTGTTAGGCAATCTACTCGCTGGTTAGCCTCCTGATGGTGTCGTATGACATCAACCCTAACTGCCACTAAACCCGCCGCGAGATAATTTCTGGCTTCGACCCTAAATGCGTCCATATCAGCCCTGACTTGGGTTAAATCAGTCCTGACATTATTAACAGATTGAGTATTTACCTCTAAATCTAGTCTAACATTGTTTATAGATTGGGTGTTTACCTCTAAATCTAGTCTAACATTGTTTATAGATTGGGTGTTTACCTCTAAATCTAGTCTAACATGGTCTACATGAGCACTAACATTGTGAACTTCCTGTCTTACATCGTTGACAGCCTGAGTGTTCTGACCCAAGTCACCCCGGACTTCACCTAGGTCAGCAGTAATTTTTTGGAGATTAGCATTCACACCTGCCATCATCTCTCCAAACACGCGACGAATTGTTTCCTCATCCATTTGACAAGAAATATATATGAGAAAGTGAGGGATCAATTTCTACTAGAACTTACAGCTATGATTAGTTACTTGGTGGTATAAAGCTTTTTTCATTTATATAAATATCACGAGTACAGCTGGAGTATGCAAACTAAGTGCTTCTACATTTACAAAGACAACGGCGAGCAAAGCAAAGTATTACATTTACTCAGGATGAGGCATCATCAAAGAAAACCCTATCCATCATTTATCCAACACTAAAGCCTCAACCCATGGACTTCTATCAAACATGAATGCCATGCGGTCAATTGATCTGCAGTACGACTTTCTATGTTCGTCCCAGTCCTGTCAATTTACCATTAATTAACATTAAGATCCTCCAAAGTAACATGGTACTGACGGTCACCACGTTAACGTCGGCACATGAGTTGGGCGCCATTTTATGCGACCAATTCCGCCCACAACGTTGTGTGCCATTTTATGAGACCGTTAGTCGAGTCAACAACCACGATGACTTTCCTAACATCCCATAAGTCGAATAAAATTACCGTGAGGATCAGGTGAACTTCCTAATAGGCTAAGCGGCACGAGACACTGTAGTCCACGGGGATCGTGGTACATGGTGACAATGGTCATAGACTGCCAAAGGAAAGGTTCACCTTAAAACTAGACTGCGAAATTAAACATTCAGACTTAAGTAAAACACCGTGAAAATTTATAAAAATTCACAGGCCCCTAGCCTAGTTCGGAGGGTTATAATCGGCTAGTCCGCAAACTAATAAACAAAAGAAAATAAAGAGCAGGTCCCTACCTGAGAACTTACTGAAAAAAACCCTCGCGAAAGATCTAACAATAATAAAGCAACAACAGCAACACTAGGAAATGGTACGACGCAAGTCCCTAGTTCAAGTTACAAGATTAAGCTAATATCAGAATTTACATTTAACAGGGTAGCAAAACAAATCTAAGTTAGGATGATACCATTTCCACATTTATATTTAACGGTAATCATCTAGCTAAGTCCTAACAGTTAATAACAAAATTTACGGCGATGACGTCCGTAACAGAAAACAATTACAGCAAATCTAAGTGTACAGCCATGAAAAACATTTAATTATTCTTAATAACTACGTGCTATCAGCACACAATAAGGTAACTTGTAAGATTTACACACTTGTACATCATAAATAAGTAATGAAATAGACACAAATCTTTATTAAATTCCTGTCTACACCTTGGTTTACTCTTTGTAAGCCATAGTCCTCTAATGTGTGTAATTACGGTGACGAATGCGTAGTTGAGACCACGTCTGACATCGCATGGCCTGAGCTGCACAAGCTACGAACTCACGGTTCGCGCATGCTTCAGGTCGCTACAAAAGTGTCAACTGTCCTAGTCATTTCCACACAAGGAAATTACCTTCAACTGCACGGCTATGTCAACAGTTCCAAAATGCAACAGAACAGAGTTAGATAGAAAGAATTCATTAGTTAGCTTTTGTTTTACCAAAGTTATGCGTTTTATTATTAAGATGTCGGTTTAGGTTTATCGTTGGTTTACGGCGAATAATACTGACAATAGCTCGGGCACGGAGTGTCTACACTGAGATCATTCTCCACCAAAAAGCCTCGACTCAACAGTCGGAATAAGATCAACGAGCAATAACAACTCGGACACACAATAACACGGGTTACCAGCGGCGCAAAGCTCGCAATCAATAACTCTGGGATAGGCCTGTCCACAACAGTTACCTTCCAATAACATCTAGTCAACGGGAACCCTCCCGGACAAGGTAATCACAAGTACCTTCATACAATAAATTCCTGCATTTAACAGGGTCGCCTGCAACTCACTATAGAAAACCTGACCTAATAGTACACGTCAAAACGGTACACGCAAGAAGTGCGCTCAACTAACAAAAAGCAATCTATAAAACATGTGATCTGAGACAGGGTTGAAAACTGGGTTACATAAGCTAAGTTGCAATGAAAGAAAGAGCGAATACAATTACATTCTGTCTCTTGTCAAAGTCCTCTGTCTCACAAACAAATGAAGCGTGCTCTCAAGGGCACTGGATTACAAAACCAGTTTATGTCACCAGCAGGCTACCACATTCCTGCGTTCGGTCGACACAAAACACACATTATTCAAGGCCGGCGATTTAATCAAAATAAAACTATACATCTGGCCTGTTCATAAAAAAACTTTACCATGGGTTATGAACCTCTAAAGAGTCCGTGTATAAAAACACGCAATAAATCTGAATAGAATAATATAATTCCGTCTTTCTACCAAAGACGTCTAAATGATAGTAATCTTACAATTACTGGAGCTCTTTGCTCTCAAAATACAATTCAGTAGTTGCTAGTACAACATCAAATAAAAACGTGTCTTACATGACACAAGCAAAATGATAATTGTGGCGCAAATTCCATACAAGGATCTGCTTAATGATACGTTGGGAACCGAGTTCGATGCTAGGCAACGAAACATTCCTTCTAGTTGTTAGGTTCAAACTTGACCAAGAATAGCTTCTGAGCTTATTCAAAAATGAAAATATAATGCATTTACAAAACTGGCAATTACAGTCGATTGCCTAACTGATACGACTGTTCTAACGAAAGTCAGGGGTGTATCAAAACTGGCTGCAAAGAATCCAGTTAAAGAAATAACCATGACATCTGATTGCCATAACTAAAGTCAGCAAAGACTTGTAAAATCACCTCAAACAGGGTTGTACAAAATAGCCTCGAATGACTACGGTCACATCTAGCAAAAGATAGGCTTTGACGTTTTACGACGTTCATCAAGCTGCACCAGGGTTAACCAAAATGTTAGACCCAAGGGTGTCTCACTGTACTGAAATAAATGACATTAAATTAAACTAGATACAATCCCTACCTAGAAAAATGGCTGACACAGAGTGTGGTTGATTCACAAACTACATTAAATCTAATATACCACCAGAACTAGAACACGAGAAGGGATGTTCAAAAACTCACGACATGGAGAAGCTATCACTCAGCCCTCTATTCAATAACCAGGGTTGTACAAATTCCTCTCTGGATCTCTGGAACGGTATTATCCTCATCAGGATTCCCATCTGGACTCCTCCAAAGACCAGGGTTCGATTCGTCCCTGTCGACAACTCCGTGAATATGCTGGATATGCCTGGAAATGGCATTTTGGATTCCTTCCTTCTCGTCCTCGGTTCTGCAAGCTCCACCATCATGCTAGTTCTCGTAGAAATATCACCCTCATACCAGGATGGTATTAGCCCATGATGACTGATTCAAGCATGGTGTGGAATAGTCTGGTCACTTTGACGGTGAAATCAATTATGAAATTCATTCTTTCACTTTCCAAAAATATAATGTTCGTCGTGAATGTTGTAGGCTTTAATAGTAATTGATAACACAGCCTTAATTTCGTGGATGTGAATAGATACACGAGCTAGCACTGCTCTATAATCCTGCACGTGCTAATGACGCTACTTTTCTATCACGCAGCATCGGTAAACTGTACGTCGTTTTGAAAATAAAAACTTCACTCTGGCAATCCAAATATGTTACACAATTATAATCACACTTATTTGAAGTAATTGCAACACATTTACCTGCATATTTTCCACAAGGCATTTGGCCCTCCACAAACACGTGGGTACTAAAATGTGGTGTTCCGGTAAAATTATATAATTCACTAATACTTGCCAATAATTATCTTCAATATGTTTCTGTGGCTCACTGTGCATAAATAAGAGTATTTCACAATATGCCAGTGCACGATGGCACCTGATAACCAATTCAACGCTAACAAGCGGATATTCTTCTATGTCGCGCAGGACAAATGCAATTACACGCCTATACTGGGTGGATTCTCCAGACGTAGTGCAAGGCACTGGGTGTCTCAAGGAAGTAGGTCGTCAAACCGAAGTCGTTGAGTGACTACTTACGTTCCTATTTGCGTATCTGCAAGGGTATTACCTTACCTTAAGCTAAAATAACATTCTCAAAAATGTTTTAATAATGCAGCATGACGAAATGGAATATTCTGAGTCTTGAGAGAGCATAAAATTAATTAATAAGATCTCAGATAAATAATTAGCAGTTTTCACCAAAGTCAAAAGTGCGATTCAACGCTACTTCAAAGAGTATCGCGTGAGCTCTCAGCTCCACGTGGCTTCCTGGGTGTGTTCAAAGGTACAACATCCCATCATAAATGTTCTGTCATAAAAAATATCACATGAACCATAGCTCAGCGGGTTCAATATAGTGCAATGTTTTGCGACATTTTCTCCATTCTTCTCATTGACTAGTGTTAAAATCTGTATTGCAATTTGGTAGGCAATTTATTTTGCTATTGTCTCTGCCAAAAGGGAAGGATGAAACGTGCTAGTTTAGGTTACTCCTCCCACGAGCTACGCTTTTATGAATTGCGAGGCTTCTGTCATCTCTGCGCGTCTTATGCTGTTTACTAACGAACTGTCACGTGAGACGGTCCTGATCCGGGCTGCTAGCCCCTTTATTGCACAACTATTATAAGTAACTCAATTTATTTTAATTAACTAACGTGTAATTATATAAGTTTCCGTGTTTCTTCTTCGGTTTAATTTACGTGTGTGTTTTCATGTTTTGAGCATTGTCCGGGAATCCGAATCCCGTTTCTTCGTCATGTCATATGGTGAAGTTTGTGTTTTGCATTTTTGTCATTAACCATTTGCGTATCTATTTAATTTGGAATCTCTAAGATTTGAAGGTATTGCTGTTTTCGTTTTTTTTATGTGTGTGTTTTTGTGTTTCTGTGCTTATTATTGTGCCACACACAAAGATGGGTGGGAGGCAATCTTTTGTGTTTGATTGGTCACAATTGAGTATTTGTGTCTGGACAATATATGCGGGATTACTGAACTTGTGTTTATGTTTCCTGTCAGTATGCGTCCCTTTGTTTGAGTATATGTGATAATGGTTACTGAGATGTTAACAGTTCCTATTTCACATTACTCTTTGCTTTATATGTCGTGAAAGACCGGCATAGCTTTGTAAGAAGCGTATTATTGTATCATACTTTCAATTTTTATTGTATTCATTTGTTTGACGTCATTTTAATGTGATTACGGGTATTTCATTTCCAATCGTTTTTTGATTTTCTATTTTTCTTTCGTGTCTTCACCATATTTCATAACTCGATGTCATAACCCCCCCCCCTCTCCCGCCCCCCCCCCCCTCTGCTTCATATCACCTCTCCTCCTCTTTACTCCCTCACTCCTCCTTCCACGCTCCTACGATGTTTCATGACGACATCCAAACACACATCTCGCTTTATCGTTATGTTTACTTGTCCTCTCGTTTTGGAAGGTAGACGTTCTTTTTAGGTTTTCGCAAGTTTCGCCAAGATTACATTATTTCTCGTTAAATATCATTTATTGAGTTGTATTTATAGCTAGTTGAGCATTTCTACATTAAGTTGGCGGTTTGATTTTGTTTTGGTAAATATTTATAGTGTAAAAAAATTATTAATTTTTATATCAATATACCGGTATCGGGAATAATTTGAGTTGTTTCATCTTCTTCATTTGTAATTTTAAGCTCCTGTCTTTGTGTTCTTTTGAATTCGTCGGTTTTGGATCCGTATTTGCGAAGGGGTTACGACTAATACATCTCTGAAACCATTTTTATAAATTTTTGAGTTCTTTTTGTTTTGCCTTACGCAATATACTCATTCCTTTTTTATTTAGGGAATCTTCCTCTTGTTTCATTTACAAACCCGATCCCAGCGGTAAATCAAATGAGATCTTGATTTCTAGTTGGCTTCCACTGCGACTGCGTTCTACTTGACAGTATATTTTATTTTTGCCATTATTTACGTTAGCGTACTTAGGTTGAAATGTTACGTGTGGTTTGTTTGTGACGGAATCACACGGTGGTTGATTTGAGCCTCCAGCCCATCGGTATCTCGGAGCAAACAGGCACAACTCCTCAATAGTGGAAAATAAAATATGTATCAAGAGCCTTTGAATGCTTTATGTTACATAGAACTCGACGCAGGGGCTTGTGCGGGAGCATAGGTGTTTATTATTCTACGATTACGTCAGCGAAACATTAACTCACTTACCAAACAAATTTAAAATATAATGTTTTTGACTAGGCGTGGGATAGAGGTAAGAGTAAAAGTTACATATGACTTTCTAGGAATATTAGTTTAAACATATAGCTTACTTTACAAATTTTTTCTTGAAAGAATTTAAAAAATTTAATGTTTTTGACTAGGCGTGGGATAGAGATAAGAGTTAAGAGTTCAGAGTCAATGATTAACCTTAAGTATTCTAAAATATTTGGAATCTTGGTGTGTTGTTGTTGTTGCTTGCTTACAAACAAGGGCTGTGGTACTTTCCTAAACCAAATAATAAGCCAATATACATAAGTCAACATAATAAGCCAATGCAAAAGCCAACACATATAAGCCAATATATAAGCCAACACATAAGTCAATGCATAAGCCAATATAAAACAAACGTTTGGTACTTTTCAGTCAGTCAACACGAATGTACCTAAAAAGGGCTGGGTTGTGCCCTAATCCTGAAATAATTTACATGAGATTAATAAATACGCAAGGATGACTAGTTTCGATCGTCAAGCGATCATCATCAGATCCATTACACTAAGGTTATAACATCTATGTTTGAGAATACAGGTGAAACATATTTACAATACGTACAATTATTTAGTTGCACTATTGGTTATGCAACTGTCAGTGTATGCTAAATGTAGTAATATCTAATGTTAGGTGAAATGCAAGAATGGTGATAAAAATCCGGAGATTGTCTGTTTGGGGTGATAATATGGTTTTACAAAGTCAAATATGATTATACTGTGATAATGCAGGCTGATACTTATCCAGTTAGTCTTCCTTACTGGAACTTCGAGCCGTTTCGTGTTCACTGTGGCACCAGTTTTGGTCGACTAATTCGGGTATTAACTGGACGAAACTGGTTTTCCCTGTCTCCCCTCTTTGTTCCTATGTGCTTCTCTGAGATCAGTGAATAATTATTTGTTTGACGTTGCCAAGTCTAAATAAGAATATATGTTATTGATTACAGGAAGATCCACAACTGGTAAAGAGCGTGGAACTGTCTTCGCCACGTGTGGACTAAAAAGCCATTCGAACTAAGCGGTACACGGTCTATTGAAGACTGCCGCGCATACCGGCCTAGGTTTATTGCAGAAAAAAGTACATAGTACACCTGATCCAGATAACATTTACCTATAACCACAGCTATTTCCCTCCCCCTTTTTTTATCTAGCTTGGCTGTATCGCTAAGTTGTGTCTTGTTTCCGACAGGGTGTGTTTTTTAGTAGAGTGAAAATGGGTACACTCTCCATAAAAGTGTGTTCATTTAGATTGTTGGGATTGTTTCGTTTGGCTAGGTGAATCTCGATTGCTTCTTTATGACGAGAGCTCTGCCTTTCGATTCGTGATGAATTATTCCTAGGTCAGTCTCGATTTTAGTAAAGCTGTGCCCCGTGTCACACTTATGTTCGCATACGGCTGAATGTGTTCCGTATCTTATCGCATTCCTGTGTTCATTATAACGTGTATCTACTCGTCTTCCACTCTGTCCAATGTAATTAGCTTGACAACCCGTGTCTTGGCATGTAATAGAATATAACCCTGACTTTGAATACGGGTCTTGTTTAATTAGATTGCTATTTTGCAAGTGCCTCCCGTTCGTATTGTTCATTGTGAATGCTATTTTTATGCCTTGCATTTTGAAAAGATTAGTGTTTCTATATGTGTTCGTATTCACATAGTTGAAGCGCGCAAATTATGTCTCATTACTGTCCGGTTTGGGAATCGTTTTATCTTTATTTTAATGTTTGGCTATAATTTGGTCTATTTTGCTTGGCGGGAGATTGTTTTCCTTTGCTATTTGCTTAATGGTTATTTCCTTATTATAATTGTCTTTTGACATGGGTATGGTTAAAGCCCTGTGCACCATTGAGTTGAAGCCCGCAAATTTGTGCGTACTGGGGTGATTAGACTGATTACGATTGCATGTGAGGTATGTGTGGCTTTTCGGAATATGGAATATGACAGTTCGTTATCTTTACGTTCAATACTTATGTCGAGATAATTTATTTTTCGGTCAGTTTCGGATTCCTGAGTGAATTTGATTGACTGGTGTAGGCTATTAATGGATTGGAATTTTTTTCTTCGCTTGTTAGTTCGGTATCGTAGATGCAAATTACATCATCTACGTATCTTTTCCATATTACTATTCCCTTTGTTAAAGTCATTTCTAAGAACTCATTTTCTAGTGCATTAATGAAGATGTCAGCGATTTGTCCGCTTAGTGGTGACCCCATCGCTAGGCCTTCTGTTTTTGTGTACATTTTATTGTCGAGTTGAAATACGTTTTGGCTGAGGACGACCCTCAGTAATCTCACAATCTCTTCAGTTTCTTTTGGCGAATTGTTGGATTTTAAGTTATTTTCGTTAGTGTTGATGGCATCAATAATAGGAATATTGGTGTACATGTTAGTTACATCGAAAGATACTAGCCTCAAGCTAGGTTTCATTCGTAGGGTGTTCAATGCTGTTACTAATTCCGTTGTGTTCTTTACATTGTGGTTTTTGTCGTTGGAAAGGCGGGGTTTTAAGATATTTTGTAGCTCTTTGCTGATTTTATAGTTAGGAGCATCCCTACAATTGACTATTGGTCTCATTGGGCACTCCTTTTTGTGTATCTTAGTTTGTCCCCTCAATGACGGTATTTTCGGTTTCATGTTGATTAGTTTTTATTTTTCGGCTTTGGTCAATATGTATTGTTTCTTTTAATGCAAGTTTTATATGATTTTGGAATTAGTTGGCGGGGTCTTTTGCTAATTCCTTGATTTCATTGTTGTTTAGGAATTCGACTGGTTTTTTTTCTTCAATGCATTCTGTTTTGTTCAAAATTACTGTGAATTTCCCTTATCTGCTTTTGTGATGATTAAGTCATGTCCTTTTATTTTTGTTTCAATGACTTTATTTCTTTTAGTTTTTTGTTGTTTTGAATGTTATTGCTTTCGCCTTCTCGTTTGAGGATTTGTTTGGCTTCGTTGGTATCAAAAGACAACGATAATAAGGAAATAATAACCATTAAGCAAATAGCAAAGGAAAACAGTTTCCCGCCAAGCAAAATAGACCAAATTATAGCCAAACATATATATATAAAGGTAAAACGATTCGCAAACCGGACAGTAATGAGAAAACATCTGCGCGCATCAACTATGTGAATACGAACACATATAAAATCACTAATTTTTTCAAAAAGCTAGGCATAAAAATAGCATTCACAACGAACAATACGACCGGGAGGCATTTACAAAATAGTAATCTAAAAAACAAGAACCGTATTCAAAGTCAGGGGTACATTCTATTACATGCCAAAACACGGGTTGTCAAGTTAATTACATTGGACAGAGTGGAAGACGAGTAGATACACGTTATAATAAACACAGGAATGCGATAAGATACGGAACACATTCTTCCGTATGCGAACATATGTGTGACACGGGGCACAGCTTTACTAAAATCGAGACTGACCTAAAAATAATTCATCACGATTCGAAAGGCAGAGGTTTCGACATAAAGGAAGCAATCGAGATTCACCTAGCCAAACGAAATAATCCCAACAATCTAAATGAACAAACTTTTATGGAGAGTTCACCCCTTTTCACTCTACCAAAAACACACGCTGTCGGAAAAAAGACACAACATAGCGATACAGCCAAGCTAGATAAAAAGGGGGGGGGGGGAAATAGCGGTGGTTATAGGTGCACTATGTACTGCAATAAACCTAGGCCGGAAAGCGCGGCAGTACTAAAGGTGCCTGGACGTCTTCAATAGACCGTGTACCGCTTAGTTTGAATGGCTTTTTGGTCAACGCGTGGCGAAGAGAGTTCCACGGTCTTTACTAGTTGTAGATCTTCCTGTATTCAATAACATACATTCTTATCGTGACTTGGCAACGTCACACAAATAAACATTCCACTGACCCCAAAAAGGCACATAGGCCAAAGAGGGGAGACAGGGAAAAACCAGATTCGTCCAGTTAACACCCGGGTTAGTCGACCAAAACTGGTGTCACACTGAACACGAAACGGCTCGAAGTTCCAGTAAGGAAGACTAACCGGATAAGTATCAGCCTGTATTATCACAGTATAACCATAGTTGATTTTGTGTAACCATATTATCACCCCAAACAGACAAACTCCGGATTTTTAACACCATTCTAGCATTTTACCTAACATTAGATATTACTACATTTAGCACACACTGACAGTTGCATTACCAATAGTGCAACTAAATAATTGTACATTTTTTAAATATTTTTCACCTGTAATCTCAAACATAGATGTTATAGCCTAAGTGCAGTGGATCTGATGATGATCGCTTGACGATCGAAACAGGTCATCCTAGTGTATTTATTAATCTCGTGTAATTTATTTCAGGATTAGGGCACAACCCAGCTCTTTTTGGGTACATTCGTGTTGACAGACTGACTGAAAAGCACCGAACTTTTGTTTACTTAGGCAACACTGAAAAATGGCTTCAAATCTCACAATATTCACGGCCAGTCAAGCAAATTGTGAAGCCGAGAGGTTCAAAACACTCAGGCTTAAACTCATGAACATAGAAAAGTCAATTTGGTTCAACAAAAAATGTATAGAACTAAATCTCACCCCTAAATACGTACCAATTAAAACCGTACCGATTACACCAGCCTCAATCATTTCAACTAAACAAGCCAAAGCACTTTCGATAAAAAACGAACTAAGATTTGCATACAAAAGAAAGCAGCAAATCAACCAACACCTATACGATATTCAATTGCAACTAAGTAACTTCTGGCACGCATCCCAATGGGGACAGTTTTACCGAGCACCTACATGACACCATCAAAATCAGAGCAACGAGGAAGCACGAAACGCTAGAATATAAACTAAGAAAACTAGGAAAAACACAGAACAATCAATCTAATGAACAAGACACGAATAATAATGAATTCAATTTCCACAGCAGAGTAAACTACAGAACGAACGAAACCTTTTCTCAAGATGAAATGAATATGTTAGGCAAAGGTTTGAAATACAACTACACAGACGCACACACGAACCATAACATGAAACAGTTAATCACAGATATCGAGATAGCCAGTCACAGGCTCCCAGCAGAAGACAGGGAATTAACCAAAAATCTTGCCACCAACGAAGCCAAAAAATCCTCAAACGAGAGGGCGACAGCAATAACATTCAAAACAACAAACAACTAAAAGGAATAAAGTCATTGAAACAAAACAAAAAAAGAACATGACATAATCATCACAAAAGCAGATAAGGGAAATACCACAATAATATTGAACAGAACAGAATACAATGAAAAAACAGTTGAATTCCTCAACAACAACGATATCAAGGAATTAGCAAAAGTCCCCGCCAACTAATTCCAAGAACAAATAACAAGTGCATTAAAAGAAACAGAATACATATTGACCAAAGCCGAAAAATCAAAACTAATAAACATGAACCCGAAAATACCGTCATTGGGGGGACAACCTAAGATACACAAACTGGAGTGCCCAATGAGACCAATAGTCAATTATTGTAGAATTGCTCCTAACTACAAAATCAGCAAAGAGCTACTAAAAACCTTAAAACACCGCCTTTCCAACGACAAAAACCACTCTGTAAAGAACACAACGGAATTGATAACAGCATTGAACACCCTACAAATGAAACCTAGCTTAAGGCTAGTATCCTTCGATGTAACTAACATGTACACCAATATTCCTGTTATTGATGCAATCAACACTATCGAAAATAACTTAAAATCCAACAATTCGCCAAAAGAAACTGAAGAGATCGTGAGATTACTGAGGGTCGTCCTCAGCCAAAACGTATTTCAATTCGACAATAAAATGTACACAAAAAGAGAAGGCCTATCGATGGGGTCACCACTAAGCGAACTAATCCCTGACATCTTCATTAATGCACTAGAAAATGAGTTCTTAGAAAAGACTTCAACAAAGGGAATAGTAATATGGAAAAGATACGTAGATGGTGTAATTTGCATCTACGATACTGAACTAACAAGTGAAGAAACAATTCTCCAATCCTGTAATAGCCTACACCAGTCAATCAAATTCACTCAGGAATCCGAAACAGACCGAAAAATAAATTATCTCGACATAACTATTGAACGTAAAGATAACGAACTGTCATATTCCATATTCCGAGAAGCCACACAAACCGCTCATGCAATCGATAATCAGTCTAATCACCCCAGTACGCACAAATTAGCGGGGTTCAACTCAATGGTGCACAGAACGTTAACCATACCCATATCAAAAGTCAACTATAATAAGGAAATAACAACCATTAAGCAAATAGCAAAGGAAAACAATCTCCCGCCAAGCAAAATAGACCAAATTATAGCCAAACATAAAAATAAAGATAAAACGATTCCCAAACCGGACAGTAATGAGAAAAAAATTGCGCGCTTCAACTATGTGAATACAAACACATATAAAATCACTAACCTTTTCAAAAAGCAAGGCATAGAAATTGCATTCACAACGAACAATAAGACCGGGAGGCAGTTGCAAAATAGTAATCTAAATAAACAAGACCCGTATTCAAAGTCAGGGGTATATTCTATTACATGCCAAGACACGGGTTGTCAAGCTAATTACATTGGACAGAGTGGAAGACGAGTAGATACACGTTATAATGAACACAGGATTGTGATAAGATACGGAACACATTCAGCCGTATGCGAACATAAGTGTGACACGGGGCACAGCTTTACTAAAATCGAGACTGACCTAGGAATAATTCATCACGAATCGAATGGCAGAGCTCCCAACATAAAGAAGCAATCGAGATTCACCTAGCCAGACGAAACAATCCCAACATTTAATGGAGAGTTCACCCCTTTTGACTCTATTAAAAAACACACCCTGTCGGAAACAAGACACAACTTAGCGGTACAGCCAGGCTAGATAATAAAGGGGGAGGAGAAATAGCGGTGGTTAAAGGTAAATGTTTTCTGGATCATGTGTGCTATGTACATTTTTCTGCAATAAACCTAGACCGGAATGCGCGGCAGTACTAAAGGTGCCGGGACGTCTTCAATAGACCGTGTACCGCTTAGTTTGAATGGCTTTTTAGTCCACGCGTGACGAAGACAGTTCCACGGTCTTTACTAGTTGTAGATCTTCCTGTATTCAATAACATACATTCTTATCGTGACTTGGCAACGTCACACAAATAAACATTCCACTGACCTCAGAAAAGCACATAGGCACAAAGAGGGGAGACAGGGAAAAACCAGTGTCGTCCAGTTAATACCCGGGTTAGTCAACCAAAACTGGTGTCACAGTGAACACGAAACGGTTCGAAGTTCCAGTAAGGAAGACTAGTAGTATGTGCTTGAACAGTTTGGATATTGCATCATCACGAGGGGATATTGCGTAATCGCGTGCTTGATGACGTGATGGAGTGCTTGATGACGTCATGGTTGCTTAGAGCGAGCACGAGCACTGCACATGATAGCGAGGGGAGAGTTGACTTTTAACCGCTTGATGCAGATAACCTTTGGCTAGTTTATGCGGTGGTGATAAAAAATTGTTGGATATTGACGTCAGCTCTCTTTGAAAATAGGCTATATTTCCAAAATTAGGAATGTTACAAAAAGCTTGTTTGACATAAATGAATGGCCTTGAGCTGCTCTAGCGCCATACCAAATTTCAACTCTCTAGGACAAAATAAAATGAATTTTGAAAATAGGCTATATTCCCAAAATTAGGAATGTTACAAAAACGTTTGTTCGACATAAATGAATGGCCTTGAGCTGTTCTAGCGCCATACCAAATTTCATTTCTCTAGGACAAAAGAAAATGAATTTTGAAAAATGCTCATTTTTTTGGAAACTAGGAATTCTACCAAAAAGTATGTTTATCATAAATGAATGCTCTCTATCTCCTCTACCAGTAAACCAACTCTCAGGTCTATAGGACAAAAATGAAAAAAAATGTTCAATGGAGTCTTGTTAGCAGAAAGTTTTAGGTGTACTAATAGTGGAATGATACTGTATGGGTGCGGCGTCCATGGAGACCCATCTGGTTATCCACATGCGTTTGCTTAGTGTTCTGCTTGTGTTAGCAGCAAGAAGAGATTGACCTTTGCCCGCAGCTGTTATCGTTCTTTGGCTAGCGCGAGCGATCTGAACGTGGGGGGTCCGGCTTGCTAATCCATATAGGACGTGCAGCTGTTAGTTAACATTTTCTGTGTGCTTGCAAGCTCTGTGGTCTCTTTCTGCATAGAGCGTTTTATAACACAAATATATATATCTTCGACTGCATGAAATGAATATTGGCTTGTTTGTTTTAAATTCTTAACCATCATTATTGAACTCTGAAATTATTTTAATGAGAGAACAAGTTTGGATATCAGTTCACAAAGTTTTATTCATGTGATATGTTTAATGAGCTTTTTGTTTCTTTAACATCATAGTATATAAGAGAAAGATTATTATGATGCAGTAGTTACAATTCTACATGTCTCTCTGCTACTCTTTGATTGGGAAGATGCAACATCTGAGAGCGGTTAAGACGTTAGCAGAGAAAGCCAGGATGTTGGGTTGTAATTTTATGGCTTCCTCCTCCAAAATGGAGGAGGAAATTATTTGTCAGATCGTTCACTGCGCTAGAGAGGGATCTCTTCGACGTAGAGATTCTTGGGATACTAAGAGACGAACGCTACCGCACAGAATTTGTGCTTAACGGGCTAACGTTAACCATTCTGGATGTTATCCTAGCTAGAGTGGAAGCATTTAGGGCGACTTCCCCTCCTAATGGAGTATACCAAGACCATGTGAGGCTTGAAGATCTTGTGCAAGAAAGAGAAGAAAGAGAAGAAGATGGAGAGCATATGGAAGAGGAAGAAGAAGAAGAAGAAGAAGAAGAAGAAGTGCAAATACTTTACTAAATGGACAGTGAACGGTGTTTCATATTGAAATGTATATTTTAAAAAAAAAATATTTATTTTAGTCATTGTGGTTTACATTAATTATATAATACCAAATAGTGAAAACAAAATGGTATGATCTTCGTTCTTAAAGTGGTAAATGTTCTTGTTTTCGCCAAGATGCTGAGAATTGAAGATGCTGTCTGCAGAGTTGAATATGCTGGTGATCTTGTGTGGAAGGTAAGTACAATCATTCTTTTCTTTCTTGAGTGTGTTGGTTTTAGTGAGATGAAAATATATAGAGACACATTTATAATAATAATAATAATAATAATAATAATAATAATAATATTTTTGCGATGAATTAAAAAAACTTACATTGTTTTAATTAGAATATGTTTTTGTTCGAAATCCAAGAGTTGTGAGTTGAATCGAATCCTAGCCAAGATACGAAGGCTCGGGTTCCCTTTCTACGTAGTACTTTGTCTACTATGTAAATATTAGGATGTTTTTGTTCGTTGTAACTCTGCTTCATAAAATGCCCCAAATATCGGCAAATTTTTATTATCTTTTAAAAGATATGTTCGTGGATTAGTATTTTGAACTTTATAAATTATAAATAATTCTGTTGTCCAATTAGTTTCGTACCCCTTGCTGAAATGTTTCTTGATTTTTGATATTCTTACAATATCACCGATTTTATATTTTGGTTTTCTTAAAGTTTCATTATATTGTGTTGGCAAGCGAGGTTGATTGTTTCTTTTTACATCAATATGTTTCATGCCAATGCTGCGATGTATTTTGTGATTATACTTTACTAATAACTCAGGCAAAATATTTACCCATCCGTATGAACCACGTGTTGTGAACTCTTTCCACATCGATTCCTTAAGAGTTCGATTACATCTCTCTACCACGCTCACTTTAATGGAGCTCCCAGTGGAATAATGCTTAAGATTTAGTTTCTGAGACCATGATTTGAATTCACTGTTATAAAATTCCGTTCCTCGATCAGTGTGAAAATAATTGGGCAATCTTTTATTTTGAGAATAAACAAATTTTAAACTTTTTACAATCTCACTTCTTTTTTGGTTTTAAGACGAATTACCCATGCATATTTGGAGTAAACGTCAATAATGGTTAATAAACATTTAAATCCATTATTCCATTTTGCAAGTTTTGACATGTCCACAAGATCAACTTCATGGAGGTCATCGATTCCTTTGCTAATAACATGTCGTCTTTTAAACTTTTTTCTAAGAGGTGTATGAAGTTCTTTTGCAATTTCTCGTCTGATTTCGTTCATAGTTATTTTCTAAACAAAGATTTATAACATACTGTGCATTGTTTTACAAATGTTTGAATTTGTATTCAATATATCCTGCATTTCTTATTTCTTCTTCAATTGGAAAGATTTCGCTGTGGAGTCCTGTGTGACCTGCAGCTTTCGATGCAATTAAATTTTTAAGTCTTGATACTAATTTGTTTGGTTCATTCCAATGGACAAATTCAATATTGTTTTCTCCTTCGAATTTCCAAATGGCTTGTGGTGTGATGTGTTTCTATTGGCCATATCCAGTATGCCTCGTGGTATTTGCTTCTTCATTCTCATCTGTTGTTTTTATAATTCTATCTATGCCTTCAGTAAGAAGGGGTTCGATTATATTTTTATACTTATGAGATTGTGTTCCTCACGGAGTTGCATTGCTTGCATAATTTCTTTTGTGCACGTTTGAAACATTTTATAATTTCAAATAAGAACTTAAATCACTCCTATCGATTAGAGAGTGATCTGGTACTTTCCTTTGAATCAATTCAAGTAGACCTTCTGTTATAGGAAATTTTTCACCACCAACTTTTATCCACTTTTTATCAAAGAAAACTCGTTCACGTCCCAAGTGTTGTTTATCATTTCTTATCGTTATACCAAATGTTCTATCCACGTTTTGTTTAATGAACGGATCAAAGTAGCGGTTAAGTAGCGTTATTATTTTGATGCTATCTCCATCTTCTTCGTCTGAAGTAGCAGTCGATTCAGAGTCATCCTTTTTTTTCTTTTTTGATTTTCTTTTTTTTTTTTGTTGTCGTATTAGCAATAGCTACAAGCTGATTTAATGAATTTTTTACTGGTTTAAACTTACTCTCTATATCTAATTCTTGACGTCTAACATAATTTTGAAGTGAAAGATACTTGTCCTTAACATCTTTTTTTAAGCGAGAAGGTTTATCCTTTATTCGACTTTCAGCTTTAATCTTCGAGCTCTTCTCCATGACTAAACTAAAATTGTAGTTATTTTACTTATTTATAGTATATTCAAAATCAATTTGAAGAGGAAGATCATTGGTTTAATGTTTCTCAGGGTCTCTACGTCGAAACTGTATTTCATCTTGTTCTTCAACTACAATGTCACTGCCATCCAGTTCAATATCATGACGTATATTTAAAATTGCATACACAATTAGAGATCTTGGTGAAACAAAAATTGGTTTTAATATACCTTTATAGGGAAGTTGGTACAGTATATTATGATTATGAAGCGTGTATACCGGTGAATGGATTGATGGTGTGTTAGAGAATTTCAGAATAAATTTCGATAAGTTCTTTTTCTTTACTTCATCTTGTAATATACTATATTATTTTTGGATGCGGTAAAACTTTCGAGTGGTTCTTTGTTAACCAATTGCTCAATTTTTTCTAGTTCAGTTTTTAACTTGTTATATTCATCTTTGGATGCAGCAGCATAACTTTCAAGTTCTTCTTTTTTAACAATATTTAGATTGTTAGCAACACCCTCAATACGAGTTTGTAAATTGCTTAAAATTTCTTTTAGTTGATTAACTTCAGTTCGTGAAGCAGCATAGTGTTCTACAAACCGTTTATTTGTCACATCTTGGTCGTTAACAGGAAACTAGACATTTGTTTGTTTTTGATGTTGTAGATTGTTTACAGTCTGTTTCATTTCTTCAAATTCATCTCGTGAAGCGGCATATTGTTCAACAAACGTCTTATTTGCAACATCGTTATCGTATATGGGATTGTTTACGTGAGTAATTCGTCTACTCATCATATTTAAAGGCCCACCATCGACTACGTTTAAGAAGTTTTGTTTATTAAATTTAGTGATTAAGTCTTCTAGATCTTTTCGAGAAGCAGCAAATAATATTTGTTTATTGCATCTAACGAATCGATTGGTTGAGATATGTTTGTTATTCTTCTATTTAACATATCTACAGTTTCATAATCTTTGTTTATATTCAAAAGAGATATTTAATTTCATCGAGTTCTTTTGTTACATAAGTTTTAAGAAAAGAATACGATACCCCATCTTGATTTTGAATTGGATCTTTAACATTTCTTATTCTTTTGTTACCCAAGTCGAGACTATCATCATCAAACGGAAAGTGTTCTTCTGAAAATTCGCTCACTAAACCATGAATGAATTCTACTCGTTGTAACACTTCGGTTAATCGGTTTTCCAGATATTTTTTATATTCGATGTATGTTGCTGTATTTCAATAAGGTTTACTGCATCATTTGCAGATGATGGTAAAGCTAAGCCTGCGAGACGTTTGTTTTCAAAGTCAAGTTGTTGTTTCTCTATTTTACAAATTGAAAAAATTAAACATTTAAGGTCGTTAATGTTTCGTTGTATGTCTTCTTTAGACTCAATTTTATTTAGATCATTCAATAACTTCAGTACATAACCTTTGTTGCAAGCATCTTCAACATGTATGGGTGTTCCAACATATTTTAACCGTTTGCCGTTAATACTTAGATGCACATCGCTTGTTGTTGTTGTTGTTGTTGTTACTTGATTTCCATATTGCAGTAGCTTATTATCAACATACGATTTAGTTGCAATATCATGGCGTGAATTTGGTGGTCTGATAGACACGTTATTGATTTTGTTAAACGATGTCATAGTTAGGTTGTTAACCGCACAAAGTGTATAACGCGAATGAGCATTTAGCTCTTTTGAACTATTATTCATAACTGAAAATAAACATCAAATCCATTGCGATATCGACCATTTTGTAAATCGCTATCTTTATCGATAACCAAAAAGCCAAACTTAGAGTTTTGCCAACAATAAGAAAAAATATCAAAGAACTGATCATAGCTCATATCTGTATTTACATGATAGTTATATACATGACGCAAGTTTGTTCCGTCTTGTTTAAAAAGAATAAAATCTTTAGCGTTATCTCTAATTAGATGCTTAGATATACAAGAATACGTTTGACAAAGATAAAATACGTCAACATCGTGATGACGACCTCTACTGAAATAATCTTTCATGTGTTGTTGTTTATTGCTGGCTACATCATCAAAAACAAATATAGAGTTTTTTCTAGCCATTTCTGGAGGCATAACTTCATCATTATCAGAAAAAAATCACTTTTTATTTCTTTTATAGAGTCCAAAAACTTTTTTAATTCAACATACTTACTTTGAGCAAGTGATTTAGAATAAATATAAATGTTTTCAAAACGAACTCCATTTTTGTGACATAATACATTTATCATTACGTTTGTTTTGCCACAGTTCGATGGACCGCAAATGGTACATCGAATAGTGTTCGGTAGTAAAACACTATGCTTTCTTTTTTCACTTTTACTCTGGTTTTCACCATTAGTAAATGAAATTACTGGTAGAGTGTTTGACTGCTTAACAAACTTCAACATGTCAACGTTTACGTCTGAAAATGCACACTGCACAAAAAATCACATCACATTAACATATATTGTTTCCACAAGTATCATAACTTGTATTATATGGAATAATAGTAGGATTTTCAGGATTTAAAACAACGATGCCGACGTAAAACCCTCTTAAATATGGACAATATAGTGCCCATTTTTTATGATCATTTAAAGGAATATCGTTTTCTCTCCAATTTTCAATTTCAATCTTACAGAATATACATTTCACCTTATCACCATGACCGGTATAATAAAATCCTGCTGATGTTAAACAAAATTCGTTTGGACAGGGAAGAGACCAATTTTGAAAAGTTTTAAGTCTTTCATATTCAGATTTTAATTCTATGCTAGGAGAAATATTGTTTACGTAAGGGCAAGAAAAAGCCCATTTCTTATGGTCTTCTAACGGATCATCATCTTCTTCCCAATAACTAAGTTGCAGATTACAGGAAGCACACCTGACCATATCCTTATATCCATAATAGTAAAATCCTGCAGCTGCTAACCATGCAGTGTTCGTAAAACTGTCTGAAGACCAGTTCTTAAATGTTTTTAGCCGATCTATTTCAGATTTTAAATTCATTCCTTTTTGACTCAATATCATTTGCATTAACTGTTTCTTGGAATACTTTACACAATTAAAATACTTCATGATGCTGCTTTACTTCACACAAAAATAAAGATGTTCACCACACGAAGCTAAATGTGAACTGATATGAATCGACAAAACACGCTGGCTAATATGCATGATTTGCGTGTGTTGGGTTGGCCGAGCGGTCTAAGGCGTTAGACTTAAGTTCTAATTTTCAGAAATTGAAAGCGGGGGTTCGAATTCCTCACCTGACAATATTATTTTATATACATGTGGAGTGAGGAGGTGTTTGATCATTAAAAAAAACTTTAATATGAAGTGGTACAAAGACCTTTTCTTCTTTATTCATTTAGAATTACAATTAATACAATTTTATTTCTCTTGTATGAGTGTTGAAGTAATCTGATTCTTTTCGTTGTCCTGATGAGTGTGTGTTGAGATGATCTTGATCATTTAGTTGTCCAGATGTTTATTTTCTGTAGACAAAAAAATATACACTGTGTTAAAAAAGCAAACAAAAACAAAATATGTATAAGTGTCAACAACACTACTAGATTTAATGAATTACCTTTTATGGATAGCGATTACAGTTAACACATTTGCAGCGAAGATGAAACAGTTGAAATCTTCTTTTTAGATGATCTGGTAGATGTTCCCACTCCAGGCGAATTCGTTGTGGCTCATATATAGTCAGTATGTTTATAGGAAAGTAGTTCCATTCAAACTTATTAAAACCTTGAAGTCCATTGTTTCGAAACTTGTTTATTATCGAACACACGATTTTCATGATGCCATCAGAAGAATTTAACCAATGTTGAACAGCGTTGACATTAAATTTAGCACAACTATTGCTTCCCATTGCAAGAGAAGGAAAATGTTTTGGACAATCTGTAGGTAAAGGTTGGCTATGCTTCAACATTAGATCTGCCATTCCATCAATCGTATTAAGATCGATTAATGACCCAGGGTAAAGTGTTTTTAGTGCAAACAAAGAAAATTCTTGTGGCAAATTATATACAACTAAATATTCATATTTATTTTTAATAGAGCCAAAAAAGAAGAAAGAGTTTTTTCACAATACGCTGTGACCCATGTGAACACGGGACTGGATGAAGGTATATTGCTGTTATTTAACATACAGTAAGCAAGTTCCAAACTGCCGTTTGGTAGCTTGCAAATGTCTGCAACTATTGGCTGCTTCTTATTCCACATGCCAGAATCAGTAGAAGGAGAGTTTGTTGTTGTCAATTCCATGATTGCAACTAAAGTGAGAATACTTGTTTACTTGCTTGCTTATAACTTAGCAAACAATGGTTTAGATAATTACTTCATTAGTTAATGGTCTGTAAGGTATTTGACGATCATGAATAAGAACACAATAAAGAGTTGTATCTTCAGGTATATTCTCACTTGTCTCGATTTCAATTCGCACATCGACTGAAGATGTCTTCACTGCCTCCACTTGCTCGAGGCAATTAATTACAATAATCGGACAATGAGACTTAAATTCATCTCGTGAAACTAGAGTCTCTGAACGAAAATCATCGATCTGATAATATACATTACGAAATTTAACAAACATGTCATACAATTCGCTGTAGTCATTTATAGCAATTTCAGAAGTTGGCATTTCATAGGGATAAAAATTGATTTTAAAAGAACTCTTATAGATTTAATGTTACAATTGTCAAAATAGGAAGAGCACGTATTTAGTACATTTCTTTTAGTTTGAACACCTAATAAAAATTGACGTGGTTTTTGAGTTTCAGAAGTTGTCATTACAGTCCAACTATATTTAGTTGTTCTAGGTAGAGATGGCAAGACATGAACATCCCATGATCGAAAACCAACCTGAATGGGAATACTTTTCTGCATTAGTTTTAATCTTTTAATTTGTTCTTCGTCCGATAATAATAAAACAGGAATTTTTAGATAAACTTTAAATAACTTGACCTTAAAAGATCATTTTCGGTTGCAGATTGCAACGCACGTGCGTCGCTCGATGATCGGAGAAGTATTAGCTCATGCTTGCAGTTTAAAATCGGTTTTCTATAATCCTCTGCTAAACCTAACAGGTTGCTTAAAGGAAGTATTACATGGAAACGTTTTGTGATACTATCAACAATATTTGCTTCACTTGCTGGTGTTGTTAAAGAGGGAAAATAACCAGCATTTTGTAAAGCTGTATATTCGTTTTTTGAATATGATGCAAAGGTTTTTATAGAGCTTGTTATACCTAGATGGCGTGTACGATCAATTTCTTTACCATTTAACGTAACGCGAATTTCGCTAAAAAGATTAGCCCCAAAATTTTGGTCAGGATGTGCTGAAGTAGAAGCAGCCGGATTTACGTTAGAAGTAATAATTTGTCCTAAATGAAGAACACCTTCTGATAATAAAACTATGTTTTCTTCATTTTGAATTGGTATTCGAATTTCATCATTATTTTCGAATTTATTAGCTGAATAAGGTTGGTAAACTCTTTCTTCTCGTAGCACAACTCTGTTGTCAACCTCTCTTTTATCCGTTAGGTTAAACATGTTAAACATGTCAACAGCTTCAAATATAGATAGAAACTAAATAAGATTATCAATTGCATAAATATTTATATTGAAATTAAAGAACGCGATAGCCTAAAGACTGTAAGAAATGTTTGTTGTTAGTCGATAACTGTTTCTTAGATTTTAAGGTGCGATGGCGTTGTTTTTTTTTTTTTTAGAAATTTTAGCTGATTGATTTATATTTCTTTTTTGAATCAGAGTCGACTTCTTTTTTTTTTCAAACTTTGAGTATTATATAGTATAACCATATTTGTGTATGTTTTCTAGTAAGCTTACTCAAGTAGAATGAAAATATAACAGTATTTCATTACTTTATATAGCAAGATATCGTGCTGGATGAATAATTAATTCTACAGTTAAATCTTCATCTTGCAAATCAATGAGCTGTTGAAGATGATCTTTAAGTTGCACAGATACATGTTGAATAACCTTGATGTTCATAGGCAGAAAATTAATTGTTGTTGGTTGTACAACAATCGGATAACCAGCAGGAACATGAGCTTTAAAATTATATAAAGAGTGTGTTGTTTTATGATTCAAATAAGAACTCGTACCAAGCACAAGGTTGCAACATACTCGAATACTATTAACAGTGTTAATTTTAATCATATATTCAGAATGATGAGTTGTGTTTGCCTCGAACTTTTTATGAGAAAATCCTAACAAATCTGCAATAGAATCTGCAACACCAAAATCTATAGCAAAGTTTTTCGAATATAGTTTACAATTAGAGAACACCTTATCATAATTAATATAAATATATGAAGGAAATCTGTCTTTTTCACCCAATAAATGTGCTAATAAATGTGCTAGTAATAATTCATTAATCTTTGCACTTAATTGTTGAAACGTATAGCTAGCATCGGGTATTATTAAAATTGTTTTATCCACATCGTTCATCTTTATAGCTAAAACGTTATTATTTTCGTTAATTTTTACTTCACTTTCGATTCTATTTCGATCAATCTCAATTTCTTTTTTATTCTATTTTGGGTAAACTTTCTTTTCAATACCTAAAGCCTCTGCTGCACTGTGGGGTACACCGACATCAATATTAAACGGAGAAGACAAAACAAGACGGTTGCGTCCTTTCCCGTTTATATCCTCTTCCAAATAAAGATTTGTTTTTGCACATGATTTGCTATAAATTTCGACAATGAGTGATAACTAATTAAACCATCAAATGTTGAGGCTAGATCTTCAAATTCATAAATACCTGGTGGTACCACTAAATCAATTGATAAAAAATTTAGTAAAATGAATGCGAAATTTATTATTTCGGTTGGTAACATTTCTAATAGAATTAGACTTATACAATCCTGCAAATCCTATTTCAAAAAACTCTGCTCCTTCAAGATGAATCGGGTTCTCCAATCTAACATCAATCTTTGAGCCTTTACCTTCAAGAGTTATCCGTCTTTCGGATGCCATCTTTGAAATGTTTAAAGACGGTCTGTGTTTCCCTTATTTATACAATACAAGAAGACTAAACATAAATGTCCACAAATCGATGAAGTAATTGATTGATATGAATGGAAATTATATTGTAGATAGCAATTCTTAAGATATGTTAAAAGTTCTAATGGTGGTCTTAAATTACCGATACTATCAAAATAATGCACGTATTTACGTCGTTTACTGAAAGCCACCCAATGTGAACCAGATTTAACCATCGGTTCAAGGTTAACAATACAGTTTTCATTTTTTCGAGGATGTCTTGGTAACGTATCTCGCATAAAGACTCCTCTAAAATTTGGAATCTTTAATTGATGTGCGTATTTAGCTAAATAGAAATTACTTAATGCTTTATTTGGTATTTGGTTAATTATCTTTTGTATGCAGGAGGATTTAAATAAATGCCTTGACGTGCTTTTCCTCCCTATGCTTCTATCATTCGATTGTGTCCTTTCATTTTTTTAAATTCTTCTTGTGCAGCTTTCGCTTTGTTTATAGCAGACGCTACCCCGGCTGCTCCGTCTGCTAGACCCCCCCCCCCCCAAGCCCGACAAGGCTGCAAATATCGGAAGTAGGGGTAAAATACCACCCTTGCTTTTTCGATGCTCTTTTTTTAATCTTTTCTTGTTTTTAGTTATTTAATTTTCGTTTACCTCCTCCAAGTTTAGACTTAGCTTTCATTATGCCACTGACTGTTAGTGCACCCGCTCTCTCTCTCTCCAAATGATGCGTCACGGGATTTTACACGAGACCAAGTTTTGAAGCTAAAATTTCATCAGCCTCTCTTCTTTTGTTTGAATCTTTATGATTTGCGTAAGCAATGTCGTGCTCTTTGCACGCTTTATCTAGAATATTTATTCCTGGATCACCACGGCTCAATCGCTTTTCTAATTTTGTTCCTGGTCCACAATATTCATATCCCGGGATATGTAATTCCACGGGTAAATTATCAATAGTTTTATTAAGTACACGACTAATTAATGATCCACTTCCTGATCGTTTATATTGAGTGGCAGAGTTGCTCCTCTTACAACGCACCATTACTAAATGATAAGTTATGTAATGTAATTATATATACATACATATTTCATGAAAATGGGAATGGTGGGGGAGGAGTTGTAAATAATACACACAAAATTTGGGTTATTATTTATTCTCTTTTTCATAAGCAAAGGAACACACAAAAATTAGTATTATTATCAGAATAAAAGTGTGTGTGTGAAAGAAATAAAGTAAGTAAGAGAGATGAAGTGCTTTAATCTCAAATTTGTTTCTAATCATTTTTTCAGAGAAAAATGACCAAACGGTAAAGTAACAATTCCGATTTCAGTTATGTGTCTTTTATCATCGTTTGATGAAATTGCGAACTTATTTTGCCGAACAGTAAATACAGAATGAGATTTTGAAATTATACAAACTTGAACTTTGTTGGCTTGATCTCTGTTATAAAGACACTTTCGATACTCATCAATATTCATAGTTTTACTCACACTCTTCTTAATGCCTTTAGCCTTACACAAGCTATTAATTCCATCACACAATTTTATTGCATACATTTTGGGTCTTAACCCCACAAATTCATCAACAATCCTTCCAGCATGTCCACCTTTCATTAAACCAATTTCACCTATATTGTGTCTGACAATGCCAAAAGGATTTTTCACAATCAACCAGTATATGTTGGTGCATCTATATTAGATTTATCTAATTGTAAAATGAATGACTTTCATTACAATGTTATTTTAGCAAACCCTGAATCAAATGTGAGGTTGTTATACACAGACACCGATAGTTTTATGTATATATTCTATTATGATATTTATGAGTTCATAAAAGAGCATTCAAATTTGAAGATAACTCAAATCTACTTCCAAGATATATCCGATTTCTGAAGTATCATCAATATTTAAAACATTAAACCCTGCAACATTTGCAACCCATTTAAAGCCACCTGTTGGAAGATATTCCATCATAGCATATCCATATAAATTATTAACTTCAAAGTACATTATGTAGGACTCTTGTTTTTTCTCATCATAAGTTTTCATATACTTATTATTAGCAATCGCATGTCGTGTTATACTCTGAACATTACCTCCTCGTATAGATCGTTCAAAAAAGTGTAACATATCAATATCTTGAAGAAATTCAAGTTGAACATTGGTCATCTTTTTCATTGCACACCAAGACATGGATGGAGCAGTGTAAAAATGAGCTGCATCAATGCCATACGTTTCCAAGCCATTCGTCTAAAATTTTCAAGGACATCCGCCAAAAGAAGTGAGTCTACTTTTAAATACAAATCGGCGTATTCTCCAAATGTTTGACAGGAAAACGTTTCCCACACCGATTGAGCAAATTCATACTCCTCGTTCGATATTGTTTGACTATAAAGACTGCTATACAACTTGGATATTTCAGGTAATTTAGTTTCGTTAAGTACATCCATACTTGTGACGTATTCATATGGAAACACGCCTATTCTCGCAGTAAGTCGAAGCTGTGCATCATCATTAAAATAACGTCTAGTTATTTGCATTGAATCTTCACTTAACGAAGATGAACATTGATCTAGTGAACAGGACAAGAAATTATATGTATCGATAAATCTTAACTGAATGAATCCATTCTTAACCCGTACATTCTTTGTAAACCCTTTACAACGTTCCATATTCATTGCTAACAAACTTATATGACCAGGATTATGTAACACCTCACCATCTTGTTTCTCACAAATTTCTTTAATTATAAAATGTCCATCATACGCCGTTAGATTATGACATGCTAGAGGCAGGACCATTGCTACTTTGTAATTTAAATTACATCGATTATGTGCACTTCCTCTATATTTTCCAGTTATGTGACAATGATCGCGTACTTTGAGTTCATTATCTGCAATCGGTTTCTCGCAAATGTGACAAATTTTACTTAACAAAAAAATCTTTCTTCATTTTCTGTCATCTTTAACATTGGCTTAGCCGATAAGTAATATGTTTGAAGTTTATACACAATGCTATCAAGTTCCTTTACAAACAATTCTATGCAATTATTTCCCCTAAAGAGTTTAAAACTGCACAATTCACTATCAAAATTACAATGAAGGTATAAAGAAATGCTGTAAGGAATAGGTTTATGTGTTAAAGTATAGTTAGGAATGTCACTAATTGGAAAACAAGAGGAAATAGGAGACAAAACGCATTCAGTGTCTGCATAAATTATAAATGGAACTGTATCTTTAAATTTAAATTCTGTAAAATTAACAAATCTTTGTTCATCACTTGGCATTATGCTCTTAGTACAGGAAACTGTTTACAGTCTGCAAAGTGAACATTTAACTCATCCTCAAGAAAATAATATGACAAACAACGTCTACATATATAAATCCGTCTATGAATGTTAGTGACGCTTGAAAGCATAAGGCGTGCAAGATTTCTAATTAAACAAAAGTGATAACTTTCACTGTTTCCAATCTGCAACATCAATAAGTCCACACTCCTTTCATATACTTTATCTGATACATACAAACGTACCATAGTAAATGTTTTTTCCATTTACTTCGTTTGTTCCCATACACACCCAATTGATTTCATCATATTGTGCTCCATACACATTTACAGAAATATTGTTTTGATTTTCAAACTTGTTTAAATATTTCATTTGCATTGGAATTGGAATATCAACTAAATTTAAAACATCTCTGTAATTAGGATAGGAAGAACGATGATTCACGTTTCGCGTTTTTGGATACAAACCAGCAACCACACTCCACGCAAAACAAGCTTCCTTTGTATCATACAAATTTAGCACTGCATGTTTATTGACTATTACGTCAGGCAATCTACTAGTATTGGACATTCCTACTTGAAATCCAACATATTTATTTATATTAATTCTCAAGCTATGAATTTTTTGTAAAGCCCACCCAGAGCCATTTCATTCAAATTCGCTCATTTTTGTCAATGTACCTTCAATGATATGATTATTATAAAATTCATTTACATCCGTATACTCGAAACTACTTTATTTTTGACAGCAAAATATTTTGTTTCTGATATGTCGCGAAGCACATACTGTGCACACAAAACTGAATTCACCTTTAAAGCTTGTACAGTTAACGCTTTCTTAACATACTTTGTAAACCAAATATAAGCATTTGCTAAAAATACGCGAGGATCCAAAAACTCATTCTTAACATTTGAAACTGCAAGTGTGTACACTCTAGAATTGAATGCCGTTTCAATTATCTCACAGCTTAAGAAAGATTCATCCTTTATTTGAAGTGTAATTTCTTCACAATTCACAGCTTGTTGCAATATGTGGTCGCTAATAACTCTCCAACATTCAATCAACTCATCACTGTTCTCAATCAACCCCGTTTGAGTGTATTCCCCGATTTGGAATGATATTGAAATAGCACCGTTTAGTTCACTTCTAAAATTAGAAACACTTTCAAATGCATTGTCCAATTGGTTTCTTATATTTTCACTGTTATTATGTAGTACAATATCAACCTTTCTACGTTTGCAAGGAGGTGTTGCCATTGTTTTCTAAGCAATTGTCCAATTTTCACTGTTGTTAATACACCAGCAGCAGTTGCTGTAACATCGGCTCACCATAAACCTATAATTTTTAAAGTATATTCAAGCCATTGATATAAATTACTGCCTGTAATCTCCAGTGAACAATGAATGGCTTCAAAGGGAAATTCATCCTGAAGTTTACCAAGCAATTTGTTTCTATACTCATTCAATTTTGTTACATAAAACAAGTCATGGAAAATTCAATTTTGTAAACCTCATCAGATGTATTTAGATCGTAGGCTTTCGCGGCCGGTGTCAAGTTTATCATCTTGGCTTACAGGATTGAGCCGCGTCGCATATCGGTTATTATTTCCCGACGTTTCGGCTGACATTGCAGCAGTCTTAATCATGGGTAGGTACGAGCTGGTGTCCGTACTCAAACTAACGGTTGTTGCCAGTCAGATGTGCTTGCTTGCCCTGCGTTGACGTCACGCTGCTCGCTGATTGGTCCCCGCTCCTGGCAGTCGCGCGCTAGTAGAATTTTCCAGATGTTGCTGAGTTGTCTCGTGACGTCAGCATGTTCAGCTATTGCAGATCTGTAGTTTATCTGTTTCGTGTCCCGAATGTGCTCTGAAATCCTAATGGAAACGCGTCTTTTTGTTTGCCCTATGTAAACCTGTCCACAGGAGCAAGGCACTTTGTAAACTACTGCGTCCTGGTTTGGCAGCTTTATCTCGTTTGATTTACGAAGCACTTGCGTCAGCTTGTTTATAGGATACATCCAATTAGTAACATCGTGTTTCTTGAGCAGCCTGGCGATTCTATCTGTCAATCCCTGTACGTACGGCAGAAAGGCTTTATGGTGGGGCCTATCTTTGTTCTTTTTGCCAGTTCTCCGGCTTTGTTCTACCTTCCGTGTGGCCCTATTTATTTGTCCTTTGCTGTAGCCATTAGCTAGGAGCGTGTTCCAAACATGTTTCTTTTCTTCATTCACGCTATCCTTGTCGCAAATGTGGTTGGCTCTGGTGAGGGGTGTTCTAGCTACCATTTCATTCTGCGATGGAGGATGACTTGAGTTAGCATGTAGGTACCGATCTGTGTGAGTATCTTTCCTATAGACCCTGTGTCCGAGTGTGTTATCTGTTCGTTTATAGAGCAGAACGTCTAAGAAGGCCAGCTGATTATTTTCTTCTACTTCCATTGTGAAGTTGGTGCTCGGATGTCTGGAGCACATGAAGTCTAGAAAGTCCTGAAGTGTGGTGCGTCCATGTTCCCATATCAAAAAGACGTCGTCTACGTATCTGAACCAACACTTAGGCTTCAATGGGCTCTCCTTGATCGCTTCTTCTTCGAAGTTAGCCATAAACACGTTAGCCAGTAGTGGAGAGAGGGGGGAACCCATGGCTGCTCCCTCCGTTTGCTGAAACATCTGCCCATTGAATACGAAGACTGTGGAGTTAACGCAGTGTTCAGCTAACTCCACTAAGTCCGTTGGACCTCCTGTGGCTGTAAGTTTTTCCCTGATTAACTGTATGGCGTCAGGTACAGGCACCCTGGTAAATAGGGACTCCACATCGAAGCTTGCCAGTAGATCACCATCACTCAGGCTTATACTCGCTATGATATCAGTAAAGTGCTGCGAGTTTTTCACGTGGGAGGCTGGCGGAGGGAATAATGGCTGCAGTACCTGGTCCAAATATTTAGCCAGAGCGTGAGTTGGAGACGCTATGGCGCTAACTATAGGCCTCAGAGGCACATCGGGCTTGTGTATTTTAGGTAGACCGTAGAACGTGGGAGTTCTTGAGTAGCGAGGTAATAGGGATTTCGGCTTCTCTTCTGGAATAGATGACTCCTTAATTAGCCGCGTCTTCGTTAGTTCTATCTTCCTTATGGGGTTCTTCGGGATCGCCTTATAAGCTGTGTCTCAGAGGAGGCTGTGAACGTTATCCACGTAGTCTTGGGTGTCGAATACAACCATAGCATTCTCTTTGTCTGCTGGCAAAATCATAATGCTGTCATTGCTTCGTAGCTCTTTAAGGGCCTGACGTTCTTCCCTACTGATGTTGCTTGAAACGGGCCTGGCATGTTTGATGATGTGATTGGCCTCTGCTCTTATTTCTTCTGCTTCTAAGGCTGGTAGATGACGGATAGAAGCTTCTACCCCGCAGATAAGATCTTCCGTAGGAGGGCGTCTTGGCGTGATTGCGTAATTAAGTCCTTTGACTAACAGGTCCTTACTTGGCTCGTTCAATGGCAGGGATGACATGTTGATCACTATGCGCTTCCTATCTAGTGCATAAGTTGAAGGTGGTTTCTGCCTTTGTTGCAGCAAGCCAAATTACTTTATATGTGTAGCTGTTGTTTTCTGTAATATGGAATCTGCTTGCCTTGCGGTTATGTTTTCCTACGTCGTCCAATCGTCAGGAGACAGTCGTAGTATTAGCTTGAAGTGTATGTCATATAATTCTCGCGTCACCATATCTAGTTCACGACGGCAGTTCCGGACTCGTTCACGTAATAGGGCACTTTCAGTTCGGAGTAAAATTCTCCTCGCTGCAGGCGAAGAAATATGATGTTTTACCTTGATAAACTTAGGTGAAATGTCGTAGTCTCTGCAGCGTTTCAAAAAGGCAAGTGAGCTCAGTAAGCGCGACCGTTTCTGGCGTAGAATGTCCAATTTCCTGCTGTAGGAGTGAGTTTCGTCCCCGTAGAGGGGTATATATTTAGATCGTAGGCTTTCGCGGCCGGTGTCAAGTTTATCATCTTGGCTTACAGGATTGAGCTGCGTCGCATATCGGTTATTATTTGCTGACATTGCAGCAGCCTTAATCATGGGTAGGTACGAGCTGGTGTCCGTACTCAAACTAACGGTTGTTGCCAGTCAGATGTGCTTGCTTGCTATGCGTTGACGTCACGCTGCTCGCTGATTGGTCCCCGGTCCTGGCAGTCGCGCGCTAGTAGAATTTTCCAGATGTTGCTGAGTTTGAACCCACCTTCGCGATTGAAATTATTGGGATGCTTCACGACCTCTATTGCCTCTCTAATTAACCTGTTTTGGTATCCGGGAACTTAAGCAACAGTTTCGGCCTTATCAAATTCGATGGCGTGTCTCGTGACGTCAGCATGTTCGGCTATCTCGTTTGATTTACGCACCACTTGCGTCAGCTTGTTTATAGGATGCATCACAGTAGTAACATCGTGTTTCTTGAGCAGCTGTCGATTATATCTCTCAACCCCTGTTTCTCCAACTCACGCACTGGCTAAATATTTGAACCAGGTACTGCAGCCATTATTCCCTCGGCCAGCCTCCCACGTGAAGAACTCGCAGCACTTTACTCATATCATAGCGAGTATAAGCCTGAGTGATGGTGATCTACTGGCAAGCTTCAATGTGGAGTCCCTATTTACCAGGGTGCCTGTACCTGACGCCATACAGTTAATCAGGGAAAAATCTACAGCCACAGGAGGTCCAACGGACTTAGTGGAGTTAGCTGAACACTGCGTTAACTCCACAGTCTTCATATTCAATGGGCAGATGTTTCTGCAAACGGAGGGAGCAGCCATGGGTTCCCCCCACTCTCCACTACTGGCTAACGTGTTTATGGCTAACTTAGAAGAAGAAGCGATCAAGGAGAGCCCATTGAAGCCTAAGTGTTGGTTCAGATACGTAGACGACGTCTTTTTGATATGGGAACATGGACGCACCACACTTCAGGGCTTTCTAGACTTCATGTGCTCCAGACATCCGAGCATTGACGTCACAATGGAAGTAGAAGAAAATAATCAGCTGGCCTTCTTAGACGTTCTGCTCTATAAACGAACAGATAACACACTCGGACACAGGGTCTATAGGAAAGATACTCACACAGATCGGTACCTACATGCTAACTCAAGTCATCCTCCATCGCAGAATGAAATGGTAGCTAGAACACTCCTCACCAAAGCCAACCTCATTTGCGACAAGGATAGCGTGAATGAAGAAAAGAAACATGATTGGAACACGCTCCTAGCTAATGGCTACAGCAAAGGACAAATAAATAGAGCCACACGGAAGGTAGAACAAAGCCGGAGAACTGGAAAAAGAACAAAGATAGGCCCCACCATAAAGCCTTTCTGCCGTACGTACAGGGGTTGACAGATAGAATCGCCAGGCTGCTCAAGAAACACGATGTTACTACTGTGATGCATCCTATAAACAAGCTGACGCAAGTGGTGCGTAAATCAAACCAGATAAAGCTGCCAAACCAGGACGCAGGAGTTTACAAAGTGCCTTGCTCCTGTGGACAGGTTTACATAGGGCAAACAAAAAGACGTGTTTCAATTAGGATTTCAGAGCACATTCGGGACACGAAAGAGATAAACTACAGATCTGAAATAGCTGAACATGCTGACATCACGAGACACGCCATCGAATTTGATAAGGCCGAAACTGTTGCTAAAATTCCCGGATACCAAAACAGGTTAATTAGATAGGCAATAAAGGTCGTGAAACATCCCAATAATTTCAATCGCGAAGATGGGTTCAAACTCAGCAACATCTAGAAAATTCTACTAGCGCGCGACTGCCAGGAGCGGGGACCAATCAGCGAGCAGCGTGACGTCAACGCAGGGCAAGCAAGCACATCTGACTGGCAACAACCGTTAGTTTGAGTACGGACACCAGCTCGTACCTACCCATGATTAAGGCTGCTGCAATGTCAGCAAATAATAACCGATATGCGACGCGGCTCAATCCTGTAAGCCAAGATGATAAACTTGGCACCGGCCGCGAAAGCCTACGATCTAAATATAAACGCCTCTACGGGGACGAAACTCACTCCTACAGCAGGAAATTGGACATTCTACGCCAGAAACGGTCGCGCTTGCTGAGCTCACTTGCCTTTTTGAAACGCTGCAGAGACTACGACATTTCACCTAAGTTTATCAAGGTAAAACATCATATTTCTTCGCCTGCAGCGAGGAGAATTTTACTCCGAACTGAAAGTGCCCTATTACGTGAACGAGTCCGGAACTGCCGTCGTGAACTAGATATGGTGACGCGAGAATTATATGACATACACTTCAAGCTAATGCTACGACTGTCTCTTGACGATTAGACGACGTTGGATAACATAACCGCAAGGCAAGCAGATTCCATATTACAGAAAACAACAGCTACACATATAAAGAAATTTGATTTGCTGCAACAAAGGCAGAAACCACCTTCAACGTATGCACTAGATAGGAAGCGCATAGTGATCAACATGTCATCCCTGCCATGGAACGAGCCAAGTAAGGACCTGTTAGCCAAAGGACTTAATTACGCAATAACGCCAAGACGCCCTCCTATGGAAGATCCTATCTGCGGGGTAGAAGTTTCTATCCGTCATCTACCAGCCTTAGAAGCAGAAGAAATTAGAGCAGAGGCCTCTCATATCATCAAACATGCCAGGCCCGTTTCAAGCAACATCAGCTGGGAAGAACGTCAGGCCCTTTGTAACCGAATTTATTCGGTTACAGTAGCTCACCCTCGGGTTTTCTGCCTTGTGCAGTTAGTTTGGGGTATTTTATTCGTATCTTATTATATTGGGTAAACGTGGGGTTGCAGAGGTGATTTTTATTGTGCCTGTGTGTTTTGTGGACGGATTCATCTTTGGATGGTCCGGACAACCTAGGATCACTGTTTATTAATTATCGGTTTTTGGATATTTGATATTATAAAATACGGGGTTTTGCGATTTATTACGTTTTGGGAATAAGGATATAAGACTGTATTGAGTAGAAGCATTATTTCGTTTTGGTTTGGGGTTAATTGCTTTATTTCGACCTAGTAATGTTAAATGTTAGATTCGTGGCTGTACTATAAAGGTACAATGAATTGATATTTTCGAGTGCTGGATATGTGACATACCCGGAAAAGACAGTCAGTAATTCAGCTTGTGTGGGATTACCTAGGCTATTTATGGCATGAACTCCCATGAACTTCGCGTGAAGAAACTATTGTGTGACGTCAGTGTGGATTTTGACTGTCTGATGTTTATGTGTTGACGCGGATGTTCCGCTAGGAGCGGGCCACGCACAAATTAGTTCCGGCAGAAACATTGGGGTTATGTAGATCCCTGCGCTAGTGCATATAATGGCGTGTCTGGCGTTCTGAGCTCGACTTATTGCTTTATCGGCAGAACATTGTTCTACTGACGCCCAGGGTCGTTTTACGTGACATGGTTTCCGTAACGAACAGCTAGAGATCAGGTCTTCTTGCCTTATAGGCCGAGTCCAAGTCTTCTTGCGCCTAGGGTCGATTTATCTGGCATGGTCCGGCAATCGAACAGCAGCGACTGTAACTAGACATCCACTGAGCGTTGTGCTATTGGATGACTACATATTTTTCAACATGGTTAAGTTCATAGACCATGGGTCGCTGATAATATCACGTCCTGAAGGACAATAAAAACCTCACTTCATCATCTGTTGTGGAAGGCATGGGAGGATGTTGCGGAGTGAAAGTCAACAAGTCTGGCGAGTGTAGATTCGTGCTCAAACAGTGCAAAGTGAAAAAGAATAGGCGGATGATATGCGTGTAGGTCTGACGAGTGTAGATTTGTGTACAAGTGAAATATGTATAGGGGGCTGATATGCTTAAGGTCTGTAATGATCGCAAGTGTTTTGTTGCTCAAGGAACATAAATTCAGTGAACAAAGGTACTGTACAGAAATTATTACAAGTGTATTGAAGGGTATTTTGTGTTGTATATTTGTGTACATATGTGTTAGTACAGCCAATAGATTATTTCTTTAAAATTGATGTGTGTTTATATTCCTGTCTCGCATGAACCTGGTACATCAGCAAACGCATGCCAAATGCCCTACGCCTGGGATATAGTGTTTCATAGTCGGGGCAACAGCTATGTATTTATTTCTATTTTACTCAGGAAGACCCATATGGTCAACCTTGGCGCCCATTCAAAGTCGGGAAATAACGTTAAAATCACTTGTGGCCTGTTTTTAAAGGCAGTAAATTCTGTAGGTTTGTGGTAAATGAGGGTAGTTAAAGTTAAATCAACTCCAGCGAGGAGGTGAGAGGATTTCAGTGGCGCCCAACGTGGGGACTTAGACATGCTGATGTGTACCAGGACATAGGAATTAAACTGTAGGCATATTTGCACAATTTCACGTATTTCAATTAGGGATGGCTACGTTACACAGTGGTCCGGATTTGAAAAAAAGCGGACAAAAATATTTTCCGCTAAATGAAATGAAATACTTTTGTATAAAACTTTAAATTAGATGTTACTATTAGGTAAATTTGTCTTAATACATAACATTACTTACTTATTCATCCTCTGATCCGGATGAGTCGACTTCTTCTTCCCCTTCCTGCTCCGTCTCGTCCTCGGGTATTGACAATAAATTACACACCTCCTGAGGCAACTGTCTTCATTTCTTCTTCGGTAGACTTCCCGTGCTTGAGATTACTGGATCAGAGCTTAGCAATAGTCTATGGAACAAGTCAAAATTATTGGAAATTCTTGAGGATTTTCTGGTATGGTCTTCTCTCTATATTTTCTTACGTCTTGGTTTCTAGACTCTAAGACCTCTTCTGAAAGTTCTCCAATCGGCAAAATAGCTGCTTCTATAATGAAAGATCCATGGAGTGTTAGAGGCATGTAACATCACGGATATAGCCGTACATATAAGCTTGCTGTTTCGCAACAGTAGGAATTGAACTCTGAACTATTAATTTCATGACCAGAGGAAATTGCCTTTAAAATTATTCCAAAACGAGTTATTAACTCACAGTCTACCCCTGTTATTTCGGATGCTACTTGAGGTTGATCAAAAAACCTTCCGGCATTGTTGCCATCACTGGTTGTTCCATATTCAGGCTTCGGAATATCAACTAGAAGACCTAATCTCGTTCTGAATGAGTCTTGAACAATTTTTTCTTTCTTTCGAATAAGTCTCGATTACCATCTTTCACGCTCACTTTCCACTTTTTAAAACCCAGGCGGTACGAAATATGCAGGAGACATTCAAAAAATCGAAAGTGGGCGTGTGGAACTGAAATTCCAAACTCAAGTTGTAAATTGTCGACATGCTTTTGTGCCACTTATGTAGATTTTTCATTTCTGAAAATTTCGCACCATTCGTTTGCCCATTGTTGGTGTAGTCGTGGTAGCTTCTTTTTAGCTTGGCTGATGAATTGTCTCCCTCTGCCCTTAAATTCATAACGGTCGCATAGGCAAGCTCTGATGAAGTGGCACTCTCCCTTAGGTCTTTAATTTTCCTTATATTGCTTCTCTCCGTTAGCTCTTGAAATTCTTTTGGAGGACGACCTCGATCTACTGATTTTGCGGAGCCAGGAATGCTCGGAATTGATATCACAATTTCTGTTTTCTACCAGTCTGAATATTTCTTCAAAAAAGCATGTTCTAAGAAGTTACACTTTCTCCAACGGTCAACATACGGCAAAAAGAAAAGGTTCTTATATTATTATACACTGTTTTCTCCACTCTGTCGTCAACATTTAATTGGAATTTGTTAAGGAGATATGTTACCACAAACTTTCCTTGACGCACGCGAGACTGCTTTTTGTTCTCTCGAATCTTGTTAATAAGATCACTGCGACTAACAACGAAAATTAATTTTTCACTTTTCACAACACACACAACTACTACTAATCAATTACTTCTCGTGATTGAAGATTATTTTGGTTTCATGGCCTCGAGATATCCCTTGTGTAGCATAAACAAATGTCTCAACAGGCCCTTATCTCGCGCGAGTGTTTATCCTCAGAGCGCGCAGTAATGTTCTCTCGCTTCTCAATCACGCATCTGGCGGGTTCTGGCGATGAAACCTTTGAGGATATATTCTCCAGTCATCATTTTAAAACTTGCATAAGTTTCATGGTATACATATGTATACATTTTTTTGAAGGTCAAGCAAAATTTATTTTTCTTGAAGAAAATAAAGCACTATAAAAATAAGTATAACAGTCCTTATAAGTGATCTGAAATCAAAAATCATGCTATAATCAAATATATCAGATCACAAACTTCATACAGATACAGTATTATAGACCCCGAGTATCGGTTTGAAGTTAGAATGATATTTCAAAGTTTACTTAATGGAGCGCGGAATTCAGAAACGAAGAGTTGTATCACTTTTGTAGTATTATATCTGAGAAACACAGAAGCAATTTCCAAAGAAAAAGTGAAATTAATGTACACTGATTAACATACTTCACTTGGGAGTTGGTTTGGCCTTTCTAATGTAAAGTTGAAAAATCTATTTTTGTCCGCTTTTTTACGGATCCGGACAACTGTGCGTTAGAGCCTGGATGCAATTCTGCTTAGTTGGGGGACAGTGCTGGTGAGCGGCAGAATCAGACAGGGTCTGATAGGAAATTTGCTGTAGGGATGGGGGAAAACGGTAGAGTCAGGGGAGATTTGCCAGGGCAGGGGGGAAATGAATTAAGTATGATGGACATATTGAGGAGGCTCGTGTATCTTAGCGAAAAGTCTGTAGGGATGGAGGACAGAATAAGTAATCATTTTTCTTGCCAGCTGAATAGTTTGAAGGAGCATTTGTCAGAGAAGCTTGATGAGGTGAAGGAAAGATTGTCAGAAATTATCCCCGACAGCCATGTTAGTAGCCAGATTAGTGAAGTCAGTGTAGAAGTCACGAATCTGGAAACTAAGCTAGGTAATGAGATTGCTGTTCAGGAAGAGAGCGTAGACTCTAAAGTTGATAAGTTGGATGCTCAACAAGTGATGTTGGCAGGGGAGATTTCTAGCCAGACACTGGAGACTAGCCAGAAATTTCCCAGGGTAGATAGTAAGTTGGGAGAGCAGAAACTGGAAATTGTAGGCATCGTGGAAGAGAACGTTATGGTTAGAGATGCGAGTGCTGGGAGAGTGGAGAAGGATGAGAGTGCTGAAGTTAGTGGGGAGAGTGCTGGGAGAGTGGAGATGCTCGAGAGTGCTGAATTTAGTGAGGAGAGTGGTGAGGTAGTGGAGATAGATGAGCGAGTCGAGATTAGTTTGCTAGGGAATGGTACGAAGAAGGTAGATGAGAATATTAGCCAGGTTAGCGAGGTAGTGACTAGTATGGAGGAAGATACTGTAGGTAGAATTCTACGTGGTCAACATTTGGAACTAGGAGGGAGTGAAAATCTTGTTACGAAGTTAGTATGTAATTTCTCTGATGACATTAGGACTGCAGTGCGCGTGCAGGAGATAGTCGCTGTTACAGGCATAGAGAGGTCACTTGGAAGGTTAGGTACCTTGAGAAAGACAGGTAGGCAACGTCAGAGAAATGGGGGTAATCAAAGGGAAGGAAATTATAATCAGAGGAGAGAAAGGAATTGGGATCCAGGTAGAGGGGATAGGTACATTTGGTATGAAGATCATGGGAGAGGAAGAAACAACAATGAGTGTCAGGGGTACGGGAAAAACAATCAACCGGGGAACAGACCACGTGAGGTAGAGCAGGCAAATAGGGGGCGTGCCATGGAAAGGCAGGTTGAGAGAAGCAATAGGCTAGGAAGTTTAAACTTCGCCAGGACTCACTATATGGAGCAGGGGGAGAGTCCTTATATAGTATTCCTGCTCACGCTCTAGAAGTAAAACATAATTTAGAGTATAATGTCAATGTAGGATCTGATAGGTTAGGAGACCAGAGCTGTAAATTAAGTTACAGTAAGGCGCTAGTGAAGTTTGGGTGGAGTGAGCAACAGGATTGGGTTAGGTTAGATTATCAGGTTGGTGGTAGAGATTTTGTTAGTGTCGTTGGATGCATTCAGGTGATTAAAGAGGTTTCTGTGGAGAAAGAATTAGGTGTCGGCATGGTATCAAGTTGTATTTTGGTCATGAGAGATGATCGTGTGATGAGTGATGTTGATCACTGTTGTTTCTGGATCATGGGAGATGATCGTGTGTCGAGTGATGTTGATCACTGTTGTTTCTGGGTCATGAGAGATGATCGTAAGTTGTGTGATGTTGATCACTGTGTGGAGGCAGTTGTTAAAGATACCATGTTGGACGAGGGTCAGAAGTCAGAGGTGCTTGATGTTCTGAGGGAACACAGGGTGGTGTTCTCGGAGAAACCTGGATGTACTCACGTGTACGAGCATAGTTTCGACATCACAGATAGGTCGAGCTTGAGCGGTCCTAGGTACCCTATAGCTCATTCTTACATGGAGGGTGTTGTTGAGGTGATGGGTCAGATGCTGTTTGAGGTTATATTTGAGATTAGTAACAGTCTGTCTGTTAGTCTTCTGGTGGTGGTGACCATGCGGGATGGTACCATTAGGTTATGTTTGGAGGGCGTGGCAGTTAGTAGTTTGCAGGAAGGATTTCTTTTTGTGTGTCTCGCAGGATTTTGGGATTTTCAACAGGGGAAGCTGTACCCTAAGAGATTAAATAAATTAAGGATTATTGTAGTAGTAGGTAAGTTGGTTTTGAAACAGCAGGGAAGGGAGGGGGTAAAAATTAATATAGGTGATCTGGTGTTGTTGCGAGCTGAGCATCTGCTGTCGGTAGAGCAGAGTTGCATTCTTGAGGTTTTTCATTCCGGTCCATTTACTAGAGACCGCAGGGTAGGTGCATGTGCCTACAGCTTAATTACCAACGATGACAAGGTCCTAGGTACATATAACGTTGCTTACCTCAAGCTATATGTCACCTAGAGATCTTGCTCACGATGACAAGACAGGAGTACTAGTATATTTGTGTGAGGGACAAGGATGAATCTATAGCCTTGTAGTTTAGAGATTGATCTTTGTGGGGGTGTTTGTAACCGAATTTATTCGGTTACAGTAGCTCACCCTCGGGTTTTCTGCCTTGTGCAGTTAGTTTGGGGTATTTTATTCGTATCTTATTATATTGGGTTAACGTGGGGTTGCAGAGGTGATTTTTATTGTGCCTGTGTGTTTTTGTGGACGGATTCATCTTTGGATGGTCCGGACAACCTAGGATCACTGTTTATTAATTATCGGTTTTTGGATATTTGATATTATAAAATACGGGGTTTTGCGATTTATTACGTTTTGGGAATAAGGATATAAGACTGTATTAAGTAGAAGCATTATTTCATTTTGGTTTGGGGTTAATTGCTTTATTTCGACCTAGTAATGTTAAATGTTAGATTCGTGGCTGTACTATAAAGGTACAATGAATTGATATTTTCGAGTGCTGGATATGTGACATACCCGGAAAAGACAGTCAGTAATTCAGCTTGTGTGGGATTACCTAGGCTATTTATGGCATGAACTCCCATGAAATTCGCGTGAACAAACTATTGTGTGACGTCAGTGTGGGTTTTGACTGTCTGATGTTTATGTGTTGACGCGGATGTTCCGCTAGGAGCGGGCCACGCACAAATTAGTTCCGGCAGAAACATTGGGGTTATGTAGATCCCTGCGCTAGTGCATATAATGGCGTGTCTGGCGTTCTGAGCTCGACTTATTGCTTTATCGGCAGAACACTGATCTACTGACGCCCAGGGTCGTTTTACGTGACATGGTTTCCGTAACGAACAGCTAGAGATCAGGTCTTCTTGCCTTATAGGCCGAGTCCAAGTCTTCTTGCGCCTAGGGTCGATTTATCTGGCATGGTCCGGTAATCGAACAGCAGAGACTGTAACTAGACATCCACTGAACGTTGTGCTATTGGATGACTACATATTTTTCAACATGGTTAAGTTCATAGACCATGGGTCGCTGATAATATCACGGCCCTGCAGGACAATCAAAACCTCACTTCATCATCTGTTGTGGAAGGCATGGGAGGATGTTGCGGAGTGGAAGTCAACAAGTCTGGCGAGTGTAGATTCGTGCTCAAACAGTGCAAAGTGAAAAAGAATAGGCAGATGATATGCGTGAAGGTCTGACGAGTGTAGATTTGTGTACAAGTGAAATATGTATAGGGGGCTGATATGCCTAAGGTCTGTAATGATCGCAAGTGTTTTGTTGCTCAAGGAACATAAATTCAGTGAACAAAGGTACTGTACAGAAATTATTACAAGTGTATTGAAGGGTATTTTGTGTTGTATATTTGTGTACATATGTGTTAGTACAGCCAATAGATTATCTCTTTAAAATTCAGGTGTGTTTATATTCCTGTCTTGCACGAACCTGGTACATCAGCAAACACATGCCAAATGCCTTACGCCTGGGATATAGTGTTTCATAGTCGGGGCAACTGCTATGTATTTATTTCTATTTTATTCAGGAAGACCCATATGGTCAACCTTGGCGCCCATTCAAAGTCGGGAAGTAACGTTAAAATCACTTGTGGCCTGTTTTTAAAGGCAGTAAATTCTGTAGGTTTGTGGTAAATGAGGGTAGTTAAAGTTAAATCAACTCCAGCGAGGAGGTGAGAGGGTTTCACCCTGCGTCTCCAACTCACGCACTGGCTAAATATTTGAAACAGGTACTGCAGCCATTATTCCCTCCGCCAGCCTCCCACGTGAAAAACTCGCAGCACTTTACTGATATCATAGCGAGTATAAGCCTGAGTGATGGTGATCTACTGGCAAGCTTCGATGTGGAGTCCCTATTTACCAGGGTGCCTGTACCTGACGCCATACAGTCAATCAGGAAAAAACTTACAGCCACAGGAGGTCCAACGGACTTAGTGGAGTTAGCTGAACACTGCGTTAACTCCACAGTCTTCGTATTCAATGGGCAGATGTTTCTGCAAACGGAGGGAGCAGCCAAGGGTGCCCCCCTCTCTCCACTACTGGCTAACGTGTTTATGGCTAACTTCGAAGAAGAAGCGATCAAGGAGAGCCCATTGAAGCCTAAGTGTTGGTTCAGATACGTAGACGACGTCTTTTTGATGTGGGAACATGGACGCACCACACTTCAGGACTTTCTAGACTTCATGTGCACCAGACATCCGAGCATCAACTTCACAATGGAAGTAGAAGAAAATAATCAGCTGGACTTCTTAGACGTTCTGCTCTATAAACGAACAGATAACACACTCGGACACAGGGTCTATAGGAAAGATACTCACACAGATCGGTACCTACATGCTAACTCAAGTCATCCTCCATCGCAGAAAGAAATGGTAGCTAGAACACTCCTCACCAGAGCCAACCACATTTGCGACAAGGCTAGCGTGAATGAAGAAAAGAAACATGTTTGGAAGACGCTCCTATCTAATGGCTACAGCAAAGGATAAATAAATAGGGCCACACGGAAGGTAGAACAAAGCCGGAGAACTGGCAAAAAGAACAAAGATAGGCCCCACCATAAAGCCTTTCTGCCGTACGTACAGGGGTTGACAGATAGAATCGCCAGGCTGCTCAAGAAACACGATGTTACTACTGTGATGCATCCTATAAACAAGCTGACGCAAGTGGTGCGTAAATCAAACGAGATAAAGCTGCCAAACCAGGACGCAGGAGTTTACAAAGTGCCTTGCTCCTGTGGACAGGTTTAAATAGGGCAAACAAAAAGACGCGTATCCATTAGGATTTCAGAGCACATTCGGGACACGAAACAGATAAACTACAGATCTGCAATAGCTGAACATGCTGACGTCACGAGACACGCCATCGGATTTGATAAGGCCGAAACTGTTGCTAAAGTTCCCGGATACCAAAACAGGTTAAGTAGAGAGGCAATAAAGGTCGTGAAGCATCCCAATAATTTCAATCACGATGATGGGTTCAAACTCAGCAACATCTGGAAAATTCTACTAGCGCGCGACTGCCAGGAGCGGGGACCAATCAGCGAGCAGCGTGACGTCAACACAAGGAGAGCAAGCACATCTGACTGGCAACAACCGTTAGTTTGAGAACGGACACCAGCTCGTACCTACCCATGATTAAGGCTGCTGCAATGTCAGCAAATAATAACCGATATGCGACGCGGCTCAATCCTGTAAGCCAAGATGATAAACTTGACACCGGCCGCGAAAGCCTACGATCTAAATATATACGCCTCTACGGGGACGAAACTCACTCCTACAGCAGGAAATTGGACATTCTACGCCAGAAACGGTCGCGCTTGCTGAGCTCACTTGCCTTTTTGAAACGCTGCAGAGACTACGACATTTCACCTAAGTTTATCAAGGTAAAACATCATATTTCTTCGCCTGCAGCGAGGAGAATTTTACTCCGAACTGAAAGTGCCCTATTACGTGAACGAGTCCGGAACTGCCGTCGTGAACTAGATATGGTGACGCGAGAATTATATGACATACACTTCAAGCTAATGCTACGACTGTCTCCTGACGATTAGACGACGTTGTATAACATAACAGCAAGGCAAGCAGATTCCATATTACAGAAAACAACAGCTACACATATAAAGAAATTTGACTTGCTGCAACAAAGGCAGAAACCACCTTCAACGTATGCACTAGATAGGAAGCGCATAGTGATCAACATGTCATCCCTGCCATTGAACGAGCCAAGTAAGGACCTGTTAGCCAAAGGACTTAATTACGGAATAACGCCAAGACGAACTCCTACGGAAGATCCTATCTGCGTTTTAGAAGCTTTTATCCGTCATCTACCAGCCTTAGAAGCAGAAGAAATTAGAGCAGAGGCCTCTCACATCATCAAACATGCCAGGCCCGTTTCAAGCAACATCAGCAGGGAAGAACGTCAGGCCCTTAAAGTGCTACGGAGCAATGACAGCATTACGATTTTGCCAGCAGACAAAGGGAATCCTACGGTTGTATTCGACACCCAAGACTACGTGGATAAAGTTCACAGCCTCCTCTCAGACACAGCTTATAAGGCGATCCCGAAGAACCCCATAAGTAAGATAGAACTAACGACGACGCGGCTAATTAAGGAGTCATCTATTCCAAAAGAGAAGCAGAAAACCCTAGTACCTCGCTACACAAGAACTCCCACGTTCTACGGCCTACCTAAAATACACAAGCCCGATGTGCTTCTGAGGCCTATAGTTAGCGCCATAGCGTCTCCAACTCACGCTCTGGCTAAATATTTGAACCAGGTACTGCAGCCATTATTCCCTCCGCCCACTTCCCGCGTGAAAAACTCGCAGCACTTTACTGATATCATAGCGAGTATAAGCCTGTGTGATGGTGATCAACTGGCAAGCTTCGATGTGGAGTCCCTATTTACCAGGGTGCCTGTACCTGACGCCGTACAGTTAATCAGGGAAAAACTTACAGCCACAGGAGGTCCAACGGACTTAGTGGAGTTAGCTGAACACTGCGTTAACTCCACAGTCTTCGTATTCAATGGGCAGATGTTTCTGCAAACGGAGGGGGCAGCCATTGGTTCCCCCCTCTCTCCACTACTGGCTAACGTGTTCATGGCTAACTTCGAAGAAGAAGCGATCAAGGAGAGCCCATTGAAGCCTAAGTGTTGGTTCAGATACGTAGACGACGTCTTTTTGATATGGGAACATGGACGCACCACACTTCAGGACTTTCTAGACTTCATGTGCTCCAGACATCCGAGCATCAACTTCACAATGGAAGTAGAAGAAAATAATCAGCTGGCCATCTTAGACGTTCTGCTCTATAAACGAACAGATAACACACTCGGACACAGGGTCTATAGGAAAGATACTCACCCAGATCGGTACCTACATGCTAACTCAAGTCATCCTCCATCGCAGAAAGAAATGGTAGCTAGAACACTCTTCACCAGAGCCAACCGCATTTGCGACAAAGATAGCGTGAATGAAGAAAAGAAACATGTTTGGAACACGCTCCTAGCTAATGGCTACAGCAAACGACAAATAAATAGGGCCACACGGAAGGTAGAACAAAGCCGGAGAACTGGCAAAAAGAACAAAGATAGGCCCCACCATAAAGCCTTTCTGCCGTACGTACAGGGGTTGACAGATAGAATCGCCAGGCTGCTCAAGAAACACGATGTTACTACTGTGATGCATCCTATAAACAAGCTGACGCAAGTGGTGCGTAAATCAAACGAGATAAAGCTGCCAAACCAGGACGCAGGAGTTTACAAAGTGCCTTGCTCCTGTGGACAGGTTTACATAGGGCAAACAAAAAGACGCGTTTCCATTAGGATTTCAGAGCACATTCGGGACACGAAACAGATAAACTACAGATCTGCAATAGCTGAACATGCTGACGTCACGAGACACGCCATCGAATTTGATAAGGCCGAAACTTCTGCTAAAGTTCCCGGATACCAAAACAGGTTAATTAGAGAGGCAATAAAGGTCGTGAAGCATCCCAATAATTTCAATCGCGAAGATGGGTTCAAACTCAGCAACATCTGGAAAATTCTACTAGCGCGCGACTGGCAGGAGCGGGGACCAATCAGTGAGCAGCGTGACGTCAACGCAGGGCAAGCAAGCACATCTGACTGGCAACAACCGTTAGTTATAGTACGGACACCAGCTCGTACCTACCCATGATTAAGGCTGTTGCAATGTCAGCCGAAACGTCGGGAAATAATAACCGATATGCGACGCGGCTCAATCCTGTAAGCCAAGATGATAAACTCATCAAATGTATTGTATCCGAAGAAACAAATAAAATGTTCATCTTCACCTAATTCTTGTAACAAATATCTTAGAACTGTTTCTGTCACCTCTCGCTGACTATCATCTGATTTGCTAACATTAGTAACGTAGACTGAAAATGTTGAAATTCCACTCGAAGATGTCCATTTGTTAAAACAAGCTTCTTTCTCATTATGACTCACCTCATTATCATCTTCTTCTCCTTCTTCAGACTGATGAAAGCATACACGATGATACTCTATTACCGGGTGCGATCGATGTTCAGTTCCACTCAGAAAATTAACAATTTTCCACTTCATTTTGCTGTTCCTTTTATTAGTTTTTAGATAATCTGAAAAAAAGGAATAATAAGCAACCAAATAAATATCAGTCGTTATATCAATCAATACATATATAATCCACATATATATATACTCACCAAAACTTTACAGTTTTAAAACAACTTGATGTGAGCGGTTCTTCAACCCCAAATACATCAACATCAGTTTGCCTCTAAGTGAGTTTAGTTCATCGATCTCTGATGCGCTTAGTTTTGCAAATACTGCTTGTAGAAATACACTTGTTATTTCATCTTCAATGATAATGTCCACCACTATTTTTCTTCCAAATCTCGTCTCCACAGCCCGAATAATTTGGACCACATACGGTAAATCAATTATTAGTTCTGATAGTTTCTTATTAGAATACTCAACGCAAGTGGCTAAGTTATTGAACTTCGTTAGAACATCCATCACACACACAATTTGTTCCTCGTCGTTGACTTCCTTTATTTCTTTCACACACACACTCTCTTCGCGCAAACGTAGAAGTTAAACTCATCCACGCAGTTGTCCACTTATATATCCTTCACCCCCACCTACACTCAAGAAACCATATGCTGCAAAACAAGCTTCTGACGCAATCATCCCATTAATTCTTTTATCACTATTACTTAAATAAGTAAAATATTACCTTCTCAGCCAATGACGTTAAAGGTCAACCTCGTCTCACGCGAACACTGCAGACATATCACGTGATCGCTCGCACAGCTGCACATGCTCACACCCACATGGCTAACAGATGACGTCAACAACCATTGATTTTTTTTTATCACCATTGCATAAATAAGCCAAAGGTTATCTGCTTCAAGCGGTTAAAGGTCAACCTCTTCCCACGCTAACATGTGCACGTGCACATGCTCGCTCTAGTGTCGGATGACGGTTAGCATTCTAATAAACAGCCCCCCCCCATGACGTCAACACCCATAATTTTTTTTCACCAGCGCATTAACAAGCCGCATTCTCACACTTGCATGGCTAACAGATGACGTCAACACCCATTATTTTTTATCAACATTGCATAAACAAGCCAAAGGTTATCTGCTTCAAGCGGTTAAATGTCAACTCTCCCCCTCGCTATCATGTGCAGTGCACGTGCTCGCTCTAAGCAACCATGACGTCATCAAGCACTTCATGACGTCATCAAGCACGTGATTACGCAATATCCCCTCGTGATGATGCAATATCCAAACTGTTCAAGCACATACTACTAAGACTAACCGGATAGTATCAGCCTGTATTATCACAGTATAACCATAGTTGATTTTGTATAACCATATTATCACCCCAAACAGACAAACTCCGGATTTTTATCACCATTCTAGCATTTCACCTAACATTAGATATTACTACATTGAGCATACACGGACAGTTGCATTACCAATAGTGCAACTAAATAATTGTACATATTGTAAATATTTTTCACCTGTATTCTCGAACATAGATGTTGTAGCCTAAGTGTAATGGATCTGATGATGATCGCTTGACGATCGAAACTGGTCATCCTAGTGTATTTAATAATTTCATGTAATTTATTTCAGGATTAGGGCACAACCCTACTTTTTTTGGTACATTCGTGTTGACTGACTGAAAAGCACCAAACTTTCGTTTACTTAGGCAACACTGAAAAATGGCTTCAAATCTCACAATAAGCCAATATATAAGCCAATACATAAGCCAATACATAAGCAAATATAGATAAGCCAACGCATAAGCAAATACATAAGCCAATACATAAGCCAACACATAAGCCAACATAAAAGCTTATGGTAAGTCACTCCATCATCAGATCAGTTGTAACCTTTATAGTATGCAAATCATACTGACAGGTTAGTTACTGTTATGGAGCTTACCACAACCAACAAAGGTAAACAACGTGCACTCTATATAGGCTACTCCTATAACTATAATCGTCACAATGTGGATGGAATAATATTCTGGCGATGCTGAAAAGAGGGGTCATGAAAATGTCGAGGCAATCTGAAAAGTAGAAATGGTGAGGGTTTAAGTGTGGGTAATCATCATTGTAGTGCTCTGAACGAATCACGGTTGCTGTCGACAAAATATTATCAAAATGCTAAAAAGTGAGTCCGAGTAAAAGATAATGTTACTCAAAATAGTGCCTTCTTTAAAAAAAAGCATTTATCATCTCCTCTAAAAGCTGTGTTTAAACAATCATCTCCATCCAAAAGGCTACCAACACTATCAAAAGCAACGCAGACTATGGAAAAGGGGACATTGCAAGAGGATAAAAAACGACTAGATAGTAATAGAAATGATAATGCTAATTATGATAATGATGATAATGATGATGATAAGGTTTTTACACCTATAAAACCATCACAGCTTTCCCAATTTTTGAAAACATTAGTCATTGAGTGCCGTGGAAAACCACTCATTGTTGGTAGGCCTACCTACTGGAATGACCCTCATACATTAATTAAACGTCTACAGGTCTTGCATACCTTGAAACATAGAGGTATACTGGCTATGGGTGAGAACTATTAAAAATAGAAAATGACTTTCGAAATTCCAAAATTATTGCGCAATGAGTTCATGTAACTGGTTGGATAGAGTCTTAACATACATTCTAGGGTCTTGTGTAAATACCGTCTAAATATTTAAATTAAATTAATAAATATACTGCTCCAAAAATTAAAGCACCACTTTTTTCAAAGGCCACCAAATTTGGAAAGTTGACTGCACAAGGTCGAAATCTCAGTATGATGTTTGCCCCGACGCCTACCAAGCACATGCTTCAGCACAACTCCCCAACATGTGTAGTTTCGGGATAGCGCCCCCAAAACCAGCCCATATTTGCAAACCGTAAATTGAAGTTTGCGAAAAACGCTGTAGGACTTGTCGCAGGTTGCCAAAGCAGTCGAAAATGAATGAGTCTTGCTCTTAAGGTTCCACGAACACGTTGAAATCGTTACATTTGACGTTTGGGCATTTTCAACCCCCTTCATCATCCCCTAAACATGGACTACCATTGGGGGCGCCTGAGAAGGTACCGGATGTGTTTAACCACCTGAAAACCTGCACACCGTCCTCAGTTGCTGATTGCAGTAAGTTCTTAAGGCCTCCGGCAATGTTCACCCCTCCTAACACCCTCAACTGGCAAGGGACCAAACCACCCCGTCTTGATTCACCCCTAAGGAAGGTTTGAATCGAGATTTTTATCAGTGCTGCTAATGGGGGGGGGGTCTTCCCCTAACGTTTCAAAAGAGGACCTGCGCCTGTGTCACCACCCCTTCCCTTGCTACCCCCTTTTGTATGATTTTTCGAATCAGTTTAAGGGCTGAAATGAGGTCTTAATCGCTGAAAGGGCTGTAAAGGTCCTTAGAAGTAGTGGTGACACGAAATCAACCCCTTACGATGTTTGATTGACATTCCATCCCCCAAAGTTGACATTTATGCACCCTCAACCCTCCCTGTCTGGACGCGTAACGCGTCATGGCAGAGTTTTCAGAGTTGGATGAAAATGAAGCTTATGGCCTGAAATGGAGCCCAAAACAGCAGGTTGGATGGAAATTCATCGGTAGGGTGGGAAACGGGACCAAAAAGTTTTCAAAAAGGTTAACAGCCTCTTGTAAGTACACCAATGCATAGGAAACCCACATCACGTCATTTTTCTCCCATTGCCAAACTTTGCAACCTATTGCCGATCATAGGCGACCCACACGCACGGACGTGATGTGGGTTGCCTATGCATGGGCGTACTTACTGTAGGCTGTACACTTTTTTGAAAAATTTTGGTCCCGTTTCCCAACCTACCGATGAATTTCTATCCAGCCTGCTGTTTTGGGCTCCATTGCAGGCCATAAGCTTCATTTTCATCCAACTCTGAAAACTCTGCCATGACGCATTACGCGTCCAGACAGGGAGGGTTGGGGGTGCAAAAATTTCGAATTTGGGGGACGGAATGTCAATCATCGATCGGAAGGGGTTGATTTCGTGTCACCACTACTTCTAAGGACCTTTACAGCCCTTTCAGCGATTAAGACGTCGCTTCAGCCCTTAAAAAGGGCCTGATTCGAAAAATCTTACAAACGGGGGTTGCAGGGGAAGGGGTGGTGACAAAGGCACAGTTCCTTTTTTGAAACGTTAGGGGAAGACCCCCCCATTAGCAGCACTGATAAACATCGCGATTAAAACCTTCCTTAGGGGTGAATCGAGAAGGGGTGGTTTGGTCCCATGCCAGTTGAGGGTGTTACGGGGTGTGGACATTTCCGGAGGCCTTAAGAACTTACTGCAATCAGCAACTGAGGACGGAGTACAGGTTTTCAGGTGGTTAAACACACCCGGTACCTTCTCAGACGCCCCCAATGGTAGTCCATGTTTAGGGGATGATGAAGGGGGTTGAAAATGCCCAAACGTCAAATGCAACGATTTCAACGTGTTTGTGGAACCTTTAAGAGCAAGATTCACTCATTTTCGACTGCTTTGGCAACCTGCGACAAGTCCTGCAGCGTTTTTCGCAAACTTCAATTTGCGGTTTTCGAAAATGGGCTGGTTTTCGGGGTGCTACCCCGAAACTACTCAAGTTGGGGAGTTGTGCTGAAGCATATGCTTGGTAGGCGTCAGGACAAACGTCATACTGAGATTTCGAGCTTGTAGGTCAACTTTTCAAAATTTGGTGGCCTTTGAAAAAAGTGGTGCTTTAATATTTTTGAGCAGTATATATTGTATGGATATTGCCTGTTTTTTTCTTAATTGCTATCCGTACCGTTCCACTCTTATTTCAATCGTTAACCTTCGGCAATCTCCAGCAATGCTTGTAATAGTAAGCTTAAAGTAGCTAAAACTATTCAGGTAATAGCATAGCATGACACATTTATTCGCTATATGAGAGGTATATGGTTTTTCTCAAAAAAGAAACCGCTCACCCAAGCCATCAAAAAAAAAGTTATAAAACACGCAACCATTCATATCAAAAAGCAACCAAAAGAAATCATCCAGATCTAAAGCGACTAAAAGCGATGGAATAAGCCTCTATCATTGGTTGAATAGTCTAGTAAGTAAACCTAACAATTAGAGTACGGTATCTATGACTATGGAATAAGCTAGTAAACTCATCTACTTGTTAAAACTGCAACTTGCTGATATTCCATTCCAAACGGACTCCATTCAGTGATTAACTATACCCAACACCGTCAAAATTACCGTCAATTTAAAATCAAATGGAACTATTACTCGCAACACAGAACTCTATAACGCAAGAAACAAATCAAAGCTCTAATAAGTGTATTATCATAAACTGCAATAACTTTTCTCTTGTTCAACAAACTTTTAGTGCTTCCACTAAAAGTGGATTCGTTCGTATGATTCAAACTGGCCAGGACTCAAATCCCATGTTTCCTACACTCCTAATCCCTTTACTAACAATTATAGTAAAATTAAACTAGTTACTTTTCTACGAGGCCTCGCCAAAATATAGGCACCCTCCCAAACTTTGTTCCATTTACCATTTATTCATTCTGTAAAAATAACCGTGGTTATAATCCACGTGTTAATACTTAATTTTCCCGCTTCGTCTAAGAAGTAAGCGTTTTCTAATTGTTAAATATTTCTCTAATTGTGTAATCCAGGCTTCACAAAAGGTGACCTGCCCTATTAAAATTTGGAATCTCTTAAATTCTGCGTAAATAGCAGTGGTTATAGATACCACTTATTAATCTTCTTTATTCTTATCCTGCTGAGCCCAGGAATGTATAATTCTTTCCTCACTACTAAGGTATTCTAAAGACCTTATTTGGGAAAATTTAGTATTCTACCTAATTAATTTAGTTAAATATTAAACAAAATTGTAATTACTTTACTATTGCCATTATAGGCTTTAAACTTCTCAATTGTATACACATTTCAAACACCTTGTACGGTCTTAGTGCTTGTAACAGGTTTGAAACCTTGAAGTGATCTAACCGTATTGCTTATTGTAAACCTCATTTTTATTATTAGGTCTGAGACCTTTAATGTTTATAAACAAAACAAAAATGTTTTTCTTAAACTCGAAATAAGATCCGAGATCCAAAAAATTGTTAATTGTTTCAATTCTAATATTTTTTAAATAAATTCTCCATTATTTGTTTTCTACTTCTCTTGCTAGAAAAACGGTTAGGCAGGACTTTCTCTTCTCTAATTTTTCTCCTAACATTATTCCATATTCAAAGAAAAAGGCAATCACTGAATGATAAGCTTTAAGAACCCATCACTTGTTGCGTTTAAAACAAAACTTCTATTAACAACATTTACTAAGTTTCTCTTAGCTATCACAGCTAATTCTAGTAAATCATTAAGGAAAGTATAGCTCGCTCCGCCAGCTTCCTACTTGTAGAGATGTTCTCTCTGACTTGTGTTTTACTGTCAAAAATTGTGGTTTTGTTTAAGTTAGGTTCGAGGTTTTCCTCCTTTCTAAACTTTTAGTCGGCACTCTGCTGGATAAAGAGTTTAGCCTGCTTTAAATGCAACCATTGGTACTCTCTGAAGATTTCTAATAATAATAATAATAATAATAATAATAATGCTAAAAGCACTAGAGTCGTTTTATCTCAGCCCACTCTGGGAGCATTCGGCCTTTCTGTCGGAGATCCGACAGTGTCTGATAACAAAAATATTCCAGCTAATTTAAATATTTCTGGCATTTCAGAATGCTCTCTAAACGTTTACCCTTTTGAAGGGAAAGTACATAATTCATTGCCATTTGGCACCACTTGATCCGCCAGCACACTACGTCCCTACAATATACCCGCAATCACGCTCGGGAGGGAAAGAGCACTTAGTGATAGCTTGCCGCTGACCCCAGCTAAAGCTGCGCTCTCCGTTAGCCTTACACAAGTCCCCACACATTTTAGGTACTTCATGGGATTTGTGCAGTTAGATCTCTCTTCACATCGTTATTTCCTTATGGCTTTGTGTTGGATTCTCTTCCTCTCTGCCTAAAATTGTTTACACTCCTAAACCTCCTTTAATGTTTACTCATCATCTTCCCTCTGGTAGTGTTAACACTCTGTATTGACCTACCAACAATGCTTGTAACCGATATTGAGGTAATAGTTATGCCGGGTAAGAGAAATGCTAACCCGTGCTTCCTTATACAGGACATTTGATCTTAAGTCAAATACCTTAAACCGCTCGGCCAATCCGACAGTTGCTAATTTAGACTATAAAATTGAAAAATAGTATTATAGTATTATAGTATTAGTATTAGTATAGTACACACATCAAAAAAAGTTTTGCATCACCTCGGTTCCCAGATCTCCGGCATATAGACGTTGACTGTGTATATTGTATCAAAGATACAGTCCCTTTGACTGTTCATAGATGTCACTAAAACTGCTCAAAGATGTAAACAACCATGCATGAGCAGGGCCTATTAGACGGAGGGGGTACGACAGCCGATCAGTTCCAGTCATTCCACCAGGACGAAGGTACGCTGCTCATGTTGTCTGTAGTTCTACCATGCCTAGAAGGTCAATACCGCAGTTCGATCGCGTCCGCATTGTTACTTTGTGTCAAGAAGGGCTCTCAACAAGGGAAGTTTCCAGGCGTCTCAGAGTGAACCAAAGCGATGTTGTTCGGACATGGAGGAGGTACAGAGATACAGGAACTGTCGATGACAGGCCTCGCTCAGGCCGCCCAAGGGCTACTACTGTAGTGGATGACCGCTACTTACGGATTGCCGCTCGGAGGAACCCTGACAGCAATGCCACCATGTTGAATAATGCGTTTCGTTCAGCCACAGGACGTCGTGTTTCAACTCAAACTGTGCGCAATAGGCTGCATGATGCGCAACTTCACTCCCGACGTCCATGGCGAGGTCCAGCTTTGCAACCCCGACACCATGCAGCGCGGTACAGATGGGCCCAACAACATGCTGAATGGACCCCACAGAATTGGCATCACGTTCTCTTCACCGATGAGTGTCGCATATGCCTTCAACCAGACAATCGTCGGAGAGGTGTTTGGAGGCACCCTGGTCAGGCTGCACGTCTTAGACACACTGTCCAGCGAGTGCAGCAAGGTGGTGGTTCCCTGATGTTTTGGGGTGGCATTATGTGGGGCCGACGTACGCCACTGGTGGTCATGGAAGGCTCCGAAACGGCTTTACGATACCTGAATGACATCCTCCGACCCATAGTGCACCCATATCGGCAGAATATTGGAGAGGCATTTGTCTTCATGGACGACAATTCTCGACCTCATCGTGCACATCTTGTGAATGCGTTCCTTCAAGATAACGACATCGCTCGACTACAGTGGCCAGCATGTTCGCCAGACATGAACCCTATCGAACATGCCTGGGATATGTTGAAAAGGGCTGTTTATGGACGTCTTGACCCACCAACCACTCTGAGAGATTTACGCCGAATTGTCGTTGAGGAGTGGGACAATTTGGACCAACAGTGTCTTGATGAACTTGTGGATAGTATGCCACGACGAATACAGGCATGCATCAATGCAAGAGGACGTGCTACTGGGTATTAGAGGTAGTGGTGTGTACTGCAATCTGGACCACAAATGCTGAAAGTCTAGCTGTATGATGGTACAACATGCAATGTGTGGGTCTCATGAGCAATAAAACGAGCTGAAATGTTGTTTGTGTTGATCTCTATTCCCTTTGTATTTAAAGGTTCCGGAACTCTTGGAACCGAGGTGATGCAAAACTTTTTTTGATGTGTGTATTATAGTGGTGTCTTAGAGCAAGTAAAACTTTAGAGTATAGAAAATTCTCTGAAGATGGTAGTATGGCTTAAACAAGTTGAGGTGTAAAAAAGCCACTATAGTAAGTTTTCAGTCACAAACTTAAGTATTCTACAAAATCAATGTTATAGTAGTCTTAAAACTCTATATATATTGTTTAGTATTTAAACCGCCCTTGCTGTATGATAGTAACAGTCTTGGTAATTAGCAATAGGGTATGTAGCTATAAAAATATATAGACTCCATAGAGCTTAAATATCCTAATACCGTCGGGGTCTAAAGTGTATAAGGATTAACCAAGAAAGGTCACAGGAAAAAAAGACGGAAAAGAGCCTGGCACAAGTAAGTGAAAGCAATGTTAAACTCAGCTAGGGTCTCCTCGTCGCCAAGCTCGCGCAATGTAAATACCTAGAAGTAATTAGAGACTACCAGTTGAATGTGAAGTCCAAACACCAGGATGTGAAATTTTAATTCGTAAATCTATCATACATTTAACCAGGGAGAATGGTTTAAACCCTTTCTACTTAGTTAAGAGGTAAGCAACCTGACCACTGCCCCACCAAGCCCTAGGTATAGTGAAAACCACAGAAATGTAATTCTAAAACTGTCAACGTTGGGAAAGTCTCCCATGTCTCTCGAGTCCATAAATAGACAGGTCTTCAAGACCTAGCGTTATGCATTAGCAAGCTGTCTATCGAGTTCGTAAATAGTTTGGTCTCCAAGGCCTAGCACTATATATTAGCAAGATTAGCAATCTCAGTCAGTTCTATAATTTACATAAGTATTGGGAAAGAGGGGGGGGGGGGCTTGACCGTAAGTTAGGAACCATCCAGGCATTATTCTGGAGTGAATGTGTGAAACCACCAAAAAACCATTTTCAAAATGGCTGACAATAAAAGTTCGAACACACCTCTCCTCGGTTTTGATCATCACTTGTTAGACCAGAAATAAATTACTCCGTGGTGGCAGCTCGCATGCTGACCACTACACTACTAGGTAAATGTCTGTAGGTTTATTGGAAACGTTAAATAGCTCTTTTGTGGTAACGAAAAATATATATTCCCCTTGTTATTCTTGTAGTCAACTAGGAAAAAAGTAATATACAATAAAAGTCTATGTGTTGTGTTGGTTTTTACAGCCTAATGTGCTTCATAACACCAACCTCACGTAAAGAGTTTTTGTTGTGTGACCTCCTGAGAGGCCGAGTGCAGGTCTTTCTAGTCAACAGGCGTGGGTAACCTGCGTGCCGGGATGAGAAATTAAATTGATAAATATGAATAAACCTGGGCAAGAATGTAAAAGAAAGAGGTCCTGGTCATAAGTTAGTCATAAGTTAGGTACCGTCCCAGCATTGCCCTGGCGTGTACTTCAGTGTAGAAAATTTAAAACATCTTGGTTATACGTTCTTTGTGACAAAATCTCTGTAACATTTCAGCCATTAGCTCCATACACTTGCGAGTGCTTAATTCATAATAGTCTATAGAGTTAGGATAACATGGTTATTAGCTCAGTGTATTTAAGTGTATCAGTATAGACAATGGTTATCTCAGGGACGAGCACCGTGTGGTAAAAAAAACTCATACATCTTAAAACAATTTAATAAATCTCATTTGATTTGTAGGTAATTTGTATAAACCGTATAACGTGTGTATAGATTTGTAAGTCATTGCCAGATAATTAGCATCTACCATTAGACCATAGAGGGTCGAACAGTCCCGGATGAGTTTATGGTATTAATACATTAGGTCGGTTTTGCGAAATAGCTAGTATTACCAAAGGAATATCAACAAAGAAAACATTTGTCCAGGTAAGTGAAACTACTCATTACTCAACTAGAGACTCCTAGGTCCAACCAGTCGCAAGTGCTCGTAATCACCGTAAATGGCTTTGTAAAGTTGAGATTAACCGCTCAGCTAACCTGTTAGGGTGCATGGTGCTGCTAAATGTTATGTTATATTACTTTCTTAAAATCATTGGCATATTACCTATTAGGCTACATTAAAACATTAATAATTCATGCTATATTTATGGTATGTAATGTTGCACCTCCATGTACGATTGCCATATAATTAAACATTGTTCAAACCCTAAACAAATTACATCACTCTACCGTATTTCAAACCATAAATCATGACTATGTCGGTCAATATAATAGGTTAGCGGGTTTTAGGTTTGGGGCCGTTATATCATAGCACATCGTAAATCATAGGTAGGTCAGTCATTCCAATATGTGTTCGGGTCATAGCTTTGGGGTTGTATGTGAAATCAGCAAAACACGGACTTGCATGTGTATAACTCAAAAGATGTATTCCTACCCAGGTCAGTTGTTTCAAGATCCAGTTAATTTGTATAATGTTTGATTTGTATAAAGAACCAACATGGTCCAGTAAGCATCTGCTCTACTGTACAAGAACAAAAATGGCAACCCATTCTCTACAACCTTACCTAATAAGGCAATAATGAAAGTCATCTAGTCTGTGATCTAACTCCAGTCTGGTCAGCAAATTAATATTGCAAGGTCGCACAATGCCAGTCTTGTACAGCCGTGCGTGTATGAAATTCAAAAACTTAAAGCAAATCGTAACATTGAAATCTCTAGCCGGATGCTAAATGTATAGTTTAGTAAAATAAAAATGTAATTGTGACTTGGACCCGCCTGGTTACTTAGCCAAGTTCATCCTGCAAAATACTCACCTTCTCTCTCTCTCAAGTGTGTCATGGCAGGCTGAAGTCACAGAGTTGTGTCGCTCAGAAGTGTAGTGTATCTTTAAGTGTTCTTGCGATCGTGCGTCCATTTAAACCAACAATTAGGTGAGTAAAATTACTGTACATCAGTCGTCAAAAGAAATCAGGTTGACAAATTGAATTATATAAAGCTCAATGTTTCTTTGATTGACTGTGTGTCTGTCTCTTATTTATACAAATCTACACGGTTTCACTGATGTGAACCAATATGTGTATACTTACCCTTTGGAACCCTGCGGGTAACCCTGTCCACTTTAAATTTTGAACAGACCACTCCATTCCCTGCATTAAACCCCTTTGGCACAAATCAACACCGTTTCATCGATCTGAACCAACATTTGTATACTTACACTTTGGAACCCACGGGTAACGCTGTCCATTTTAAATATCGAACAGACCAACCCATATCCTGCATTCAGGCCCTTAGGCACAAAATTACACCGTTTCACCGATCTGAACCAAAATGTGTATACCTACCCTTCGGAACCCTGTGAGTAACACTGTTTACTTGAAATTTCGGACAGACTACTCTATTCCCAGCATTTAGACCCTTTGGCAAAAATCTACACCGTTTCACCGATCTGAACCAAAATGTGTATATTTACCCTTTGGAACCCCGTGAGTAACACTGTCTACTTTAAATTTCGGACAGACCAATCTATTCCCTGCATTTAGGCCCTTTGGCACAAATCTACACCGTTTCACCGATCTGAACCAACATTTGTATACTTGCCCTTCGGAACCCTGCGGGTAACACTGTCCACTTTAAATTTCGGACAGACCACTCCATTCGCTGCATTTAGACCCTTTTGCTGAAATCTACACCGTTTCTCCCAACTGAACGAAATTTTACATACATACACTTTGGAACCCGCCGAGTAACACTGTCTACTTGAAATTTCGGACACACCACTCTATTCCCAGCATTTAGGCCCTTTGGAAAAAATCTGCACCGTTTCACCAATCTCAATCAAAATTTGTATATTTACCCTTTGGAACCCTATGGGTAACACTCTCTACTTTAAATTTCGGAAAGACCAATCTATTCCCTCCATTTAGGCCCTTTGGCACAAATCTACATCGTTTCACCGATCTGAACCAACATTAGTATACTTGCCCTTTGGAGCCCTGCGGGGAACACTGTCCACTTTAAATTTCGGACAAACCACTCCATTCGCAGCATTTAGATTCTTTTGTTCAAATCTCCGCCGTTTCTCCAAACTGAACGAAATTTTACATACTTACCCTTTGGAACCTGACGAGTAACACTGTTGACTTGAAATTTCGGACAGACTACTCCATTCCCTGCATTTAGGCTCATTAGCACAAATCTACACCTTATTACCTAATTGCACCGAATTTTACATACTTACCCTTTGAAATCCTGCTGGTATCACTGCCTAATTTAAAATTCAGACAGACCATTCCATTCCCTGCATTTATGCCCTTGAGCACAAATCTACACCGTTTCACCTAATTGCACCGAATTTTACATGCTTACCCTCTGGAACCCTGCAAGTAACACTGTCCTCTTTAAAATTCGGACAGACCTCTCCATTCCCTGCATTTAGGCCCTTTAGCACAAATCTACACCTTTTCACCTAATTGTGTCGAATTTTACATACTTACCCTTTCAAAACCTGCTAGTAACACTGTCCACTTTAAATTTTGGACAGACCACTCCATTCCCTGCTTTTAGCCCCTTTTGCACAAATCTACACCGTTTCACCTAATTGCACTGATTTTTACATACTTTCCCTTTGAAACCCAGCTGGTAACACTGTCTACTTGATATTTTGGACAACCCTCTCCATTCTCTACATTTAGAATAACTGACAAATGGAACTTGAAAACCACGTTTTAAGTCCCTATAACCAGTCATGTCCGTAGTAGTGTAACTGTAAGAATATATTAATAAGTCTATTGTTGGCTGGCCATGCGGGCTGCATCACGTCGCTCCTACCAGTGTTCTGGTGCAGGATTGTGAAAATGATTACATCTTGCAGTCACGAGGAATAATTAGTGCAAAAAGATTTCTTAGGCCCCTTGAAACAGTTATCATCATGAATATACTATGTCTCTGTATATGTGCGATGGTGTTTGTGCAGTACATTGAGGTTATCACTTGCAATAAGCGTTGGTGCTTTCATATTTACATTCATATATTCAGATCCTTATCCTTGAGCGGTATGTGGCGATAAATAACACTATTGCTGCCTCAGGAGCTCGGGACAGCCGAAGTTGTCCGAAGTGCTCTGATCATTTCCTACGATACTATTGATCTCTACTTTTCTTACATCCAATAAGATATGGGCACTAGACAGTGTCTTTTATTTCACATACTCCTCTTTCAAATCATATTTTTCAATTCGATTGTAAATTACATGTGTCAGTACTGTAGTTAGTAAATAGCCGTTTCCCTATTCATTATTATCATTATCATTACAGGAAAATGACCTGAATGTTACGTCCATAATACTGTAGGCTACTACTTATCACCCCCACTACCACCACCACCACAAAAGGTTATATATATATTTTTTTCTGTTAGTTTAAGTATCATGTGCCAGTTCTGTAGTAGTATTCATTATCATCCATAAAACAAATACATTAAATCCACCGGGCGAAGCCGGGAACTACAGCTAGTATAGACCTCGTGCGCTTGGCGATATTTTACCTGCTGGCACTCCTAGTGGTAACTCGCTCAGAACATCCATGTGGCGAGTGTGTGTACTGGCTTGTGCGGGAGAATCAAGTGTGGTAATGAAGGAAGCAATTTAAAGCTGAAATGTCGTCGTCCATAGAGGTTCACGTGGGCTTTCAGAAGATTCGGTGGGATAGTCGTATTTTTGAGCTTCAACGCTAAAGGGAGGCAAACAGCTCAATGAAAGTAATCACATATTTCAGGTGAAGGAACGATTGGGAGAAGAAATCTCCAGCTTCTGTTTCAGAGAAACGAGCATTAATCAACCGCCTAATGCTGTTAAATTTAAGGTAATATTTACCTTTCGTTTTGGTCCACAAATCATATGTATAATTAGACTGTTAATTTTAAACCTAACTTTATTATATATATTTCCCGTATCCATTGCCGTTGTAAATAATTTTTTCATCAATTAATGCTTGTCTTTTTTTAATATTTACAGATCAATTGCAGCAGGAACATTCAGTCAGCCGAGTATGAATGCAAAGCAGGCCTTTCCAAATGCTGCATGCACATTGCTGCGCGATGCATTTATGTTAATACCGAGAGATATTCTTCGAAGAATTCCTTCCTGCAACAATAGGGGGAAACCTAAGAATGTTATCGCGGAATTTTCTCAAGGTGATCATTTAGGAGAAATGTTCAAGGACAGATTAAATAAGAGGAAAGTTTGTAGAGTGTCGGAAAGTGTGGGATTAGAAACATTCACCAAAACTGAACTATACGAGAAAATAAAAATATAGACTGTGCTCTTACAAGAAATTTGAAAGCCGAGTGTGAAGGTGAATCCATAATTATCTCCACTTCTATTGTTGAACCTATCGTGGATGATGCTGTAGAACAGAGCGAAACAAGACTTTTACTTCAGTGTCTTCAGCAATTAGACCATCAAAACGTTAATAAACTGTTTAGATGCTATGGAATAAATTACTTGCCAAGTGGCAAGATATCACTAGTGCCAAAAAATTATGAGGCCATGTTGCCAAGTGACGTCCTGAATTTTTATTCTGACAACGTGAAAGTCGCAAAATCGCAGAAGGATGCTATTGCGATTGAGACTAGGGCTCAATCTAAGAATCCTTCTTGGTTACATCAAAGAAAATTACGCATATCGGCCAGCCAGAGTGTACACAAGATCATGACACTGCAGAGTGGAGGTTTTAATAAACTGGCATCTCAGCTTCTTATTTCTAAAAACATAAACAGTCCTGAAGTGAGATACGGAAGAGATAATGAGCAAAGGGCAATTCATGAATTCTGTTTTTCTTCCCAATATTGCGTGTCACAGCTGGGTTTGTTTATAAAAGAAGAGCAACCCTGGCTCTGCTGCAGCCCGGATGGGATAGTGCTAGGTCAGGAATGCCTTTCTCTTTTGGAGATTAAGTGCCCTTACTCGTGTCGGGAAAAGCCTGTGGTTGATGACAACACGTGTAATGTTCCATATTTATATATTAACATTGTTGGTGATATCATGTTAATGGAAACTCATGTACATTACACCCAGGTATAGGCATCATTGTATATTTTGGACCTCATCTTCTGTGACTTGCTTGTATATTCTCCAAAGAAAAGTGCAAAAGTGAGTGAAATGAAGAATTCCATTCAAGTATTATTCCCACAGTAGAAATATTCTATTTAGAACATTACCTCAAGCTAATTGTCAAGCGTTATACATAGTGTTACATTGTTACCATTCTCATGCTGGGTTTTACCACTATTCAGCCATTTGAAACATTATATAATTTTTACTCGAGTTAGAAATATAAAAAACGTGAATTAGATTGGTGCAATCATGTACAATTCAATAATTATATAATCGTATCTAAGTTAAGGTCCTGCCTAAAATATATCAGCCGTCTAATTTAATGATAGGAGGACTGAAATTCACTGAGATGAACAATCTTGTCTAAACGAGAAACCAAATCCATCGTAACTCGGTTACTTAATATTTTATAAACCTTCATTCAATGTATGGCTCTTTCAACATGAATTCTGACAGATGCTATATCATATGTTGATTCTACTTCCTCAACTGAAAACTGTGGATTAAATTAAGTCCATTACTATTACTGAGTTCTTATTTTCAATGCACGTTTTTATCTGTGGGAACACTTTATCACACATAACAAGATCTCCTGCTTGAATATGATTTAGTATACCGGAATGTACGGTAATGTAGCTGTCAGTCGCTCTTCCACAATAACATTTAGAAAGAAAAGAAATATAACCTGATGGAGTAATATCAACCAAAAATTTTACAGTGAATACATTTTTGTAATGAGAGAACTTTAAAATTTTTTGACGAACACTTTGCGGTGTTTCACAGCATACTTCAGTACAATCTATAATGCACGCGTAATTTTCAAAAGGACGTTGAAAGGAATTTGGCATAGTACATTTAATAGTGGATCATTGTGGCAAGAAAATCCATTCCTTATTTTTCTCAAAAAGATGGTAGAGTGTAAATTTAAAGGCAGTAGAAGCCGTAGTCCTTCGACAGTTAAACATAATGCCGAGTGCAGCAAAACGATTACCCAGTTTGAATTTCATTAACAGGAGATGTAACAATTTTCCTTGTCAAGAGTACAATTATGATGAACAGAAGGTAACAACGATAACAGGATACGAAACACTGCCAGTTTTACACCCGATATTTCAACAAGATTATGTTCGCTTTCTTTCACTGACCGGTATCCACAAAAATAATGCTTCTTATCCACAAGGTCCACATTAACACTACAGCCTTTTTTTAATGTGTCAGTCATTTTTTGTTTGTACGCACGGGGCATTGGCTGATTTGTCTGGACTTCTCCTTCGCAATTATTTCTCAAAGAAGAAAACAATATGTTCACCTCCGTCTTGTCACTACATACGGTCACAATATCCGTCTGTGTGCTCGCGTCACTGAAAGAACCATATTCCATCACACATCAGTAGTTAAGGAAATGTATGTTTTGAATATTGCGTAATCGCGAGGACATATTGCATCATCATGCGAGCGATCACGTGATATGTCTGCAGTGTTCGCGACAAAAAAAGTTTGTTTGGCATAAATGAATGGCCTTGACCTGCTCTAGCCCCACACCAAATTTCAACTCTCTAGGACAAAATAAATAGAATTTTGAAAATAGGCTATATTTTCCAAATTTAGGAAATCTATAAAAAAGTTTGTTTGACATAAATGAAAGCTCTCTATTTCCTCTACCAGTAAACCAACTCTCAGGCGTATAGGACAAAATTGAAAAGAAAATGTTCAAATAGCGTCTTTGTTAGCGGAAATGTTTTAGGTGTACTAACATTTGAATGAGACTGTCTGGGCGCGCCCATGGAGAGCCAGTTGGTTATTCACATGCGTTTGCTAATTGGTCTGCATGTGTTTGCACTAAGAAGAGATTGACCCTTGACCGCTTGAATCGGATAACCTTTTGCCCCCGCGGCTGTTATCGTTCTTTGGCTGCTGAACGTGGGAGGTCCTGCTTGCTGCTCCATATAGGATGTGCAGCTCATTTTTTGCGGGCTTGCATGCTCTGCGGTCTCTTTCTGCATAGACTGTTTTATAAGACAAATATATATCATTGACGGCATGAAATGAATATTGGCTTGTTTGTTTTAAATTCTTAACCATCAATATTGAACTCGGATATTATTTTAATGAGAGAACAAGTTTGGATGCCCGTTCACAGAGCCTTATTCATGTGATATGTTTAATGATCTTTTTGTTTCTTTAACATCATAGTATATAAGAGCAAGATTATTATGATGCAGTACTTACTATTCAACATGTCTCTCTGCTACACTTTTATTGCGAAGATGCAACATCTGAGAGAAGTTAAGACGCTAGCGGAGAAAGCCAGGATGTTGGGGTGTAATTTTATGGTTTCCTCCTCCAAAATGGAGGAGGAAATTATTGTCAGATCTCTCACTGCGCTAGAGAGGGATCTCTTCGACATGGAGATTCATGAAATCCTAAGAGATGAACGCTACCGCACAGAATTTGTGCTTAACGGGTTAACGTTAACCATTCTGGATGTCATCCTATCCAGAGTGGAAGCATTTAGGGCTACTCCCTCTCCCAATGGAGTATACCAAGATTTTGTGCAAAGAGAAGAAAGAGAAGAAGAAGGTGGCGAGCATGTGGAAGAGGAAGGAGAAGAAGAAGAAGACGAAGTGCAAATAATACTTGACTAAAATGGACAGTGAACGGTGAAATGTATATATTTTTTAAAATATATTTATTTTAATCATTGTGGTTTTACATTAATTATATAATACGAAATAGTGAAAACAAAATGGTATGATCTTCGTTCTTAAAGTGGTAAGTAGTTTTTTTTCCGCCAAGATGCTGAGAATTGAAGATGCTGTCTGCAGAGTTGAATATCCTGGTTATCTTGTGTGGAAGGTAAGTACAATCATTCTTTTCTTTCTTGAGTGTGTTGGTTTTCGTGAGCTGAAAATATATAGAGACACATTAATAATAATATTAATAATAATAATAATAATAATATTTTTTGCGATGAACTAAAAAAAAATTACATTGTTTAATTAGAATATGTTTTTGTTCGAAATCCAAGAGTTGTGAGTTGAATCGAATCCTAGCCAAGATACGAAGGCTTGGGTTCCTTTTCTACGTAGTACTTTGTCAACTAAGTAAATATTAGGATGTTTGGTTCGTTGTAACTCTGCTTCATAAAACGCCCCAAATATCTGCAAATTTTTATTATCTTTTAAAAGATATGTTCGTGGATTAGTATTTTGAACTTTATAAATTGTAAATAATTCCGTAGTCCAATTAGCTTCGTATCCTTTTGTGAAGTGTTTCTTGATTTTTGATATTCTTACAATGTCACCGATTTTATATTTTGGTTTTCTTAAAGTTTCATTATATTGTGTTGGCAAGCGGGGTGGATTGTTTCTTTTTACATCAATAGGTTTCATGCCAATGCTGCGATGTATTTTGTGATTATACTTTACTAATAACTCGGGCAAAATATGTACCCATCGGTATGAACCACGTGTTGTGAACTCTTTCCACATCGATTCCTTAAGAGTTCGATTAAATCTTTCTACTACACTCGCTTATATGGAGCTCCCAGTGGAATAATGCTTTAGATTTTGTTTCTGACACCATGTTTTGAATTCACGGTTGTAAAATTCCGTTCCTCGATCAGTGTGAAAATAATTGGGCAATCTTTTACTTTGAGAATAAACAAATTTTAAACTTTTTACAATCTCACTTCCTTTTTTGGTTTTAAGAGGAATTGCCCATGCATATTTTGAGTAAACGTCAATAATGATTAATAAATATTTAAATCCATTATTCCATTTTGCAAGTTTTGACATGTCCACAAGATCAGCTTCATGGAGGTCATCGATTCCTTTGCTAATAACATGTCGTCTTTTAAACTTTTTTCTAAGAGGTGCATGAAGTTCTTTTGCAATTTCTCGTCTGATTTCGTTCATAGTTAATTTCTAAACAAAGATTTATAACATACTGTGCATTGTTTTACAAATGTATGAATTTTTATTCAATATATCCTGCATTTCTTAGTTCTTCTTCAATTGCAAAGATTTCGCTGTCAACTCCTGTGTGACCTGCAGCTTTCGATGCAATTAATTTTTTAAGTCTTGATACTAATTTGTTTGGTTCATTCCAATGGACAAATTCAATATTGTTTCCTCCTTCGAATTTCCAAATGGCTTGTGGTGTGATGTGTTTCTTTTGACCATATCCAGTATGCATCGTAGTATTTGCTTCTTCATTCTCATCTGTTGTTTTTATAATTCTATCTATGTCTTCAGTAAGAAGAGGTTCGATTATATTTTTATACTTATGAGATTGTGTTCCTCTCGGAGCTGCATTGCTTGCATAATTTCTTTTGTGCACGTTTGAAACATTTAATAATTTCAAATAAGAACTTAAATCACTCCTATCGATTAGAGAGTGATCTGGTACTTTCCTTTGAATCAATTCGAGTAGACCTTCTGTTATAGGACATTTTTCACCACCAACTTTTATCCACTTTTTATCAAAGAAAACGCGTTCACGTCCCAAGTATTGTTTATCATTTCTTATCGCTATACCAAATGTTCTATCCACGTTTTGTTTAATGAACGGATCAAAGTAGCGGTTAAGTAGTGTAATTATTTTGATGCTATCTCCATCTTCTTCGTCTGAAGTAGCAGTTGATTCAGAATCATCATATTTTTTTTTCTTTTTTGATTTTCTTTTTTCTTAGTTGACGTTGTATTAGCAATAGCTACAAGCTGATTTAATGAATTTTTTACTGGTTTAAACTTAGTCTCTATATTTAATTCTTGACGTCTAACATCATTTTAAAGTGAAAGATACTTGTCCTTAACATCTTTTTTTAAGCGAGAAAGTTTATCCTTTACTCGACTTTCAGCTTTAATCTTCAAGCTCTTCTCCATGACTAAACTAAAATTGTAGTTGTTTTATTTATTTATAGTATATTCAAAATCAATTTGAAGAGGAAGATCATTGGTTTTATGTTTCTCGGGGTCTCTAAGTCGAAACTGTATTTCATCTTGTTCTTCAACTACAATGTCACTGCCATCCAGTTCAATCTCTTGACGTATATTTAAAATTGCATACACAATTGGAGATCTTGGTGAAACAAAAATTGGTTTTATATACCTTTATAGGGAAGTTGGTATTGTATATTATGATTATGAAGCGTGTATACCGGTGAATGGATTGATGGTATGTTGGAGAATTTCAGAATAAATTTCGATAAGTTCTTTTTCTTTACTTCATCTTGTAATATACCATATTCTTCTTTTGATGCGGTAAAACTTTCGAGTGGTTCTTTGTTAACCAATTGCTCAATATTTTCTAGTTCAGTTTTTAACTTGTTATATTCCTCTTTGGATGCAGCAGCGTAACTTTCAAGTTCTTCTTTTTTAACAATATTTAGATTGTTAGCAACACCCTCAATACGAGTTTGTAAATTGCTTAAAATTTCTTTTAGTTGATTAACTTCAGTTCGTGAAGCAGCATAGTGTTCTACAAACCGTTTATTTGTCACATCTTGGTCGTTAACAGGAAACTCAACATTTGTTTGTTTTTGATGTTGTAGATTGTTTATAGTCTGTTTCATTTTTTCAAATTCATCTCGTGAAGCGGCATATTGTTCAACAAACGTCTTATTTGCAACATCGTTATCGTATATGGGATTGTTTACGTGAGTAATTCGTCTACTCATCATATTTAAAGTCCCACCATCGTCTACGTTTAAGAAGTTTTGTTTATTAAATTTAGTGATTAAGCCTTCTAGATCTTTTCGAGAAGCAGCAAAGTTTTCTAAATAATATTTGTTTATTGCATCTAACGAATCGATTGGTTGAGATATGTTTGTTATTCTTCTATTTAACATATCTACAGTTTCATCATCTTTGTTTATATTCAAAAGAGATTTTTTAATTTCATCGAGTTCTTTTGTTACATGAGTTTTAAGAAAAGAATACGATATCGCATCTTGATTTTGAATGGGATCTTTAACATTTCTTATTCTTTTGTTACCCAAGTCGAGACTATCATCATCAAACGGGAAGTGCTCTTCTGAAAATTCACTCACTAAACCATGAATGAATTCTACTCGTTGTAACACTTCGGTTATTCGGTTTTCCAGATATTTTTTTTATATTCGATGTATGTTGCTGCATTGCAATAAGGTTTACTGCATCATTTGCAGATGGTGGTAAAGCTAAGCCTGCGAGACGTTTGTTTTCAAAGTCAAGTTGTTGTTTCTCTATTTTACAAATTGAAAAAATTAAACATTTAAGGTCGTTAATGTTTTGTTGTATGTCTTCTTTAGACTCAATTTTATTTAGCTCATTCAGTAACTTCAATACATAACCTTTGTTGCAAGCATCTTCAACATGTATGGGCGTTCCTACATCTTTTAACCGTTTGCCGTTAATACTTAGATGTCCATCGCTTGTTGTTGTTGTTACTTGATTTCCATATTGCAGTAGCTTATCATCAACATACGATTTAGTTGCAATATCATGGCGTGAAGTTGGTGGTCTGATAGACACGTTATTGATTTTGTTAAACGATGCCATAGTTATGTCGTTAACCTCACAAAGTGTATAACGCGAATGAGCATTTATCTCTTTTGAACTATTATTTATAACTGAAAATAAACATCAAATCCATTGCGATATCGACCATTTTGTAAATCGCTATCTTTATCGATAACCAAAAATCCAAACTTAGAGTTATGCCAACAATAAGAACAAATATCGAAGAACTGATCATAGCTCATATCTGTATTTACATGATCGTTATATACATGACGCAAGTTTGTTCCGTCTTGTTTAAAAAGAATTTAAAAATTAGCGTTATCTCTAATTAGATGTTTAGGTATACAAGAATATGTTTGACATAGATAAAATACGTCAACTTCGTGATGACGACCTCTACTGAAATAATCTTTCATGTGTTGTTGTTTATTGCTGGCTACATCATCAAAAACAAATATAGAGTTCTTTCTAGCCATTTCTGGAGGCATAACTTCGTCATTATCGGAAAAAAATCACTTTTTATTTCTTTTATAGAGTCCAAAAACTTTTTTAATTCAACATACTTACTTTGAGCAAGTGATTTAGAATAAATATAAACGTTTTCAAAACGAACTCCATTTTTGTGACATAATAAATTTAGCATTACGTTTGTTTTGCCGCAGTTCGATGGACCGCAAATGATACATCGAATAGTGTTCGGTAGTAAAACACTATGCTTTCTTTTTTCACTTTTACTCTGATTTTCACCATTAGTAAATGAAATTACTGGTAGAGTGTTTGACTGCTTAACAAACTTTAGCATGTCTACGTTTACGTCTGAGAATGCACACTGCACAAAAAATCCCATCACATCAACATATATTGTTTCCACACGTATCATCATAACTTGTATTATATGGAATAATAGTAGGATTTTCAGGATTTAAATCAACGTTGCCAACGTAAAACCCTCTTAAATATGGACAATATGGTGCCCATTTTTTATGATCACTTAAAGGAATATCATGACCGGTATAATAAAATCCTGCTGATGCTAAACACAATTCGTTTGGAGAGGGAAGAGGCCAATTTTGAAAAGTTTTAAGTCTTTCATATTCAGATTTTAATTCTATGCTAGGAGAAATATTGTTTACGTAAGGGCAAGAAAAAGCCCATTTCTTATGCTCTTCAAACGGATCATCATCTTCTTCCCAATAACTAAGTTGCAGATTACAGGAAGCACACCTGACCATATCCTTATATCCATAATAGTAAAATCCCGCAGCTGCTAACCATGCAGTGTTCGTAAAACTGTTTGAAGACCAGTTCTTAAATGTTTTTAGCCGATCTCTTTCAGATTTTAAATTCATTCCTTTTTGACTCAATATCATTTGCATTAACTGTTTCTTGGAATACTTTACACAATTAAAATACTTCATGATGATGCTTTACTTCACAAAAAAAAAGATGTTCCCCGCACGAAGCTAAATGTGAACTGATATGAATCAACAAAACACGCTGGCTAATATGCAAGATTTGCGTGTGTTGGGTTGGCCGAGCGGTCTAAGGCGTTAGACTTAAGATCTAATTTTCAGAAATTGAAAGCGAGGGTTCGAATCCCTCACCTGACAAATATTATTTTATATACATGTGGAGTGAGGAGGTGGTTGATCATTAAAGAAACTTTAATATGAAGTGGTACAAAGACCTTTTCTTCTTTATTCATTTAGAATTACAATTAATACAATTTTATTTCTCTTGTATGAGTGTTGAAGTAATCTCATTCTTTTAGTTGTCCTGATGAGTGTGTGTTGAGATGATCTTGTTCTTTTAGTTGTCCAGATGTTTATTTTCTGTAGACAAAAAGTATACACTGTGTTAAAAAAGCAAACAAAAACAAAATATGTATAGGTGTCAACAACACTACTAGATTTAATGAATTACCTTTTATAGATAGCGGTTACAGTTATCTCATTTGCAGCGAAGATGAAACAGTTGAAATTTTCTTTTTAGATGATCTGGTAGATGTTCCCACTCCAGACGAATTCGTTGTGGCTCATATATAGTCAGTATGTTTATAGGAAAGTAGTTCCAATCAAACTTATTAAAACCTTGAAGTCCATTGTTTCGAAACTTGTTTATTATCGAACACACGATTTTCAGGATGCCATCAGAAGAATTTAACCAATGTTGAACAGCATTGACATTAAATTTAGCACAACTATTGCTTCCCAATGCAAGAGATGGTAAATGTTTTGGACAATCTGTAGGTAATCGTTGGCTATGCTTCAACATTAGATCTGACATTCCATCAATCGTATTAAGATCGATTAATGACCCAGGGGAAAGTGTTTTTAGTGCAAACAAAGAAAATTCTTGTGGCAAATTATACACAACTAAATATTCATATTTATTTTTAATAGAGTCAAAAAAAGAAGAAAGAGTTTTTTCACAATACGCTGCGACCCATGTTAACACAGGACTGAATGAAGGTATATTGCTGTTATTTAACATACAGTAAGCAAGTTCCAAACTGCCGTTTGGTAGCTTGCGAATGTCTGCAACTATTGGCTGCTTCTTATTCCACATGTCAGCATCAGTAGAAGGAGAGTTTGTTGTTGTCAATTCCATGATTGCAACTAAAGTGAGAATACTTCTTTACTTGCTTGCTTATAACTTAGCAAACAATGGTTTAGATAATTACTTCATTAGTTAATGGTCTGTAAGATATTTGACGATCATGAATAAGAACACAATAAAGAGTTGTATCTTCAGGTATATTCTCACTTGTCTCGATTTCAATTCGCACGTCAACTGAAGATGTCTTCACTGCCTCCACTTGCTCAAGGCAATTAATTACAATAATCGGACAATGAGACTTAAATTCATCTCGCGAAACTAGAGTCTCTGAACGAAAATCTTCGATCTGATAATATACATTACGAAATTTAACAAACATGTCATACAATTCGCTGTAGTCATTTATAGCAATTTCAGAAGTTGGCATTTCATAGGGATAAAAAATTGAATTTAAAAAAACTCTTATAGATTTAATGTTACAATGGTCAAAATAGGAAGAGCACGTATTTAGTACATTTCTTTTAGTTTGAAAACCTAATAAAAATTGACGTGGTTTTTGCGTTTCAGAAGTTGTCATTACAGTCCAACTATATTTAGTTGTTCTAGGAAGAGATGGCAAGACATGAACATCCCATGATCGAAAACCAACCTGAATGGGAATATTTTTCTGCATTAGTTTTAATCTTTTAATTTGTTCTTCGTCCGATAATAATAAAACTGGAATTTTTAGATAAACTTTAAATAACTTGACCTTAGAAAGATCATTTTCGGTTGCAGATTGCAACGCACGTGCGTCACTCGTTGATCTGAGAAGTATTAGCTCATGCTTGCAGTTTAAAATCGGTTTTCTATAATCCTCTGCTAAACCTAACAGGTTGCTTAAAGGAAGTATTACATGGAAACGTTTTGTGATACTATCAACAATATTTGCTTCACTTGCTGGTGTTGTTAAAGAGGGAAAATAACCAGCATTTTGTAAAGCTGTATATTCGTTTTTTGAATATGATGCAAACGTTTTTATAGAACTTGTTATACCTAGATGGCGTGTACGATCAATTTCTTTACCATTTAACGTAACGCGAATTTCGCTAAAAAGATTAGCCCCAAAATTTTGGTCAGGATGTGCTGTAGTAGAAGCAGCCGGATTTACGTTAGAAGTAATAATTTGTCCTTCTAAGTGAAGAACACCTTCTGATAATAAAACTATGTTTTCTTCATTTTGAATTGGTATACGAATTTCATCATTATTTTCAAATTTATTAGCTGAATAAGGTTGGTAAACTCTTTCTTCTCGTCGCACAACTCTGTTGTCAACCTCTCTTTTATCGGTTATGTTAAACATGTTAAACATGTTAACAGCTTCAAATATAGATAGAAACTAAATAAGATTAACAATTGCATCTATATTTATATTGAAATTAAAGTACACGATAGCCTAAAGATTGTAAGAAATGTTTGTTGTTACTCGATAACTGTTTCTTAGATTTTAAGGTGTGATGGCACTGTTTTTTCTTTGTTTTTTTAGAAATTTTAGCTGATTGATATTTCTTTTTCGAATCAGAGTTGACTTCTTTTTTTTCAAACTTTGAGTATTATATATTATAACCATATTTGTGAATGTTTTCTAGTAAGCTTACTCAACTAGAATGAAAATATAACAATATGTCATTACTTTATAAAGCAAGATAACGTGCTGGACGAATAATTAATTCTACAGTTAAATCTTCATCTTGCAAATCAATGAGCTGTTGAAGATGATCTTCAAGTTGCACAGATACATGTTGAATAACCTTGCTGTTCATAGGCAAAAAAATAATTGTTGTTGGTTGTACAACAATCGGATAACCAGCAGGAACATGAGCTTTAAAATTATATAAAGAGTGTGTTGGTTTATGGTTCAAATAAGAACTCGTACCAAGCACGAGGTTGCAACATACTCGAATACTATTAACAGTGTTAATTTTAATCATATATTCAGAATGATGAGTTGTGTTTGCCTCGAACTTTTTATGAGAAAATCCTAACAAATCTGCAATAGAATCTGCAACACCAAAATCTATAGCAAAGTTTTTCGAATATAGTTTACAATTAGAGAACACTTTATCATAATTAATATAAATATATGAAGGAAATTTGTCTTTTTCACCTAATAAAACTGATAATAAATGTGCTAGTAATAATTCATTAATCTTTGCACTTAATTGTTGAAACGTATAGCTAGCATCAGGTATTATTAAAATTGTTGTATCCACATTGTTCATCTTTATCGCTAAAACGTTATTATTTTCGTTAATTTTTACTTCACTTTCGATTCTATTTCGATCAATCTCAATTTCTTTTTTATTCTCTTTAGGGTAAACTTTCTTTTCAATACCTAAAGCCTCTGCTACACTGTTGGGTACACTGAAATCAATATTAAACGGAGAAGACAAAACAAGACGGTTGCGTCCTTTTCCATTTATATCCTCTTCCAAATAATGATTTGTTTTTTGTATATGATTTGTTATAAGTTTCGACAATGAGTGATAACTAAGTAAATCATCAAATGTTGAGGCTAGATCTTCAAATTCATAAATACCTGGTGGTACCACTAAATCAATTGATAACAAAAAATTAGTAAAATGAATGCGAAATTTATTATTTCGGTTGGTAACATTTCGAATAGAATTAGATGTATACAATCCTGCAAGTCCTATTTCAAAAAACTCTGCTCCTACAAGATGAAGCGGATTCTCCAATGTAACATCAATCTTTGAGCCTTTACCTTCAAGAGTTATCCGTCTTTCGAAAGCCATCTTTGAAATGTTTAAAGACAGTCTGTGTTTCCCTTATTTATACAATACAAGAAGACCAAACATAAATGTCCACAAATCGAAGAAGTAATCGATTGATATGAATGAAAATTATATTGTAGATAACAATTTTTTAGATATGTTAAAATTTCTAATGGTGGTCTTAAATTACCGATACTATCAAAATAATGCACGTATTTACCTCGTTTACTGAAAGCCACCCAATGTGAACCCGATTTAACCATCGGTTCAAGGTTAACAATACAGTTTTCATTTTTTCGAGGATGTCTTGGTAACGTATCTCGCATAAAGACTCCTCTAAAATTTGGAATCTTTAATTGATGTGCGTATTTAGCTAAATCGAAATTACTTAATGCTTTATTTGGTATTTGGTTAATTATCTTTTGTATGCAGGAGGATTTAAATAAATGCCTTGACCTGCTTTTCCTCGCATTGCTTCTATCATTCGATTGTGTCTTTTCATTTCTTTTAATTCTTCTTGTGCAGCTTTCGCTTTGTTTATAGCAGACGCTACCCCGGCTGCTCCGCCTGCTAGACCCCCCAAGCCCTACAAGGCTGCAAATATCGGAAGTAGGGGTAAAATACCACCTTGCTTTTTCGATGCTCTCTTTTTTTTTAATCTTTTCTTGTTTTTTTTTATATTTAATTTTCGTTTACCTCCAACAAGCTTAGACTTAGCTTTCATTATGCCACTGACTGTTAGTGCAGCCGCTCTCTCTCCTAATGATGCGTCACGAGATTTTACACGAGACCAAGCTTTTGAAGCTAAAATTTCATCAGCCTCTCTTCTTTTGTTTGAATCTTTATGATTTGCGTAAGCAATGTCGTGCTCTTTGCACGCTTTATCTAATATATTTATTCCTGGATCACCACGGCTCAATCGCTTTTCTAATTTTGTTCCTGGTCCACAATATTCATATCCTGGAATGTGTAATTCCACAGGTAAATTATCAATAGTTTTATTAAGTACACGACTAATGAATGATCCACTTCCTGATCGTTTATATCGAGTGGCAGAGTTGTTCCTCTTACAACGCACCATTACTAAATGATAAGTAATATAATGTAATTATATATATATATATATATATATATATATATTTAGGAAAATGGGAATGGTGGGGGGAGGAGTTGTAAATAATACACACAAAATTTGGGTTATTATTTATTCGTTTTATTTTATTTTTTCATAAGCAAAGGAACACACAAAAAAAATAGTATTATTAACAGAATAAAAGTGTGTGTGTGAAAGAAATAAAGTAAGTAAGAGAGATGAATTGCTTTAATCTCAAATTTGTTTCAGAGAAAAATGACCAAACGGTAAAGTATCAATTCCGTTTTCAGTTATGTGTCTTTTATCATCGTTTGATGAAATTGCCAACTTATTTTGTCGAACAGTAAATACAAAATGAGATCTTGAAATTATACAAACTTGAACTTTGCTGGCTTGATCTCTGTTATAAAGACACTTTCGATACTCATCAATATTCATAGTTTTACTCACGCTCTTCTTAATGCCTTTAGCCTTACACAAGCTATTCATTTCATCACACAATTGTATTGCATACATTTTGGGTCTTAACCCCACAAATTCTTCAACAATCCTTCCAGCATGTTCATCTTTCATTAAACCAATTTCACCTTTATTTTGTCTCACAATGCCAAAAGGATTGTTTGTTTCATAGTTTCCAGTATCAAACAAATTTGAATGCTGTTTCATGAACTCATAAATATCATAATAGAATATATACATAAAACTATCTGTGTCTGTGTATAACAACCTCACATTTGATTCAGGATTTGCTAAAATAACATTGTAATGAAAGTCATTCATTTTACATTTAGACAAATCTAATATAGATGCACCAACATATACTGGTTGATTGTGAAAAATCTTTAGTCTGCTCATCTCGATGACCATACATTGTTCATCGAATATAATTCTATGTTTAAAATTAGCCTTAGCTATTAAAGACTTAGCACCACTGGCTCCATGCCATTTGGTAACCCATTTGATGTCCCTTAACTTCCTCACATTCATCAGTGAACGACCAAAAATTGCATTATTCATCAATTTATAAAAAAAAAAATCAAAATCATTTTTAGCATGTTTTCGTTTCTCTGTGTTCACATCAATATATGGTTTTAGCCATTGGCTCTGATTGAATTCGATTATTCTGTGAATACGTTCTAATTTCATTCCTAGTTGAATACATTGCTTTAACATTCTATAATGCAAAACATAACGTTCTTTATTATCTAGGGTAGTCATTAGCTTTGTCAACTTTTCAGGGCACAGAGGGTAATCTGAATGTTTGTCATGTAACTCTTGAGGATAAGTCAAATCTACTTCCAAGATATATCCGATTTCTGAAGTATCATCAATAGTTAAAACATCAAAGCCTTCAATATTTGCAACCCATTTAAAGCCACCCGTTGGAAGATATTCCATCATCGCATATCCATATAAATTATTAACGTCAAAGTACATTATGTAGGACTCTTGCTTTTTCTCATCATAAGTTTTCATGTACTTATTATTAGCAATCGCATGTCGTGTTATACACTGAACATTTCCCCCTCGAATAGATCGTTCAAAAAAGTGTAACATATCAATATCTTGAAGCAATTCGAGTTGAACGTTGGTTATCTTTTTCATCGCGCACCAAGACATAGATGGAGCAGTGTAAAAATGAGCTGCATCAATGCCATAAGTTTCCATGCCATTCGATCTAAAATTTTCAAAGACATCTGCCAAAAGAAGTGTGTCAAATTTTAAATACAAATCAGCGTATTCTCCTAATGTTTGACAGGAAAACGTTTCCCACACCGATTGAGCAAACTCATACTCCTCGTTCGATATTGTTTGATTATAAAGACTGCTATAAAACTTGGATATTTCAGGTAATTTAGTTTCGTTAAGTACATCCATACTCGTGACGTATTCATAGGGAAACACACCTTTTCTCGCAGTAAGTCGAAACTGTGCATCATCATTAAAATAACGTCGAGTTATTTGCTTTGAATCTTCACTTAACGAAGATGAACATTGATCTAGTGAACAGGACAAGAAATTATATGTATCGATAAATCTTAACTGAACGAATCCATTCTTAACCCATACATGCTTTGTAAACCCTTTATAACGTTCCATATTCATTGCTAACAATTTTATCTGACCAGGATTATGTAACTTCCCACCTTCATGTTTCTCACAAATTTCTTTAATTATAAAATGTCCATCATACGCCGTTAGATTATGAAATACTATAGGCAGGACCCTCGTTACTTTGTAATTTAAATTACAACTATTGTGTGCGCTTCCTCTATATTTTCCAGTTATGTGACAATGATCGCGTACTTTGAGTTCATTATCTGCAATCGGTTTCTCGCAAATATGACAAATTTTACTTAACAAAAATAATCTTTCTTCGTTTTCCGTCATCTTTAACATCGGTTTAGCTGATAAATAATATGTTTGAAGTTTATCTACAATATTATAAAGTTCCTTTACAAACAATTCTATGCAATTATTTCCCCTAAAGAGTTTAAAACTGCACAAATCACTATCAAAATTACAATGAAGGTATAAAGAAATGCTGTAAGGAATATGTTTATGGGTTAATGTAGAGTTAGGTATGTCACTATTTGGAAAACAAGAGGAAATAGGAGACAAAACGCATTCAGTATCTGCATAAATTATAAATGGAACTCTATCTTTAAATTTAAATTCTGTAAAGTTAACCAATCTTTGTTCGTCAGTTGGCAATATGCTTTTTGCAACAGGAAACTGTTTACAGTCTGCAAAGTGAACGTTTAACTCATCCTCAAGAAAATAATATGACAAACAACGTCTACATATATAAATCCGTCTACAATTCCTAGTGATGCTTGAACGCACAAGGCGAGCGAGATTTCTAATTAAACAAAAGTGATAACTTTCACTGTTTCCAATCTGCAACATCAATAAGTCCACACTCCTTTCATATACTTTATCTGATACATACAAAGGTACAATAGCAAATGTTTTTTTTCCTTTTACTTCGTTTGTTCCCATACACACCCATTTGTTTTCATCATATTGTGCTCCATACACATTCACAGAAATATTGTTTTGATTTTCAAACTTGTTTAAATATTTCATTTGCATTGGAATTGGAATATCATCTAAATTTAAAACATCTCTGTAATTAGGATAGGAAGAAAGATGATTCACGTTTCGCGTTTTTGGATACAAACCAGCAACCACACTCCACGCAAAACAAGCTTCCTTTGTATCATACAAATTTAGCACTGCATGTTTATTGACTATTACATCAGGCAATCTACTAGTATTGGACATTCCTACTCGAAATCCAACATATTTATTTATATTAATTCTCAAACTATGAATTTTTTCTAAAGCCCACCCAGAGCCATTTGCTTCAAATTCGCTCATTTTTGTCAATGTACCTTCAATGATATGATTATTATAAAATTCATTTACATCCGTATACTCGAAAACTACTTTATTTTTGACAGCAAAATATTTTGTTTCCGATATGTCGCGAAGCACATACTGTGCACACAAAACTGAATTCACCTTTAAAGCTTGCACAGTTAACGCTTTCTTAACATACTTTGTAAACCAAATATTAGCATTTGCTAAAAATTCGTGGGGATCCAAAAACTCATTATTAACATTTGAAACTGCAAGTGTGTACACTCTAGAATTGAATGCTGTTTCAATTAACTCACAGCTTAAGAAAGATTCATCCTTTATTTGAAGTGTAATTTCTTCACAATTCACAGCTTGTTGCAATATGTGCTCACTAATAACTCTCCAACATTCAATCAACTCATCACTGTTCTCAATCAAGTCCGTTTGAGTGTATTCCCCGATTTGGTATGATATTGAAATAGCACCGTTTAGTTCACTTCTAAAATTAGAAACACTTTCAAATGCATTGTTCAATTGGTTTCTTATATTTTCACTGTTATTATTATGTATTACAATATCAACCTTTCTACGTTTGCTAGGAGGTGTTGCCATTGTTGTCTAAGCAATTGTCCAATTCGCACTGTTGTTAATACACCACCAGCAGTTGCTGTAACATCGGTTCACCAAAAACCTATAATCTTTTAAAGTGTATTCAAGCCATTGAGATAAATTGCTGCCTGTAATCTCCAGCGAACAATGAATGGCTTCAAAGGGAAATTCGTCCTGAAGTTTACCAAGCAATTTGTTTCTATACTCATTCAATTTTGTTACTTCAAAACAAGTGATGGAAAATTCAATTTTGTAAACCTCATCAAATGTATTGTATCCGAAGAAACAAATAAAATGTTCATCTTCACATAATTCTTGTAACAAATATCTTAGAACTGTTTCTGTCACCTCTCGCTGACTATCATCTGATTTGCTAACATTAGTAACGTAGACTGAAAATGTTGAAATTCCACTCGAAGATGTCCATTTGTTAAAACAAGCTTCTTTCTCATTATGACTCACCTCATTATCATCTTCTCCTTCTTCTTCTTCTCCTTTTTCAGAATGATGAAAGCATACACGATGATACTCTATTACCGGGTGCGATCGATGTTCAGTTCCACTCAGAAAATTAACAGTTTTCCACTTCATTTTGCTGTTCCTTTTATTAGTTTTTAGATAATCTGAAAAAAATAATAATAAGCAACTAAATATATATATCATTCGTTATATCAATCAATACATATATAATCTGCATATATATACTCACCAAAAATTTACAGTTTTAAAACAACTTGATGTGAGCGGTTCTTCCCCAAATACACCAACATCAGTTTGCCTCTAAGTGAGTTTAGTTCATCGATCTCTGATGCGCTTAGTTTTGCAAATACTGCTGGTAGAAATACACTTGTTATTTCACCTTCAATGATAATGTCCACCACTATTTTTCTTCCAAATCTCGTCTCCACAGCCCGAATAATTTGGACCACATACGGTAAATCAATTATTAGTTCTGATAGTTTCTTATTAGAATACTCAACGCAAGTGGCTAAGTTATTGAACTTCGTTAGAACATCCATCACACACACAATTTGTTCCTCGTCGTTGACTTTCTTTATTTCTTTCACACACACACTCTCTCTTCGCGCAAACGTAGAAGTTAAACTCATCCACGCACACATGCATTTATATATCCTTCACCCCCACCTACACTCAAGAAACCAAATGCTACAAAACAAGCTTCTGACACAATCATCTCATTATATTTTTATCACTATTACTTAAAGAAGTCAAAGATTACATTCTTACCCAATGACGTGTAAGGTCAACCACGTCTCACGCGAACACTGCAGACATATCACGTGATCGCTCACACAGCTGCAAACTTGCATGGGTATCAAATGACGTCAACACCCATTAATTTTTATCTCCATCGCATAAATAAGTCAAAGGTTATCTGCTTCAAGCGGTTACCCAAAGGTTATCTGCTTCAAGCAGTTAAAGGTCAACCTCTTCCCACGCTAACATGTGCACGTGCACATGCTCACATCCGCATAGCTATCAGATGACGTCATGATGATGCAATATGTCCTCGCGATTACGCAATATTCAAAACATACATTTCCTTAACTACTCACATCCTTCACCCCCGTCATTTTCATGCCTCATTTTTCGCCTCTTGTATCTCGCAGTTACTCTATTGCCCTCTCGTTGCTGTGCTGATCCAATAAATGTGGCTTCATGTAGAGCCTCGGTATGTAACCGGGACTGTCATGATCTCTTGTCGGTGTTCCGTTTATAAAATGCCGACTACAAACACGTGAATTATTTGTAGGATGCCATGGTTTACCATCACTCGTGTCCCGTTTTAAAGCCACAGTCCAAGCGTTCCTTCTATGAATGTGCTGTTTATTGTTTGGGAATACGAAGAACTTCGTCCCAGGCGGCCAATTTCTGTAGGAGTAGTTACATCCAACCACAGAACAATTTGGTTTACTCTTTGTAGAACTTTCTACCATCTCGAACTTTAATTCGCACCTCAACAAACGCAGCCTGGTAATCACGTTGCTTCACTTCACTGACAAGCGCCACATGGACTATTCGAACGACTTGCGGTCAGAGCGCAGCAACATCCATGCGCACGAGGTCTATACTCTAAAACCCATAATCATTTACATTTATACATACAAGAACTCAGTTTAGGTTATACAATGCCTGGGTAGTGCGGTGTCGCAATATGATGCAACACAAGGAAGTGTAGTGTTATACAGTGTAATTACTGAGTAGTGTAATGTCACAATGTGATAAAACAATAGGAAATTTAGTGATATACAGTGTTATTAATGAGTAGTACGGTGTCACAATGTGGTGCAACACAAAGGAGTGTAGTGTTATACAGTGTTATTACTGAGTAGTGCGGTGTCACAATGTGGTGCAACACAAGGAAGTGTAGTGTTATACAGTGTTATTACTGAGTAGTGTGGTGTCACAATGTGGTGCAACACAAGTAAGTGTAGTGTTTTACAGTGTTATTACTGAGTTGTGTGGTGTCACAATGTGGTGCAACACAAGGAAATGTAGTGTTTTACAGTGTTATTACAGAGTAGTGTGGTGTCACAATGTGGCGCAACACAAGGAAGTGTAGTGTTTTACAGTGTAATTACTGAGTAGTACGGTGTCACAATGTGATACAACACAAAGAAATGTTGTGTTATACAGTATTATTGCTTAGGTTTAATAGGGTAAACTATTGTCCATAGTTATGATGGGCAGAGTTTGGCCCAACGGCAAAATGAGCGGAGGAGGAGTCAATCACTCTCATGGCTCCCAACGGTCAGAGGCGGAAGAGGTTAGGCCAGACGGACTGGCTGTAAAGGCGCACCTCAGTAGTCCTGAAGTATGCGGCAGTTCGTTGCAGTCTCTGTGTTTGGTCCTGCATGTCTCATTCTGTGTGAGCCCCAAGATAAGGCTCAGAGATCATAGTGTGTGGGTCTCGTCCTGGCAAGCTGAGATCCACCCTAAAAAAATTCACGCCAGTGGCAATTCTTCCATACGTCACTTACTTTCAGAGTCCAGCGGCGATGGGATATGGATGGAGGGGGCAGGTTATGGGTGTAACTGGAAGCCCCTAGTTTGAACCTGCACGTTGGCACAAGATGTGTGATGGTCGTCTTCCGGAGACTCTGTGACTACTCAGGAATTCGGTCCTGCATCTGTGTGTGGACAGGCCTATTTAGGATCACCGCTGCCCATCCCACAAGGGGAAGGCTCTAGAAAAGGTGGGCTAAACATCGGAAATCACAATCTTGGTCCGGCTAAGCAACCGCACTCAGCAGGTCACCCCTCATGCGGTCGAAACTCAAAAACAGTAAAGAATCACAAATTGATTATTGGATCTTGGAACATCAGAACTTTGTTTGATATGGACAATAACGTTAGACCTGACAGAAGGTCAGTTCTTGTAACCCATGAGTTATTCAAGACTCAGCGTTGACATTGCTGCTCTAAGTGAAACATGGCTGTCTTCTGAAAGCAAGATTACTGAATCTGGAACAGGGTATATCATATCCTGGAAAGGAAAGGAGGATCGTGAATGTCGTATTCATTGACTGGGCTTCGCTGTGAAGACCAAACTGGTAAATTATCACTAACTTACGCCAATTGCAATCAGCGAAAGACTCATGACTCTCCGCATACCACTCTCAGGAGGTTCCTTTATGACGCTCATCTCTGCCTATGCTCCTACTCTAGATTCCGATGAAGAAGTAAAAGCTCAATTCTATGATCAGCTAAGTGAAATCATCTCCAGGGTACCATCAGCAGATAAACTCTTGCTCCTCGGTGATTTCAATGCCAGAGTTGGGAAAGGCTACGGAATCATGTGATGGGCAAACAGGGACTTGGAAACTGTAATCCCAATGGACTATTGCTTCTCGTTCTTTGTGCAGAACACGAAATTTTTATTACCAACACGCAGTTCCAGCTACTTAACCGCTTCAAAACCACGTGGATGCCTCCTCGTTACAAACATTGGCACATTATTGTTTATATCATTACCCGGCAATGTGATAAGAAGGCCACTCTTATTGCCAGAACAGCAAGGAATATAGACGATTGTTGGATAGATCATAAACTTCGTATATGTAAGTTTAGGATATCCATCAGACCTAAACCACCTAGGAACATCAAACATTTGCCAAGAACGAAGTTTAATACATCCAAACTATAAAAATTTTGGAAACAGGATCGTCACCCATTTATCAGAAAACCCAGTAACGAATGACATTCAGCAAGAATGGGCTACACTACAGAAGAGTATCACACAGTCAGCTGAGGAAACCATTGGTTTTATAGTGCGGAAAAGACAAGACTGGTTTGATGACAACAATGAAGAAATTCTGTCTCTCATCAATGCTAAAAGGAATGCCTATTTTGCCCATCTTCAAGACCCAACTTCCAACACAAAGAGAGATAAACTACTGGAACTCAAGGGTAAATGCCAGACGCAGATAATGCAGATTAAAAATACTTGGTGGCAACAGAAGGCACAGGAATTGCAGAGACTATCGGATGCTCGAGACTTGAGGAACGTCTATGCAGTACTCAAGGAATTATATGGACCATCTCGCTCATCATCAGGTACACTAAGAAGCGCTGATAATTCTACTACCTTTACTGATAGTCAAGAAATCTTTGATCGCTTGAAGGTGCAATTCTCCAATATCCGAAATCGTCCATCAGCAGCTGCTGAAGTCTTCCTTTGTGATGTGCCGCAACAACCTCAACTACTGTGGTTGGCAGAACCTCCTACTTATCATGAATTCAGTGCAGCTCTCACCCAATTAAAACCCAGAAAGGCACCTGGCCCAGATAACATCCCTCTGGAACTAATTCAAGCCGGAGGTCATTCCGTCAAAACAAGGATTTTCACCCTTATCCTCAGAATATGGGAATCAAGAAAGGTACCTGGAGACCTAAAGAATGCCACTATCATCACTATTTTTAAAAGGGTGATCGCAGTGTATGTGGCAACTACCGTGGTATATCACTGTTATCAATTGTGGGGAAGATACTTGCAAGAATTCTACTTAACCGCCTCATGGTTATCTCTGAGAAGACCCTCCCAGAGTCACAATGCGGATTTAGAGTTTCCAGAAGCACAATTGACTTCATTTTCTGTGTGAGACAGATAAAAGAAAAATGTAGAGAACAACAGAATCCACACTTCTTAGCTTATTATGACTTTGAAAAGGCATTTGATTCGGCTCCAAGACCAGCCATGTGGGCGGTGCTGACGCGGTTTAGTTGCCCTCAGCGTTTTTTTAGATATAATCAAGGCTCTCCATGATGGCATGACAGGTCGGGTATGCCATGAGAATAAGATGTCCGATGAATTTCCTATTACCCATGGACTGAAACAAGAATGTGTACTGGCTCCAACGCCTTTTGCGCTGTACTTGGCTGCAATGCTTTATGATTCACCCACAAACACCCCAGGTGTGGAGTTCAAGTCTGTGGATAAGAGAATTGGCGCAGACCATGCAGCATATGGACGATTAGCGCACCGGGTCTTCATGAATAAAGATCTGTCCATGAGTAAAACGCTTATGGTGTACAAAGCAGTAGTCATTTCTACATTGTTGTACGGCTGTGAAACGTGGACCTTTTACCAACGTGATCTCAGGAAGCTTGAGCGCTTCCACCTACAAAAACTTCGATCAATCTTGAGGATTAAATGGGAAGACCCCATTACCAATATTGCTGTTCTTGAAAAGGCTCAAAACAACAGCATAGAATCATCCATAATTGGTCACCAATTTAGATGGATAGGTCATGTCCATTGGATGGATGATGTGAGATTACCTCGTCAAATGCTATATGGTGAGCTATGCTATGGCACCAGATCACGTGGTGGTTCTAAGAGGCGCTACAAGGACCAATTTAAGCAGACGCTGATATTGACAGGTCTTGATTCACAAACAAAGGAAGGAAGGAAGGAAGATTGTAGTTTAACGTGACCGTTAATCTCGCGATCATAAGCCACGGGACCTCCGTTTTACGTGGAATCCGAACCACAGGACATGGCATTTCACATCGAAAATCACACATGCATTGACCGGGAATCGAACCTGGTCCGCCTTGGTGAGAGGCATACAGCTAGACCGCTGAGCCACCACGCCCCATGATGATTCACAAACCTGGGACTTGCTGGCTTAAGAACGCTCGACTTGGCGCCGTACTTTCTCGGACACTGTAAAATCGCTTGAAAGAGATCGACGCACGCTTTAAGAGGCCAAGCGTCAAGCTAGGAAACTTCGAGCAGCCCAACCACGCCCTACTCCGGCAATACTATGTGACTGGTGCGGACGCTTCTTCCATGCCAGAATTGGACTCTTTAGTCACCGTAATCACATCCACAAACTGGACTGAAGGAAGAAGATTTATACTCGGATTCGAGTTAAAGCCGATGTTGAAAGTGTTATTACTGAGAAGTACGGTGTCACAATATGGTGCAACACAAGGGAGTGTAGTGTTATAAAGTGTTATTACTGAGTAGTGCGGTGTCACAATGTGGTTCAACACAATTAAGTGTAGTGTTATACAGTGTTATTAGTGATTAGTGTGGTGTCACAATGTGGTGCAACACAAGTAAGTGTAGTTTTTTACAGTGTTATTACTGAGTTGTGTGGTGTCACAATGTGGTGCAACACGTGTAAATGTAGTTTTTTACAGTGTTATTACTGAGTAGTGTGGTGTCACAATGTGGTGCAACACAAGGAAATGTAGTGTTTTACAGTGTTATTACTGAGTAGTACGATGTCACAATGTGATGCAACACAAGGAAGTGTAGTGTTATACAGTGTTATTGCCTATGATCAATAGGGTAAAATATTGTCCATAGTTATGATGGACAGAGTTTGGCGCAACGGCAAAATGAGCGGAGGAGGAGCCAATCACTCTCATGGCTCCCAACTGTCAGAGGCGGAAGAGTTTAGGCCAGACGGACTGGCTGTAAATGCGCACTTCAGTAGTACTCAAGTATGCGGCAGTTCGTTGCAGTCTCTGTGTATGGTACTGCATGTCTCATTCTGTGTGAGCCCCAAGATAAGGCTCAGATATCATAGTGTGTGGGTCTCGTCCTGGCAAGCTGAGATCCACCCTAAAAAAATTCACGCCAGTGGCACTTCTCCCATACGTCACTTACTTTCAAAGTCCAGCGGCGATGGGATATGGATGGAGGGGGCAGGTTATGGGTGTAACTGGAAGCCCCTAGTTTGAACCTGCACGTTGGCACCAGATGTGTGATGGTCGTCTTCCTGAGACTCTGTGACTACTCCGGAATTCGGTCCTGCATCTGTGTTTGAGCAGGCCTATTTAGGATCACCGCTGCCCACCCCACAAAGAGAAGGCTCTAGAAAAGGTGGGCTAAACATCGGAAATCACAATCTTGGTCCGGCTAAGCAACCGCACTCAGCAGGTCACCCCTCATGCGGTCGAAACTCAAAAACAGTAAAGAATCACAAATTGATTATTGGATCTTGGAACATCAGAACTTTGTTTGATATGGACAATAACGTTAGACCTGACAAGAAGGTCAGTTCTTGTAACCCATGAGTTATCAAGACTCAACGTTGACATTGCTGCTCTAAGTGAAACTAGGCTGTCTTCTGAAAGCAAGATTACTGAATCTGGAACAGGGTATACCATATCCTGGAAAGGAAAGGAGGATGGTGAATGTCGTATTCATGGACTGGGCATCGCTGTGAAGACCAAACTGGTAAATTATCACTAACTTACGCCAATTGCAATCAGCGAAAGACTCATGACTCTCCGCATACCACTCTCACGAGGTTCCTTTATGACGCTCATCTCACCCTATGCTCCTACTCTAGATTCCGATGATGAAGTAAAAGCTCAATTCTATGATCAGCTAAGTGAAATCATCTCCAGGGTACCATCAGCAGATAAACACTTGCTCCTCGGTGATTTCAATGCCAGACTTGGGAAAGGCTATGGAAGCATGTGATGGGCAAACAGGGACCTGTAAAATGTAATCCCAATGGACTATTGCTTCTCGGTCTTTGTGCAGAACACGAAATTTTCATTACCAACACGCAGTTCCGGCAACCTAACCGCTTCAAATCCACGTGGATGCCTCCTCGTTACAAACATTGGCACATTATTGGTTATATCATTACCCGGCAATGTGATAAGAAGGCCACTCTTATTACCAGAACAGCAAGGAATATAGACGATTGTTGGATAGATCATAAACTTCGTATATGTAAGTTTAGGATATCCATCAGACCTACACCACCTAGGAACATCAATCATTTGCCAAGAACGAAGTTTAATACATCCAAACTATAAAAATTTTGGAAACAGGATCGTCACCCAGTTATCAGAAAACCCAGTAACGAATGACATTCAGCAAGAATGGGCTACACTACAGAAGAGTATCACACAGTCAGCTGAGGAAACCATTGGTTTTATAGTGCGGAAAAGACAACACTGGTTTGATGAAAACAATGAAGAAATTCTGTCTCTTATCAATGCTAAAAGGAATGCCTATTTTGCCCATCTTCAAGACCCAACTTCCAACACAAAGAGAGATAAACTACTGGAACTCAAGGGTAAATGCCAGATGCAGATAATGCAGAATAAAAATACTTGGTGGCAACAGAAGGCACAGGAATTGCAGAGACTATCGGATGCTCGAGACTTGAGGAACGTCTATGCAGTACTCAAGGAAATATATGGACCATCTCGCTCATCATCAGGTACACTAAGAAGCGCTGATAATTCTACTACCTTTACTGATAGTCAAGAAATCATTGAACGCTGGAAGGTGCAATTCTCCAATATCCGAAAACGTCCATCAGCAGCTGCTGAAGTCTTCCTTTGTGATGTGCCGCAACAACCTCAACTACTGTGGTTGGCAGTACCTCCTACTTATCATGAATTCAGTGCAGCTCTCACCTAATTAAAACCCAGAAAGGCACCTGGCCCAGATAACATCCCTCTGGAACTAATTCAAGCCGGAGGTCATTCCCTCAAAACAAGGATTTTCACCCTTATCCTCAGAATATGGGAATCAAGAAAGGTACCTGGAGACCTAAAGAATGCCACTATCATCACTATCTTTAAAAGGGTGATCGCAGTGTTAGCGGCAACTACCGTGGTATATCACTGTTATCAATTGTGGGGAAGATACTTGCAAGAATTCTACTTAACCGCCTCATGGTTATATCTGAGAAGACCCTCCCAGAGTCACAATGCGGATTTAGAGTTTCCAGAAGCACAATTGACTTCATTTTCTGTGTGAGACATATAAAAGAAAAATGTAGAGAACAACAGAATCCACACTTCTTAGTTTTTTATGACTTTGAAAAGGCATTTGATTCGGCTCCAAGACCAGCCATGTGGGCGGTGCTGACGCGGTTTAGTTGCCCTCAGCGTTTTTTAGATATAATCAAGGCTCTCCATGATGGCATGACAGGTCGGGTATACCATGAGAATAAGATGTCCGATGAATTTCCTATTACCCATGGACTGAAACAAGAATGTGTACTGGCTCCAACGCCTTTAGCGCTGTACTTGGCTGCAATGCTTTATGATTCACCCACAAACACCCCAGGTGTGGAGTTCAAGTCTGTGGATAAGAGAATTGGCGCAGACCATGCAGCATATGGACGATTAGCGCACCGGGTCTTCATGAATAAAGATCTGTCCATGAGTACAAAGCTTATGGTGTACAAAGCAGTAGTCATTTCTACATTGTAGTACGGCTGTGAAACGTGCACCCTTTACCGACGTGATCTTAGGAAGCTTGAGCGCTTCCACCTACAAAAACTTCGATCAATCTTGAGGATTAAATGGGAAGTCCCCATTACCAATATTGCTGTTCTTGAAAAGGCTCAAAACAACAGCATAGAATCATCCATAATTGGTCACAAATTTAGATGGATAGGTCATGTCCATCTGATGGGTGATGTGAGATTACCTCGTCAAATGCTTTATGGTGAGCTATGCTATGGCATCAGATCACGTGGTGGTTCTAAGAGGCGCTACAAGGACCAATTTAAGCAGACGCTGATATTGACAGGTCTTGATTCACAAACCTGGGACTTGCTGGCTTAAGAACGCTCGACTTGGCGCCGTAACTTCTCGGACACTGTAAAATCGCTTGAAAGAGATCGACGCACGCTTTAAGAGGCCAAGCGTCAAGCTAGGAAACTTCGAGCAGCCCAACCACGTCCTACTCTGGCAATACTATGTGACTGGTGTGGACGCTTCTTCCATGCCAGGATTGGACCCTTTAGTCACCGTAATCACATCCACAAACTGGACTGAAGGAAGAAGATTTATACTCGGATTCGAGTTAAAGCCGATGTAGAAAGTGTTATTAATGAGAAGTACGGTGTCACAATATGGTGCAACACAAGGGAGTGTAGTGTTATACAGTGTTATAGAGTGTTCTTATTGAGTAGTGAGGTGTCACAATGTGGTGCAACACAAGGAAGTGTAGTGTTATACTGTGTTATTACTGAGTAGTGCGGTGTCACAATGTAGTGAAATACAGAGAAGTGTAGTGTTATACAGTGTTATTACTGAGTAGTGCGGTGTCACAATGTAGTGAAATATGGAGAATTGTAGTGTTATACAGTGTTATTACTGAGTAGTGCGGTGTTACAATGTGGTGCAACACAAGGAAGTGTAGTGTTGTACATTGTTATTACTGAGTAGTGCGGTGTTACAATGTGGTGCAACACAAGGACGTGTATTGTTATACAGTGTTATTACGGAGTAGGGCGGTGTTACAATGTGGTGCAACACAAGGAAGTGTAGTGTTATACAGTGTTATTACTGAGTAGTGCGGTGTTACAATGTGGTGCAACACAAGGAAGTGTAGTGTTATACAGTGTTAATACTGAGTAGTGCGGTGTCACGATGTAGTGAAATACAGAGAAGTGTAGTGTTATACAGTGTTATTACTGAGTAGTGCGGTGTCACATTGTAGTGAAATACAGAGAAGTGTAGTGTTATACAGTGTTATTACTGAGTAGTGCGGTGTTACAATGTGGTGCAACACAAGGAAGTGTAGTGTTATTCAGTGATATTACTGAGTAGTGCGGAGTCACAATTTGGTGCAACACAAGGAAGTGTATTGTTATACAGTGTTATTACTGAGTAGTGCGGTGTCACAATGTGGTGCAACTCAAGGAAGTGTAGTGTTATACAGTGTTAGTGTTATACAGTGTTATTACTGAGTAGTGCGGTGTCACAATGTGGTGCAACTCAAGGAAGTGTAGTGTTATACATTGTTAGTGTTATACAGTGTTATTACTGAGTAGTGCGGTGGCACAATGTGGTGCAACTCAAGGAAGTGTAGTGTTATACAGTGTTATTACTGAGTAGTGCGGTGTCACAATGTGGTGCAACTCAAGGAAGTGTAGTGTTATACAGTGTTATTACTGATTAGTGTGGTGTCACAATGTGGTGCAACACAAGTAAGTGTAGTTTTTTACAGTGTTATTACTGAGTTGTGTGGAGTCACAATGTGGTGCAACACATGTAAGTGTAGTTTTTTACAGTGTTATTACTGAGTAGTGTTGTGTCACAATGTGGTGCAACACAAGGAAATGTAGTGTTTTACAGTGTTATTACTGAGTAGTACGGTGTCACAATGTGATGCAACACAAGGAAGTGTAGTGTTATACAGTGTTATTGCCTAGGGTTAATAGGGTATACTATTGTCCATAGTTATGATGGGCAGAGTTTGGCCCAACGGCAAAATCAGCGGAGGAGGATCTAATCACTCTCATGGCTCCCAACGGTCAGAGGCGGAAGAGGTTAGGCCAGACGGACTGGCTGTAAATGCGCACTTCAGTAGTACTCAAGTATGCGGCAGTTCGTTGCAGTCTCTGTGTTTGGTACTGCATGTCTCATTCTGTGTGTGCCCCAAGATAAGGCTCAGAGATCATAGTGTGTGGGTCTCGTCCTGGCAAGCTGAGATCCACCCTAAAAAAATTCACGCCAGTGGCACTTCTCCCATACGTCACTTATTTTCAAAGTCCAGCGGCTATGGGATATGGATGGAGGGGGCAGGTTATGGGTGTAACTGTAAGCCCCTAGTTTGAACCTGCACATTGGCACCAGATGTGTGATGGTCGTCTTCCGGAGACTCTGTGACTACTCCGGAATTCGGTCCTGCATCTGTGTTTGGGCAGGCCTATTTAGGATCACCGCTGCCCACCCCACAAGGAGAAGGCTCTAGAAAAGGTGGGCTAAACATCGGAAATCACAATCTTGGTCCGGCTAAGCAACCGCACTCAGCAGGTCACCCCTCATTCGGTCGAAACTCAATAACAGTAAAGAATCACAAATTGATTATTGGATCTTGGAACATCAGAACTTTGTTTGATATGGACAATAACGTTAGACCTGACAGAAGGTCAGTTCTTGTAACCCATGAGTTATCAAGACTCAACGTTGACATTGCTGCTCTATGTGAAACTAGGCTGTCTTCTGAAAGCAAGATTACTGAATCTGGAACAGGGTATACCATATCCTGGAAAGGAAAGGAGGATGGTGAATGTCGTATTCATGGACTGGGCTTCGCTGTGAAGACCAAACTGGTAAATTATCACTAACATACGCCAATTGCAATCAGCGAAAGACTCATGACTCTCCGCATACCACTCTCACGAGGTTCCTTTATGACGCTCATCTCTGCCTATGCTCCTACTCTAGATTCCGTTGATGAAGTAAAAGCTCATTTCTATGATCAGCTAAGTGAAATCATCTCCAGGGTACCATTAGCAGATAAACTCTTGCTCCTCGGTGATTTCAATGCCCGACTTGGGAAAGGCTATGGAATCATGTGATGGGCAAACAGGGACCTGGAAAATGTAATCCCAATGGACTATTGCTGCTCGGTCTTTGTGCAGAACACGAAATTTTCATTACCAACACGCAGTTCCGGCAACCTAACCGCTTCAAAACCACGTGGATGCCTCCTCGTTACAAACATTGGCACATTATTGGTTATATCATAACCCGGCAATGTGATAAGAAGGCCACTCTTATTACCAGAACAGCAAGGAATATAGACGATTGTTGGATAGATCATAAACTTCGTATATGTAAGTTTAGGATATCCATCAGACCTAAACCACCCAGGAACATCAATCATTTGCCAAGAACGAAGTTTAATACATCCAAACTATAAAAATTTTGGAAACAGGATCGTCACCCAGTTATCAGAAAACCCAGTAACGAATGACATACAGCAAGAATGGGCTACACTACAGAAGAGTATCACACAGTCAGCTGAGGAGACCATTGGTTTTATAGTGCGGAAAAGACAAGACTGGTTTGATGACAACAATGAAGAAATTCTGTCTCTTATCAATGCTAAAAGGAATGCCTATTTTGCCCATCTTCAAGACCCAACTTCCAACACAAAGAGAGATAAACTACTGGAACTCAAGGGTAAATGCCAGATGCAGATAATGCAGATTAAAAATACTTGGTGGCAACAGAAGGCACAGGAATTGCAGAGACTATCGGATGCTCGAGACTTGAGGAACGTCTATGCAGTACTCAAGGAAATATATGGACCATCTCGCTCATCATCAGGTACACTAAGAAGCGCTGATAATTCTACTACCTTTACTGATAGTCAAGAAATCATTGAACGCTGGAAGGTGCAATTCTCCAATATCCAAAATCGTCCATCAGCAGCTGCTGAAGTCTTCCTTTGTGATGTGCCGCAACAACCTCAACTACTGTGGTTGGCAGTACCTCCTACTTATCATGAATTCAGTGCAGCTCTCACCCAATTAAAACCCAGAAAGGCACCTGGCCCAGATAACATCCCTCTGGAACTAATTCAAGCCGGAGGTTATTCCCTCAAAACAAGGATTTTCACCCTTATCCTCAGAATATGGGAATCAAGAAAGGTACCTGGAGACCTAAAGAATGCCACTATCATCACTAACTTTAAAAGGGTGATCGCAGTGTTTGCGGCAACTACCGTGGTATATCACTGTTATCAATTGTGGGGAAGATACTTACAAGAATTCTACTTAACCGCCTCATGGTTATATCTGAGAAGACCCTCCCAGAGTCACAATGCGGATTTAGAGTTTCCAGAAGCACAATTGACTTCATTTTCTGTGTGAGACAGATAAAAGAAAAATGTAGAGAACAACAGAAACCACACTTCTTAGTTTTTTATGACTTTGAAAAGGCATTTGATTCGGCTCCAAGACCAGCCATGTGGGCGGTGCTGACGCGGTTTAGTTGCCCTCAGCGTTTTTTAGATATAATCAAGGCTCTCCATGATGGCATGACAGGTCGGGTATGCCATGAGAATAAGATGTCCGATGAATTTCCTATTACCCATGGACTGAAACAAGAATGTGTACTGGCTCCAACGCCTTTTGCGCTGTACTTGGCTGCAATGCTTTATGATTCACCCACAAACACCCCAGGTGTGGAGTTCAAGTCTGTGGATAAGAGAATTGGCGCAGACCATGCAGCATATGGACGATTAGCGCACCGGGTCTTCATGAATAAAGATCTGTCCATGAGTACAAAGCTTATGGTGTACAAAGCAGTAGTCATTTCTACATTGTAGTACGGCTGTGAAACGTGGACCCTTTACCGACGTGATCTTAGGAAGCTTGAGCGCTTCCACCTACAAAAACTTCGATCAATCTTGAGGATTAAATGGGAAGACCCCATTACCAATATTGCTGTTCTTGAAAAGGCTCAAAACAACAGCATAGAATCATCCATAATTGGTCACCAATTTAGATGGATAGGTCATGTCCATCGGATGGATGATGTGAGATTACCTCGTCAAATGCTATATGGTGAGCTATGCTATGGCACCAGATCACGTGGTGGTTCTAAAAGGCGCTACAAGGACCAATTTAAGCAGACGCTGATATTGACAGGTCTTGATTCACAAACCTGGGACTTGCTGGCTTAAGAACGCTCGACTTGGCGCCGTACCTTCTCGGACCCTGTAAAATCGCTCGAAAGAGATCGACGCACGCTTTAAGAGGCCAAGCGTCAAGCTAGGAAACTTTGAGCAGCCCAACCACGTCCTACTCCGGCAATACTATGTGACTGGTGTGGACGCTTCTTCCATGCCAGGAATGGACTCTTTAGTCACCGTAATCACATCCACAAACTGGACTGAAGGAAGAAGATTTATACTCGGATTCGAGTTAAACCGATGTTGACAGTGTTATTACTGAGAAGTACGGTGTCACAATATGGTGCAACACAAGGGAGTGTAGTGTTATACAGTGTTATAGAGTGTTATTATTGAGTAGTGAGGTGTCACAATGTGGCGCAACACAAGGAAGTGTAGTGTTATACTGTGTTATTACTGAGTAGTGTGGTGTTACAATGTGGTGCCACACAAGGAAGTGTAGTGTTGTACATTGTTATTACTGAGTAGTTCGATGTCACAATGTGGTGCAACTCAAGGAAATGTAGTGTTATACAGTGTTATTACTGAGTAGTGCAGTGTCACAATGTGGTGCAACACAAGGTAGTGTAGTGCTATACAGTGTTATTACTGAGTAGTGCGGTGTCTTAATGTGGTGCAACACAAGGAAGTGTAGTGTTATACAGTGTTAATAATCAGTAGTGCAATGTCACAATGTGATGCTAAACAAGGAAGTGTAGTGATATACAGTGTTATTACTAAGTAGTTCGGTGTCACAATGTGGTGCCACTCAAGGAAGTGTAGTGTTATACAGTGTTAATACTGAGTAGTGCGGAGTCACAATGTGGTGCAACACAAGGAAGTGTAGTGTTATACAGTGTTATTACTGAGTAGTGCGGTGTCACAATGTAGTGAAATACAGAGAAGTGTAGTGTTATACAGTGTTATTACTGAGTAGTGCGGTGTCACAATGTAGTGAAATACTGAGAAGTGTTGTGTTATACAGTGTTATTACTGAGTAGTGCGGTGTCACAATGTAGTGAAATACAGAGAAGTGTAGTGTTATACAGTGTTATTACTGAGTAGTGCGGTGTCACAATGTAGTGAAATACTGAGAAGTGTTGTGTTATACAGTGTTATTACTGAGTAGTCCGGTGTTACAATGTGGTGCAACACAAGGAAGTGTAGTGTTATTCAGTGATATTACTGAGTAGTGCGGTGTCACAATGTGGTGCAACACAAGGAAGTGTATTGTTATACAGTGTTATTACTGAGTTGTGCGGTGTCACAATGTAGTGAAATACAGAGAAGTGTAGTGTTATACAGTGTTATTACTGAGTAGTGCGGTGTCACAATGTAGTGAAATACTGAGAAGTGTTGTGTTATACAGTGTTATTACTGAGTAGTGCGTTGTCACAATGTAGTGAAATACTGAGAAGTGTTGTGTTATACAGTGTTATTACTGAGTAGTGCGGTGTCACAATGTAGTGAAATACAGAGAAGTGTAGTGTTATACAGTGTTATTACTGAGTAGTGCGTTGTCACAATGTAGTGAAATACTGAGAAGTGTTGTGTTATACAGTGTTATTACTGAGTAGTGCGTTGTCACAATGTAGTGAAGTACTGAGAAGTGTTGTGTTATACAGTGTTATTACTGAGTAGTGCGGTGTCACAATGTAGTGAAATACTGAGAAGTGTTGTGTTATACAGTGTTATTACTGAGTAGTGCGGTGTTACAATGTGGTGCAACACAAGGGAGTGTAGTGTTATACAGTGTTATAGAGTGTTATTATTGAGTAGAGCGGTGTCACAATGTGGTGCAACACAAGGAAGTGTAGTGTTATACTGTGTTATTACTGAGTAGTGCGGTGTTACAATGTGGTGCCACACAAGGAAGTGTAGTGTTGTACATTGTTATTACTGAGTAGTTCGATGTCACAATGTCGTGCAACTCAAGGAAATGTAGTGTTATACAGTGTTTTTACTGTGTAGTGCAGTGTCACAATGTGGTGTAACACAAGGAAATGTAGTGCTATACAGTGTTATTACTGAGTAGTGCGGTGTCACAATGTGGTGCAACTCAAGGAAGTGTAGTGTTATACAGTGTTATTACTGAGTAGTGCGGTGTTACAATGTGGTGCAACACAAGGAAGTGTAGTGTTATACAGTGTTATTACTGATTAGTGTGGTGTCACAATGTGGTGCAACACAAGTAAGTGTAGTTTTTTACAGTGTTATTACTGAGTTGTGTGGTGTCACAATGTGGTGCAACACGTGTAAGTGTAGTTTTTACAGTGTTATTACTGAGTAGTGTAGGGTCACAATGTGGTGCAACACAAGGAAATATAGTGTTTTACAGTGTTATTACTGAGTAGTACGGTGTCACAATGTGATGCAACACAAGGAAGTGTAGTGGTATACAGTGTTATTGCCTAGGTTTAATAGGGTATACTATTGTCCATAGTTATGATGGGCAGAGTTTGGCCCAACGGCAAAATCAGCGGAGGAGGAGCCAATCACTCTCATGGCTCCCAACGGTCAGAGGCGGAAGAGGTTAGGCCAGACGGACTGGCTGTAAATGCGCACTTCAGTAGTACTCAAGTATGCGGCAGTTCGTTGCAGTCTCTGTGTTTGGTACTGCATGTCTCATTCTGTGTGAGCCCCAAGATAAGGCTCATAGATCATAGTGTGTGGGTCTCGTCCTGGCAAGCTGAGATCCACCCTAAAAAAAATCACGCCAGTGGCACTTCTCCCATACGTTACTTACTTTCAAAGTCCAGCGGCGATGGGATATGGATGGAGGGGGCAGGTTATGGGTGTAACTGTAAGCCCCTAGTTTGAACCTGCACGTTGGCACCAGATGTGTGATGGTCGTCTTCCGGGGACTCTGTGACTACTCCGGAATTCGGTCCTGCATCTGTGTTTGGGCAGGCCTATTTAGGATCACCGCTGCCCACCCCACGAAGAGAAGGCTCTAGAAAAGGTGGGCTAAACATCGGAAGTCACAATCTTGGTCCGGCTAAGCAACCGCACTCAGCAGGTCACCCCTCATGCAGTCGAAACTCAATAACAGTAAAGAATCACAAATTGATTATTGGATCTTGGAACATCAGAACTTTGTTTGATATGGACAATAACGTTAGACCTGACAGAAGGTCAGTTCTTGTAACCCATGAGTTATCAAGACTCAACGTTGACATTGCTGCTCTAAGTGAAACTAGGCTGTCTTCTGAAAGCAAGATTACTGAATCTGGAACAGGGTATACCATATCCAGGAAAGGAAAGGAGGATGGTGAATGTCGTATTCATGGACTGGGCTTCGCTGTGAAGACTAAACTGGTAAATTATCACTAACTTACGCCAATTGCAATCAGCGAAAGACTCATGACTCTCCACATACCACTCTCAGGAGGTTCCTTTATGGCGCTCATCTCACCCTATGCTCCTATTCTAGATTCCGATGATGAAGTAAAAGCTCAATTCTATGATCAGCTAAGTGAAATCATCTCCAGGGTACCATCAGCAGATAAACTCTTGCTCCTCGGTGATTTCAATGCCAGACTTGGGAAAGGCTATGGAATCATTTGATGGGCAAACAGGGACCTGGAAAATGTAATCCCAATGGACTATTGCTTCTCGGTCATTGTGCAGAACACGAAATTTTCATTACCAACACGCAGTTCCGGCTACCTAACCGCTTCAAAACCAAGTGGATGCCTCCTCGTTACAAACATTGGCACATTATTGTTTATATCTTTACCCGGCAATGTGATAAGAAGGCCACTCTTATTACCAGAACAGCAAGGAATATAGACGGTTGTTGGATAGATCATAAACTTCGTATATGTAAGTTTAGGATATCCATCAGACCTAAACCACCTAGGGACATCAAACATTTGCCAAGAACGAAGTTTAATACATCCAAACTATAAACATTTTGGAAACAGGATCGTCACCCATTTATCAGAAAACCCAGTAACGAATGACATTCAGCAAGAATGGGCTACACTACAGAAGAGTATCACACAGTCAGCTGAGGAAACCATTGGTTTTATAGTGCGTAAAAGACAAGAATGGTTTGATGACAACAATGAAGAAATTCTGTCTCTCATCAATGCTAAAAGGAATGCCTATTTTGCCCATCTTCAAGACCCAACTTCCAACACAAAGAGAGATAAACTACTGGAAATCAAGGGTAAATGCCAGATGCAGATAATGCAGATTAAAAATACTTGGTGGCAACAGAAGGCACAGGAATTGCAGAGACTATCGGATGCTCGAGACTTGAGGAACGTCTATGCAGTACTCAAGGAAATATATGGACCATCTCGCTCATCATCAGGTACACTAAGAAGCGCTGATAATTCTACTACCTTTACTGATAGTCAAGAAATCATTGAACGCTGGAAGGTGCAATTCTCCAATATCCGAAATCGTCCATCAGCAGCTGCTGAAGTCTTCCTTTGTGATGTGCCGCAACAACCTAAACTACTGTGGTTGGCAGTACCTCCTACTTATCATGAATTCAGTGCATCTCTCACCCAATTAAAACCCAGAAAGGCACCTGGCCCAGATAACATCCCTCTGGAACTAATTCAAGCCGGAGGTCATTCCCTCAAAACAAGGATTTTCACCCTTATCCTCAGAATATGGGAATCAAGAAAGGTACCTGGAGACCTAAAGAATGCCACTATCATCACTATCTTTAAAAGGGTGATCGCAGAGATTGCGGCAACTACCGTGGTATATCACTGTAATCAATTGTGGGGAAGATACTTGCAAGAATTCTAATTAACCGCCTCATGGTTATATCTGAGAAGACCCTCCCAGAGTCACAATGCGGATTTAGAGTTTCCAGAAGCACAATTGACTTCATTTTCTGTGTGAGACAGATAAAGGAAAAATGTAGAGAACTACAGAAACCACACTTCTTAGCTTATTATGACTTTGAAAAGGCATTTGATTCGGCTCCAAGACCAGCCATGTGGGCGGTGCTGACGCGGTTTAGTTGCCCTCAGCGTTTTTTAGATATAATCAAGGCTCTCCATGATGGCATGACAGGTCGGGTATGCCATGAGAATAAGATGTCCGATGAATTTCCTATTACCCATGGACTGAAACAAGAATGTGTACTGGCTCCAACGCCTTTTGCGCTGTACTTGGCTGCAATGCTTTATGATTCACCCACAAACACCCCAGGTGTGGAGTTCAAGTCTGTGGATAAGAGAATTGGCGCAGACCATGCAGCATATGGACGATTAGCGCACCGGGTCTTCATGAATAAAGATCTGTCCATGAGTAAAACGCTTATGGTGTACAAAGCAGTAGTCATTTCTACATTGTTGTACGGCTGTGAAACGTGGACCCTTTACCGACGTGATCTTAGGAAGCTTGAGCGCTTCCACCTACAAAAACTTCGATCAATCTTGAGGATTAAATCACCAATTTAGATGGATAGGTCATGTCCATCGGATGGATGATGTGAGATTACCTCGTCAAATGCTATATGGTGAGCTATGCTATGGCACCAGATCACGTGGTGGTTCTAAGAGGCGCTACAAGGACCAATTTAAGCAGACGCTGATATTGAAAGGGCTTGTTTCACAAACCTGGGACTTGCTGGCTTAAGAACGCTCGACTTGGCACCGTACCTTCTCGGACACTGTAAAAACGCTCGAAAGAGATCGACGCACGCTTTAAGAGGCCAAGCGTCAAGCTAGGAAACTTCGAGCAGCCCAACCACGTCCTACTCTGGCAATACTATGTGACTGGTGTGGACGCTTCTTCCATGCCAGGATTGGACCCTTTAGTCACCGTAATCACATCCACAAACTGGACTGAAGGAAGAAGATTTATACTCGGATTCGAGTTAAAGCCGATGTTGAATGTGTTATTACTGAGAAGTACGGTGTCACAATATGGTGCAACACAAGGGAGTGTAGTGTTATACAGTGTTATAGAGTGTTATTATTGAGTAGAGCGGTGTCACAATGTGGTGCAACACAAGGAAGTGTAGTGTTATACTGTGTTATTAATGAGTAGTGCGGTGTTACAATGTGGTGCCACACAAGGAAGTGTAGTGTTGTACATTGTTATTACTGAGTAGTTCGATGTCACAATGTGGTGCAACTCAAGGAAAAGTAGTGTTATACAGTGTTTTTACTGTGTAGTGCAGTGTCACAATGTGGTGTAACACAAGGAAGTGTAGTGCTATACAGTGTTATTACTGAGTAGTGCGGTGTCATAATGTAGTGCAACACAAGGAAGTGTAGTGTTATACAGTGTTAATAATCAGTAGTGCAATGTCACAATGTGATGCTAAACAAGGAAGTGTAGTGATATGCAGTGTTATTACTGAGTAGTTCGGTGTCACAATGTGGTGCCACTCAAGGAAGTGTAGTGTTATACAGTGTTATTACTGAGTAGTGCGGTGTCACAATGTGGTGCAACACAAGGAAGTGTAGTGTTATACAGTGTTATTACTGAGTAGTGCGGTGTCACAATGTAGTGAAATACAGAGAAGTGTAGTGTTATACAGTGTTATTCCTGAGTAGTGCGGTGTTACAATGTGGTGCAACACAAGGAAGTGTAGTGTTATTCAGTGATATTACTGAGTAGTGCGGTGTCACAATGTGGTGCAACACAAGGAAGTGTATTGTTATACAGTGTTATTACTGAGTAGTGCGGTGCCACAATGTGGTGCAACTCAAGGAAGTGTAGTGTTATACAGTGTTATTACTGAGTAGTGCGGTGTCACAATGTGGTGCAACACAAAGAAGTTTAGTGTTATACAGTGTTATTACTGAGTAGTGTGGTGCCAGAATGTGGTGCAACACAAGGAAGTGTAGTGTTAAACAGTATTATTACTGAATAGTGTAGGGTCACAATGTGGTGTAACACATTGAAGTGTAGTGTTATACAATGTTATTTCTGAGTAGTTCGGTGTCATAATGTGGTGCAACACAAGGAAGTGTAGTGTTGTACAGTGTTATTACTGAATAGTGTAGTGTCACAATGTGGTGTAACACAATGACGTGTAGTGATATACAGTGTTATTTCTGAGTAGTGCGGTGCCACAATGTGGTGCAACACAAGGAAGTGTAGTGTTATACAGTGTTATAACTGAGTGGTGAGGTGTCACAATGTGGTGCAACTCAAGGAAGTGTAGTGTTATACAGTGTTATTACTGAGTAGTGCGGTGTTACAATGCGGTGCAACACAAGGAAGTGTAGTGTTGTACAGTGTTATTACTGAGTAGTTCGATGTCACAATGTGGTGCAACTCAAGGAAATGTAGTGTTATACAGTGTTATTGCTGAGTAGTTCGGTGTCACAATGTGATGCAACATAAGGAAGTGTAGTGTTATACGGTGTTATTACTGAGTAGTTCAGTGTCACAATGTGGTGCAAAACAAGGAAGTGTAGTGTTGTACAGTGTTATTACTGAATAGTGTAGAGTCATAATGTGGTGTAACACAAGGAAGTGTAGTGTTATACAGTGTTATTATTTTGAGTAGTGTGGTTCAGAATGTGGTGCAACACAAGGAAATGTAGTGTTGTACAGTGTTATTACTGAGTAGTTCGATGTCACAATGTGGTGCAACTCAAGGAAATGTAGTGTTATACAGTGTTAATACTGAGTATTGCGGTTCACAATGTGGTGCAACACAAGGAAGTGTAGTGTTATACAGTGATATTACTGAGTAGTGCGGTTCACAATGTGGTGCAACACAAGGAAGTGTAGTGTTATAGAGTGTTATTACTGAGTAGTGCAGTGTCACAATGTGGTGCAACACAAGGCAGTGTAGTGTTGTACAGTGTTATTACTGAGTAGTGCGGTTCACAATGTGGTGCAACACAAGGAAGTGTAGTGTTATACAGTGTTAAAACTGAGTAGTTCGGTGTCACAATGTGGTGCAACACAAGGATATGTAGTGTTATACAATGTTAGTACTGACTAGTGCGGTTCACAATCTGGTGCAACACAAGGAAGTGTAGTGTTATAGAGTGATATTACTGAGTAGTGCAGTGTCACAATGTGGTGCAACACAAGGCAGTGTAGTGTTATACAGTGTTATTACTGAGTAGTGCGGTTCACAATGTGGTGCAACACAAGGAAGTGTAGTGTTATACAGTGTTATTACTGAGTAGTGCAGTGTCACAATGTGGTGCAACACAAGGAAGTGTAGTGTTATAGAGTGTTATAACTGAGTAGTTCGGTGTCACAATGTGGTGCAACACAAGGACGTTTAGTGTTATACATTGTTATTACTGAGTAGTTCGGTGTCATAATGTGGTGCAACACAAGGAAGTGTAGTGTTGTACAATGTTATTACTGAATAGTGTAGTGTCATAATGTTGTGTAACTCAATGAAGTGTAGTGTTATACAGTGTTATTTCTGAGTAGTTCGGTGTAATAATGTGGTGCAACACAAGGAAGTGTAGTGTTATATAGTGTTATTACTGAGTAGTCCCATATCAGAATGTGGTGCAATCAAGGAAGTGTAGTGTTATACTGTGTTATTACTGAATAATGTAGAGGCATAATGTGGTGTAACACAATGAAGTGTAGTGTTATACAATGTTATTACTGAGTAGTTCGGTGTCACAATGTGGTGCAACACCAGGAAGTGTAGTGTTATACAGTGTTATTACTGAGTTGTGCGGTTCACAATGTGGTGCAACACAAGAAACTGTAGTGTTATAGAGTGTTATTACTGAGTAGTGCATTGTCACAATGTGGTGCAACACAAGGAAGTGTAGTGTTATACAGCGTTATTACTGAGTAGTTCGTTTTTACAATGTGGTGCAAATCAAGGAAATGTAGTGTTATACAGTGTTATTACTGAATAGTGTAGTGTCATAACGTGGTGCAACACAAGGAAGTGTAGTGTTATACAGTGTTATTACTGAGTAGTGCGGTGTCATATAATGGTGCAACACAAGGATGTGTAGTGTTGTACAGTGTTATTACTGATTAGTTCGATGTCACAACGTGGTGCAACTCAAGGAAATGTAGTGTTATACAGTGTTATTACTGAATAGTGAAGTGTCATAATGTGGTGCAACACAAGGAAGTGTAGTGTTATACAGTGTTATTACTGAGTAGTTCGATGTCACAATGTAGTGCAACTCAAGGATGTGTTGTGTTATACATTGTTAATACTGAGTAGTGCGGTGTCACAATGAGGTGCAACTCAAGGAAGTGTAGTGTTATACAGGTATATTACTGAGTAGTGCGGTGTCACAATGTGGCGCAACTCAAGGAAGAGTAGTGTTATACAGTGTTATTACTGAGTCGTTCGATGTCACAATGTAGTGCAACTCAAGGAAGTGTAGTGTTATTCAGTGTTATTGCTGAGTAGTGCGGTGAGACAATCTGGTGCAACACAAGGACGTATAGTGTTATACAGTGTTATTACTGAGTAGTTCGGTTTTACAATGTGGTGCAACACAAGGAAGTTGGGTGTTATACAGTGTTATTACTGAGTAGTGCGGTGTTACAATGTGGTGCAACACAAGGAAGTTGGGTGTTATACAGTGTTATTACTGAGTAGTGCGGTGTCACAATGTTGTGAAACAGAAGGAAGTGTAGTGTTATACAGTGTTATTACTGAGTAGTACGGTGCCACAATGTGGTGCAACAAAAGTAAGTGTATTGTTATACAGTGTTATTACTGAGTAGTTAGGTTTCACAATGTGGTGCAACACAAGGAAGTTGGGTGTTATACAGTGTTATTACTGAGTAGTGCGGTGTCACAATGTGGTGCAACACATGGAAGTGTAGTGTTATACAGTGTTAGAACTGAGTAGTATTGTGTCACAATGTGGTGCAATCAAGGAAGTGTAGTGTTATACTGTGTTATTACTGAATAGTGTAGAGTCATAATGTGGTGTAACACAATGAAGTGTAGTGTTATATAGTGTAATTACTGAGTAGTCCCATATCAGAATGTGGTGCAATCAAGGAAGTGTATTGTTATACAGTGTTATTACTGAGTAGTGCAGTGTCACAATGTGGTGCAACACAAGGAAGTGTGGTGTTATAGAGTGTTATTACTGAGTAGTGCAGTCTCAGAATGTGGTGCAACACAAGGAAGTTTAGTGTTATACAGTGTTATTACTGAGTAGCTCGTTTTCACAATGTGGTGCAACTCAAGGAAATGTAGTGTTATACAATGGTATTACTGAATAGTGTAGTGTCAAAATGTGGTGCAACACAAGGAAGTGTAGTGTTATACAGTGTTATTACTGAGTAGTTCGATGTCACAATGTGGTGCAACTCAAGGAAATGTAGTGTTATACAGTGTTATTACTGAATAGTGTAGTGTCATAATGTGGTGCAACACAAGGAAGTGTAGTGTTATACAGTGTTATTACTGAGTAGTTCGGTGTCACAATGTAGTGCAACTCAAGGAAGTGTATTGTTATACAGTGTTAATACTGAGTAGTGTGGTGTCACAATGTGGTGCAACACAAGGAAGTGTAGTGTTATACAGTGTTATTACTGAGTAGTTCTGTGTCATAATGTGGAGCAACACAAGGAAGTGTAGTGTTGTACAGTGTTATTACTGAGTAGTTCGATGTCACAATGAGGTGCAACGCAAGGAAGTGTAGTGTTATATAGTGTTAATACTGAGTAGTGTGGTGTCACAATGTGGTGCAACTCAAGGAAGTGTAGTGTTATACAGTGTTATTACTGAGTAGTGCGTTGTCACAATGTGGCGCAACTCAAGGAAGTGTAGTGTTTTACAGTGTTATTACTGAGTAGTTCGATGTCACAATGTAGTGCAACTCAAGGAAGTTTAGTGTTATTCAGTGTTATTTCTGAGTAGAGCGGTGTGACAATCTGGTGCAACACAAGGAAGTGTAGTGTTATACAGTGTTATTACTGAGTAGTACGGTGTCACATTGTGGTGCAACACAAGGAAGTGGATTGTTATACAGTGTTATTACTGAGTAGTTTGGTTTCACAATGTGGTGCAACACAAGGCTGTTGGGTGTTATACAGTGTTATTACTGAGTAGTGCGGTGTCACAATGTGGTGCAACACATGGAAGTGTAGTGTTATACAGTGTTAGAACTGAGTAGTATTGTGTCACAATGTGGTGAAACACAAGGAAGTTTAGTATTATAGACTACAGTGTTTTTACTGATTGGGACACCCTCGCTCCAGGGGTTATAAATATGGAGTCCCTGCTCATGGGATGAGTGAAGACCTCAACGGCACCTGCGGTTGTGAAGGAGTCCTTCGGTACAGCAAATTTGGCGGAAGAGGCAACCCAGTGCTCTGGGTTCATAGAGTAGAAGATATTTTTCTATGTTATGGACACCCGTAGCGTCTGTACTCCCGAGGAGTGGCTACAAAAGGCGTGTGTTCTGCAAGTTAGGAGCGGTGTAGTTAATACCTGGCAGTAGGTCTTAAAATGCATGTGGGAGTGGCGACCTCGTCTTAATAATAGCTTAAAATGACAGAAAATATGTTTCATCCTCGGAAAATGCTAGGGTGTCCCCTGCAGGCGACGCACAGATCTTCAGATGCTGGGGGATCTGTGTGAAATAGGCGACCAGCATCACAATTTATCCGAATAGGTACAGTTAACATCTTAACCCTGACGGACAAGACTGAGGAGCTAGTGGACATCATGATGGAGAAGGATATAGTCATCCTCGGTCTTAGTGAAACGAAATGGAAAGGAAAAGGGGAATGAAAACTAAAGGAAGGATACAGGCTGTTTTACAGAGGAGGACAGGAGGCAAGAAATGGAGTAGTAATGATTATTGGAAATGATGTCCTAGGGAATGTGGTGGTGGTGGTGGTGGTGGTGAATAAGATAAGTGACAGGATGATCACAGGAAGGACACAGTTCCAGACAGGGACAAAATATCTGTTTCAAGTACATGCTCCTCAAACGGGGAATAAAGAAGAGAACTTAGAAGAATTCCTAGAAGATGTGGAAAAATATATAGAGGATAAGGAAATAATGGTAATGGGAGATTTGAATGCACAAGTGGGAAGAGACAGACAAGGAAGAGAGGAGATTTTGGGACCATATGGTTATAGCAGTAAGAATCCAGAAGGGGATTTCTTAATGGACTTCTGTCTTCGGATCCAATTAATTATATGGAAAACGTGGTTCAGATAGAAAAATAGTCAGAAGATAACGAGGTATGGATGGGGAGATAGAAGAACGGAAACTCTGATAGACTATGCATTAGCCTAGTCGAAAAAGGACATCGGAGAGAGCTAATGGATGTTACAGCCATGCCAGAGGAAGCCTTTGGAGGAGACCATAGAGCAGTGGTAGCAAAACTAAAAGTAGGAAAGGTCATGAGATTACCAGAAAGAGGGAAAGAATGATTATGGTCTGGAGACTAATGGAAAAGGAGGTTGCAGAAGAGTTTAAGAAAGAATTGCAAGAACAGATACCAAGGACGGATATTACCCATATGGAACAAGATTGGGAAAAGTTTAAGAGTGCATTTGTAAACAGTGCAGAGAAAACATGTGGTAGAACATCAGGAAAGGTACGGGAAAAGTCGACAAAATGGTGGAATGATAGAGTGAAAGAAAAGGTAAGAGTGAAGAAGAATACTTCGAAGGAATGGAAAACAAAAAAGACTGAAGAAAGTAGAGTAAAATATATAGAAGCAAGCTGAGATTTCAAGAAAATAATTGCAGAGGAAAAGAAGAGAAGCTGGGAAGAATTCACCCAGGAAATAAGGGAGGATTCAAATTGTGGAAAATTGCTATTTGGAATTATAAAAAGTAGAAGGAATGAAAAGGTGAACACTGGGTTCGTAAAAACCAAAAGGTGAAATATTGACAAAACTAGAGGAGATAACGGACAGATGGAAGGAATATTTCAGCGAGCTGTTGAAGGTGAGACGTCAGGCATGCGGAGAAGTTATGCAAACAGCCAAAACGATGGAGGAAAAAATAGAAGAAGAAAATAATTATAATGTTATTGGTTTTACGTCCCTTTTAACTACACTGGCTTTTAGAGACGCCGGGGTGCCGGAATTTTGCCCCTAAGGGGATCTTTAACGTGCCAGTAAATGTACTGACACGGCTCCCTCGCATTTGTGCACCCTCAAATGCCAGCTGACTGCGCCAGGTTTCGAACCTGCAACCTTGGGCTGAACAAGCGAGAACGTTACCCCTGAGCCACGCAGCCAGACGATAGAAGAAGAACCAGACATAATATGGCAGAAGTGGAATGGGCAGTTAGGAAGATGAAGATGGGGAAAGCTGTGGGAATCGACGAATTGGCAATAGAAATTATCAAGGCGGCAGGACCCGTGGGACTGCAGTGGACATACAGACTTCTCAGGAGTGTGCGGAGAGAGAAGAAAGTTCTTGAAAACTGGAAAAAGGGAATAATATTGCCAATATTCATGAAAGGAGACAGGAAGGTGTGTGGTAACTACCGAGGAATCACCATCATCTCGCATGTTGCCAAAGTAACGGAAAGAATCCTAGAAAAAAGAATTAGAGTAAAGGTAGAAGGTCAAATAGAGGAGGAGCTGTTTTGATTTAGATGGGGAAGGTTAACAGTGGAACCCATTTTCATTCTGAGACAGAACATTTAAAAGAGTTGGGAATATCAGAAGGATTTGGTAATGAATTTTATTGATCTAGAAAAGGCCTATGATAGCATCCCTAGAAGAAAAACACGAAGCGTAATGCGCAGAATCGCCAACAGGTGCAGGATGACTGCCCGCGCTCTCCATCGGCAAAGATGGGAAACCACGCAGATGGCACTACTTATGAACATGGCGACCTGTCAACATTAGTGCTAAATATTGTACACGATTTGGTTAACCATCCCTCCTTCTTGACAAGGATTGTTGATGAAATCACCTCAAAAGTAATAGAGGATCCCAAAGCATCCATTGATTTCAACACTAAGGTCATAGATGATGTGGAAAAGAAAATTCAGGCCAATGAGGAGGAAGTGAAATTATAGAAAGAGGAACTACGCGAAAAAAAAACTGACACAATGAAGCAATACTCCCGGCGGAATAGTATCCGGGTGTTTGTCTTGGAAGAAAAGGATGGCGAATCGACTGATCTGCTTGTCCTTAACTTGGCAGAACAGCTAGGTGTAAACTTAAAAATCGAGCACATTGACAGGACCTATAGGGTAGGCTAAGGAAACACCCAGAAGCCACGCCCCATCATATGTAAGTTTGTCTCCTTTGCCAAGCGGAATGCACTTTTTCAGGCGTAGAAGAAATTGAAGGGAACAGGGGTTGGAATTGCTCCACAAAACAATCGACTAGGTGGGAGTTAAGCATTGTTGGTCCAATAATGGCGTCATCTTTGCAGTTAGCCAAGGTATTCGTCACATACTGATTAATTTCAATAACCGTAGATTGATATACTGTAAGTTAGTGTGATCAGTGTTATAAACCTCACTAATCTAATTTAATCTTTAACCAATTGATTGTACCAACTGTATACCACAATACCGGTACCTATTGCTCGAGAGCAAGTAAGACTGGGACTCTTAAATATAAGAAATACCACATTCTCTTTAGGCAACAACATTTAGAAAATTGTATGTTAAATTATATAACGTTTGTAAAGCTGCCTTTTCCAAATAGACACCAATACTGAATAATACTGCTTGCTATTAGTTCGAATCTTCCTTCCCTTATTGAACAGGGTGGCAATTTTTTATATTATGCTTCTCTCTTAGGTAGCCTTCCAGTACCAAGTCGTTTTCAATAATCATGATGATGATTGTTGTTTTAAGGGGCCTAACATCTAGGTTATCGGTCCAATTTCAATAATCAAGCAGCTTTAAACACTACTTACGTCTTTACACACTAACATCTGACGTACTTGCTTTCAACTTTCACTCCCTACCCAAACTTATCTTTCTTCTACACAGGTTATTATTGTTATGGGTGAGTGTGATCTATAGGCTACTGCAGGACGTAAATATTGTCATACAGATCAGGCAAAACAAGGTAAACCCAGTTCACTGTTGATTTAATGGCTGCTAGATTATGACTGCAAGAGTTTCCTATGACAGACATTTAGTGAGATTAACCCCAGTGGATGGCAATTATTATAAATAATTCTTCTTCAGCTGTCACCCATACCCATCACTGAAATATGTTCGCTGTTATGTGTTCAGATTAACATTTCCTATCTATCCTTGCATCATGCAATGTGAATATATTTTATGCCCTGTAAGTATATAGGGTACAAGCTGGAGACTAACAGGCTTACATTAAACCACATTTAACTTTACTTTAATTTCATTTTATCCTTATTTTATTTCTTTATTTTTTAAATTCTACCTATCACAAATGTTAGATTAAAGGTAACTTATATATAGCTATAGCTTTGGATATAAAACCTTAATGGAATTTTCTGGGTGTGATAGTTGGTGAGTGACAAGTGATTTTAAATTATGTCTGGCTCAATTCTAGACAGATCTGACGACAGACTGTTTAATTTCACAATGTTACTAAAGATTGCAGTATGTTTCACTGTTTCATTATTTAATTAATATTTTTATGGGCCATTTATCATAACTTAACTTTTTTTTAGCATCTAAATTGGGTTGTAGTTTATGCTATTGCAGATTGTGAATGGCGACATATAATGGTCACTGTACTAATTTCGCTTCTAAGTGACTAGGCAATGCCTTTCACTACTTCTTAAGATCTTTTTAACTTGTACCTATGGTAGCATCTGACCATAGTTTATCAGACATACTTTCCTCAATCAGCCTGAAAAACACAAACAGCCTAAAGATTGCTCATATCAATGCTCAATCATAAGTTGACTCCTCTCACTATTCTGAATTTTGTCACGTTTTTGGTGGGTTCGTCTTTTGACATAATTGTAGTAAGTGAGTCCTATTACAAGCCCTCAATGCAATATGCTGCTGTCTCTGTCACTGGCTATAAAGTCATTAGAAATGACAGATTAACCGTAGGTGGAGGTGGTGTTGCAGTTAACATTAGGGATAACATAAAATATAGCGTGCTAAGTCAGTCTCCTGGTGAATATTGTTGTACCCTGAGGTCCCGACAGGGTACATCTATAAATACATCTACAAACTACATCTACAAACTAAAGCTATAAACTACATCTACAGCTACTACCACCTATCTGCCCCCTAACGTAGCACACTTCAGCCCCAGGAGCAGATGACCTCGTAGTCCCGCCCCTTAAAACAACAATAACTTACTAACACTTCAGCCCCAACCCCATACCCAGAGCAGCAATAAGGCAACAGTAAACACTTCATTACTTCCTTACAAAACTTCAATAACAGACCCACAGCAAGTAGCAATTATTACAACATGCTTACCAAACATCGACCACAAGTGCTAAGTATTACACCCATTTCTCAACTATCTGAGTCAGCAATAGTAAAAGTTATAAAGGCCTATGGACAATACACCTCGTGGTCTTGTCTGCAGAATCACCGCCCACGTGCCAGCAGAAAGCTACGATCGCCGACCGATTGATCCAGGTTAGTGTGTGAAACGGGTAATCCCACTACTATCTCCTTCCCATAGACCTACCCCATTAACACTTTGTAATCATTTCACCATTAATTGTGCATCGAACTTTATAATTAGTGAAGTTTGCTTATTTGTTACTATTACGTAATTAAACTCTCACATTTTATTACATCTGCTCTCTGTCTGACTTATTGAACACCTGTCACAATTCACCGATTTTTAATCAACCGCCAGGTTCTGCTAGGTCAAGTTTATTGACAGTCCCCTCGCCGTCACAACATCGCCAGCAAGGCTAGCCTCGCGTACTAACAAAGCCGACCGGTCAGCATTTCTTTAGTCTGCTTGCCGTGTCGCTCTGCACTTCCAGTCCGCTAGCCTTTTCACTTAATTAGAAAACCGGTTTCTTTAACGATTAATGCTTAGGGATACCTCCAACCCTTATAAATTACTAAGATCGCCAAACACTCAAATAGTTCAGCCCCCAATAGTTAATTAACCTTTTCATTTAATCTCAACACCTACACCCCATTATTAAAACACACCGTTAGGGTACCAAAACAATCCCCATCCCTAACTATATAATAAGAGGCCTGAATGCATTATAATTGACATTTCTCTTACCGAAAGTAAAATTCTCTTTGCTTGTGTGTACCGTCTACCGAAATTTGGCTACCAAGATACCGGTACTCGTATTTTTCTGAATGACATGTAAGTTATAGGTTCATTTTTGATTATAAATATGTTTTTATTGTTGGGGGTGGTAATGTTCGTTTTGGTAGTGGCGCTTATAAAACGGAACAGCTATGTGATGTGCTCTGTTCCTGTAAAGTTGAATGTTTACCATTCGATACTACATTTCACACAGCTACTCGTGACAGCAATCTCGATATTATTTCTTCAAACTGTAATGACCTTGTTGTTGACTATGGACAAGAACCAGCTGCTGGATACTCAGCCCTTGATCTCCTATATGCCGTGTTTTCTCTATTTACCCGGAAACTTTGGTCAAAATCAATCTTAGTACGTGACATCAGCAAATTCAATTTAGATGATTTTAAAACGGACGCACAAATACTCCCTTGGCAGAATTTCTACCAATCCACTGACATAGATGAAAAAGAGACTCTATTTAATGATTGTGTAAACAAACTCTATGATAAGCATGCACCGCAAAGGAAGGTGGATATAAAGCACAGCTCTGCTTCGTGGATCAGTAAAGAAATCAAAACTCTTTTAAGGAAACGTGATAAAGCACGTAGAACATTTATTCAATCTAATCTTACCGATGACTATGGAGAGTACAGAATTCTGCGTAATAAGACAAAACAAACAATCAGGAACACAAAAGTGAAATATATGTACAACCTCTTCAGTGACTGCAAAACCATCTCCACCAGATGGCGTGCTGCTAAATCATTGGGAGTTGGTGCCAGTTTAATCACTGATGTTGAGATGCCCGTCTATGCATCACAATTAAATGAACATTACTCAAATGTAGCGTCAATTCTTGATGCATTAAGAGTATCAGAGACCGTCATGAACTGCACATCCATCCCTCCCTCTGCCCATGATTTTGTTTCTTTATGCATGTTTACCCACACCAGATTGTAAAAGCCATCACATTTATTCGTTCAAAAGCAAGAGGCCCTGATAGCATCCCAATTTCTCTTATCTCAAACTGTCTTGAGCTATTTCTACCCCCAATTGTCCATAATTTCTCCCTACAAAGTGGAGTATATCCGTATCTTTGGACGTGGACATACGTCCAGTGCCAAAAAATAAAAACCCCACTAGTTGTAGTGACTTTAGACCGATACATATCCGTTGTGCCCTTGGTAAAGCACTTGAGAAAATAGTTCATGAACAAGTATGTGACTACCTAGATAAATTTAATATCTTCAATCCTTACCAATCTGGTTTAAAAAGGGGCATAGTACCACTACTGCATTGTTAAAGGTCAGCGATGATATACGGTCAGCTATGGACAAGCGTCAGCTTACAATCTTATGGCTTTTCGATTTCAGTAAGGCCTTTGACTGTGTGAATCAGAATATACTTCTTGCAAAGCAGAGATATTTTGGCTTCTCTCGGAGCGTTCTTTCCTGGTTCAAATCCTACCTTTAGAGGCGTACACAGAGAGTGCTCCTCGTGGATGGTTCCTCCTCAGACTGGAAGTCGGTAGAAAGTGGAGTACCTCAGGGATCTGTCCCAGGTCCACTATGCTTCTCGATTTTCATAAACAATTTTAATGAATTCCAAAATAGTTCTGTTCATGTATACGCTGATGACCTCCAGGCCTATTTTCACTTCACGCCTAACACTGCATGTGATCGTATAAATCTGTTTAATGAAGACATTGACAGGTTTTGTGAATGGGTCCTAAATCATAATCTAAACATGAACATATCTAAAATCCCCAACTTATATCCATTGGATATACAAAACTTATAAATTCAGTAGATTTTCTTTCACTACCACCCATTAAGATACTAGATAATAATATTAAATATAGCAACACTGTCAATAATCTCGGAGTGATATTTGATAGAACACTATCGTGGGCAGAGAATACGTCTAATGTGGTAAAGAAGGTTGTATCAACTATGCATCTCTTGAAAAGAACCGTTTCTTACACCCCTCCAAATATACATAAGATCTTCGTCCAAACTCTCCTTTTTCCAATAAATGATTTACCAGAAACACAGAACAAGAAATTGAAAACAAAATCTATGCATGTGTTCGGTAGATTCTGGATGTAAGGTGAGATAAACATATCGCACATTCCTACGTGCAGCTGAAATGGCTGAAACTCCACGAGCGCAGGCTGCTATCAGTTGCCATTCTGACACATAAAATTTACATACTAAGACCCCGTTATATCTCTAGAACGCCTTTACACCAATGCATTCTGTTCATAATCAAAAAATAGATACACAAACCCACTCCAGATTCCTATACACCGAACCTTGAATTTCAATAAATCTTTTGTTTGCACCGCCTCACGCCTCTTCAACTCCTTCGATTTATACCCTAAGTTCGTCAACATTGCAAGCACTGCAGCTCTCAAAAGACATATTTCATCCTGCTTCTTGGAGCAGTATACCTCTCACATGTGATTACTGCATTACGTTAAAATACTATTATTGTAGCTCAATTATAACATCAGGAAAATAGCTGACAACCCACCTACGTTAATATCGTTTCTTGTATATGGTGATTGCTTTTTAGGCTGATACTGTGTCTGTATGCTCTTTTTGTATATAATTTTCCCATTATTATTATTATTGTATTATTACTGACTTGTGTTAATACCATTGTTAGGCTATTGTTATTTATATTGTGAATGTAAGTGAAATATTTTATTTTTATAAGCCCTAATCGTATTGCATGTAGGGCGCTCCTGTAAAGGAGCTCTTAAGCTCTAAGTGTAGCCGTGGAAATATATAAATCAAAAAGCTTGTAGTTTAACGTGACCGTTAATCTCGAGATCATGAGCCACGGGACCTCCTTTTTACGTGGAATCCGAACCACAGGACATGGCATTTCACTTCGAAAATCTCACATGCATTGACCGGGAATCGAACCCGGACCGCCTTGGTGAAAGGCATACAGCTAGACCGCTGAGCCACCACGCCCCAAAATAAATCAAATCAAAATCAAATCTCTCTTGCCCATCCCAATTGGCTAGGGGTAGACATTGTTAGGGGCTAGCACTACAACTTCTCAATTAAATAAATAATTAAATATTAATCATCTAATTATTATCTCATAATGAAATGTACAGTTAAGCCCTTTGGGGTAGAAATTTAAAAATAAATTAGTAGCCCGCGGTAAAGAGGCAATGTTATGCCATTTAATAAAAAATATCTGACATAACTTCCTCCAATTAATAGTTCAGTATAGTCGCAATCAAATAAATTTTGGATTTAGTGTAAACCGTTTGTCTTCCGTGTATTAACCAATGTCTACAATCCATAATCCCAACATTAGGAAAAGGGGGTGACTCGTGGCCTAGTATGACTCTCGCGGTTACAGGTACGACACAGCATGGTCAAACGCTCGCTAGAGATATTGTGACCTGTATAATTCTATCTCACTCGCTCACTAACTTCCTACCTGCTACGCTACACATTCATAATAGTACACAAGGCTTTGCCTGTGCATGTAACCTAACTCTCCCGGTCAACATATTCTTATCTCGCAAGGTCGAGGACGAGGCTAATACTGCTGGTTACAACTGTGTGTCTATACGAGCATAGAGTAGACTTTATCACTAACATTAAGTTATTAAACTATTTACAAGGCAGTTTCTTAAGTTAAACACAATGTATAGTTTGGTAAAATAAACAAATGTAATTGTACCTTGAACTCGCCTGCTAACTTAGCAATGTCCATCCTAAAAATTACATCCCCACCCCTCTCTCTTCCTTCCTCCCGCATAGTAAGGACAAATAAACCTTTGTTCAGTAATAGCTGTTAATAACCTTTTACGGTTTCAACAAATAATAATTACCTAATAATAATAATTACCTAATTTTAACTACATTTAACACTATTTGGGGGAACATTTGGGGGGCTGCAATACCAATTAATAATAAGACACTTGACATAAATTTCTCTAATCCTTTCGTAATATATTGGTAAAAACAAACAAAGTCGCCTCCGTAGCGTAGCGGTCAGCATGGTTAGCTGCCGCCCCGGAGGTCCTGGGTTCGATTCCCGGCTCTGCCACGAAATTTGAAAAGTGGTATGAGGACTGGAACGGGGTCTACTCAGCCTCGGGTGTTCCAAATGAGTAGAGGGGGTTCGATTCCCACCTCAGCCATCCTCGAAGTGGTTTTCCGTGGTTTCCCACTTCGTCTTCGGGCAAATGCCGGGATGGTACCTTCTTCAAGGCCACGGCCGCCTCCTTCCCTCTTCATGCCTATCCATCCTGACCAACCATTACCTTCCCTCATGAGGCCCCTGTTCGCTTTGCAGGTGAGGCCGCCTGGGCGAGATGCCAATCACACCTCACCAGTTGTATCCACTCCGATTAGATGTTCCCAGCTCTAGGACACTGCCCGTAGAGGCGGTAGTGGTGAGTTCCCTCGCTGAGTCCGTGGGTTCCACCAACCTGGAGGGTAAACGACTAAGAAAAGAAAAAAAAAAAAAACAGTAAGGTACAGTCAAGTTCAAATAAAATGGTACCATCTAAATACTTAGGCCCTATTATACAAATTTTGGGTAAAGAAGTAGTCTACAGTAAAAAGAAGGCTGTCACGCCATTTAATAGGACCCCTTACAAAACCATGTACAATAATTGGTTCGCGAGATATAACAAGCGGATGACCGTGCAGTTTTGGGTCTTTAGTTCAATCAAGAGTAACTAATTCATTAATTATTATTTTAAAAATCCCGACAAAGTATTACCCCTAGTCATGTGTCTGAATGCAAGGTACAGTCACTTATAATTAAATGGCTCCCTCGTGTAGTTAAGCCCCTTGATATGATTTGGGCTAAATCAGTGGTTCACTACAAAGGGGGGCGTTACAAGCTTTCGTTTGACCCGTCGCACAACTATTATTGGTTCACAAAATATAATGGGCAGATGACATTGCAGTTTGTTGCAATTTGGGTAAATCTATAAAATAAGCCGGCCATAGCAAAGGGCGCGTCACCCCGAGTTATAGGACACCTCACACGTGCACCTCCGATCATTGAATCGGGAAATATAAGCAAAAAACCGAATGCAAGGTACAGTCGGGTTCAAGAAAATGGGTGACGCAGAACTGTCACATTTCTGCACATTAAGAATATGTCAGGAACACAAAATGTATCTTATGGTCACTTTCCTTAAATTCATGCAGATTTTTAATATTCTCGTTCCATTGAAACGTTAATAGGCCTATATACGTTAATGTGCTATTGACAAGTATTTTGGCTCTTCTTTGGCCTCCAAAAACATCACGCCTTCTAGTTTACCTGATTAAGGACGATGTTATATTCTGATTTGAATGCACATAAATTGTTCTTAATATTCTACTAACATAGATGAAAAAATTATAATTAATAGAAAAATTAATACCAACTCTAAATTCATTTTTGGGTCACGCACACATAAAACACTACGAAAATGTGTTAATGTTTTTATATATTCTACTGAGACAAAATGCAAAATAGAATGATGCGCTAAGTATACAACCATGAAAGTGTACCGTACTCATTCTCAGATGTGCTTTCTTATTCAATATTTAGAAACAAAGAACATAATCAGTAACATAATCCATAGCATGCATCGTGGTTGCCGGACCTGCATCACTGCTCAGCATGATCACACCCCATTGGGAAAATATACCCTTGTTCTTACGTTGTGGCAGTAGTCTATATACATTCTTCGGCAAAGCATACAATGTTTGTATGTGAGTGTTCATTATACATAAAGCTTGAATTAGTACGCTCGAATAAGTTATAAGAAATATAAATATGCTTTTAACATTTCACACTGCCACCATCTAAAATTTTTGAAAAACTTTAACAACATAAAATGCCTATATTCTTAGCTTAAATAATAATTTACTGTTCTAAGTTTACCTACGGTAGAATGATAAGAAATTTGATTTTAAATACTTAGTTTCATGACCCTGTTGTTGTTGTCCTCATCAGGTTTTTGAAGGATGGAAGGAAGCTTATTGATTATTATGACAGTTAATCTCGCGATCATGAGGCACGGGACCTCTTTTTACGTGGAATCCGAACTGCTACCCCCCCCTAGCACAGCATTGGTGGACGGCACTGGCCAGCAGCACGTCGGTTACTCGATAACCAACGCTTGCTTACCAGAATGGGACGAGTACGGGAAACGTGGATGGGCCAACTTACCTGTATTCAGGGGTCCGGGTCACTTCCGCAACAACATCACCTCCAGATGACATGTCCCAACAGAAGAGCTCCAAAGGAGTGGAAGGAAGATGGAGAAGGGGACAACACACACAGGCTATCGTACAAACACCCCCCAAACCAACGGGACTGCCGTCGGTGAAATAATGCCACAACAGTGAAATAAAAAAAAATAATAGGTTTAATATTAAAAATTTAAAGAACCTTCACCCAAACTGCACATGCATCAATCCACACAAAATTTCCAAGAAGGCCAGATAGCGCCTAACATGCTTGCTTGCAAAAGCCAAGAAGAGGTAAGACTTAATTTAAAATAAAATAAAATTTAACAGCCCAAAGGTTAAAATAAATATTACATGCATAACATACTCAGAACGGGCTTGATGAATTGCAAGGTAATGCAATCACGATCCGACATGCAGATGTTGAGGCCACGCCAAAACATTAAGGATAGAATTTAAATTAAACTTTAAAATAAAAAAAATAAATTGGATAGAAAATAAATAAATAAATGATATGCACGCCGGCGGAAAACACAAGGACATTACCAAAAATCACGAAATTAACATTAACGAGATTACACTAAAAAAAAGGATTAAGTTAATTCACAACACGTCTGCTATTGAGATCCGCGCCAAAAGGACTGACAACGAGACCACAATGCATCACGGTAAACAAAGGTATGGCTACACCAAAAACATGCCGGAACGAAATTACGACAAACAACAAATAAGATTAAATTTAAACATTAGTAGAAGGAAAAGAACGGTGGAAAAAAAACAATTACATCACAAACTATTAATGCAAGTCGTTTTAAAACTGGACGGATCTTACATGGATTTAAAAAAAAGACAAACCCAAGCTTGCCAAAGGAAAATAAATAATAATTAAAACGTGAAATAACTTAATAAATGTGTCTCCAGAAGGTAAACAAAAAAATAAATAAGAAACTTAATATATATAAGGAAACGTTATTAAAACGTAAAGGAAATTTTAGGCCTACAAGTGAACACAACCGAAGATCAACATTCGTACACGCCCAAACTTGGATATCCCAAAATAAAATAATTAAATAAATTAAATTAAAAAAAAACGTACCTTACATCCTTCTCCGTGGAGACACAATAACAATAAACAAATTAACACATAATTTTATGTTATTACATGTGCTTCACAAAAATGGCAAACCCCGGCACATGCGTTGTTTAGATGACCAGCACTCGTTCGCATCCAGTTGCGACTCTCCATCACTTTCATCGTCCAGGCGAAAGGAAGAAATTAAATTCTTATGTAGCACAGGCGTTTCTTAGTTGAATTTGTATTCATATTTGGTAAAAGCCAGGGGGGCAAGCCCCCTAGCACACAGAGAGATATTCCTTCACACCAGCGGCCGGCTTCTTGTTTACAAAAAGACCGACAGTTAACTCCCCAAGCTGGCGGAGAATCGCTCGTCATTTATCGAACTGTCTTCATGTAAATAAATATTGTCCAATCAGAGAAAGACACATCAAATAACAATGTCATTAATAAGTTCATAATTTTGGCGGTATCATGAATGCACTAGCATTTGTTTGAAGACGAAGAATCATAATTGACTTTCACTTATGTCACGAATTGGTAGAGTTTTAAAGGAAACACCAACGCACTCTATTGGTGAATAAGCAGGAACTACTTGGATCCTTCCAAAGTCCGACTGCAGCTACCATCTTGTGGTCACAGACGGTACTGAGCGGCGAAGCGGACGATTCAAACTTCAAGTACAGCATCCATGAATAAATACATGTTTGAAATAGTAGAGACGTGCCCTTGCACGTATCAGTCTCCCTCCCTTAAGCGTGAACACCGTTCACGAATATGCCAAGGCATAGACAGTACTCCATAACTTGTCGATTCACCAAGCAAGTTTGCTGAAGAAAATGTTCACCAGTTAACTCCAATAGATGGGCGAAACCGCATCGTTTTGGTTAGGAAGAATGCAGGGTCAGATTATCAGTGATGGGATAATTGATCACCTCGCAAACCACTTAGTCAACAGCATCACTGTGTCCAAAAATCTTCAGAAACGTAGTACACCAGCACCAGCAGTGCTTTCAGAGTTCGAGACACGTTAGATACATTTTCAATAAGTCCAATTTAGTTCGCTTTAGACGAAGTAGGTGGAAGCAATGTGCCAGATATGATTCGACGCGTGGGCAGCCATTTACAAAAATAGAAGTTAATCTAGTTTCAAAAAGGTATTACAGAATTTACAATATCTTACTACATTTTACAAAGAGAAACAAGTTGAATTTAAATGAAGAAAATTTTTGACTAGGCCCTAGATCCGTGCTTACAAGGTTTCATTGACAAGTTTACACTTTTTACAGATTCGAAGTACATTACAAGATTACATGAGTTAGACAACTATACATTTCGAAGGGACTACGGTAGAGGAATGACCACTACAATTCCCAAAGGGAACAGGAATACAAGGTTACCATGAGTTAGGTCTCCCACCGAGCCCAACTTACATGTTAGCATCTCCTATGAAACATCAAAATTAGGTACACTTTTACAATTTACCATTACAATGGGAACTTCCCAACAATACAGTTTGTATCCCACCAGAGTTTTCAAATCCAATTAAATTCAAAATTCCACAAGGAACAGAGGCTTGAAGGCTTAAATGAAGGTTAGGGATACTCTACATTATACAAATTCAGTTTACAAAATTTGTTTTACAAAATTTACGGTAGCATTTCCTCATTAGAAACGTCTCCACCTCGTTTAATGTGTGATAGATGCACTCTAGAAATTTTGTTGGCCTTAGGGTTTCGAACAAGAAGAGTAACAGGAGTCAAGAATGCCTCTACATAGCACGGGCCTTTAAAACGAGGGGTTAACTTGCTTGAGACAAGATTACTGACGCCCTTGGGCTCGAAATTGCGGACGTACACAACATCACCAATTTCCAAATCAGCTGGCTTGCGACAGGCATTGTGTCGCCTGGCAAGTTGGTCATGGGATACCTTAATATTCTCTCTAGCCTTGTCGAATTTCGCCCTCATATCCTCGGGCGTGAAACTGTCAGGAAGGAGATCGTGTAGGTTCCACAGATTAGACAACGGAGAATTAGCCATAAAGGAAAACATTAACGAAAAAGGGGTAGCTTGCGTGCTCTCATGCACGGCGGTGTTGAAAGCAAAATTGAGCCAATGCAAATTAGAATCCCACTTGGAATGGTCGTCGTGGTGGAAAGCAATCAGAGCAGAACGGAGATTACGATTGACTCGCTCAGCAAGAGACGGGTTAGGAAAATAGGGAGTGGTGGTTACGTGCGAAATAGCATAATCAAATAAGAATTGACGGAACTGATAAGATACAAAGCACTTGGCATTATCTGACACCAGATACTGACACGGCCCAAAAGACGAGAAGATGGAATTAAGACACTTTATGACGGAACTGGTCGTAGCCTGTCTGGTGGGGAAAATCCAACTAAACCGGGAGAAACCGTCAGTGCAAACAAGCGCAAATTGGTTTCCCCGACCAGAGCGAGGGAACGGTCCAACATGGTCGATAAAAAGCCTCTCCAAGGGTCTAGATGCTGGTTCAGATGACAACAGGCCAACTTTAGTAGAAACCGGAGGTTTGCTAATACTGCATGCAGCACAATTCCTGATGAGCCTCCTGATGTCGCCATCCATACCTGGCCAAATGAAAAACTGTCTGATTTTAGCTCGGGTCTTGAATACTCCTAGGTGGCCACCAATCGGAGATTCATGATAGTAACGAAAGATTTCCGGAATGAGGATTGACGGGAGCACAATTTTAGGTAGGCGGTCATGACGAGACGAACAACACAACACACCGTCCTTCAGAGAGTAGGGCTTGATCACTTCACCAGAATTGATTCGGTCAATAAGGCTAGACAAGGAGGGGTCTTCTTTCTGGAATCGTCTTACATCCTCAAACAGCACAGGGGAATTGCTAAGAACGGCATTGACACAATTTACAGCAGATACAAGGTTTACAGGTTCACAATCCTGAACATCTTCTTCAGCTGTTTCCTCGTACATGCGGCTTAAAGAATCAGCTACCGCATTTTCGGACCCACGAATATGTTGAACAGTGAACTGGAACGACAGAATCCTAGTTGCCCACCTAGCAATTCTACCAGTTTTGCGGGGTTTCCCCAAGACCCAGCTCAAGGCTTGGTTATCGGTCTCAAGGAGAAACTTGGTGTGCTCAAGATACATACGGAATTTTTCTAGAGCGAACAACACAGCTAAGCCCTCAAGTTCGTAAATAGAATACTTCCTCTCTGCGTCCGTTAAGGTACGTGAAGCGTATGCAATGGGTTGCCGACCCAGATCAGATTCCTGCAGAAGGACACAACCAACACCACGTCCAGACGCATCAGTCTGCACAATGAACTGCTTCCCAAAATCCGGAATGGCTAACACAGGGGCGTTAGAGAGCGCAAGCTTAAGATCTTCGAAGGCTGCTTGCTGAGAGGGACCCCACTCAAACTTCACAGCTTTTTTGCGTAATTGATTTAGAGGAGCAGCCCGGTCGGCAAAGTTATTGATAAACTTGCGAAAGAAGTTGACCATTCCAATGTAACGAGCAACACCCTTGGCGTTCTTGGGTGGTTTAAAATCTCTGATGGCCTGCGTGCGAGACTGGTCCACTGAGATACCAGATTCAGAAACAATATGTCCCAAGAAGGAAATTTTGGGCTTGGCAAATGAAACCTTGGACAATTTGACGGTAAGTCCAGCGTCACGCAACCGATCAAGTACAATTTTCAGATGATCAACGTGTTCCTCGAAGGACTCGGAATAGATCACCACATCGTCAAGGTAGTGGTACACAAACTTGAATTTAATTTCTGAAAATACCTTGTCCAGAAGTCTGCTCAACACAGCGGCTCCGGTGGATAGGCCAAACGGGACACGGGCATACTCAAACAGGTTCCAGTCAGTGGAAAAAGCAGTAACATGCCTGGATTCAGGAGAGAGGGGAATTTGGAAGTAGGAAGAATTTAAATCGAGGATCGTGAACACCTTCGCGTTGCGAAACCAACTAAAACATGTGTGAAGGTCGGGCAAAGGAATGGACTGCAAAACAACCTTTTGATTAAGGGCCCTATAGTCGACCACCGGCCGAAAACCACCGTTAGGTTTTGGCACAAGAAATACAGGGGATGAGTAGGCAGAGATAGAGGGTTGGATTACACCTTCTTCTAACATCTTATCGATAATCTTACGAAGTTCAGCCATCTTGGGCGGGGCAAGGCGATACGGGCTGGAACGCACCGGCACAGAATCGGTTAGCTCAATCTTGTACTCCATCAAATGGGTTACACCCAACTTGTCAGTAAACACATCGCCATATTCCTGACATAACCTCTTAATGGCCTCCCTTTGAAGACTCGTTAAATTTTCCAGATCGAGATCCTCAATAGTCATAGGTTCAGTAACAGAATTGACAGCAGGAGAAGATAAAAGCGGGTTAAACGATAATTTACTCTGTGGATTAAACTTAAACCATAAGTTGCGAGCACCAAAATCAAGAAGCATACCAACGTGTGACATGAAATTAGCTCCAATGACCACAGCACAAGAAAGATTTCTGGCAACCAAAAATTTAAATTTCCAAGAAAAATTTAGAATATGAATTTTGACTGTCATACTACCCAAAATATTTAAGTTTGAACAATTTGCCGAAATAAAGGATTCATTGTTAGGCTCTAACTCAGGAAATTTGCAAACACTTTTCATAGATAGAAACCAGTCCTCGCTTATAAAGGATGCGACACTACCAGAATCAAGCAATGCAGAAACGGGCTCGTCATTAACACAAATTTCAATAAACGGGGATATTCCTTTAGCCACAGGAGAAATTCCAAAATCATTACTCGCTCTAACACGATTACAATTAGGTGACGAGGACACCCGCACCACAGGATTCACACAACGTTTAGAATTAGGCTGACTTGCCACGACATTGCTCACCGACAGGTTAGGTAGGCCAGCGACATAAGCAGAATTAGCACATGATGAATTAGCTTTCATAGAGTTATCAAGACTATCATTGGTAGGGCGACCAGAAACTTCACAGGGTTTTCCCAAATTCTTACACACAGAAATATCCTTGGAAGTAACACCCGAATTGGTCTCCTCAACGTTCCGTCATTGGCGATACACAGCCTGGTTACTCGGACACACCTTCTTGACATGTCCCACTCCACCGCACGAGTGGCACTTAATGTTGGGTCGAGGATGAAACATAACCTTAGGTGGGGGACGAGACATCAAAGAAGTAGGGGTACAAGACATCAAGGAAGGAGGAGGAACATTAGCTACACGAAGGGAATCTGCATGCTTCACCGCCATAGCCTCTATAACGACCTGTTTCAGCTCGACGAATGACGAAGGCCTGGTACACATAGTCATGTATGACCTATATTGAGGCGAAAACCCATTCACAATTGATGACACCAACTGTCGCTCTGTTAAAGGGGATGCAAAAACCTGGGCATACACCTTAATGTCACTGACATAGTCGCTAAGGGACTCGTCCAGCCTTTGGACACGATAAAGGAACCTTTGCTCGAGAGCACTTAGGGCGCTCGCAGGGACAAAAAACCACAACACTTCCCTAATAAACATGGCCAAGGACATGCGGAGGTCGATAGCTTCAACAAGCTTATCGCGCAGCATACCGGATGCAACTGGATACAAAAGTTGGAAAATCTGAACTTCCGACATCCCAAAAATCGAGGCATGGTTACCCAACTCTACCACTTGCTTTAAAAATTGTACCACTTGGGTAACGTCATCAAGGTTGAAATGTTTTAATTTAGTTAAGAAACCAGAAATAGGATGAGGAATCGACCCATAATTAACGGTAGGTGAGAACGTAGCATTAGGAATAGAGACATTGTTACCAGGGTAGCCCGCTCGCACACCCTCTACAGGCGACAAAACATTCATATTACTAGTGAAAGAACTGGGATGCAATGGGTCGGCAGGACCCAGGAAATCACTAGGTGACCTAACATGAGAAGAATGACCGTATGCAGGATTAAGTGGAATGGACGAGCCAGCGACAGGCAACAGAGGGGCAGGCAAACTACTACTGGTAATCGATCCCAAAACCTCAGACCTAGTAAACAGAGGTGATTCACGATCAACCCCAGAAGAACTCTCTAAATTCACAAGGTTATCGCTTAAGTCGATTAAATTGAAAACACTATTGTTGTCGGCCATTTTGGAAAACACAGAATGCAGACAACCAATATAGAAGGAAACAAATTTCAGGAATTACAAGGACAGTTTACACTTTCACAACAGTACCACAACCAGCAATTACCATCACCAAAGATTAGGCTGAGACTCAAACACAGCCACCCTACTACACCAAATTATGCACCATGCTGTCCAGAACTGCACACGTCACCACCTGCTTGGCTCGAGAACATGGAGCTAAATCACAAAAATAGGCACAAACAATCAGGCTACCAGCTTCCGACGGGGCTCCAGGATTCCTTCGTACGCAGCATATAGGCTATTAGACATTAAGAAATCCCATTTCCCATGCCAAGAACACATATCAGACACTCACCGGGCTTCATCTTCATTGGGGATGCTGCACACAAACAGGGTAAAATACAGGGGTAAACGCCTCGTTTAAAAACAGGACACCTTACATCCAGCATACCACATGGATATCCAGAGGCAACATGAAACACAATAACGACAAGGATTAGCAAAACATAACATTAAGTACATTTTCCTGACAAAATCCCACCAACAACTGACCCATCAGTATTAGAGGGGTCCATAAAACAGCCTGTGGGTACTGGGGAGGGGATAGTTACGGAAGTGAACATGAGCGGGATCTGCTACCAAAATGCTACCCCCCCTAGCACAGCATTGGTGGACGGCACTGGCCAGCAGCACGTCGGTTACTCGATAACCAACGCTTGCTTACCAGAATGGGACGAGTACGGGAAACGTGGATGGGCCAACTTACCTGTATTCAGGGGTCCGGGTCACTTCCGCAACAACATCACCTCCAGATGACATGTCCCAACAGAAGAGCTCCAAAGGAGTGGAAGGAAGATGGAGAAGGGGACAACACACACAGGCTATCGTACAAACACCCCCCAAACCAACGGGACTGCCGTCGGTGAAATAATGCCACAACAGTGAAATAAAAAAAAATAATAGGTTTAATATTAAAAATTTAAAGAACCTTCACCCAAACTGCACATGCATCAATCCACACAAAATTTCCAAGAAGGCCAGATAGCGCCTAACATGCTTGCTTGCAAAAGCCAAGAAGAGGTAAGACTTAATTTAAAATAAAATAAAATTTAACAGCCCAAAGGTTAAAATAAATATTACATGCATAACATACTCAGAACGAGCTTGATGAATTGCAAGGTAATGCAATCACGATCCGACATGCAGATGTTGAGGCCACGCCAAAACATTAAGGATAGAATTTAAATTAAACTTTAAAATAAAATAAAAAAATTGGATAGAAAATAAATAAATAAATGATATGCACGCCGGCGGAAAACACAAGGACATTACCAAAAATCACGAAATTAACATTAACGAGATTACACTAAAAAAAAGGATTAAGTTAATTCACAACACGTCTGCTATTGAGATCCGCGCCAAAAGGACTGACAACGAGACCACAATGCATCACGGTAAACAAAGGTATGGCTACACCAAAAACATGCCGGAACGAAATTACGACAAACAACAAATAAGATTAAATTTAAACATTAGTAGAAGGAAAAGAACGGTGGAAAAAAAACAATTACATCACAAACTATTAATGCAAGTCGTTTTAAAACTGGACGGATCTTACATGGATTTAAAAAAAAGACAAACCCAAGCTTGCCAAAGGAAAATAAATAATAATTAAAACGTGAAATAACTTAATAAATGTGTCTCCAGAAGGTAAACAAAAAAATAAATAAGAAACTTAATATATATAAGGAAACGTTATTAAAACGTAAAGGAAATTTTAGGCCTACAAGTGAACACAACCGAAGATCAACATTCGTACACGCCCAAACTTGGATATCCCAAAATAAAATAATTAAATAAATTAAATTTAAAAAAAACGTACCTTACATCCTTCTCCGTGGAGACACAATAACAATAAACAAATTAACACATAATTTTATGTTATTACATGTGCTTCACAAAAATGGCAAACCCCGGCACATGCGTTGTTTAGATGACCAGCACTCGTTCGCATCCAGTTGCGACTCTCCATCACTTTCATCGTCCAGGCGAAAGGAAGAAATTAAATTCTTATGTAGCACAGGCGTTTCTTAGTTGAATTTGTATTCATATTTGGTAAAAGCCAGGGGGGCAAGCCCCCTAGCACACAGAGAGATATTCCTTCACACCAGCGGCCGGCTTCTTGTTTACAAAAAGACCGACAGTTAACTCCCCAAGCTGGCGGAGAATCGCTCGTCATTTATCGAACTGTCTTCATGTAAATAAATATTGTCCAATCAGAGAAAGACACATCAAATAACAATGTCATTAATAAGTTCATAATTTTGGCGGTATCATGAATGCACTAGCATTTGTTTGAAGACGAAGAATCATAATTGACTTTCACTTATGTCACGAATTGGTAGAGTTTTAAAGGAAACACCAACGCACTCTATTGGTGAATAAGCAGGAACTACTTGGATCCTTCCAAAGTCCGACTGCAGCTACCATCTTGTGGTCACAGACGGTACTGAGCGGCGAAGCGGACGATTCAAACTTCAAGTACAGCATCCATGAATAAATACATGTTTGAAATAGTAGAGACGTGCCCTTGCACGTATCACGAACCATAGGACGTGGCATTTCACTTCGGAAATCTCACATGCATTGACCGCGAATCAAACCCGGTCCACCTTGGTGAGAGGCATGCAGCTTTACCGCTGTTCCACCACGCCCCAATATCAGGTCTTTGAAAGTCACATATTAGTAGGCTACCCATTGAATAGTTCTGTATCACCATACAAAATTCCACTTTGTTTGCTGATATAGTTTTGGAGATATTGAGTGCTGGTAAAATATTTATCGCGGCTGCCTTGCTGGATTGCATCAAATTTACTATATGCCATACAGTTATGTGAGAGTTTTTTTTAGCGTATGGCTTTTAGTGCCGGGAGTATCCGAGGACATGTTCGGCTCGCCAGTTTTTGTAGCTGCTTCGAGACGGACACCCAATGGGTGAGCTACAAGTACCGTTGGGGAGGAATGTTGGATGGGAGGGTCGAGGAGTTGGAAGGTAGCGGCTGTGGCCTATAGTTAGGGACCAACCCCGGCATTTGCCTGGAAAGAAGATGGGAAACCACAGACGACCATCTTCAAGGTTGCCGGCGGGGGGATTCGAACCTCCTCGCCTCCCGGATTTGAGCTACTGCCAACAGTCATGCCGCAACGACCTCGGCTAACTCACCCGGTTATGTGTGAGTATATGAGTATGATGGTGGTTCATTGTTCACACATTCAATTCGATCACTTGAATAGGATATGCGAAAGGAAAATATGTTTTTTAAACTTCGTACTGTCACCATCTTAAACGTTTGGATAAAATTGTACATTAGATGGCGATGAAAAGTTTGCTGTGGCAAGTTTTAGTGTGTTAAGATTGTTAGATCATCTGAAACGAGTTTTAAACTTTTGAAAATCGTGTCGTCTCCACGTTACTTTTGTGATTATTTTTGTACTGCTTTGTGTTCAGACCAACTGTTTGAGCGCCAAATCCGGAGAAAGAGTTGGCTAGAAATAAAATTGAAAATTCAATTGTATTCAATAACATTGAGAATAGGCTATCATGTCTCTACATCACGGAGCCTCCCACGAACCGTTAGTTTGAGGGTAATAATATGAAACCGGGTTGGGGATATCAAATTATCGTGATAATTTCCTGAAGGCGGATGAATGTAGTACTGGCAGATAGTAGCCAAGCTATCAGGGCCTATGAAATAAACTATGGACTTCTTACACCCGTAAAATAAAGTACAAACGGACAAATATGCTGGTATGTATAATTTGCCTAAATACTAGTAAAATAGCTTAAAACATGGTTAGGCTATAAAACATGAAATAAACACTTTATTCCTCATCAACCCGGAAAATCCTCCCTGTTATTGAGATTAACTGATACAGTAAAACTGAAGAAAGAATGTGCCTTGTGCGGTTCACATACAGCATGGAAATTCATAGCAATAAGACCATCTCGTGGCGTAGTGACTAGCAATATTGGAGGTCACCCCTGCGGTACGGATTCAATTCCCGGTTGTTGCAAAACATGTTATTCTGGTCAGAGGGTTTGAGCGGGGTTCACTCAGCATCGTAAGGCAGACCTGAATATAGGAGAGGTTCATTCCCACCTCGGCCAACTTAGAAGAGGTTTTTATGGTTTCCTGTTTCTACTTCAGGGAAATACAGCGATGGTACTGAAATTGTGACCACGACTGCCTCCTTCCCTAATCCTGACCGCAATTACAAATACACACAGTAATTCAGCCATTACAATAACACAGGTGTCTAGACAACATTTCTACACACACCCAAGAACATGCGGCTGCACATTCATAATGTTGCAAAGTCCCAAAATGGAGACTGATTTTGACTGTACTTTTCTAGCTTGACATATGTTCTAACACAGGTGTATGTACATTATCTTGCCAAAAGTCAGAAATTACTAATATTTCCTTCTTCCTACATATTTAGCAAAAACCTTGATTTCATTGTTCCCAAAAGTAGGAATTACTTTTAAAAAGAGTAATGATCTTCGCTAAGCTACCTTACTCCTCACTTGTTACTGTACACTACCTTTGCAAATCTGGTGAGTCATTGTGAAGTGTTACCTGATTGCATTCATGCATAGATAGCAATGCTAGTCTGGGAGAATTCTGGCCAAACTTACATATACTCACTCTTCCACTTTTCGCGATGCCAGATCCTGCTATACGATCTGTAGGCCCATTCCTGAGAGGTCATACACACGTTGGCCCTACTAGCTACTTCTTGATCTTCTAGAGATGTGAATGTATCTTTCTCAGACCTTCTGCAGTGCACGATTGTTTCCCATTCTCACTCAATCCACTGAATTCGCCTGCCATGAATATTTTCGTTACACATGGCTTCATGATCAGAGGATCACAGATAAATCACTTATATTTTCAAATACAATAATTGTTTCGAACAGGTAACAGTTTCATGCACTGATAGATGCTCATCTCACGTACGTCCAATTATACCACACAGATTTGCTGGTATCAATTACTAAAATTGTGTAGCTATATTACCTGCCCTTGTGTGCTTAATTAGCCGAATATAACTCTCGATAATTGATACTGTTTATAGCTATTGGCTATTTAATATTGTTAACATTCAAGGAACGCAGAAATAACTGATTGGCCCTCTCATTATTATATAACAAAATCATTTAGGACGCGTTTCAAAGGAAAAATTGAATTAATTCGTATTTATCACAGTACTTGATGCATTATATCTGTTTAGTGTTGTATACAAAGTGCACTGAGCTTATCTAACCCAATTACACGCTTCACTGTCTGTTGTCCACATGATTCATTGTGCATCCATGTATATATACAGTGTGGTCCACCAGCCCCTTATTGTTTTTGGCGGAAGGCAACCCAACTAACGCGTATATCACAGTCATCCTAAAAACATTAGTACCTGCTCCTTTACTACCTTAGCACAACTTTACCGTTGAGTAGATGCTCTTGAATATAGTAGAAATTAATAGTGGCAGTGTTATTTCAATGACCTCAAATATAATGCATGATTGAAACGATCAGAGCTCCGAATAACACCTTCTTCCGTGTGGACTGGAAGTGTCTACGAATAGATTCAATACGTGCCAGCTCTACACCATGGTTCTCGGTAGCTATGGTGGCTAAATCAAGAATTGACAGAGTAAGGTCAACGAAGTCGCATTGTAGTAGGTTCGAACCTTGAACTAGTACAATTTCTTTTGTTTAATGTCGTTTATTTTGTATGTATTATGGACGCATATCTATCTGTTACAACGAGTGATTTTTTATTTGGTCCTGAAAAGGACCGTACTTATCCGATGGTACGCAGCCAGATTGGACGACGACATAATGATCTGTTAAACGAAAGCAGGGTATCCTGTATATTCAAGGTAGCAAGTGTTCGACATTTTGACCAACTTGGTTTAAAGGAAAACTCCGACTCACTCAGACGACCCACATAACAAATAGATTTGTTATGTGGGTAGGCTCACGAATAAATACATCAGACCGAAACTATAATTTCTTTCATCGGCGTCTGTGCGAAAAGCGCTTGCTATACACATACAGTAATAGTTAGTTAGTGAGGTTTTAAGGGGCAGAACTACGAGGTCATCTGCCCCAAATATACAGTAAATACAGATAATTATAACGCTATTGGTATTACGTCCCTTTTAACTACTCTGGCTTTTAGATACGCCGGGGTGCCGGAATTTGACTCCGAAGGGGATCTTCAACGTGACAGTAAATCTACTGGCACGTTTCCCTCGCATTTGCGCACCCTCAAATACCAGCAGACTGCGCCTGGATACGAACCTACAACCTTGGGCACAGCAAGCGATAACGTTACCGCAGAGCCTCGCAGCAAGGCAGTAAATACAGAACGTGTCATATTATTATTATTATTGTTCTAGGATAAATATTGAACTATTAAAATTCTGATAATCACGAATAGAGTCGCCTCCGTTGCGTAGTGGTCAGCGTGAATAGCTGCCACCCCAGACGTCCTGGGTTCGATTCCCGGCTCTGCCACGAAATTTGAAAAGTGGTATGAGGACTGGGACGGGGTCTACTCAGCCTCGGGTGGTCCATATGAGTAGAGGGGGTTCGATTCCCACCTCAGCCATCCTCAAGGTGGTTTTCCGTGGTTTCCCACTTCGACTTCGGGCAAATGCCGGGATGTTACCTACCGTACAGCCACAGCCACCTCCTTCCCTCTTCCTTGCCTATCCCTCCCGATCTTCCCCTCGCTTTCCAACCCTCAAGAGGACCCTGTTCGCTTTGCAGGTGAGGCCACCTGGGCGAGGTGCTGATCCTACCTCCCCAGTTGTATCCCCCAGACGAGATGTTTCAAGCTCCAGGACACTGCCTGTAGAGGTGGTAATTAAAGGATCCCTCGCTGAGTCCGTGGGAAAACCCAACCTGGAGGGTAAAATCGACTAAAAAAATAATAATTATAACGAATAGTATCCGTCCATGGTTTTGAACAGTATTTAGGGGAAATAGTCGCCTCCGTAGCGTAGCGGTCAGCATGGTTAGCTGCCGCCCCGGAGGTCCTGGGTTCGATTCCCGGCTCTGCCACGAAATTTGAAAAGTGGTATGAGGACTGGAACTGGGTCTACTCAGCCTCGGGTGGTCCAAATGAGTAGAGGGGGTTCGATTCCCACCTCAGCCATCCTCGAAGTGGTTTTCCGTGGTTTCCCACTTCGTCTTCGGGCAAATGCCGGGATGGTACCTACTGTAAGGCCACGGCCGCCTCCTTCCCTCTTCCTAGCCTATCCATCCCAATCTTCCATCCCTTCCCCTCCCTCAAGAGGCCCCTGTTCGCTTTGCAGGTGAAGCCGCCTGGGCGAAGTGCTGATCACACCTCCCCAGTTGTATCAATCCCGACCAGATGTTCCAAGCTCCAGGACACTGCCCATAGAGGCGGTAGTGGTGAGTTCCCTCGCTGAGTCCGTGGGAACCACCAACCTAGAGGGTAAATCGACTAAAAAAATTAGGGGAAATAACAATTTAAATGAGACAAGAAAATAACTTTCCCTATCGTCTTCGTGGATAATGTGAACAAAACCAAATTGAAATCTTGCTGTAGGCAGAGTATAATAAAATAGTTTAAAAGAATTTTAAAAATCTGCCGTTGGATAGTCATGAACCCGGGATCTTCGAAACAGCGAGCGGGCGTAATACCACTTGCACTCATTTCCAACACACTCTGGAGGATTTTGTTGTGCTCCTTATTAACGCGTATGGTAAAAAGTAGGTGCAATAGGCCGAAGCTGGCACAGGGGCTAATGGGCAAGATGGCCGCTATACATGGTCTCTTATGGAACTAACTCTTGGGAGTTGACACATGGGCTAGTGGGCAAGATGGCCACTCCGCGCAACTCTAGAGGACTTGAGATGACTGGTACAGAGGCTATTGCGCAAGATGGCTGCCAGGTGAAACTCTCTTATGTTGGAGAACTTGACGAGGCTGGCCAGATGCCCTTCACTACCTATGCTCTTTCCAATCGCCTACTTTCATGAAACTGGGGCAGAGTTTTATAGACAACTCCCTTATGTTAGAGGACTTGAGCAGGCTGGCCGGATGCCCTTAACCTCCTATGCTCTCCCCAATCTCCTACCTTAATAGGCAAATCCTCCTACTATTATGCTAGCGGTTATGTTGGTTAACACTATACGTGAGAGTACATACTTCAAGCCGACCAGGACGTTAGAAGGTAGAAACCGCCATTAACATCACAGCAAGGGTCGGAGCCTTGTCTTATGGAGATGTAGCCAGTACTCTACTACCCTCTGTGAGGGCTCTAACATCAAACCAGTCAAAGCTTGGGGTATGCCCTTGAAGTCAAACTCCTGTAAGTTAACTACAAATGCTATACGTAAACTCTTATCACAGGTGTATCAACAAGCTTTGCACACTTGGATGACGAATACACCTCAAAGGTCTACTCTCCCTTCGTAAAGGGCACCGCGCATTATAGTTAAGTATACAGGAGCTAAATCTTTACAAAAAAAAAAAAAAAAAAAAAACGAAAACTCCAGTAAGTTAACTAAAAATGCTATACGTAAACTCTCATCATTGACATATCAACGAGGTTTGCAAGCTCGAATGATGAATATGTCTCAGAGGTCTACTCTCCCTTCGTGAAGGGCACCGCGCATTATAGTTCAGCTTAAGGAGCAAGTTCTGGATGTAGATGTCTCTCCTCTTTTCTCCGGGCTTGAGACCCGCTCTAGGGGACACACTTCCTCCTCCCCTAGAGGCAGAGTTAACACCTATCAACCCTATATTTACTTAACATAAGATAATTTTTTTGCCAATGTATTCCATTAGCCTTAAGCACCAAAGCCCTTCAGCACACACACACCTGTAGGCTTATGAAGAAATGAATCTCACGCTAGAGACCTTACCAGACATACATAGGTTTACGGAGAAATTAATCTCACGCCAGAGGCCATATCAATCATATATATATACATAGGCTTACGAAGAAATTAATCTCACGCCAGAGGCCATATCAGTCATATATTTATATATATAGGCTTACGAAGAAATTAATGAAACCCGGAATGAAACCCGGGGCTGATCATTACACCACGAGCTGGTCCTATATATATTTCAATGGGTTTATTCATCACAGTGAACGTGTGCATGTATCAGGAGAACATACAGTGATAGGGGGGGGGATACTGGCCGCTCTCTGTAGAACAAATGCTTAAATCCCATACTCCTTTTAGACCTTCTGCTGTGCTGTTTATGACTAGGGAGGATGAGGTTAGTGTTATCGTTGTTGATTAATTTAGAGGCTTTGCGACATCGTGGTATGTTACCCCGTGTACTTTGGTGTATGTGGATTTTTTTTGTGTGTAATAACCTGTTTTATTATGGTGTCTGTATTAGTAATTGGGGTTCGGATTGGGGGAGGTGGTTGTAGCCTTAAGACCGGAACAACCTCTACCCCTACCCCGAGTTTGCCTGGTGTATAAGTTGGAAAACACGGAAAAGCCACTTCCAGGATGACTGAGATAGGGATCGAACTCTCCTCGTGGCTATATATAAAGGAGGAACCCCGTGCAAAATCGGTATGTGGTTTATTTGAGGTGGCATATTTTTTAATCTTACCACCTGGGCGTCTGTTGGGTCTTCAGCCCAGAGGTTGGTGGGATCCAGGTTATGTGAGTAGAAAAAAAACTTGGCAGCGCTATAATGAAGCATACTAGGCAAGGTGAGGAATAAGGTAGTTATGTTTAAAGGACTGAACTTCGAGGTCATCTGCTCTCATGCGTATTTTGGGTCTGTATGTGGGATTATTGGGGAAAGGCGGGAGGTATACGTTTCCAAACTCTGAAAGCGAGGTCATCAGCTAATGTCTTAGAGATGCATGGAATTTTTTGTCTGATAACCTGTGTTATTGTGGTGTCTGTATTTTGTAATTGATACTAGAATTGAGACAACCGCGGTCTTAAATTAAATACCACTTCCTAGATGTACCTAAAATTTTAGTTAAAATGTATCTTTCTCTCTTCCTCAGGTAGATCTGTTATTAAAGAAGAAGCAGCTTTTATCAGAAGACAATGTCTAACATGGAGGAAACTATTCAGAGCTATGCTTGTAAGGAGTGTGGAAAAACTTTCCTCCGTGCCTATCATAGGAAGCGTCATGAAGTGTCTTGTGGGCTATTCCATCAGTGCAACACATGTGGGGCCGGATTCAGCAATGCCTATAACGGACGTCGTCATGAAGAGGTTTGTAGTGTAGCGTCACCTGCCAAGAAGGTTAATACTGAACCAACTAAGCATGAATTGCTCGCCATGGTTCCTGATAGTAAAGACCTTTGTGAGTATGAATCCTCTTTCAAGGGTCGATTAAAGTCATATTTTATTAGATGTGAATCGTGCGGTGATTTAAACTCTTATTTGAAAGAGTCGAAAGAGCGAATCATTCATGCTATACAAAGGGAACTATGTGTACACAAGTCTTTAAAGGTTAATATGTTGGCCGAGTGGAGATTTATTCATTTAACTAGTGATGATATTGCAGACCGCTCCTTCAAAACTCGTAATCAGGCAGTATTTCTTGAAACAGACTTAACTATGCTCTTAGAAACACACTTTAAAAAATTAGCTAGGGAAATGGAGGAATCTCAGCTGAAGGGTAGTAACTGGGCTTTGCTAGCTGTTGATGGGGTCCGTTTGAGGATAAACAAGTATAATCCCTTGCGTGGCAGTACATACATTCCTCTACCCCCTGGTTTGGAAGCGAAAAAAGCCTGCATCAACCCTCGAAACTTAAAAGATGAGAGGTGTTTTATGTATGCTATCTTAGCGAAGTTCATTAAAACAAATGCTCAACGTGTTAACAAATATAAGGATTTAGAATCAAAATATAATTTTTCATGTGTCTCAATCCCTACATCGCTGGCTGATATCTCAAAATTTGAGAAATCTAATGATATGTCAGTGAATACGTTTGGGCTTAATAATGATTGTAACCTGTTTCCTCTCAAGGTTGTTGACACAGAACTAGTAGATCATCGCGATCTACTCCTAATTAGTGATGATACTGGTCGACATCACTACGTATTTATCAAAGATTTTGATAAATTGATGGGATATCAACTAACTCATCATCAACATAGGATATATACTTGTAAACGTTGCTTTACGCATTTTGATAACCGGTATGGAAAAAGTGGTCTAGATAAATTAGAAGAACATAGAGAACTGTGTTTCCTGCATGACATTGCAAGGGTTAAAATGCCTACTAAAAAGCCCATTCTACAATTTATCAATGTAGAGAAAATGCTTAGAATGTCTTACGTAATCTATGCTGACTTTGAGAGTATACTCATACCTCATCAAACATGTCTACCTAATCCAGAGATTAGCTACACAGCCACATACCAGAGCCAGGTACCTATGAGCTTTGGTGTATATGTAAAACCTTCGGCAGCTGTAGCTCACTTAGAGACTAACCTTCCAAGGGAACCTTATATTTATCGTGGTCCTGACGCTGCAGAGAAGTTTATGGAATATTTAATATCCATAGCAAGCGAAATCAATCGCCTCTACAGCTTAAATGTTCCGAAGGCTTTAACTGATGATCAAGAAGCAGAGTTTCAGTCATTTGTAACCTGCTATTTGTGTCATAAGGAGTTCCCTGAGAATGACTGGAAGGTTCGAGATCATTGCCATCTTTCAGGTGTATACCGTGGAAGCGCTCATAATACCTGTAATTTGAGATGCAAAATACGGAACCCTATCCCTGTATTCTTACATAACCTTAGCGGCTTTGATTCTCATTTCATTGTGAAACAGTTGGGGTGTACTGCGGAGAGAGTAGAAGTTATTCCCAACTCAGAAGAAAACTACCTCTCATTTACCAAACATGTTGGTAATGTGAAGCTTAGATTTCTGGATACGTTTCGCTTCATGCCAAGCAGTTTATCAAAATTAGTGGGCAACCTAACATCATACCCTGAGACGAGTAAGTACTTTGGGGTGGAAAATTCAGCACTAATGACCCGGAAAGGTGTATATCCTTATGATTACGTGGACTCTTGGGAAAAATTAAGCAAAGAAAGCTTACCACCTAAGGAGGAGTTCTTTAACAGATTAAATCAGGAAGACATCAGTGTAGAAGACTATGAACATGCATTACATGTGTGGAAACAATTCCAAATTAAAAGTTTGGGTGAATATAGCGACCTTTACCTAACATCTGATGTACTCCTTCTCGCAGACGTGGGGGCGTGGTGGCTCAGCGGTCTAGCTGTATGCCTCTCACCAAGGCAGTCCGGGTTCGATTCCCGGTCAATGCATGTGAGATTTTCGAAATGAAATGCCATGTCCTGTGGTTCGGATTCCACGTAAAAAGGATGTCCCGTGGCTCATAATCTACAGATTAACGGTCACGTTAAACTACAAGCTTCCTTTTTTTCTCGCAGACGTGTTTGAAACATTCAGAAATAAAACACTTGAAACTCAATAAAGTCGATCCTGCACACTATTTTACTTCTCCAGGTCTTACGTGGGATGCCATGCTCTTATATACAGGTACTCAGCTCGAGTTACTACAGGATTACGATCAGATTCTAATGATAGAATCAGGAATACGTGGAGGATTATGCCAGGTTTCTCATCGATATGCTGAAGCTAATAATAAATACATGGAGAATTTCGATTCAGAGAAGCCGTCTCAATTTATTACCTACGATGATGCAAACAACCAATACGGCTGAGCAATGTGTCATCGCCTCCCTTACGGAGGATTTAAGTGGGTCTCTCCAGACAGCATTGATCTGGATACACTAAAGGAAGATGATTCTCTCGGTTACATCTTAGAAGTAGACGTTGATTATCCTTCTGAACTTCATGATCTACACGATGATTTACCCTTTCTACCAGAGTGTAAACAGACAAAGGAAACATCTTTAAAGAAACTAATCCCCCATCTTGGAAATCGAAGGCGTTACGTAGTTCATTATATGGCTCTTAAACAAGCTCTGGATCATGGATTAAAATTAATTAAGATTCACCGCGCGTTAAGCTTTAAACAGCTACCTTGGTTAAAGTCATACGTTGAATTTAATAATAATCTACGGAAACAGGCTAAAAATGATTTCGAGAAGGATTTGTATAAATTGTTCAATAATGAAATGTTTGGGAAAACTATGGAAAATATTCGTAATAGATTAGACATACGCCTTGTTACTGACAGTAAGATGGCAGAAAAGCTGTTAGCTAAACCAACATTTATAGACAGAACAATTTACGGTCCTGATCTAGCTGCTTTTCATATGGCAAACCGTAGCATTGTGTTCGATAAGCCTATATATATTGGTATGTGCGTGTTGGATATTTCAAAAACTTTGATGTATTCCCACCACTATAATGTACTGCTTCCTTATTATGGGGTTGAAAATATTAAACTCGCATACATGGACACGGATTCCTTCATATATTTAGTAAAGACCGAAGATGTATACCAAGACAAGTTGTGTTTCCTAGAGCATTTGGATACGTCTGACTACCCCAATAATCATATATGTTATTCTGTAAAGAACAAAAAGGCGTTGGGAAAATTTAAAGATGAAGCTTGTGCGCACATTATTAGAAAATTTGTCGGTCTCAGAGCTAAGATGTATGCCCTAGACATCGATGGAGTAGAAGTAAAGAAGATTAGAGGTATTAGCAGGGGTGTTGTTAGGAAATGTATCAATTTTCAAGATTATAAGGACTGCCTTATGACAAAAATGGTAAAGAGAATACCAATGAATGTTATCACGTCGAAGCATCATGAAATATCGTCAGTACAACTAAACAAGATCGCCTTGTGTCCAGATGATGACAAGAGAGTGATTGCCGCTGATGGAATAGCTACACATGCACATGGGCATTACGCAATCACTGAATCTGTTTAATTTATCTACGACTAAAAGAATCCTAGCAATAGGAAACATCTATCAACAATTTTTTCAAATAAAATCTATTTTTTTTTTGAAGTTTACAAGTATGGAATGTTCTCCATAAGTCTTAGCAGCAGAGCCTATAGCATGTGTTTGTTGTATGTAAAACAGCCTCTGGCGTGAGATTAATTTCTTCGTAAGCCTATATATATAAATATATGACTGATATGGCCTCTGGCGTGAGATTAATTTCTTCGTAAGCCTATGTATATATATATGATTGATATGGCCTCTGGCGTGACATTAATTTCTCCGTAAACCTATGTATGTCTGGTAAGGTCTCTAGCGTGAGATTAATTTCTTCATAAGCCTACAGGTGTGTGTGTGCTGAAGGGCTTTGGTGCTTAAGGCTAATGGAATACAATGAAAAAAATTATCTTATGTTAAGTAAATATAGGGTTGATAGGTGTTAACTCTGCCTCTAGGGGAGGAGGAAGTGTGTCCCCTAGAGCGGGTCTCAAGCCCGGAGAAAAGAGGAGAGACATCTACATCCAGAACTTGCTCCTTAAGCTGAACTATAATGCGCGGTGCCCATCACGAAGGGAGAGTATACCTCTGAGACATATTCATCATTCGAGCTTGCAAACCTCGTTGATATGTCAATGATGAGAGTTTACGTATAGCATTTTTAGTTAACTTACTGGAGTTTTCGTTATTTTTTTTGGTAAAGATTTAGCTTCTGTATACTTAACTATAATGCGCGGTGCCCTTTACGAACGGAGAGTAGACCTTTGAGGTGTATTCGTCATCCAAGTGTGCAAAGCTTGTTGATACACCTGTGATAAGAGTTTACGTATAGCATTTGTAGTTAACTTACAGGTGTTTGACTTCAAGGGCATACCCCAAGCTTTGACTGGTTTGATGTTAGAGCCCTCACAGAGGGTAGTAGAGTACTGGCTACATCTCCATAAGACAAGGCTCCAACCCTTGCTGTGATGTTAATGGCGGTTTCTACCTTCTAACGTCCTGGTCGGCTTGAAGTATGTACTCTCACGTATAGTGTTAACCAACATAGCCGCTAGCATAATGGTAGGAGGATTTGCCTATTAAAGTAGGAGATTGGGGAGAGCATAGGAGGTTAAGGGCATCCGGCCAGCATGCTCAAGTCCTCTAACATAAGGGAGTTGTCTATAAAACTCTGCCCCAGTTTCATGAAAGTAGGCGATTGGAAAGAGCATAGGTAGTGAAGGGCATCCGGCCAGCCTCGTCAAGTTCTCCAACATAAGAGAGTTTCACCTGGCAGCCATCTTGCGCAATAGCCTCTGTACCAGTCATCTCAAGTCCTCTAGAGTTGCGCGGAGTGGCCATCTTGCCCACTAGCCCATGTGTCAGCTCCCAAGAGTTAGTTCCATAAGAGACCATGTATAGCGGCCATCTTGCCCATTAGCCCCTGTGCCAGCTTCGGCCTATTGCACCTACTGTAAAATATTCAATTATTACAGTTAGATCTTAAATATTGATTGGAATGCATTCATTCAGTACCTGGCATGTTTCCTAATTTACTTAAAGCAAGTTTCGCGACCGATTTGCGTTAATAAGGGGAATGAACTGAAAATGATACCTTCAAACGATGTTTTGATTCATAGAACTTGGCGTACAAAATGCTAGTGTGTGATACACTTCAGTCATACAAGCAGGTGTACTGACGAAGAGAACAGAATCATACAGGATTTTGTACCAGCGATCACAGCAGCTTCCTTGCCAGCGTGTGTCGTGTGATACGGGCCCAAAGATGAGCTAAGACTTTTTGTAAAAATTTAATAACAAAACAAGATGTTCAGTAAAGAACAGGGCAACTTTCTCCTAAATGCATGGGTATTGTTATAATTCTTTGTCCTTTTCAAGGAGTATAATTGAATGTTGGTTGTAGTAGCTTGTTGAAATACAACGTGCTATACGGATATTATACATGAATATGAGGCACCCTTTGCTAGTGCTACCTCTGTAAAAAAATATTTCAATTCGATGTTACTGTGTTGGAATTGATATGGGGAATCGATTTGCACACATACATGGCGTCTATCTGCAAACTATAGGGCTGATGACCTTGTAGTTCAGTCAAAAGATGCTTGCCACAAAAAGGTATATTGTTGCAAAATTTTGTAGAGATCAAATGGTTAGTTTGGTCGTAATTTGATTTAAGCTTTTAACATTAGGGTGGCCGCCATTTCGTTTCCGTCAAGATGGTGGCGATATAAAACATGACACTGAGGTGGCCTTTGCTAGTGCTACCTCTGTACCAAACGTCGTTCAATTCGGTTTTACCGTGTTTGAAAAGATAGGAGGAATCGATTTGCACACATACATAGCCGCCATCCGCACATTATTAGCTTGATGACCTTGTAGTTGGGTCAAAAGATTCTTTATACATAACGGTATGCTCTTGCAAAATTTGGTAGAGATCAGATTAGTAGGTTGGTCGTAATTTGATTCAAGCTTTTAACATTTGGGGCGCCGCCATTACGTTTTCGTCAAGATGGTGGCGATATAAAAGCATGACACTGAAGTGTCCTTTGCTAGTGCTACCTCAATACCAAATTTCGTTCAATTCGGTTTCACCGCGTTTGAATAGATAGGGGGAATCGATTTGCACACATACATGGCAACCATCTGCAAAACTATTGGGCTGATGATCTTGTAGTTTGGTCAAAATATGCTTCCGACATAAAGGTATGGTTTTGCAAAATTTGGTAGAGATAAGATTATCAGGTTGGTCGTAATTTGATTTAAGCTTTTAACATTTGGGTGGCCGCCATTACGTTTTCGTCAAGATGGCGGCGATATGAAACATGACACTGAGGTGTCCTTTGCTAGTGCTACATCTGCACCTAATATCGTTCAATTTTGTTTCACAGTGTTTGAATTGATAGGGGGAATAGATTTGCACACATACATGGCCACCATCTGCGAATTATTGAGCTGATTACCTTGTAGTTTAGTCAAAGGACGCTCGCCATATAAATATAAGTTGTTGCAAAATTTGGCAGTGATCGGATGATTAGGTTAGTCGTAATTTTATTTAAGCGTTGAACATTTGGGTGGCCGCCATTACGTTTCCGTCAAGATGGCGACGATATAAAGCATGACACTGAGGTGCTCTTTGTTAGTTCTACCTCTGTACCAAATTTCGTTCAATTCGGTTTCACCGTGTTCGAATTGATAGGGGGGACAGACATTCAGAGTACACACACTCAGACACACACTGACACACAGACACACAGTCACACACACAGATAGACACACAATTTTTGGCCCTGTGTAGATCTCATAAGTCTACTTTAATTTTTTGCAAAAATCGAAAGTTGGCTAAAAATACCATGGGATATTCTAAGGAATACGTATACTTCGATGCAAGCACTGGCGATCGGAATATCCTTCGATATGTTGTTTTGTTTCATTTGAGGGGCTAGAACATCGCGGTCATTTAGCCCCGTGTACTTGGGTGTGTCTTTAGAATTTGTCTGATAACCTGAGTTATTGCGGGCTTGTAAGGATGTGTGTATTTGCAATTAAGGATTGGGAAGGAGGCGGCCGTGGCCTTAAGATTGAATCAGTTCCAGAATTTGTTCGGAGTAGAAGTGGGAAACTACGGAAAACCATTCCCAGGGTGGCTGAGGTGGGAAATGAACCCACCTCTTCACATATTTGCTTCACGAGTCTAAGTGTACCCAATTTCGGCCCTCAGACAAGTATTACATTTCTTGGCAGAGCTGGGAATCGAACCTGGACCTCTGGAGTGACACTTCGATATGTTATGTTAATATTCATGCCTGTTTTTTTTTAATTTTCTGCTATTACAGGTCACGTGGCATAACGTACCAATTCGATCGTATTCTCTTTATAAAACAGCAAAATTCAACGTACTCTTCACAAAAATATGTCGTAAGGCAATAAGTGTGGCAATGTACTGTAGTTACATCCCCACTAAAATGGAGCGTGACTTTCGTTCAAAAAAGTATGCCCACCACTGGATTCGAAGCAGCATTCTAGCCGTTCGCGTCCACCTCGTACGGTCAGTCTTTAACCCTCCCAGCCACCATCACATGGTAGATAACGCACGCTAAACGTGATGTAGTTACTGTAGCCGTCCCACCTCAAACGTTTGAGTCCATCTCAAAGTCTTCAATCATGGTTTATGGTGTTGATTTAACTTTCTACTATTACAGTACACGTGGGGTAAGCTATTAATTCGATCGTATTACGTGTATGTGTGTTATTTCAAGGAGCAATAAATCATATGTTAGTAGAATGGGCCGTAGTAATTGGCGGGGAAATGTTTACGGTCGGTTTTTCTTTGCTAGACCCATGACCAAATTACATTACTGTCACGCAGTCAGAGCACAGAGTAATATCGACCTTCGGGAGAAATGCAATGTTAGTAGGGTTTCATAAAACTAAATAATAAGGGGCTGGTGGACCACTCTGTATATAGATGAGTCAGCCGCCCCTTATAATTTTAGTTTTCGGCCACACTTCCAACGTCTGATGCCAATATGGTCGACAGTTCACCGTCAACAGCCAAGCCACAATGACCCTAAACGACTTTACAAGATTTATGACGACATGGAAGCAAGGCTTTTACAAAAACATATGAGCGACAAGTGATAATTCAAAGCATCTGCCATACGGGCATGTACAAAGAACATGCCAATGATACGGTTTCAGTTGGATACGAAATTGACGCTAGGCACGGTGGCTTACTAATAAAAAACGTGAAAGAATCTTCGAAGCGGAAAGCTGTATCACATCTCATACGCTTTCAGGCAAGTTGAAGGGCCAAGTAGCCGTGGCACAATGGTCCCAGTCCGTAGAAGATAATCGTCCTGTTTTTGGGAGCTGGGTTCAAATCTCACCACCGCCAAAGATTTTTATGCACATTTTAAGCGTTGGGAATAATATACAAGCGCATTCGTGCCACATTTAACTAATATCATGCAGTGTTTATTTAGGGTTTAATGTGTACTGGCTTGACAAAGTGTGCAGCCGAGAAGCGGTGGTTATTTAATCGCCATGTTCTTGTATCTGGTCCCCCAGGGGCTCACATCTGATGGGACCTGGGTTGGCGACTACGGGACCCCATCTGAGTCTGGCATTGCTTCGACTTGCTTGTGCCGGGCTCCTCTCCGTCTTCTTTCCTGTCGACCTCTTTTGGTCAACTCTTGTTCTCTTCCGACCCCGGCGGTATTAGGGTATCCGAGGCCTAGGGAGTCCCTAATTTTCCCCCTTAATTGGCTCTTCTCTCATTTTTCCTGATCCCTCATTCTTCGAGGGTTTTTCTTTCAGGTACATCCTGCCTTCTGCTCAAGCCCCTCAAGGAGGTCGGGTGTGCGTATCCCCACCAGTTCTTGTGCACCTTGGATAATGCTAGACCCTTAAGGGATCACAGCTGGTGAGTTCGAGAGTTATCGATCCCTAGGTATCCCTGAACTGGGTCCAGTTTTTGCCTTTTTACATTGCTTTGGGGGCGGGCCCTCTCCTCTTTCCCTTTCCTCCCTACCATTCATGGCTCTCATTCTTTCAAAGTCCCTCAATATTCATTCTCCAAGGGTTGAGGGCATTTTTCCCCCTTTCTTTTATTTCCCTTACCCTTGTGTACGTTTGTAGTTAGATTTACTTAAATTTTCATCTTCATTTTCCTCCGTAGCGTAGCGGTCAGCTGCCTCCGCAGAGGTCCTGGGTTTGATTCCCGGCTCTGCCACGAAATTTGAAAAGTGGTATGAGAACTGGAACGGGGTCTACTCAGCCTCGGGTGGACCAAATGAGTAGAGGGGGTTCGATTCCCACCTCAGCCATCCTCGATGTGGTTTTCCGTGGTTTCCCACTTCGTCTTCGGGCAAATGCCGGGATGGTACTGCCCCCGTAAATTGAATTATACTGAGACCACGGTGGCTGTATTGGCATATGTGAATAAAGTTATGGCCGTCATAGTTGTGACGTGTATATTCATGACGTAGGCGTGGATGACGCAACGCTCGAGCAAGTAGGCTGGCTGAGCTTAGATTCATGCTGACGTCACGATTTTGTTCGAGAAGGATCTTAGATTTACGACGCAGTCGCAGGGAAGCAAGTAAACGTGCTGAGGAAGAAGTTACGCTATTGGAGGAGAGGCTCGAACCAATGAATGATAGCTTGAAGGGAGACGGAGATTACTGAAACTACCATATTTAAAAACTTTTGGCATGCAGAATTGTGGAAAACTATTTTCAGTTATGGCATTGATTTGGAATTTTGAAGAAATTAATTATATGTTTTTGAAATCTGAAAATCCGTCAAGAATAGCCAAAGTTTGAACTTCGAGTAATGATGGAAGAAGAAGCTATGGTAGGGATGGATACGCCCCTTCAAAGTTGATAAAAGGCCTTGCACATCAGAGAGGAGTTTCTCACTTCGTGGTTTTATTCTGACTTGATAGTCTGACTTCGTGTTCTGATAGAACAAGCATATCGTCATAAGCAAGCGTGGCAGAGCCCACCGCATCGAACAGTATTGGGTATCCAGCAGTGCAAACTAGGCGAAGTTGGAGCGCACACATAAACGATTCTACAAGTTTATCTATCAAGAATTAGCTACTGCATTTATACTAATTCAATAGTGCATTACAATATTGAGGCGTGTGTGAAAGTTGAACATTTTCATTATAATACTTCAGAAGATATTCGCATTTAAAGACTGCAGAGAAAAGTGTTTTTCTCGAATCCTGAGAAGCACTTTTACTACCACATTCTACGCTACGGCAGACACGTGTATTGCAACCGTGATACTGAAGATTACATTTGGTGATACAACGCTACATTCTACAATGGAACTATACAATCTGGCAGTACTTTCGACTAACATTATAATGGAAGTGGAGATGGAAGACTAAAACTTTAATGCAATTGGGACATACATCAGTAGTGTGAAGTAGCAACATGGAGCTTCGATAATCGTCATTCTACAAAGACGAGCATGTAGTGAACATTCAGCTACACTCATGCATCGTAATCCAACGCTGAATTACATCAAATGGCAGTGGAAATAAATTCATACTCCACAATTATGAACATTTCTGCGGAAATATTTGCAATGAACTTCATGGCTGATTTCTACAAGAACTTCAGGGAACTTTCAAGAGGGGCAAGGGTTTTTCCCAGCACACAAAGAAGAGTTTTGCCAGAAGGATGTCTATCGTCTACACGGAGCAGTGCGATTTCCGGAGGAGGAAGCTGTTCTATTCTCCGAGGGCGCAGGTTCCAGGTTCGAGGTCGGTGCACATCTATCCTGTGGTGAAATGGAACCAGCAGCAGTCTTCTGTGAAATTTTCTTCTAGAACTTCAATCCAACAGATAAGGTAGCCGTGATCGTTTCTTGATTTATTTGAGCCATTTTAGTGAGATCTGAGCAACTATCTTTCCCATATTTTCTGTCATATATTTGATTGCCCCATATTCTTTTGCTAGATGTTTCTGTACTCTGTACACTTTGCAGCTTTATGCCATTTTCTTCGATTTATTGAGATATTATTATGTCATTTGCATATTTAAACATTTTGGATCAGTTTATATTGAAGTTAAATATTCTTTCGAGAATTTGAATTTTTCTTGTAGTCACGATTTGACTGTAAAGTTAACGATTTTCTATGGCAAGTTTGAATTCAGACAGCGTGTCGTTTTATTAAAGTAATTCTTTCCAGTAAATTTCTTTGACCAATTTTCTGTCATCCTCAAGAAAGAAGAATGATTAAAAGATTTTAGAGCGTTAAAATCTTCTACTTTATCGACGATCTTGGAAATACTAGTCGTTTTTATGAACATGATTGAAACACAGATATTTTTAGTCAATTCTGAAATACCATTGCATTATAGACAATTTTATGAAATATGAACTTTGAATACGATTTATTCAGTACACTATAGTAATGAACATTTGATAGGAGATTTTCTCAATTCTAGATTGAAACAATAATGTTTGCATTTTCTAGTCTATTTGCATTCTATTCGACTATTTCTGCAGTTAAATGAATTTTGCTTGAATATAGTATTTTTATACTGCGATAATTATGATGAGATTAATTCATTTTGATAGACCAGGGAGGCGTGTCTAATCGTATTTGCTATTAAATTTATTTGTGACTGGCAAATTTTTACTTCATATCGCTTCATGAATGAAACCCACGAAGGTTAAATATAATAACAGTTTTCGATACAATTGATGAATATAAGAATTTTTAAAGAGGAACTATGGATGTATAATCGTTAGTTCCGTGGACATGTAAAAGTCGCTGATGAATAATGCCTTTTAATAAGCGAAGGAGGTTCCCACAGTAATATTGATGATGATGATGAATTTATAAGTGGAGTTTTTTTTGTGTGTATTGTGGAAGATTTTGATGACATATATAATGAGATATATGATGAATTATGGGCCAATTTTGTGCGTTAGTGCGAGGTATGTTTCCGCTGAGTTGTATTGTTCAGGTCCATTGAAAATTATTCATGTGAAGTTACTGTTAAAATTAATAAGAGTGATAAATTGATTGAATTATAGATTTTGAATGGAGGTTACCGTCACAAATAATAATTATTAAATCTTATTAAACCTGAATCTAAAATTTAAATATAAGTAACCTTCATCGGTCGATTATATTACCACGATTTAAGAAAATATCAACCGGATAAACGTGTGGTTAATGTATTTCAAATATAAATAAAATATAAATAATGTAAATAACTATGTAAATATCTATAATAATAATTTGAAACAAACGGGATTAATAGAGGCGTGTAAAAATTTTTCAATTGTCGTTTGACTAAGTTATGAACAATCTAAATGTTATAAATAATTATTGAACACTATGATATAACATTATGCGTTTTGCTATTAACATTTAAACAACGCTAGTTCGATAATTGGAATAAACATTTAAATAAGATTTGAGATTAACAGAGTAATCCATTGAAATGTGAACGGAACTTGTATAAATTTTGCGTGATAATATTTGAGTTGAGATGTGAGCATTTAAATTGTTTTGAATGAGAGCTAGACTCTGCGTTGGCCAGCATATGGTGACACTGGTTAGGCAGCTGCGTCCATTTGACGAAGCAAGCACGCAACACTGCTTAGGGTGTATTGCAGGTGGCCAGATAACTGAATGGTGGAGGTCAAGGTCAACTACTTAGCGGTCTTGCGGTTATTAATAAATGTGTGTCAATGAACTAAATTATGAAGTTCATGAACAAGGAAACAAATGCTATATGTCTCGTCCCAGCTCCCTTATCCATTCTAATGTGCATTGTTGTTATTATTACGTTCTTTTGAGCTAGAGAAAGCTGAATTTTTGTATGTGAAGTCTACAGTCTTACAAAAGGACATGGTTGCATTGACAATGGCTTCAGACAGCCATAACTATTTTGTTGTTAAATTTTGTTAAAATATATTTTTTTTTTTGTGAAATAAATTATTGTGCAGTTTAAATTTTCTGGTCTCCGACTTGGTTCATTTTAAATATCGTGGTGGAGGTTATTGTGAGGGCATACTATTAAGTGATCCAGTTGAAAACCCAGACCAGAGATTAAATTGAATAGGTAAGTAAAAGGTAAGTATGAACCCCCGTATATTTTGGTGTGTTCCACAATAATTTCATGTTAACTACTGTGCTCTAATCTCGGTAGTATCTGTCAGTGCCATTTTCATTGATGTAGCTGTGCCGGTGCAATCGATTATTGGCAATCCGATTGGGGGGGGGCGGATTTCTGACAGCCTACTATCCGGATTATCGGGGACAGTAGGATTGGCGCCCAACGTGGGGCTCGAATAACATTGGATTACCAAGTTATCGATGTCAATGGGATTGTGAAGAGTCAAATAAAGAGGTTGATTCTTTGTTAGATGTCTTGGCCAATTGTAGAACTTGAGAGTGTGATTATATAGAGATTAAATGTTGTGTTTTATTAGGAAAATTACACTCAGAAAAGATCAGATCTTATACAACCTGAGAGAGGTTAAATAGGCTGGAAACTTAGAAAAATCGCCTCTGATCTGGAGTCTTATTTTATTTGACCGGCTTATGACATGTTTAGTTATATTAAAGATAAAATTAAACTATTTGGATTGTAAATGTAAATTATTTATGTTAGGATATTTAAAATGAACCAAAGAAATTTGAACATGTGCTTGAGTTTATTTCAACATAGGGTGTTTATGAAGTTAGTGATACGCTAATTATAAGTTAGATTTAAGACAGAAAATTGCTCAAACTTTATATATAGTGAAAGGCGTTGCTCAGATGTTGTTATCTTGCTCTATTTGATGTATGTCCCTAACGCAGTCTATTATTGAAATATTATTGAGATGGCAGATGAGAGTATGAGAAAGATGTTGGAGGAGATGTCCAACAGTTTGAAAGCTAACATGAGGAACGTTGTAAGCAGACTGGAACATGCTGTATTTCCAAAAGCTGGTAAACCAGAGTATCTACTATCGGATCATGGAGCTCAGTTTACATCCTTAGAATTTGCTGCAGATATGGAAAGTCTTGGTATTAAGCACATATTTTCAAGCGTGCGCTATCCGGAATCGAATTCTTCAGAAAGATACATGGCTGAATTTTCGAAATTTTGTCGAATTTTCTGTCCGAATGATCATACTAGTTGGGTGAGATTTGTACCCCTTATTGAGGAGTGTCTAAATTCTACAGTGCAGGAGAGCACAGGAGAGGTGCCAATGAGACTTCATCTAGGAAGAAACCCAGAAAGGCCGTGGGACAATCTTTTCAACCACGTTCCTAGAGATCCCGACCTAGGAAGGCAGCAGAGAATTGACAGAGCGAAAGAACAACTCCAGAGAGCAGCACAAAAACGACTGAAAAGAGTAGCTGGAAAACGTTTTGGTACTCCCTTAGAAATTGGAAATCTGGTATTACTACGCAGACCTGTCAAGGCTGACGTGAGTAAGAAAATCTATCCCAAGTTTGGAATAGTATTTATGAGTCCGTTCAGAATTACGAATGCTTATGGAAACAACTGTTATGAACTCTATGATGATGAGAATGATGTCGTATATGGCAAGTTCAATGCTGGAAACTTGAAGAAATATTATCCAAGAGTAAGCCAATAATAATTCAATTTCGTGTTCAAGTGAATTCAGATATTTGTAACAGAGTTTAAAAACAATTTGTAACTGTTTTTAAAACGTGGTGAAGGGAGAATGCCCCCGTAAATTGAATTATACTGAGACCACGGTGGCTGTATTGGCATATGTGAATGAAGTTATTGTTCCCAACTCTAGGAATGGGTATTCCAAGTTTCAGACACCTAGATATCAAGGGAAAGGCTGTAGCCGCTTTTGAAAGTTGAGATATTTGAATATCGCGCTACATTGCTTCTCGAAGCATTTGGAAGTAATTTACCGATACTTGCATGTCAAGTGACGTAGCGAGTAATAGCAGAGGTCGAGGCTATTTATTGATTAAATAGTTAACCATGGAGCAGAGACTTGAGACTGGGATCAGATTACTGGCACGGCCAAATGTAAGAGAATGCAATTAGTATCAAGTAAATCGGACCAGGGATTCAAGAGATATGAGGATTTCTAGATTACAACGTGATGACGCGTGACCCTGGCAGTTTTGAATAAAAGCCAGCTGGCCGAAGCAACTTCAGCTCATTCTAACACAAGCAGTTGCTTAGCAAGTTGCTGCGACGCTGAGCCAAGGCACATGGTTGCCGGATCTACGCAGAAGTTCTTTTCAAAGTCGTGATAGTCACGAAAGTGCTGCGCTACGAGGTGGAACTTAGCAAGTTTACGGCGAGGAGAATCACTGAGGTGATTGATTTTTCTACAGACATTAGTGGAAATATTTTTATTTTCACATGGACATATGCTAGACTTTGTCTAGAATTAATACTTTGTCACAGTCCAGTAATAACATAATACTTGGATATTTAAATCCATGTCAGTCAGTTTTAATATTTGTAACTAGTTAACCACTTCGATCTGTCAGTACACTGAAGACTAGTCTATAACGGTGGCGTTCATTAGTCTACGCAAGGGAAACTACAAGTTGCTTAGCGCATGGTAGATGGTGATATAATAAACCATGCCCAGGGAACGATCTTCAGAACAGCCGTTGATTGCTTAGACTGTCAGTGTTTTTCTTGTACTGATAAGATTACCGTGAGTTATGTTACAACTGACATATCTAAGAATAGATCACTTAGATCTGACCCCATTTAAACAAACTGTTATGGCTTTGATAGAAGCCCATATTAAAATGGAACAACAGTTAATTCAAACGTCAAGAGATACTACCACTATGTCTTACTAGACGGATTGTGGGTATATAATGGCGGCCGATACAAGGATTATACGTGCTTGTCCGATAGGGCATGTCTATGGATAAATCTGGTACTAACCAGGTTTACTACGCTTCAAGACCATCAAGAAATGTAAGCCACATTTGAATTATATTATGCCTAGCTAATTGGAACAAACTATTTTTCTGCAGATGACAACACATTTATTTTTCGTCGTATTTAAATCTTGCAATGATTTATGCAAGACTTGTTAGAGTTATTCTGAGTATTTTCAGCACTCAGAACAGTTTAGGATCGATGACCGAGCATTTCGAGCATTTATTTGAATATTTCATATTTTTGGGAAATCACGGTAATCAGCTGATGTAACTGTAAAAGTTAATAATTTATTTTTGTTGAGGAATGGATATTTTTTCCATATTCGAAGGTTCGAACATGTGGATTCTCACATAATGAGATGATAATTAAACATATTTAAAATGATATAACGAATAATAATAATAATAATCCACTAATAATAATAATAATAATTTTTATAATTTTTCTAAATAATTCTTGGATATTATATTTTCTAATAATCATATGTATTGAGAGAGAGCCTATGAAGTAGTTTAATCATTTCTAGTCTGGAACAGGAGATTTTCCGAAGGAGAGTGGTTAGCGCAAGCCCGCATTCAACCAACATTTCAGTTCTGGTTGAACAGTTGATATTTGCAATGAGCAAAGTATATTTTTCAGATAACACGGAGAGGCATGAAACGGGAAGCAAATGATATTTGTATCAAATAGGATATTTTTGTATTTATATAAAATCATGACGTAAATACACTCGAAAGTGAAATAAAGATTTTCATAAGTATGGTAAATTCACGGGTTGAACTGAATGGTAAAATAAAATAAACTTGTAAGTTTATTAATCTTCCAGTGTTGATAACAAGCAGATGCTTGATTTATTGAATAAATTTTGGGAAGATAATTTATGTGTGGAGTAGTTGAAATGCCATTCCCAGGTGCGCATGTTTAAGTCGCAGGAATGAAGAGGTTTTTTCGAGCATCAATCAAATAGCCGGTTCGATGGCTCAGGTTTATAGTAGGAGTATTGGAACTACACATTTCGTCGTATGAATGACCCGAAGGGTATTTCTTTAAAACCATCAGTTCTTATTTCAACCTTGTTTACGAATTCCATTTAGACTTTGATTTTGCTAGAACCCGGATTTGTCATGATAGTAGTTTATTCTTCTTCAGAGGAAGACCTTTGCCGTTGTTGTTGTAATATTGTGTTCTTACACAAATAATAGAATGGGCCACTGCCAATTAAAAATAATTCTTTAACCACGAATAATTTGAAGGATGTTTTCAATCCTAGGGCCATGAACTAAATTAATTCTTTATAAAACTACAATTCTTATTTCCGCATTCTGTCGAAGAATTGCAAGTTGTGAAAGTTGCTAAAAATGGCCATGAATATAAATATTGTTTATAATAATGATTCCAAATGGAAAATTGAATAGTTGAATGGTTCAACCATTTATTGATCAAGTTGATGATTCAGAAATCATGTATTTTGTTAGGAACTTGAAGTTCATAATCGAGTCACTTCTCGAATGTTTAATGTCAGAAGAACAATTAATTGTTGTTGTGCTTCGCACAGTTCTTCGATGCTATGCTCAAGGTCAAATACTTTTCAGATGTTATTAATATGTGTAAATAATTTGTGTTGCTTCAATGATGATAATATTTTTCGACTATATATATTTTTGAAACTGGAAAAATAAGTGAAAGTTAAAAATTCTATGAACATTTATTCTACGAGTGTTAATATCTTGAAAAAATTCAAACAGTGATCTACGATATTTCCAGTAGAGACAATTAACTTTGAACTGGAGTTAATCATAAATAATTTTGGAACACAGTCTACAGGACTAACAATCGGACTTGTGTTTCCAAAAAAATAATTGTCAAATGTGTTTGGAAAATTTCTGTATATTGTGTGTAAATTAGAGTGTGGATCGCCACACGTGAGTGATGCTGCTTTGAGCATCTTTGGAGTCAATTTTAACTTCAAAATAAACTAAGATAATTTTACAGGATGTGTTACTCCCAATTAAATCTCCTTCTATCCTTATTGTTGCATTGAGCCAAAAATCAGTAAAGCATTTTTTTAATTTGATGTCGTTTTTGCGATTTGCTTTATCCCGTCTGGCGCTCCGGGATATTTTGACTCTCGTGCTGACTGATTATTGGTAAAATGCATATGTGGTCGTGCGGACTCCGGTCTAAACGGGCACATAAAATAAGATAGAGAGAGAAATGGCGCCCAACGTGGGGAACGATTTAGACATGGTCAATCGCATGCCGATTTAAATTGTGTTAATTTTTATAGAAATATTTTGGGAGTTGAGAGATGTCTGGTTTGGATGAATAAATTAGTAGGAAACCCAATTAGTGGGGAAAATTAATAATTTAACTTGGTTAATAATTAGAATGGGTTTGATTATTTTTGATAATGGCTTAACCATTAGGGCGTCAAGTAAATTCAGTAGTAAACGTACGATGACTGGACATACACATTATTAGAATCCAGGTGGAGGATATTTGAGAACTTGCATATTTTTCTTGTGATATTGTGGTAAATGTAATTCGTAAAAGTAGAGAATTTTGTTTTTCCATCACGTCGACATTAGGACAAATCTCATTTTATTAGAGTGTTCCAATTAGCCATTCATATTTCTTGTTCTAGTTATAAGCTTGTGTTTGCCACTGTTGTATACCCCTAAGTTTTGAATAATAATTGAAAATTATGGAAGAAATGATGAGGATGATGAGGAGTTTGGAGGAGAGTTCAAAAGAAGCTGGACTGCGTGTAGCAGCCATTATGAAAGAAAATACAGAGGCTTTAGAAAAGAAACTTAAAGAAAATTCTGATTCTTTAGAATGTAAACTTAAAGAAAATTCTGATTCGTTAGAAAATAAACTTAAAGAAAGTTTAAATGAGAAACTTAAAGAAAATTCTGATTCTTTAGAAAATAAACTTAACGAAAATTCTGATTCTTTAGAAAATAAACTTAAAGAAAATTCTAATTCTTTAGAAAATAAACTTAAAGAAAGTTTGAATGATAAACTTAAAGAAAATTCTGATTCTTTAGAAAATAAACTTAAAGAAAATTCTTTAGAAAGCAGGTTAAAAGGTAACTTGAAAGAAAATTTAAATAGTAAATTTAATTCAATGGAAAGTAAATTTAAAGAAATCTTGAAAATGTCACTTGAGAGTAAAATGAATAAATTATGCGAAAAAACACATGAGCTCGAAACTTCATTAGCTACTAACGCCAGTTTAATGGACGATAAATTTCGCGATGCCGATCTTCGATCTCAAAGCTTAGCTGATAAGATAGAACATTGTCTTAGGAAAGTTGGTGAAGACATGGTCAACCTGGAAGTCAGAGTGAAGAAAGAGAGTAACGAGATGGGAATTCTAGTTGTTCAACGGTTGACAGAACAATTCAAAGAACTTGTCATGGGAGAAATAAGAGAAGGTGTGATTAATGAGTTACAAACTGAAATCAAAACCACAGTTGTCAATGAAATTAAAGATACACTCAAGCTGGAGAACCAAGAAGGAATCAAGGAGATTAGGGAATGTTTGTCATCCCATATTGAAGTAATTGCCAAAGATATCCAAGCAACTCAGAAGGACATATCAGATATGACAGGGTCATTGAAAAGTCATGAGACTGTTATGAACCAGATATCCATTGATGTTAAGGAGAATTGTAAAGAAACTGAAGCAATTAAGAAAATGGCAGAAGAAAACCAGAAGGAACTTGAGGCTATGAAAACTCAAATCAAGGATGAGAAACAGTCTGATCATCTGTTGAAAATGCCAAATGTAAGGGGAAAGGAACAGATACAGATAAATCTAGGAGCAGCTATAGAAACGGATAGTCAAAGACAGGATGAGGTCAGGACAGTATTTCAATCCAACCCCATAACTGTATTTAAGAATATAGAAGATAAGCCTTCTAAATTTTCAGGGCGAGATTCTGTGACACCCGTGGAATTTTTGAGAGAAGCAGGTGATTACCTGAAAGATTCCAAGATCCCTAAAGAAAGACAGATCCGAGTGATAGGGAAGTTTTTGGAAGGTCCTGCACTTCTTTGGTTTAGAGCCTTTAGATCCACTCTAACCACTTTTGAGGAGTTTTCTCCTGGGTTATTGAAAACGTTTTGGTCCCCGGAAACCCAACAGCAAGTCAGAGCAGAATTATATTCTAAGAGATTCTCGACGTCACAACCTACTCGATACTCTACGTACTTTTCTGGACAGCTGTCTAAACTCCAACATTTAGATCCGCCGATGCCAGATAACGAATTGATTACTGCATTGATACGTCAGTTTCCAGCAGACGTCCAGAGGACTTTGATCGCTGCTGATATCTATAATATGGAACAATTTGATGAAGTATTACAGAAGCTGGATCATACGAACGCTCAATTCTTCCATCAGAAGGGAGGAAAAAATAACAACGCTGTGTACGCTGTTATGGCTGATAGTTATTCTCAAACACCTCGAGAGATTCGAGAGGAGCGAGAGGAGAAAACGCCGAGGGAAGATCCAAATAAGAGAGGATGGAATCAATACAGTAACAGATACAGTTACAAGCCTTATGCGAGACCGGATGGTGGTAATCGATACAATACTCGATGGAGAAGACCACGAGATAGTCAAGGAAGGTACCAGGAAAGAAGATATTATGGTAGAAACAACTACAATAACAGAGGGAATGTAGATACTCGTCAGTCCAATGAAGAGTTCAACAAGGAGACGAGGAAAAATTTGGAAGCAAGACACCAAGATAACTTGCAGTTTTTGGAGCAGAGGCCCAATGAACCAGGTCCATCGGGAACACAACAATCCCGGGGGAATGGTAACGAAAAAAAACCTTCGAATTCACAGTAGAAGATAGAATTTTAAACACTTTCACTTCCAGAATTATTAAATGGCAAGCAGAGGATGATGACTTAATTCAACAGAATGACGAACGGAAAGAAATGGGTACAAGAATTAGAATGCCAATCATATCATGCGAAGTATTCGGTATGCCTGTCGATACTTTGATCGATACTGGGGCTATGCTTTGTCTGGTGAGTGAGAAGCTTTATATTCTGTGGAAGCTCAAAGAGAATTTAGAGGAGATTCCAGTATCAGGAATTAAGATCCAAGGAATAATACCCAATAAAATATCTCTGTGCAAAACACAATTATACTTATGTATTACGATTGGAGGACATGATTTCCGACATGTGCTGGTTGTAATGAAGGACATGGCTTTTGACATGATATTGGGAGCGGATTTCATTCAGAAATATCAAGCAGTTATAGATATGAAGACAGAGACGATCAGATTCAAGAATACCGAAGAGATTAACTTCGAGGGAAAAGAAGAGGAAGACATCGAGGGAGATGCTCAATGGTCTCTGATTTTTCATGAAGCTGAAGGAAGAGAAGTCTACACTGAGAAGGAGTCCCCAGAGCTAGGGAAAATTTTGGAAGAGTATCACGATATTTTTGATATTAAGCCTGGTGAAATTGAAGATTTTGAATATTGTGGAAGTAAACAATAATGGAACCTATGAAGTCGCCAATACACGAACTGGTAACATCGTGGGAACTTATAATGCATCGAATTTGAAGATTTATTATTCAAGAACCAGATGATTTAATGTGTAGATAGGAAAAATAAAAATTTTTCAATTTTTATGTTTTGCTAGGTGTGGGGTGGATGTGCCCAACTCTAGGAATGGGTATTCCAAGTTTCAGACACCTAGATATCAAGGGAAAGGCTGTAGCCGCTTTTGAAAGTTGAGATATTTGAATATCGCGCTACATTGCTTCTCGAAGCATTTGGAAGTAATTTACCGATACTTGCATGTCAAGTGACGTAGCGAGTAATAGCAGAGGTCGAGGCTATTTATTGATTAAATAGTTAACCATGGAACAGAGACTTGACACTGGGATCAGATTACTGGCACGGCCAAATGTAAGAGAATGCAATTAGTATCAAGTAAATCGGACCAGGGATTCAAGAGATATGAGGATTTCTAGATTACAACGTGATGACGCGTGACCCTGGCAGTTTTGAATAAAAGCCAGCTGGCCGAAGCAACTTCAGCTCATTCTAACACAAGCAGTTGCTTAGCAAGTTGCTGCGACGCAGAGCCAAGGCACATGGTTGCCGGATCTACGCAGAAGTTCTTTTCAAAGTCGTGATAGTCACGAAAGTGCTGCGCTACGAGGTGGAACTTAGTAAGTTTACGGCGAGGAGAATCACTGAGGTGATTGATTTTTCTACAGACATTAGTGGAAATATTTTTATTTTCACATGGACATATGCTAGACTTTGTCTAGAATTAATACTTTGTCACAGTCCAGTAATAACATAATACTTGGATATTTAAATTCATGTCAGTCAGTTTTAATATTTGTAACTAGTTAACCACTTCGATCTGTCAGTACACTGAAGACTAGTCTATAACGGTGGCGTTCATTAGTCTACGCAAGGGAAACTACAAGTTGCTTAGCGCATGGTAGATGGTGATATAATAAACCATGCCCAGGGAACGATCTTCAGAACAGCCGTTGATTGCTTAGACTGTCAGTGTTTTTCTTGTACTGATAAGATTACCGTGAGTTATGTTACAACTGACATATCTAAGAATAGATCACTTAGATCTGACCCCATTTAAACAAACTGTTATGGCTTTGATAGAAGCCCATATTAAAATGGAACAACAGTTAATTCAAACGTCAAGAGATACTACCACTATGTCTTACTAGACGGATTGTGGGTATATAATGGCGGCCGATACAAGGATTATACGTGCTTGTCCGATAGGGCATGTCTATGGATAAATCTGGTACAGACCAGGTTTACTACGCTTCAAGACCATCAAGAAATGTAAGCCACATTTGAATTATATTATGCCTAGCTAATTGGAACAAACTATTTTTCTACAGATGACCAACACATTTTATTTTTCGTCGTATTTAAATCTTGCAATGATTTACGCAAGACTTGTTAGAGTTATTCTGAGTATTTTCAGCACTCAGAACAGTTTAGGATCGATGACCGAGCATTTCGAGCATTTATTTGAATATTTCATATTTTTGGGAAATCACGGTAATCAGCCGATGTAACTGTAAAAGTTAATAATTTATTTTTGTTGAGGAATGGATATTTTTTCCATATTCGAAGGTTCGAACATGTGGATTCTCACATAATGAGATGATAATTAAACATATTTAAAATGATATAACGAATAATAATAATAATAATCCACTAATAATAATAATAATAATTTTTATAATTTTTCTAAATAATTCTTGGATATTATATTTTCTAATAATCATATGTATTGAGAGAGAGCCTATGAAGTAGTTTAATCATTTCTAGTCTGGAACAGGAGATTTTCCGAAGGAGAGTGGTTAGCGCAAGCCCGCATTCAACCAACATTTCAGTTCTGGTTGAACAGTTGATATTTGCAATGAGCAAAGTATATTTTTCAGATAACACGGAGAGGCATGAAACGGGAAGCAAATGATATTTGTATCAAATAGGATATTTTTGTATTTATATAAAATCATGACGTAAATACACTCGAAAGTGAAATAAAGATTTTCATAAGTATGGTAAATTCACGGGTTGAACTGAATGGTAAAATAAAACAAACTTGTAAGTTTATTAATCTTCCAGTGTTGATAACAAGCAGAGGCTTGATTTATTGTATAAATTTTGGGAAGAAAATTTATATGTGTGGAGTAGTTAAAATGCCATTCCCAGGTGCGCATGTTTAAGTCGCAGGAATGAAGAGGTTTTTTTCGAGCATCAATCAAATAGCAGGTTCGATGGCTCAGGTTTATAGTAGGAGTATTGGAACTACACATTTCGTCGTATGAATGACCCGAAGGGTATTTCTTTAAAACCATCAGTTCTTATTTCAACCTTGTTTACGAATTCCATTTAGACTTTGATTTTGCTAGAACCTGGATTTGTCATGATAGTAGTTTATTCTTCTTCAGAGGAAGACCTTTGCCGTTGTTGTTGTAATATTGTGTTCTTACACAAATAATAGAATGGGCCACTGCCAATTAAAAATAATTCTTTAACCACGAATAATTTGAAGGATGTTTTCAATCCTAGTGCCATGAACTAAATTAATTCATTATAAAACTACAATTCTTATTTCCGCATTCTGTCGAAGAATTGCAAGTTGTGAAAGTTGCTAAAAATGGCCATGAATATAAATATTTTTTATAATAATGATTCCAAATGGAAAATTGAATAGTTGAATGGTTCAACCATTTATTGATCAAGTTGATGATTCAGAAATCATATATTTTGTTAGGAACTTGAAGTTCATAATCGAGTCACTTCTCGAATGTTTAATGTCAGAAGAACAATTAATTGTTGTTGTGCTTCGCACAGTTCTTCGATGCTATGCTCAAGGTCAAATACTTTTCAGATGTTATTAATATGTGTAAATAATTTGTGTTGCTTCAATGATGATAATATTTTTCGACTATATATATTTTTGAAACTGGAAAAATAAGTGAAAGTTAAAAATTCTATGAACATTTATTCTACGAGTGTTAATATCATGTAAAAATTCAAACAGTGATCTACGATATTTCCAGTAGAGACAATTAACTTTGAACTGGAATTAATCATAAATAATTTTGGAACACAGTCTACAGGACTAACAATCGGACTTGTGTTTCCAAAAAAATAATTGTCAAATGTGTTTGGAAAATTTCTGTATATTGTGTGTAAATAAGAGTGTGGATCGCCACACGTGAGTGATGCTGCTTTGAGCATCTTTGCAGTCAATTTTAACTTGAAAATAAACTCAGATAATTTTACAGGATGTGTTACTCCCAATTAAATCTCCTTCTATCCTTATTGTTGCATTGAGCCAAAAATCAGTAAAGCATTTTTTTAATTTGATGTCGTTTTTGCGATTTGCTTTAACCCATCTGGCGCTCCGGGATATTTTGACTCTCGTGCTGACTGATTATTGGTAAAATGCATATGTGGTCGTGCGGACTCCGGTCTTAACGGGCACATTATGGCCGTCATAGTTGTGACGTGTATATTCATGACGTACGCGTGGATGACGCAACGCTCGAGCAAGTAGGCTGGCTGAGCTTAGATTCTTGCTGACGTCACGATTTTGTTCGAGAAGGATCTTAGATTTACGACGCAGTCGCAGGGAAGCAAGTAAACGTGCTGAGGAAGAAGTTACGCTATTGGAGGAGAGGCTCGAACCAATGAATGATAGCTTGAAGGGAGACGGAGATTACTGAAACTACCATATTTAATAACTTTTGGCATGCAGAATTGTGGAAAACTATTTTCAGTTATGGCATTGATTTGGAATTTTGAAGAAATTAATTATATGTTTTTGAAATCTGAAAATCCGTCAAGAATAGCCAAAGTTGGAACTTCGAGTAATGATGGAAGAAGAAGCTATGGTAGGGATGGATACGCCCCTTCAAAGTTGATAAAAGGCCTTGCACGATTCTACAAGTTTATCTATCTATCAAGAATTAGCTACTGCATTTATACTAATTCAATAGTGCATTACAATATTGAGGCGTGTGCGAAAGTTGAACATTTTCATTATAGTACTTCAGAAGATATTCGCATTTAAAGACTGCAGAGAAAAGTGTTTTTCTCGAAACCTGAGAAGCACTTTCACTACCACATTCTACGCTACGGCAGACACGTGTATTGCAACCGTGATACTGAAGATTGCATTTGGTGATACAACGCTACATTCTACAATGGAACTATACAATCTGGCAGTACTTTCGACTAACATTATAATGGAAGTGGAGATGGAAGACTAAAACTTTAATGCAATTGGGACATACATCAGTAGTGTGAAGTAGCAACATGGAGCTTCGATAATCGTCATTCTACAAAGACGAGCATGTAGTGAACATTTAGCTACACTCATGCATCGTAATCCATCGCTGAATTACATCAAATGGCAGTGGAAATAAATTCATACTCCACAACTATGAACATTTCTGCGGAAATATTTGCAATGAACTTCATGGCTGATTTCTACAAGAACTTCAGGGAACTTTCAAGAGGGGCAAGGGTTTTTCCCAGCACACAAAGAAGAGTTTTGCCAGAAGGATGTCTATCGTCTACACGGAGCAGTGCGATTTCCGGAGGAGGAAGCTGTTCTATTCTCCGAGGGCGCAGGTTCCAGGTTCAAGGTCGGTGCACATCTATCCTGTGGTGAAATGGAACCAGCAGCAGTCTTCTGTGAAATTTTCTTCTAGAACTTCAATCCAACAGATAAGGTAGCCGTGATCGTTTCTTGATTTATTTGAGCCATTTTAGTGAGATCTGAGCAACTATCTTTCCCATATTTTCTGTCATATATTTGATTGCCCCATATTCTTTTGCTAGATGTTTCTGTACTCTGTACACTTTGCAGCTTTATGCCATTTTCTTCGATTTATTGAGACATTATTATGTCATTTGCATATTTAAACATTTTGTATCAGTTTTTATTGAAGTTAAATATTCTTTCGAGAATTTGAATTTTTCTTGTAGTCACGATTTGACTGTAAAGTTAACGATTTTCTATGGCAAGTTTGAATTCAGACAGCGTGTCGTTTTATTAAAGTAATTCTTTCCAGTAAATTACTTTGACCAATTTTCTGTCATCCTCAAGAAAGAAGAATGATTAAAAGATTTTAGAGCGTTAAAATCTTCTACTTTATCGACGATCTTGGAAATACTAGTCGTTTTTATGAACATGATTGAAACACAGACATTTTTAGTCAATTCTGAAATACCATTGCATTATAGACAATTTTATGAAATATGAACTTTGAATACGATTTATTCAGTACACTATAGTAATGAACATTTGATAGGAGATTTTCTCAATTCTAGATTGAAACAATAATGTTTGCATTTTCTAGTCTATTTGCATTCTATTCGACTATTTCTGCAGTTAAATGAATTTTGCTTGAATATAGTATTTTTATACTGCGATAATTATGATGAGATTAATTCATTTTGATAGACCAGGGAGGCGTGTCTAATCGTATTTGCTATTAAATTTATTTGTGACTGGCAAATTTTTACTTCATATCGCTTCATGAATGAAACCCACGAAGGTTAAATATAATAACAGTTTTCGATACAATTGATGAATATAAGAATTTTTAAAGAGGAACTATGGATGTATAATCGTTAGTTCCGTGGACATGTAAAAGTCGCCGATGAATAATGCCTTTTAATAAGTGAAGGAGGTTCCCACAGTAATATTGATGATGATGATGAATTTATAAGTGGAGTTTTTTTTTGTGTGTATTGTGGAAGATTTTGATGCCATATATAATGAGATATATGATGAATTATGGGCCAATTTTGTGCGTTTTTGCGAGGTATGTTTCCGCTGAGTTGTATTGTTCAGGTCCATTGAAAATTATTCATGCGAAGTTACTGTTAAAATTAATAAGAGTGATAAATTGATTGAATTATAGATTTTGAATGGAGGTTACCGTCACAAATAATAATTATTAAATCTTATTAAACCTGAATCTAAAATTTAAATATAAGTAACCTTCATCGGTCGATTATATTACCACGATTTAAGAAAATATCAACCGGATAAACGTGTGGTTAATGTATTTCAAATATAAATAAAATATAAATAATGTAAATAACTATGTAAATATCTATAATAATAATTTGAAACAAACGGGATTAATAGAGGCGTGTAAAAATTTTTCAATTGTCGTTTGACTAAGTTATGAACAATCTAAATGTTATAAATAATTATTGAACACTATGATATAACATTATGCGTTTTGCTATTAACATTTAAACAACGCTAGTTCGATAATTGGAATAAACATTTAAATAAGATTTGAGATTAACAGAGTAATCCATTGCAATGTGAACGGAACTTGTATAAATTTTGCGTGATAATATTTGAGTTGAGATGTGAGCATTTAAATTGTTTTGAATGAGAGCTAGACTCTGCGTTGGCCAGCATATGGTGACACTGGTTAGGCAGCTTCGTCCATTTGACGAAGCAAGCACGCAACACTGCTTAGGGTGTATTGCAGGTGGCCAGATAACTGAATGGTGGAGGTCAAGGTCAACTACTTAGCGGCCTTGCGGTTATTAATAAATTTGTGTCAATGAACTAAATTATGAAGTTCATGAACAAGGAAACAAATGCTATATGTCTCGTCCCAGCTCCCTTATCCATTCCAATGTGCATTGTTGTTATTATTACGTTCTTTTGAGCTAGAGAAAGCTGAATTTTTGTATGTGAAGTCTACAGTCCTACAGGAGGACATGGTTGCATTGACAATGGCTTCAGACAGCCATAACTATTTTGTTGTTAAATTTTGTTAAAATATTTTTTTTTATGTGAAATAAATTATTGTGCAGTTTAAATTTTCTGGTCTCCGACTTGGTTCATTTTAAATATCGTGGTGGAGGTTATTGTGAGGGCATACTATTAAGTGATCCAGTTGAAAACCCAGACCCGAGATTAAATTGAATAGGTAAGTAAAAGGTAAGTATGAACCCCCGTATATTTTGGTGTGTTCCACAATAATTTCATGTTAACTACTGTGCTCTAATCTCGGTAGTATCTGTCAGTGCCATTTTCATTGATGTAGCTGTGCCGGTGCAATCGATTATTGACAATCCGATTGAGGGGGCGGATTTCTGACAGCCTACTATCCGGATTATCGGGGACAGTACCTACTGTAAGGCCACGGCCGCCTCCTTCCCTCTTCCTAGCCTATCCATCCCAATCTTCCATCCCTTCCCATCCTCATGAGGCCCCTGTTCGCTTTGCAGGTGAGGCCGCCTGGGCGAAGTGCTGATCACACCTCCCCAGTTGTATCCATCCCGACCAGATATTCCAAGCTCCAGGACACTGCCCATAGAGGCGGTAGTGGTGAGTTCCCCCGCTGAGTCCGTGGGAACCACCAACCTAGAGGGTAAATTGACTAAATAAAAAATAAATAAATTTTCCATGAACACCCAGACCATTAGGGGCCGATAACCTAGATGTTAGGTCCCTTTAAACACCAATTATCTTCATCATCATCATCATCTTGTATTTGATCCAAAAGGCTCAAAATGTGCATTAAAATATTTAGCAGTGGTGGGCTTCGAACCCACTTCCAAAAATCAGGTCCGCTACCTTCTACGCACTTGGACCATTGCTCCACCACTATACGTCCCTTCATCTTGCCTGAAAGCGTATGTGATATTGCTTTCCGCTTCATAGGTTCATTCACGTTCTTTATCTGTATGCCACCGTACCCAGCGTTAATTTCGTATACAACTGAGATCGTATAAACGGCATGTGTAAGTCAGTAGTTAGTTTTAGTTGCACAGTAAGTTTGTAGCAGTGGCCTCCGTTGTGTAGTGGTCAGCGTGATTAGCTGCCAACCCAGAGGTCCGCGGTTCGATTTCCGGTTCAGACACGAAATTTGAAAAGTGGCATGAGGACTGGTACGGGGTCAACTCAGCCTCGGGTGGTCCAAATGAGTAGAGAGGGTTCGATTCCCACCTCAGCCATCATCGAAGTGGTTTTCCGTGGCTTCCCACTTCGTCTTCGGGCAAAAGCCAGGATGGTAATTTCCGTAAGGCCGTGGCTGCCTCCTCCCCACTTCCTTGCTTAACACTCCCACTCTTCCCATCCCTTCATCTTCCCCCTGTTCGCTTTGCAGGTGAGGTCACCTGGGCGTAGTGCCTGGTCACACACCCCAGTTGTATCCCCAACTCAGAGTGTTAAGCTCCAGGACACTGCCCTCAGTGGCGGTAGAAGTCGGATCCCTCGCTTAGTCCGTGGGAAAGGCCAACCCTGGAGGGTAAAACAATAGTGAAAGTTTGTAGTGTACCCATGTGAGTAATTTCCATGGAAAACATGCTTCTGCCTCCAGCCAGCATCAGTCCTCAGGCGTGTACCGTCCTCCCACTGAGCAGTTGCATATTTTTGATCTGAGACTAAAAGGTATCAACTCTACAATAATAAAGCACAACTCTATTCTTAAGACTTTAATTAAGCTCTAAATCATGGCTTCAAACAAACAAAAACACTATCCCAACAATATAACACAAAACAATGCAAAATTACTCCTACAATCCTCTAATATTCGCACTTTATCCTAGCAACTCCCAATGATTATTCATTCATTTACCATGAGATTAACATCAAAATCCATTTTAAAGTGTGCTGATGCACAAGTATATTACACATAAACTGTACTTACAATCTTATGTCACCTGTTGTGACTCCTTTAATTTCACAATCTTAATTGTTTACTCTCAACACATCCTAATTTACATTATGCGTACAATTGTGTTCCGTATCTCTCTTCCCACCAAAATGCTTTACCATGCATTAACCAATCTATGGGTTGCACATCATATTTACTTGCAACTCTATTGTTACTTGTAATCATACCCCTTTCTGCAGTTCCCATTCTGCAGTTCCTCTTTCTACAGTTCCACTTTCTACAGTTCCCTTTCTGCACTTCCATTTTCTACAGTTCCACTGTATGCTGTCATGAGTTCAATTTCAAAGATACCGTTACCGCTGTGTCGGATGGTATATTATGCTACCCTTGCGTGGGCATAGCCTATGGCATCTAGTGTCGACCTTAAGAACAAAGTGACAATGTCAGTATAAAAATGCAACTTTCAACAATTCATAAGTTTGCCAAATATTAAGTCATCAGGATGATCCTTAATTATCAATGTGTTTCAAACCACACACATTCATTATACAATACAACAACGACTCCTTTTATTACAGACAGGGTTTCAAAGTCTGTCCATTCTAAATGTCAACCTCCAAGGGTCGTTTAAAAATCTCTCCCTCGGCCCTTCCAGTATATAATGGGCTGAGTCGGGCGGTAACAAAACACTCGTTCCGTCCTTTACTATGTTTCCTCTTCCTTTATCTCCAAGCAGTAACAAGTGACTTTAACTACGGTAGTGCAGTGTCATTGGCCTGCATATCCCATATGATCTACTAAACTGAATGCAAGATAGGTTATGGACTCGTTTAAACATTTATTCCTAACCTTAGGATATTAATAACTGGCCTCAACAGGTCCATTACATTATATGAAGGAACGAGATTCATCATTCACCGGTCGAACTGGCTAGCCGGCATCTTATTAAATGATACGGTCAGGCACATCCTGCCGCCAAATTCACTTCCAGGAGCTGAATTATTTCAATAGCTAGTTCTCGGTCGATATCAGGTGTCATGCTGAGGTTTCCATTGTTATCCTCCCATACACCACTGGATTCGAACCCGGAACATTTCATGGCAATCCACAGAGCTAGGGTCAATCACTAATTACGCTCTGGCCATAATAAATATCTCTTTATGCCCTAGGCTATACGAGATTTCACACGTCGAATAGATTACCTGGCTTCCGTGACCATGGTGGTATAATCCCGTCCTTTAATTAGTAAGATAAATCTATCAATTACTCTTACAAGCTTATTCACAAGCTGCAAATTCAATTCTCTATTAAACTCTTCCATTTCCTAGATTCTTGCATATTTATTTCCATTATCATAATATACTCTGATGTTAAATTTCTTTGCTTAGCCCTTCACGTATAATATTACTGCTTGGATAGATAAATATTCCAATTAGCATATATATTTTGCTTACAACCATTTTTCCCTGATGTGTATTCGTTTATTCTTCTTCTTATTATTATTACTGACATGAATTACCATAACCGACACAACGTAACCTTTTTCAATAACCGAACATCCGTGTTCGTTACGTTACGTTTCTATATAACTGAATTGCCTTTTAACATTAGTGGTAACGATTTATCCACTCAATAATGTACAAAAACATCTCAACTTGACTAAAATCAACACAACAATACTATTTTGAGGTTCTACCTCCTAAAATTGACTCTTATTGGCATATTTTATAAATTTTGAAATCATTCAACATACAGTGGACTATAATTACTACAAAATCATGGTTTTTGGGTACTCACATTGGTTAATCTGGTGGCTCCAACCACGCATTTCTTCCAGTAATGCCCGCCATTATTTGCAAATTAGCAAGGCATTCTTACACTTCTCACACACATTATACGTAACTTTTGCCTTACAAAACATACGGCACATTGCTTTTCCATGTTGAAGCTGTTGCTTCCTTATTCACACAACACGTTATAGCACTTGTTACACTATTAATTTTACATATATTTAACAGATCATCACTAAAATCACACGAATGCTATGTACATTTCTTAATGGTTGACCTCTCCGTTCAGAATATCAGAAATGCAGGCCCTGAAGATCTATTCTTCACTGCTATCCGCATCTCGATTGAAAGTCTCGATTCTCTGCCTAAGGATTCCTATCGGTCCCCCAAACTGTCTATGAATCTCTATCCTTAGATAAATTTCCTGATATCGCATAAATATGCTTGCATATCGTCCTGAGCATTAATTACATTGGTATTCCTGTGATATTTCACCAATCGCATAACAAAGTTTATATCTGCGCAGTCCGACATCCTATCATAAGTCTAACCAATAGTTTACATGCTGCGCTCAAGTATGGTTCGACTGACCACATTAATCGTTATTAATTCATGCCTTAATGCATGATTATTTTATTGATGAGCACTCAACATACTGAAGTCCGCGCGTCCCTTTCCTGGACTCCTGCGACGTGCGCTTCGCACTAGATTGTGGTTCGACTGACTGCATTAATCGTTATTAATTCATGCCTTAATGCATGATTATTATGTTGCTGCACTTAGAAGTTAAAGTCCGCGCGTCCCTTTCCTGGACTCCTGCGACGTGCGTTTCGCACTAGATTGTGGTTCGACTGACTACATTAATCGTTATTAATTCATGCCTTAATGCATGATTATTATGTTGCTGCACTTAGAATGTTAAAGTCCGCGCGTCCCTTTCCTGGACTCCTGCGACGTGCGCTTCGCACTCAAGTATGGTTCGACTGACTGCGTCTGTCCTTTCTCTGGCCCTTATATCCGTTTGGAGAGAAAAAGTAGACCGAAAATTTCCCTGCAGCGTCATCTTCTCTCTCAGTATGATTCTGGTCTTGAAATAACGTTTTTATGGTGCATTTTTCCTCGCTGATCACAAATCTGTCTGCGTGCTCGAGGATCGATCGGCCAATTAATTAATATTAATTGCCTTTGCCAGCGCTTCCCCACGCCGCGTCATCGGTAAATCCCCGAAGACATGGTTAGATCTCGCCGCTAACTTCAGATCTACTGTGTCACTGCGCGTTCCATTAAATCTGCCTCGATTTCAATGTTTAATGGCTTGATAATTAGCCTCCCGGGTATACATTCACATAGGTGCAATCCTCATGTCTCTGAGTTACTCCAATCACGAGTAATCATTAAATTACTCTGGCATCTTCTCATCCCCCTGGCATCTTCCTTATGTAACGGGGAATAACTTGACCATATTTTACCCTCCTGACTTGCTCCAGACGGCAGAAGTAGGTCACAGAGAGTGACACGGCTCCAAGAAACCACGCCCATATTCCAGAGTCATTTGACAACTGTTAAGCGCTCAAACTTTCTGTGCTCAGTCCAGAATTGTATACGCCATACAGCCCAATAATGCAGTATTCTGCTATTATCCCCTGCATTATATTAACAAATAATGTCAGAATTAGTTCATATCACAACAGTGATTTAATATGTATTTTCTCTAAGGGTTTTTATAGCTTAAACTCCCTCAAAAGATCTCGTGTTCGTTCCTTGCTGGAACCTCTATTCTGAGCTCGTCTATCTCTGAGATCCACGTTCGACACCAGTCAGCCTAACACCGTTGGGTTCATATTCCACTTGCAAAACTTATAGAAGTCAATTGCAAGTGACCTTCTGTAAGTCACCGGCTGACTGTCCCAACCGTCCTTGTTTACACTAAGCGGTCATTCAACTCGTCTGCCTGTGAGTGAGTCTGTCTACCTCCCCCTTCCATTCTGAGCTCAACTCTTAGACGTGCATTGTCCTTGCGGAGGGCTTCATTCAAGGCTTCAACCTCCCCAGCGACTTCGACCATTTCTTTATATAGCAGTCGTAGACACTTGCTCTGCGCCTGTCTGCTTCCTTCTCTGGGCAAGCTACTCGTTTTCCTTTCCGTCCCGCTGCATGAGCCTTCAAACTTGTCTACCTGGCCGACTTTGCTGTGCACGTCCACTTGGGTGTGCGCTGCTATTACTTCCTCTTGTTCATCAAATTCCTCTGGTGAATGATAAATTTTGAGGTTGGCCGCATTCATAACGACCTCGTTTCCTGTTTCTAAATGCCTTATTCTATTTGCATTATTCTGTAGGTCTCTTATAACTTCGAACGCGCCGTAATATCCGAAATTGAATTTTTTATACTTCCGTGCTTCTGGATCTGAACTGGCTGGCCTCCTGACTAAAACTTTTTCCCCAACGAGAAGCGGTCTGTGATATCGCTTCGCACGATTTCTTCTCTGGCGTCTCTCAGCCTGTGCTTGGAGATATTCGAAGGTTCGCTGGATCCTCAATTCTCGTCCTGGCTGCGCGTCTACAGGTAATGGAATAACACCAGTCCATGGCCTCTCCGGTCTCTGATGCAAATGTAGAGTCACGGGTACCTGACCTGTCGCCTCATGCACACTATTATTTATGCAGTACTCAATTACATCCAAGACATCGATCCATTTCCAGTTCTCTTCAGAGCAGTAAATTTTCATATATTTTTGGATCTCTCTCATAACGCGTTCAACGGGGCTAGCCTCAGAATGGCGAACGGTAGAGAGAATCTGCCTGATTCCTAAATTTGCCAATTCCCGACGAAATTCTGCGCTAGTAAAACAACTCCCATGGTCTGAGAGTAGGTTATCCGGTTTCCCAAGTATCGGAATAACTCTTTCTTTCAATCGTTTTAATACCTGCTTTGAGCTGGTCTTCTGTATGGGGCATAATACCACCATTTTTGAGAATACATCCATGGCTACAAAAATATGTCTATTGCCTCTACGTGTTCTAGGAAGTGTTCCAAATTTGTCTACACTCATTAGCTGCCTTGGCTTCTCTGGTAACAGCGGAATGGGTCGTTGTCTCATTAAAAAGGGATTTGGCTTTACCCTTTGGCACAAATCGCATGTCCTAATAGCATTTCTTACAGTTTCTCTTAACTTAGGCCAAATGAATGCTTCTTTCAGTAGAGCAGTTATCATATCTATACCGAGATGTCCAAACGCTCTGTGTGCTAGCCACACCAATCTCCTCTGCAAAGATGCAGGAATAACAATTCTTTGACGGGTATGCTCTACATCATCCCAATTGTGTTGCATCTGATTGTACCATACGTAGTCTGTTGATAATGCCTCTGCCTCTCTGTATATTGCAGTTCCCCTTGCTAAGCGTCCCACGAAGTAATCAATCATCACCTTCAACTACGGATCCTCACGTTGTAGGTTGGTAAGATTCTTCAAGTCATCCAAGGTCTTCTGATCTCGATTTTCAATCTGGACAGCTAGAGTTTCCTCTTCTCTCGGATATCGGCTTAACATGTCCGGTATTACGTTCTCTTTCCCTGGACAGTATTCTATTTCCACATTGAACTGTTGAATATACGGGGGACCATCTTGTCAACCTCTGGCTATACAAATCCGTCTTTAACAAAAATGTTAAAGCTTTATGGTCTGTTTTGAGGACGACTTGAAAGCCATACACGAGTTTACGCCAGTACTGCAATGCCTACAGAATTGCGAGCAACTCTATCTCTGTAATCGTGTAATTTTTCTCATGGGCCCTCAATCTCCTACTTATAAAGGCAATAAAAACTTTCTCCTCGGGCTTATCAACATTTTCTTGGAACAGCATCGCTCCTATCCCAACATGTGATGCATCCGTCTGTTTTATGAACTTCTGGGTATAATCAGGGTATCCCAGCTTCACGTATTCCAAAAGCATTTGTTTTGACCTCACGAATGCTTCTTGACATTGCTCCGTCCAATTCCACCTGCCGCCTTTCTTCAATAGATCTTGCAGTGGTGCCACAGTTGTAGTATAGTTTGGGCAGTGGTTAGCAAAGAATCCAATTACTCCCAAATACTGTCGGACGTGCTTTACTTTCGTGGGTCGAGGAAAATTTCGAATTACCTCTAATTTCTCTGGGTTTGGCCTAACTCCAGTTTCATCGATAACGTGCCCTAGGAATTTAACTTCCCTCTGACAGAAGTGCGATTTCTTGATATTAACCTTAAAATTAGCTTCACGAAGGTTATCCAGCAACTTCTTCAGGTCTCTCATGTGCTCCTCCAGAGATTCTGATGTGAGTAGAATGTCATCTACGTATCTGATGGTACTCTCATTAACATCATCCGATATATTGCGATCTAACGCTCTTATCAAAGCTGAACCAGCTGTTTTCAAACCAAAAGGTAATCTTAAAAATGTGTATGTACGTTGATCAAACATAAATCCAGTCAATAGACTCGTTTTCTTCTCCAATTCAAGATGGTGAAAGCTCGACGTAATATCTAAATTTGTAAATATGGTCTTCCCTTTAAACTTTCTGAGGATTTCCTTAATAGTTGGCACTTGGTCAAACTCTGGTATCACCTTCATATTTAAATGCCACAAATCCAGGCACACTCTGACAGTCCTGTCTGTCTTAGGTACGATTACCAATGGGCTTACATAAGGCGTAGGTGTTTTCTCAATAACACCGGCCTCCAACATCCCCTGAATTGCTTCTTTGACCTTAGCATAGTGCTTTTCGGCTATAGGGTAGGGTTTCTGCCTAAATGGTGTCCAGTCGTTAACTTGGAAAGAATAAGTGAAGTTCTTTATACGGCCAGGTCTCGAGTCAAAGACTTCCTTCTGTTCCAATAACAATTTCTTTAAATTTTCTTTATCTCTTGGACCAATTTTTGCTTCTTCTAGTTTTTCCGAAATATATTCTTCCAGTTCGGGTTCCAGATCTTTCTCCATGTCTGCGGCTAGTGTTTTCAGTTCATCTTCTAACTGCTCGATAGGTAACACTTCCTCCTCCGCCATGTCTCTGTATGTATGCCATACTTGTTCATCTGTCCCTGGTTCATTCTGTTTGAGTGAGACCTCTAAGCCTTCGGCTTCCTCGTTCGCACGGAACATAACTCTGTCCTGTGATAGGTCTATTACCACTCTGTATTCCCTTATAAACTCTGCTCCAATAATAAGGTTAAAAGGCAATTTGTTTACTAGTAGAAAACTCTGTGAAAAAATAGAGCCTCCTATCTGTAAGTCTAGGAATACCTGATATTTGCATATCATCGTCTTGTCAGGAATGACAACTTTTAATTTGACACTTGAGATAGGTATTTTCAAAACGTTTTCTCTCTGCGCTATCTCATTATACAAAGCTTGTGTCATAAGACACACCGTTGAACCCGTGTCTAACAGACTTCTTAACTTCAACCCTGCCACTCTTACTATTATAATGGGCAATTCTCTTTTGATCATGACCTGTGATCCTCCTGTATCCTCGATTAATTCTTCCGGTTTGGCTATCCAATTATTGATGTTGACCGCCTTCCATCCATCATTTTCAAATTCTTCTAATTTCGGAGTTTTTTTTTCTTTCTCTACAGCGCCAGTCCCGTTAGAGTTTCTTCTCTCCTGTTCACTGCGCTGTAACTCCAAACTTTTGGCTCCGTCTCCATATCTGTCTGGTAACGTCCTATTTTGCATAGCTTCTTGCCAGCGGACTTGCTGCTTCTGGGGTTCTTCTCCCCTTTCATTGAGGTATTGCAATGAAGCGTGATAACGTTCCTCTACCTCGTCATCAAAATTACGCCTTCTTTCCTGGGGTCTCCTATTCCGATTGTTGCCTTCTTGGCCATTGTTACCTCCATTATTTTGGTACGGTCTACCCCTTGTATTCTGTTGATTCCAAGAATCTCGGCCTCCTCTTCCTCTACCAGCATTTCCTTTGTACTTCGGTTGCCATCTTCTGGGTTCATGTTCCCATTGACGTCCGTTGGAATCTAACGTTTCAGTGCTAGTAGTTTTATTACTTTTTGGAGCTTTGTACTGGTCAGTCTGCGTGTTGGTCACGTGTACCTGTTCCACGGTTCGATTCTGACGCATAGTATTGGATGTTGTGAGGTCCAGTTGCCTAAGAACTGCCTCCATTTCCATTGCGGTTTTTGCATTTGCCGAAATCCGCAGCCTTTGGATTTCATAAGGAAGTTGTTTGGCAATAGCAATACATAGCTCCAGCTCGCTAGGTTTCTGGTCAAGTTCCTTAAACCGACACATCTGAGATATGAAGAATTCAGCGTACTTCGTTGGATTGTTGGTGCTGTATCTTTTGGAGTACAAATCCAATCGTAAATTCTGTTGGGTCATCGGATCCCAGTATCGCTTCAAAAAAGCTTCCCGAAACTCCTCGACAGTATCGAAGGTATAACGGAAACTGCGAAACCATAACGCACATTCTCCCTCCGTTAGTTTCTCTATGGCTCGTAGCCTGCGCTCTTGTGGTATCCGCGCATCGTTTAAATATTCGGACACTTCTTTCAACCAATACTTCGGTGTCATATTACAATGGCTACCTGAAAATTTTCTTGGTTTGTCTTCGCATGCTCTAATTACATTTATAACTTGGTTGTGAATAGCATTTTCATGCGGCGTAGAAGCTGCAATCGGTGCACCTGGCGTCATATATGTACTTTCGCCTGGGCCTGTAGCATTCCTTATTATAGGTTGGGTTTCTAAATCTGCCCACTTGGTTTTCCTCATATCTTCCACGCTGCCTTCACTTGACTTAGGATCTTTCATTAGGGTTTCCTCCTGTCCTATTATCCTAGTCTCCATTTGATTGTGGCGCATCTCTGCTCTTTCCAATCGAGTGATTACCTCTTTTTCTATTCTGCTAAGCCTATCCCTGTTTTCTTCTGCCACTTGAAATATTTTCTTCTTATCTTCCTTCAGGCTTTGCTTAATATGGGATATTTCATCCTCTACATCTTCCTTTATTTGAGCAAGGGTCTTGTCGCTTGCCTCTGTCTTTTGGCCTTCTCTCACTTCGAGTTCTTCTCTAAGTCCTTTAATTTCCTCTTGGATATGTCCATTGACTTTTGATATTTCACTTCGGACCTTAGCGATTTCCCCTCTGTTTTCCTCTTGTCTTTTGTTGACGATAACAACGTCGCTTTGAATTTGGTCCAGATCTTGATGAACTTTGCTCATCTGACCCTTTATGTTGCCTACCAGCTCTTTACTTTCGTTAGCGATAGCCTTAATTTCTCCTATTTCCTGACATTGATCTAATATGTTCTGATCCTGCTTCTTTAGATCACCGTTAATCGCTCTAGCATAATCTTTAAACTTTTCATCCCATTTACTGTCATTCTCTTCTAATCTCTAATCTACCGTTCTAGTAAAATCTGAAAACTGTTTCGCTTGGCGTTCGAGATTCGCCTCATTTTGGATTTGAATATCCATAATGTCATTAGACAGCGCATCTAACCTACTGTTCGTTTCATCCTGCGCGTGCTTACATGCCTGCAAATTACTTTCAAGTTTGGCTTCTATCGCCTCGAAACGCTTATCGGTCTTAACCTGCATTTCTGATATAATGCTTACAACGGTTTCAGTTACCTCGGTCTTAATTGTTTCTTGCATTTGACCTAACTTAGCATTTATTTCTTCCTGATCCTTATTCATTGCCACCTGATTGGCATCTAAACGATTACTCAATTCAACCTGATTATTATTCATTGCAACCTGATTTGCATTAATTGCCATCTGATTGGCATCTAAACGGTTGTTTATTTCATCCTGGAAAGCCTTGGCTTCCAGCTTATTCTGTTCATTGACAGCGTCATAATTCTGTTTTAGCTCTGCAATCCCCTGCAAAATTCCCTCCGTACCAGCCATTCGTACTACAATTCACTTTGAGATATAGGCAGGCTTCCTGGATACATGTGTGGATTCGTTTTGAAGAGAAATACAAGACACCGTACTGTGCCCGTTTAGACCGGAGTCCGCACGACCACATATGCATTTTACCAATAATCAGCCAGCACGAGAGTCAAAATATCCCGGAGCGCCAGATGGGTTAAAGCAAATCGCAAAAAAAACATCAAATAGAAAAAATGCTTTACTGATTTTTGGCTCAATGCAACAATAAGGATAGAAGGAGATTTAATTGGGTGTGACACATCTGGTAAAATTATCTCAGTTTATTTTGAAGTTAAAATTGACTGCAAAAATGCTCAAAGCAGCATCATCCACGTGTGGCGATCCACACTCTTATTTACACACAATATACAGAAATTTCCAAAACACATTTGACAATCTTTTTGGAAACACAAGTCCGATTAATAGTCCTGTAGACTGTGTTCCAAAATTATTAATATTTAATTCCAGTTCAAAGTTAATTGTCTATACTGGAAATAACGTAGATCACTGTTTGAATATTTACATGATATTAACACTCGTAGAATAAATGTTCATAAAATTTTAACTTTCACTTATTTTTCCAGTTTCAAAAATATATCGTCGAAAAATATTATCATCGAAGCAACACAAATTATTTACATATATTAATAACATCTGAAAAGTATTTGACCTTGAGCATAGCATCGAAGAACTGTGCGAAGCACAACAACAATTAATTGTTCTTCTGACATTAAACATTCGAGAAGTGACTCGATTATGAACTTCAAGTTCCTAACAAAATATATGATTTCTGAATCATCAACTTGATCAATAAATGGTTGAACCATTCAACTATTCAATTTTCCTCTTGGAATCATTATTATAAAAAATATTTATATTCATGGCCATTCTTAGTAACTTTTACAACTTGCAATTCTTCGACAGAATGCGGAAATAAGAATTGTAGTTTCATAATGAATTCATTTAGTTCATGGCACTAGGATTGAAAGTATCCTTCAAATTATTCGTGGTTAAAGAATTATTTTTAATTGGCAGTGGCCCATTCTATTATTTGTGTAAGAACACAATATTACAACAACAACAACGGCAAAGGTCTTCCTCTGAAGAAGAATAAACTACTATCATGACAAATCCGGGTTCTAGCAAAATCAAAGTCTAAATGGAATCCGTAAACAAGGTTGAAATAAGAACTGATGGTTTCTAAGAAATAACCTTCGGGTCATTCATACGACGAAATGTGTAGTTCCAATACTCCTACTATAAACCTGAGCCATCGAACCTGCTATTTGATTCATGCTCGAAAAAACCTTCATTCCTACGACTTAAACATGCGCACCTGGGAATGGCATTTTAACTACTCCACACATATAAATTTTCTTCCCAAAATTTATACAATAAATCAAGCCTCTGCTTGTTATCAACACTGGAAGATTAATAAACTTACAAGTTTATTTTATTTTACCATTCAGTTCAACCCGTGAATTTACCATACTTATGAAAATCTTTATTTCACTTTCGAGTGTATTTACGTCATGATTTTATATAAATACAAAAATATCCTATTTGATACAAATATCATTTGCTTCCCGTTTCATGCCTCTCCGTGTTATCTGAAAAATATACTTTACTCATTGCAAATATCAACTGTTCAACCAGAACTGACATGTTGGTTGAATGCGGGCTTGCGCTAACCACTTTCCTTCGGAAAATCTCCTGTTCCAGACTAGAAATGATTAAACTACTTCATAGGCTCTTTCTCAATACATATGATTATTAGAAAATATAATATCCAAGAATTATTTGGAAAAATTATGAAAATTATTATTATTATTATTAGTGGATTATTATTATTATTATTATTTGTTATATTATTTTAAATATGTTTAATTATCATCTCATTATGTGAGAATCCACATGTTCGAACCTTCGAATATGGAAAAAATATCCATTCCTCAACAAAAATAAATTTAACTTTTACAGTTACATCGGCTGATTACCGTGATTTCCCAAAAATATGACATTCAAATAAATGCTCGAAATGCTCGGTCATCGATCCTAAACTGTTCTGAGTGCTGAAAATACTCAGAATAACTCTAACAAGTCTTGCGTAAATCATTGCAAGATTTAAATACGACGAAAAATAAAATGTGTTGGTCATCTGCAGAAAAATAGTTTGTTCCAATTAGCTAGGCATAATATAATTCAAATGTGGCTTACATTTCTTGATGGTCTTGAAGCGTAGTAAACCTGGTCTGTACCAGATTTATCCATAGACATGCCCGATCGGACAAGCATGTATAATCCTTGTATCCGCCGCCATCATATACCCACAATCCGTCTAGTCAGACATAGTGGTAGTATCTTTTGACGTTTGAATAAACTGTGGTTCCATTTTAATATGGGCTTCTATCAAAACCATAACAGTTTGTTTAAATAGGGTCAGATCTAAGTGATCTCTTCTTAGATATGTCAGTTGTAACATAACTCACTGTAATCTTATCAGTACAAGAAAAACACTGACAGTCTAAGCAATTAACAGCTGTTCTGAAGATCGTTCCCTGGGCATGGTTTGTTATATCACCATCTACCATGCGTTAGGCAACTTGTAGTTTCCCTTGCGTAGACTAATGAACGCCACCGTTATAGACTAGTCTTCAGTGTACTGACAGATCGAAGTGGTTAACTAGTTACAAATATGAAAAACTGACTGAATGGATTTAAACATCCAAGTATTAAGTTATTACTGGACTGTGACAAAATACTATTTCTAGACAAAGTCTAGCATATGTCCTTGTAGAAATATAAATATTTCCACCAATGTCTGTAGAAAATCAATCACCTCAGTGATTCTCCTCGCCGTAAACTTACTGACTTCCAACTCGTAGCGCAGCACTTTTCGTGACTATCACGACTTGAAAAGAACTTCTGCGTAGATCCGGCAACCATGTGCCTTGGCTCAGCGTAGATGCAACTTGCTAAGCAACTGCTTGTGTTAGAATGAGCTGAAGTTGCTTCGGCCAGCTGGCTTTCATTCAAAACTGCCAGGGTCACGCGTCATCACGTTGTAATCTAGAAATCCTCATATCTCTTGAATCCCTGGTCCGATTTACTTGATACTAATTGCATTCTCTTTCATTTGGCCGTGCCAGTAATCTGATCCCAGTCTCAAGTCTCTGCTCCATGGTTAACTATTTAATCAATAAATAGCCTCGACCTCTGCTATTACTCGCTACGTCACTTGACATCCAAGTATCGGTAAATTATTTCCAAATGCTTCGAGAAGCAATGTAGCGCGATATTCAAATATCTCAACTTTCAAAAGCGGCTACAGCCTTTCCCTTGATATCTAGGTGTCTGAAACTTGGAATACCCATTCCTAGAGTTGGGCACATCCACCCCACACCTAGCAAAAAATAAAAATTGAAAAATTTTTATTTTTCCTATCTACACATTAAATCATCTGGTTCTTGAATAATAGATCTTCAAATTCGATGCATTATAAGTTCCCACGATGTTACCAGTTCGTGTATTGGCTACTTCATAGCTTCCATTGTTGTTTACTTCCACAATATTCAAAATCTTCAATTTCACCAGGTTTAATATCAAAAATATCGTGATACTCTTCCAAAATTTTCCCTAGCTCTGGGGACTCCTTCTCAGTGTAGACTTCTCTTCCTTCGGCTTCGTGAAAAATCAGAGACCATTGAGCATCTCCCTCGATGTCTTCCTCTTCTTTTCCCTCGAAGTTAATCTCTTCTGTATTCTTGAATCTGATCGTCTCTGTCTTCATGTCTATCACTGCTTGATATTTCTGAATGAAATCTGCTCCCAATATCATGTCAAAAGCCATGTCCTTCATTACAACAAACACATGTCGGAAATCATGTCCTCCAATCGTAATACATAAGTATAATTGTGTTTTACACAGAGATATTTTATTGGGTATTATTCCTTGGATCTTAATTCCTGATACTGGAATCTCCTCTAAATTCTCTCTGAGCTTCCACAGAATATAAAGCTTTTCACTCACCAGACAAAGCATAGCCCCAGTATCGATCAAAGTATCGACAGGCATACCAAATACTTCGCATGATATGTTTGGCATTCTAATTCTTGTACCCATTTATTTTCGTTCGTCATTCTGTTGAATTAAGTCATCATCCTCTGCTTGCCATTTAATAATTCTGGAAGTGAAAGTGTTCAAAATTCTATCTTCTACTGTGAATTCGAAGTTGTTTTTTTTCGTCACCATTCCCCCGGGATTGTTGTGTTCCCGATGGACCTGGATCATTGGGCCTCTGCTCCAAAAATTGCAAGTTATCTTGGTGTCTTGCTTCCAAATTTTTCCTCGTCTCCTTGTTGAACTCTTCATTGGGCTGACGAGTATCTACATTCCCTCTGTTATTGTAGTTGTTTCGACCATAGTATCTTCTTTCTTGGTACCTTCCTTGGTTATCTCGTGGTCTTCTCCATCGAGTATTGTATCGATTACCACCATCCGGTCTCGCATATGGCTTGTAACTGTATCTGTTACTGTACTGGTTCCATCCTCTCTTATTTGGATCTTCCCTCGGCGTTTTCTCTTCTCGCCCTTCTCGAATCTCTCGAGGTGTTTGAGAATAACTATCAGCCATAACAGCATACACAGCGTTGTTATTCTTTACTCCCTTCTGATGGAAGAATTGAGCGTTTGTATGATCCAGCTTCTGTAATACTTCATCAAATTGTTCCATATTATAGATATCAGCAGCGATCAAAGTCCTCTGGACGTCTGCTGGAAACTGACGTATCAATGCAGTAATCAACTCGTTATCTGGCATCGGCGGATCTAAATGTTGAAGTTAAGACAGCTGTCCAGAAAAGTACGTAGAGTATCGAGTAGGTTGTGACGTCGAGAATCTCTTCGAATATAACTCTGCTCTAACTTGCTGTTGGGTTTCCGGGGACCAAAACTTTTTCAATAACCCACGAGAAAACTCCTCAAAAGTGGTTAGAGTGGATCTAAATGCTCTAAACCAAAGAAGTGCAGGACCTTCCAAAAACTTCCCTATCACTCGGATCTGTCTTTCTTTAGGGATCTTAGAATCTTTCAGGTAATCCCCTGCTTCTCTCAAAAATTCCACGGGTGTCACAGAATCTCGCCCTGAAAATTTAGAAGGCTTATCCTCTATATTCTTAAATACAGTTATGGGGTTGGATTGAAATACTGTCCTGACCTCATCCTGTCTATCAGTCTCTCTAGCTGCTCCTAGATTTATCTGTATCTGTTCCTTTCCCCTTACATTTGGCATCTTCAACAGATGATCAGACTGTTTCTCATCCTTGATTTGAGTTTTCATAGCCTCAAGTTCCTTCTGGTTTTCTTCTGCCATTTTCTTGATTGCTTCAGTTTGTTTACAATTGTCTTTAACATCAATGGATATCTGGTTCATAACAGCCTCATGACTTTTCAATGAGCCTGTCATATCTGATATGTCCTTCTGAGTTGCTTGGATATCTTTGGCAATTACTTCGATATGGGATGACAAAGATTCCCTAATCTCCTTGATTCCCTCTTGGTTCTCCAGCTTGAGTGTGTCTTTAATTTCATTGACAACTGTGGTTTTGATTTCAGTTTGCAACTCACTAATCACACCTTCTCTTATTTCTCCCATGACCAGTTCTTTGAATTGTTCCGTTAAACGTTGAACAACTAGAATTCCCATCTCATTACTCTCCTTCTTCACTCTGACTTCCAGGTTGACCATGTCTTCACCAACTTTCCTAAGACCATGTTCTATCCTATCAGCTAAGCTTTGAGATCGACGATCGGCATCGCGAAATTTATCGTCCATTAAACTTGCGTTAGTAGCTAATGAAGTTTCGAGCTCATGTGTTTTATCGCATAATTTATTCATTTTACTCTCAAGTGTCATTTTTAAAATTACAGAATTCTCTTTAAATTTACTTTCCATTGAATTAAATTTACTATTTAAATTTTCCTTTAAGTTATCTTTTAACCTGCTTTCTAACAAATCGGAATTTTCTTTGAGTTTATCCTCTAAACTTTCTTTTAAGTTACCTTTTAACCTGCTTTCTAAAGAATCAGATTTTTCTTTAAGTTTATTTTCCAAAGAATCAGAATTTTCTTTAAGTTTATTTTCCAAAGAATCAGAATTTTCTTTAAGTTTATCATTCAAATTTTCTTTAAGTTTATTTTCTAAAGAATCAGAATTTTCTTTAAGTTTATCGTTTAAACTTTCTTTAAGTTTATCAGAATTTTCTTTAAGTTTCCTTTCCAAAGCCTCAGTATTTTCTTTCATAATGGCTGCTACACGCAGTCCAGCCTCTTTTGAACTCTCCTCCAAACTCCTCATCATCCTCATCATTTCTTCCATAATTTCAATTATTATTCAAAACTTAGGGGTATACAACAGTGGCAAACACAAGCTTATAACTAGAACAAGAAATATGAATAGCTAATTGGAACACTCTAATAAAATGAGATTTGTCCACATGTCGACGTGATGGAAAAACAAAATTCTTTACTTTTACGAATTACATTTACCACTATATCACAAGAAAAAAATATGCAAGTTCTCAAATATCCTCCACCTGGATTCTAATAATGTGTATGTCCAGTCATCGAACGTTTACTACTGAATTTACTTGACGCCCTAATGGTTAAGCCATTATCAAAAATAATCAAACCCATTCTAATTATTAATCAAGTTAAATTTTTAATTTTCCCCACTAATTGGGTTTCCTACTAATTTATTCATCCAAACCAGACATCTCTCAATTCTCAAAATATTTCTATAAAAATTATCACAATTTCAAATCGGCATGCGATTGACCATGTCTAAATCGGGACCCACGTTCGAAGCCATTTCTCTCTCTATCTTATTTTATGTGCCCGTTTAGACCGGAGTCCGCACGACCACATATGCATTTTACCAATAATCAGTCAGCACGAGAGTCAAAATATCCCGGAGCGCCAGATGGGTTAAAGCAAATCGTAAAAACGACATCAAATAGAAAAAATGCTTTACTGATTTTTGGCTCAATGCAACAATAAGGATAGAAGGAGATTTAATTGGGTATGACACATCTGGTAAAATTATCTCAGTTTATTTTGAAGTTAAAATCTGACTGCAAAAATGCTCAAAGCAGCATCATCCACGTGTGGCGATCCACACTCTTATTTACACACAATATACAGAAATTTCCAAAACACATTTGACAATCTTTTTGGAAACACAAGTCCGATTAATAGTCCTGTAGACTGTGTTCCAAAATTATTAATATTTAATTCCAGTTCAAAGTTAATTGTCTATACTGGAAATAACGTAGATCACTGTTTGAATACTTACATGATATTAACACTCGTAGAATAAATGTTCATAAAATTTTAACTTTCACTTATTTTTCCAGTTTCAAAAATATATCGTCGAAAAATATTCTCATCAAAGCAACACAAATTATTTACATATATTAATAACATCTGAAAAGTATTTGACCTTGAGCATAGCATCGAAGAACTGTGCGAAGCACAACAACAATTAATTGTTCTTCTGACATTAAACATTCGAGAAGTGACTCGATTATGAACTTCAAGTTCCGAACAAAATATATGATTTCTGAATCATCAACTTGATCAATAAATGGTTGAACCATTCAACTATTCAATTTTCCACTTGGAATCATTATTATAAAAAATATTTATATTCATGGCCATTCTTAGTAACTTTTACAACTTGCAATTCTTCGACAGAATGCGGAAATAAGAATTGTAGTTTCATAATGAATTCATTTAGTTCATGGCACTAGGATTGAAAATATCCTTCAAATTATTCGTGGTTAAAGAATTATTTTTAATTGGCAGTGGCCCATTCTATTATTTGTGTAAGAACACAATATTACAACAACAACAACGGCAAAGGTCTTCCTCTGAAGAAGAATAAACTACTATCATGACAAATCCGGGTTCTAGCAAAATCAAAGTCTAAATGGAATCCGTAAACAAGGTTGAAATAAGAACTGATGGTTTCTAAGAAATAACCTTCGGGTCATTCATACGACGAAATGTGTAGTTCCAATACTCCTACTATAAACCTGAGCCATCGAACCTGCTATTTGATTGATGCTCGAAAAAACCTTCATTCCTGCGACTTAAACATGCGCACCTGGGAATGGCATTTTAACTACTCCTCACATATAAATTTTCTTCCCAAAATTTATACAATTAATCAAGCCTCTGCTTGTTATCAACACTGGAAGATTAATAAACTTACAAGTTTATTTTATTTTACCATTCAGTTCAACCCGTGAATTTACCATACTTATGAAAATCTTTATTTCACTTTCGAGTGTATTTACGTCATGATTTTATATAAATACAAAAATATCCTATTTGATACAAATATCATTTGCTTCCCGTTTCATGCCTCTCCGTGTTATCTGAAAAATATACTTTACTCATTGCAAATATCAACTGTTCAACCAGAACTGACATGTTGGTTGAATGCGGGCTTGCGCTAACCACTTTCCTTCGGAAAATCTCCTGTTCCAGACTAGAAATGATTAAACTACTTCATAGGCTCTTTCTCAATACATATGATTACTAGAAAATATAATATCCAAGAATTATTTGGAAAAATTATGAAAATTATTATTATTATTATTAGTGGATTATTATTATTATTATTATTTGTTATATTATTTTAAATATGTCTAATTATCATCTCATTATGTGAGAATCCACATGTTCGAACCTTCGAATATGGAAAAAATATCCATTCCTCAACAAAAATAAATTTAACTTTTACAGTTACATCGGCTGATTACCGTGATTTCCCAAAAATATGAAATTCAAATAAATGCTCGAAATGCTCGGTCATCGATCCTAAACTGTTCTGAGTGCTGAAAATACTCAGAATAACTCTAACAAGTCTTGCGTAAATCATTGCAAGATTTAAATACGACGTAAAATAAAATGTGTTGGTCATCGGCAGAAAAATAGTTTGTTCCAATTAGCTAGGCATAATATAATTCAAATGTGGCTTACATTTCTTGATGGTCTTGAAGCGTAGTAAACCTGGTCTGTACCAGATTTATCCATAGACATGCCCTATCGGACAAGCATGTATAATCCTTGTATCCGCCGCCATCATATACCCACAATCCGTCTAGTCAGACATAGTGGTAGTATCTTTTGACGTTTGAATAAACTGTGGTTCCATTTTAATATGGGCTTCTATCAAAACCATAACAGTTTGTTTAAATAGGGTCAGATCTAAGTGATCTCTTCTTAGATATGTCAGTTGTAACATAACTCACTGTAATCTTATCAGTACAAGAAAAACACTGACAGTCTAAGCAATTAACAGCTGTTCTGAAGATCGTTCCCTGGGCATGGTTTGTTATATCACCATCTACCATGCGTTAGGCAACTTGTAGTTTCCCTTGCGTAGACTAATGAACGCCACCGTTATAGACTAGTCTTCAGTGTACTGACAGATCGAAGTGGTTAACTAGTTACAAATATGAAAAACTGACTGAATGGATTTAAACATCCAAGTATTAAGTTATTACTGGACTGTGACAAAATACTATTTCTAGACAAAGTCTAGCATATGTCCTTGTAGAAATATAAATATTTCCACCAATGTCTGTAGAAAATCAATCACCTCAGTGATTCTCCTCGCCGTAAACTTACTGACTTCCAACTCGTAGCGCAGCACTTTTCGTGACTATCACGACTTGAAAAGAACTTCTGCGTAGATCCGGCAACCATGTGCCTTGGCTCAGCGTAGATGCAACTTGCTAAGCAACTGCTTGTGTTAGAATGAGATGAAGTTGCTTCGGCCAGCTGGCTTTTATTCAAAACTGCCAGGGTCACGCGTCATCACGTTGTAATCTAGAAATCCTCATATCTCTTGAATCCCTGGTCCGATTTACTTGATACTAATTGCATTCTCTTTCATTTGGCCGTGCCAGTAATCTGATCCCAGTCTCAAGTCTCTGCTCTAAGGTTAACTATTTAATCAATAAATAGCCTCGACCTCTGCTATTACTCGCTACGTCACTTGACATCCAAGTATCGGTAAATTATTTCCAAATGCTTCGAGAAGCAATGTAGCGCGATATTCAAATATCTCAACTTTCAAAAGCGGCTACAGCCTTTCCCTTGATATCTAGGTGTCTGAAACTTGGAATACCCATTCCTAGAGTTGGGCACAGTACACATATTGTAAGATTGTACTTAAAATTTGGATTTTAGGATAAATTGTGGATTGGGTGCGTAGCGCTCATACCCTTGGGTAATTCTCTTCTCAATAGAGAGATTCTGCGTTACTTCAAAAGCCTACTGAACTCAAAAATCACTCAAACTCAGTTTGAGGCAAAAAAAATATGGTTTTCCCCATGAAATACCATATAAAATCTATGGGGTTTCCCTAAATCACATAAGCTCCACAAACTTGGACGCCATGATAAATATAAATGGTTTGGCCTCGTAAGACATCGCAGCAACCATCAAAGGACTCGGTTTTACTGTCGAATTCCCCACCTTGGGCCTTGCCATGATAAATAAGATGGATGACTACTTATCAAAATTTATATTGTTTGTATCAGAGCTTAGCTTAGGTTAGGTGCGGTCATTCCCCTAATTCGTTTTATTCGTTAAGTTAATAGAGTTGTTTACATCAGATCTTGACCGACTTAAGTTGTACCTTTAGCTCAAATCACTGTACAGGACATCAAATCCCATGTACCCATGTGAGTAATTTCCATGGAAAACATGTTTCTGCCTCCAGCCAGCATCAGTCCTCAGGCTTGTACCATCCTCCCACTGAGCAGTTGCATATTTTTGATCTGAGACTAAAAGGTATCAACTCTACAATAATAAAGCACAACTCTATTCTTAAGACTTTATTTTAACCTCTAAATCATGGCTTCAAACAAACAAAAAGACAATCCCAACAATATAACACAAAACAATGCAAAATTACTCCTACAATCCACTAATATTCGCACTTTATCCTAGCAACTCCCAATGATTATTCATTCATTTACCATGAGATTAACATCAAAATTCATTCTCAAGTGTGCTGATGCACAAGTAAATTACACATAAACTGTACTTACAATCTTATGTCACCTGTTGTGACCCCTTTAATTTCACAATCTTAATTGTTTACTCTCAACACATCCTAATTTACATTATGCGTGAAATTGTGTTCCGTATCTCTCTTCCCACCAAAATGCTTTACCATGCATTAACCAATCTATGGGTTGCACATCATATTTACTTGCAACTCCACTGTTACTTGTAATCATACCCCTTTCTGCAGTTCCCTTTCTGCAGTTCCACTTTCTACAGTTCCCTTTCTGCAGTTCCATTTTCTACAGTTCCACTGTATGCTGTCATGAGTTCAATTTCAAAGATACCGTTACCGCTGTGTCGGATGGTATATTATGCTACCCTTGCGTGGGCATAGCCTATGGCATCTAGTGTCGACCCTTAGAACAAAGTGACAATGTCAGTATAAAAATGCAACTTTCAACAATTCATAAGTTTGCCAAATATTAAGTCATCATGATGATCCTTAATTATCAATGTGTTTCAAACCACACAAATTCATTATACAATACAACAACGACTCCTTTTATTACAAACAGGGTTTCAAAGTCTGTCCATTCTAAATATCAATCTCCAAGGGTCGTTTAAAAATCTCTCCCTCGGCCCTTCCTGTATATAATGGGCTGAGTCGGGCGGTAACAAAACACTCGTTCCGTCCTTTACTATGTTTCCTCTTCCTTTATCTCCAAATAGTAACAAGTGACTTTAACTACGGTAGGGCAGTGTCATTGGCCTGCATATCCCATATGATCTACTAAACTGTATGCAAGATAGGTTATGGACTCGTTTAAACATTTATTCCTAACCTTAGGATATTAATAACTGGCCTCAACCGGTCCATTATATTATATGAAGGAACGAGATTCATCATTCACCGGTTGAACTGGCTAGCCGGCATCTTATTAAATGATACGGTCAGGCACATCCTGCCGCCAAATTCACTTCCAGGAGCTGAATTATTTCAATAGCTAGTTCTCGGTCGATATCAGGTGTCATGCTGAGGTATCCATTGTTATCCTCCCATACACCACTGGATTCGAACCCGGAACATTTCATGGCAATCCACAGAGCTAGGGTCAATCACTAATTACGCTCTGGCCATAATAAATATCTCTTTATGCCCTAGGCTATACGAGATTTCACACGTCGAATAGATTACCTGGCTTCCGTGACCATGGTGGTATAATCCCGTCCTTTAATTAGTAAGATAAAACTATCAATTACTCTTACAAGCTTATTCACAAGCTGCAAATTCAATTCTCTATTAAACTCTTCCATTTCCTAGATTCTTGCATATTTATTTCCATTATCATAATGTACTCTGATATTAAATTTCTTTGCTTAGCCCTTCACGTATAATATTACTGCTTGGATATATAAATATTCAAATTAGCATATATATTTTGCTTACAACCATTTTTCCCTGATGTGTATTCGTTTATTCTTCTTATTATTATTATTACTGACATGAATTACCATAACCGACACAACGTAACCCTTTTCAATAACCGAACATCCGTGTTCGTTACGTTACGTTTCTATGTAACTGAATTGCCATTTTATATTAGTGGTAACGATTTATCCACTCAATGATGTACAAAAACATCTCAACTTGACTAAAATCAACACAACAATACTATTTTGAGGTTCTACCTCCTAAAATAGACTCTTATTGGCATATTTTATAAATTTTGAAATCACTCAAAATACAGTGGACTATAATTACTACAAAATCATGGTTTTTGGGTACTCACATTGGTTAATCTGGTGGCTCCAACCACGCATTTCTTCCAGTAATGCCCGCCATTATTTGCAAATTAGCAATGCATTCTTACACTTCTCACACACATTATACGTAACTTTTGCCTTACAAAACATACGGCACATTGCTTTTCCATGTTGAAGCTGTTGCTTCCTTATTCACACAACATGTTATAGCACTTGTTACACTATTAATTTTACATATATTTAACAGATCATCACTAAAATCACACGAATGCTATGTACATTTCTTAATGGTTGACCTCTCCGTTCAGAATATCAGAAATGCAGGCCCTGAAGATCTATTCTTCACTGCTATCCGCATCTCGATTGAAAGTCTCGATTCTCTGCCTAAGGATTCCTATCGGTCCCCCAAACTGTCTATGAATCTCTATCCTTAGATAAATTTCCTGATATCGCATAAATATGCTTGCATATCGTCCTGAGCATTAATTACATTGGTATTCCTGTGAAATTTCACCAATCGCATAACAAAGTTTATATCTGCGCAGTCCGACATCCTATCATATGTCTAACCAATAGTTTACATACTGCGCTCAAGTATGGTTCGACTGACCACATTATCGTTATTAATTCATGTCTTAATGCATGATTATTTTATTGATGAGCACTCAACATACTGAAGTCCGCGCGTCCATTTCCTGGACTCCTGCGACGTGCGCTTCGCACTAGATTGTGGTTCGACTGACTACATTAATCGTTATTAATTCATGCCTTAATGCATGATTATTATGTTGCTGCACTTAGAATGTTAAAGTCCGCGCGTCCCTTTCCTGGACTCCTGCGACGTGCGCTTCGCACTCAAGTATGGTTCGACTGACTGCGTCTGTCCTTTCTCTGGCCCTTATATCCGTTTGGAGAGAAAAAGTAGACCGAACATTTCCCTGCAGCGTCATTTTCTCTCTCAGTATGATTCTGGTCTTGAAATAACGTCTTTATGGTGCATTTTTCCTCGCTGATCACAAATCTGTCTGCGTGCTCGAGGATCGATCGGCCAATTAATTAATATTAATTGCCTTTGCCAGCGCCTCCTCACGCCGCGTCATCGGTAAATCCCCGAAGACATGGTTAGATCTCGCCGCTAACTTCAGATCTACTGTGTCACTGCGCGTTCCATTAAATCTGCCTCGATTTCAATGTTTAATGGCTTGATAATTAGCCTCCCGGGTATACATTCACATAGGTGCAATCCTCATGTCTCTGAGTTACTCCAATCACGAGTAATCATTAAATTACACTGGTATCTTCTCATCCCCCTGGCATCTTCCTTATGTAACGGGGAATAACTTGACCATATTTTACCCTCCTGACCTGCTCCAGACGGCATAAGTAGGTCACAGAGAGTGACACGGCTCCAAGAAACCACGCCCATATTCCAGAGTCATTTGACAACTGTTAAGCGAACAAACTTTCTGTGCTCAGTCCAGAATTGTATACGCCATACAGCCCAATAATGCAGTATTCTGCTATTATCCCCTGCATTATATTAACAAATAATGTCAGAATTAGTTCATATCACAACAGTGATTTAATATGTATTTTCTCTAGGGGTTTTTATAGCTTAAACTCCCTCAAAAGATCTCGTGTTCGTTCCTTGCTGGAACCTCTATTCTGAGCTCATCTATCTCTGAGATCCACGTTCGATACCAGTCAGCCTAACACCGTTGGGTTCAGTAGTTAGATTAATTTATAGGAATTTTTCATTTCTCATCAACACCCAAACCATTAGGGGACGATAACCTAGATGTTAGGACCCTGGTAACAAAAATTTTCATCATCATATTGTATATATCCCCAAAGTTTAAAATGAGCACAAAAATATTCAGCGGTGGTGGGAATCGAACCTACGTCTCATAACGCACTTCGGCCATTGCTCCACGGATACTCGTCCTTTCGCCTTGCCTGAGGGCCTTGAGCAGAAGGTAGGAGGTAGCTGAAAGAAAAACCCTCGAAGAATGAGTGATCAGGAAAAATGAGGGAAGGGCCAATAAGGCGGAAAAGGAGAGACTCCCTAGGCCTCGGGTACTCTAATACCGTCGGGGTCGGAAGAGAACAAGAGTTGACCAAGAGAGGTCGACAGGAAAGAAGATGGAGTGGAGCCCGGCACAAGCAAGTTGAAGCAATGCCAGACTCAGCTGGGGTCCCGTGGTCGCCAACCCACGTCCCATCAGATGTGAGCCCCTGGGGGATCAAATACAAGAACTTGGCGATGAAATAACCACCGCTTCTAGACTGCACACTGTGTCAAGCCAGTACACATTGAACCCTAAATAAACACCGCATAATATTAGTCATATGTGGCACGAATGCCCTTGTATATTATTCCTAATGCTTAAAATGTGCATAAAAATATTTAGCGGTGGTGAGATTTTAACCCAGCTCCCAAAAACAGGGCGATTATCTACTACGCACTTAGACCATGGCGCCACGGCTACTTGTCTCTTTAGCTTGCCTGAAAGCGTATGAGATGTGATACAGCTTTCCGCTTCGTAGATTCATTCGCGTTTTTTATCAGTAAGCCACCGTACCTAGCGTCAATTTCGTATCCAACTGAAACCGTATCATTGGCATGTTCTTTGTACATGCCCGTATGACAGTTAGATGCTTTGAATTATCACTTGTCGCACACACGTTTTTGTAAAGGTCTTGCTTCCATGTCGTCATAAATCTTGTAAAGTCGTTTAGGGTCATTGTGGCTTGGCTGTTGACGGGGAACTGTCGACCACATTGGCATCAGACGTTGGAAGTGTGGCCGAAAACTAAAATTATAAGGGGCGGCTGACTCACCTGGTATATCATGTGAGTAATTATGGTGCGTCGTCAATCCATGAATTTTATTTATCTTCTTCTTCTTCTTAGTCGTTTACCCTCCAGGTTGGTGGAACCCACGGACTCAGCGAGGGAACTCACCACTACCGCCTCTACGGGCAGTGTCCTAGAGGTGGGAACATCTAATCGGAGTGGATACAACTGGTGAGGTGTGATTGGCACCTCGCCCAGGCGGCCTCACCTGCAAAGCGAACAGGGGCCTCATGAGGGAAGGTAATGGATGGTCAGGATGGATAGGCAAGGAAGAGGGAAGGAGGCGGCCGTGGCCTTGAAAAAGGTACCATCCCGGCATTTGCCCGAAGACGAAGTGGGAAACCACGGAAATCCAGTTCGGGGATGGCTGAGGTGGGAATCGAACCCCCTCAACTCACTTGGAACACCCGAGGCTGAGTAGACCCCGTTCCAGTCCTCATACCACTTTTCAAATTTCGTGGCAGAGCCGGGAATCAAACCCAGGACCTCCGGGGCGGCAGCTAACCATGCTGACCGCTACGCTACGGAGGCGACGAATTTTATTTATGAAAAAGAAAATTAAAAGGTCTTGAAAACTTTCCTTATGTATTTCTCGTGTCTATGCATTCTCCAAAGATAAGAATAAGGAACTCAAATGGAAATCAAGATGTTTAGTCTTCTTCTTCTTCTTAGTCGTTTACCCTCTAGGTTGGTGGAACCCACGGACTCAGCGAGGGAACTCACCACTACTGCCTCTACGGGCAGTGTCCTAGAGCTGGGAACATCTAATCGGAGTGAATACAACTGGTGAGGTGGGATTGGCACCTCGCCCAGGCGACCTCACCTGCAAAGCGAACAGGGGCCTCATGAGGGAAGGTAATGGATGGTCAGGATGGATAGGCAAGGAAGAGGGAAGGAGGCGGCCGTGGCCTTGAAGAAGGTACTGTACCCGATCTCCGGATATCAGATCCCCCTGAATTTCTTCAAATCCTTCAGTTTTTCTACTGGGTATTTCTGCTAAATTTTCCACTTCATTAATTATGGTATTCAAAATTTCTTCCCTAAGGTCTATTTCCAGACTGTCTTTCACGTCCTGTTTTTCTATCTCTTCTGTGATCATGTACCCATCATTAAAGCTAATACTTCTGTTCTTCATGTCAATAATAGCTCCGACCTTCGATATAAAATCGATTCCAAGCACCATATCAAAATTGATCTTGCTCACCACAATAAAGATCTGTTCATAATTCCTTCCATTGATCTCAAAGTTCAATAACACTTGAATCTTGCACTTCACTGCCTTATCTTGGAATATCCCTCTCACTTTGACGGTAGAAACAGGTAGAACTGTCATGTTCTCTCCTTTTAGCAGATTTTGATAACAATCTTCTGAAATGATGGAAATAATCGCACCAGTGTCCATCAGGGCTTTGTACTGTTGGCCATCTATCAGTACAGAAATAATAGGTAATGCACATGGTCTTTCCTCTTTAACGATACCCCTCTCTTCTAGTAAATCTTCATCAGTAACTTCATATATCTCATTAATTGTAATTAGGTGTGGTGTGGCAATGTATTTACAGGTTCTCACTGTCATTGAGAAATCGGCGTTTTTTTTGTGTTACCGACCTCAAAATTATGCTGGCTCGTAGAAGGCCCAGGATCAATCACAACATCTTGCCTTTTCTTTTGATTTTCGGCTTCTTTTTCCCGTAACTCCTTCAGGTATTGCTGGCTTTCCTTCTCTCTTTCCTGATACTGATCGGGTGTCATAACCTGACCTTGAGATTCCTGACTTCTATTTTGGTTCTGGTTATTTCTATTATAATTACTGTTATAACCATTATTGTTGTAATATCTGCCTCTTCCATTGTTGTAATTGCCTCGATTATAGTTCCAGCCTCTTCTCTGTTGATACGGACGGTAACCTTGCGATCTGTTATTCCTAAACTGATTATTCCTGTGAGGACCTACATTGTCAGTTTTCTCTTCATCTGGCTTGTCAGTTTGCTGAACTTGGTCCATATATACAGTATTTATTTCTTTGAAGTCATGCCTTTGACCTTTCTGTACCACGTTAGGCATTGGACTTGTGTAGTCTAACCTCCTCAGTAATTCGTCAATGCTGGTCAAATCCCTGATGTTTGACGAAATGATTAGTCTCCTCACCTCCACAGGCAGCATACGAGAAATCGCATCAATTAATTGCTCCGTTGACAATGGGGGTTGCAAAAATCTCAAGCGGGACAATTGACTCGTAAAGAAATCAGCGTACCGTGTTGGAAGAGTACCTGAGTATTTTCTTGAATAAACCTCCGCTCTTAACGAATTCTGCGCTTCTATGGACCAAAATCGTTTGATTAATGCCTCTGCAAACTCGTCAAAGTTACTGAAAGTGTATCTAAAAGCTCTAAACCATTCAAGGGGTCCTCCAATCAAAAATCTTTCCACTATCTTCATCTCTCTCTCTCTGGGAATGTGAGCTTCGATGAAATAATCTTTGAGGTTCCTGACATATTCTATAGGTGTCAAACTATCAGTGTTGCTGAATTTTTGCGGTTTGTCTTCAAAATTCCTGATGACCGTTACATTCCTCGGATATGAATCCGGGTAGTTTTTCCCACTATCTCGATAGTTCCACTCAGGTTCTCTATTCCTCTCGTCATCTTCCTCCCTGAATCTGGTTATACGTTCTTCAGGAGTCACGTCTCTCTCTTCTGGATCTAGGTTATATCTTCGGGCATAATTCCTATTGGTTTCGCAAGCCAAGCCTTCTGTATCCTTGTCAGTGATTTCCGTTAAGACTTTCCTGATTAACTCTTCTTTGTAGGTCTCCATTAAACCAGCTTCTCCTAGCTTCAAATTCTGCAATTTGCTCGTCGTTTCATTTACATCAGAGACAACTTTATGAATCTGATCCTCTAACGCAGATTTTAATGCTTGCACATCCTGACCTATTTGTGTTCTATCTTCTACTTGTCTCTCGGATAGCGAATCCATCCTTACGCTTAAATCTTTCCTAATCTGTACTACTTCATTGTTAATATCTATTTGAGTACTGGCAAGTTTTCTTTCAATACGTTCCTGAATTTGTGTTACATGTTCCCCACTTGACCTATTCCACTCGTCTTTCCATACTGCTACATTTGCCGTTAACATTTCTGCTATGTCTCCTTCGATATCTTCTTTGAGTAATCTATTATGGTCTAATACTTGGGTTCTCATGACCTCTACATCATACTTTAAACCTGCTAAAGATGCTGTCGTTCTAACTGACTCATCAACTAGCCTAGTCGTTAATGCACTCATATTACGCGTACAAAGTGTTTTCGAGTTTTCTATTTCTTCCCTGACTTTATTTACATCAGTTTGGACTTTAGCAATATCTACGAAAATTGTGTTGACTTCTACTTGAATCTTATTTATATCACTTTGCATCTCATTTACATCCGAATGAATGTTATTAATATCAACCTGAACATTGGACACATCAGTTCTAACATTTTGGACTTCTCTTTGGACTTCCTCAACCTTGTCTTGGACAGTCGCAACATCATTTTTAACAACAACTACTTCAGCCCTAGCACAAGAAATATCACTCCGGACATTAGCAACATCAAGATTCAACATGGTAAGATCTTTTTGTACCTTAGACACATCAATTTTAACAACAGACACATCTTTATGCACATTGGACACGTCTGTGCGCATGTCAGTTACAGCATTCTCTATTCCTTGGGTATTAATCTGTAAACGCGACATATTATCCTCTAGGTTTGCAGAACTGGTCTGAATAACTTTCAAATTTTCATCCATCCTAGTAGACAAATTACTAACATTCTCTTTCATCATCTCCTGCATTCTAATGGACAAATTAGCAGACAAGTTACTAGCATTCTCCTCCATTCGACTAGTATTCCTAGCTTCCATTTCCCTCACACTTTCATTCACGCTAGCTTTCAAGTTAGCAGACATATTACTAGCATTCTCCTCCATCCGACTAATATTCCTAGCTTCCATCTCCCTCATATTGTTGGACATCTCCTCCAACATTTTCTTAATACTTTCATCTGCCATTTCAATAATATTCAATAATAAACTGCTTTAGGGACATACATCAAACAGAGTAAAATAACAACATCTGAGCAACATTCTTCACCATATATAAAATTTGAGCAATTTTCTGTCTTAAATCTAACTTATAATTACCTTATAATTAATCTTCGTAGACACTTCATGTTGAAATAAACTCAAGCACATGTTCAAGTTTCTTTGGTTCATTTTAAAATATCCTAACACAAATAATTTACATTTATAATCCAAATAGTTAATTTTATCTTTAATATGACTATACATGTCATAAGCCGGTCAAATAAAATAAGATTCCAGATCATAGGCGATTTTTCTAAGTTTCCAGCCTATTTAACCTCTCTCAAGTCGTATAAGATCTGATCTTTTCTGAGTGTAATTTTCCTAATACAACACAACATTTATTCCTATATAATCACACTCTCAAATTCTACAACTGGCTAAGACATCTAACAAAGAATCAACCTCTTTATTTGAGTCTTCACAATCCCTTTGACATCGATAACTTGGTAATCCAATGTTATTCGAACACTCCACAAAAATTGCGGTGTCATTTCTACTGCAATAACTTGGTAATCCAATGTTTTGCTGATCGTGCCAATCGAGACAATCGAGCCCCACCGAATTGCGGCGCCAATCCTACTGTACCCGATCTCCGGATAGTAGGCTGTCAGATATCCGCCCCCTCAATCGGATTGCCAATAATCAAACGCGCCGGCATAGCTACATCAATGAAAATGGCACTGACAGATACTATCGAGATTAGAGCACAATAGTTAACAAGTAAATTATTGTGGAACACACCAAAATATACGGGGGTTCATACTTACCTTGACTTACCTCTTAAATATATCTCGGGGACTGGGTTGTCAACTGGATCACTTAAAAGTATGTCCTCACAATAACCTCCACCATGATATTTAAAATGAACCAAAACGAAGACGAGAAACTTTAAATTGCACAATAATTTATTTCACATAAAGAATGATTTTTAACAAAAGAAACAACAAAATTAACGTGGCAATCAGAAGCCATCGACCACATAACCATGTCCTCCTGTAGGACCTGTATTCTCTACATATAATGTTTTAGCTTTCTCAAGCTCATAGCAACAAAAATATAACAATGCACTGGGAATGGAAACGGGATTTGGGATGAGACACACATATCAATTGCTTTGCGTGTTTATATACTGCATATTTTATTTATAGCCACTAGGCTATTATGAAACGCCCTTGGTCTCAGTAACACAGTTGTCCGGACCAGCTGCAAACACCTGTGTCGTCAAAGCGGACACCCGTTCGTTCAACCCTACCATAAGCGTGCTACCTCAGAGCTCGGCTCTCCCTTTTCAAATACGTAAATATTCACATCTCAACTGAAATATTATCACGCAAATGTCTTACATGCTTCATTCAAACACCATTGGATTCCTCCAACAATCCCAAATCATGATTATTTGTTTAAACCACTTGCTTAACTTGCATTGTTTAGAGTATATAAAAAAACTCTAAATGTTAATAACAAAAGTTCATTAATTATTTATAACAATAACAAATTGTTTATAACAATGTCAAATGACGATTGAAAATTTAATACACGCTCCTATTAATCACTATCATTTCAAATTATTTAACAAAGATATTTACAAAATTATTTTACAATATTAAATTGTTTATATTATTTATACAAGGAATACATTGAACCACACGTCTATCCGGTTGATAATTACTCAAATCGTGTTGATATAATCGACCAATGAAGGTTAGTTATATTAATTGTCAAATTCAGGTTTAATAATGTTTAATAATAATTATTAATATTTGTGACTGTAACCTCCATTCAAAATCTTTATCTCAAATTATTTAACACTCTTGTTAATTTTAACAGTATCTTCATATGAATAATCTTTCAAAGAACAAGAACAATAACATTCAGCGGGAAAATACTTCGCTCAGGACGCACAAAAAAATTGCACAACAATTGGCCCAAAATTCATCATATATCTTTATATATATGGCATAAAAATCTTCCAAACTACACACAAAAAACCTCCACTATTAATTCATCAACTTCATTAATTATTGTGGGAACCTCCTTCATTATTCAAGGGCATTATTCAACAGCGACTTTTACACGTCCACTGAACTATCGATTATACATCCATTGTTCCTCTTTAAAAATTCTTATATTCATCAATTGTAATAATGACTGTTATTATTTAACCTTCGTGGGTTTCATTCATGAATCGATATGAAGTAAAAATTTGCCAATCACAAATAAATTTAATAGCAAATACGGTTAGACACTCCTGCCTGGTCTATCAAAATTGAGATTAACATCTTCAAAGTAACGCAGTATAAAATACTATCTTCAAACAAAGATCAACTAAACTGCAAAATAGTCGAATAGAATACAATTAGATTGTGGAATGCAAACATTATTGTTCCAATCTAGAATTGAGAAAAACTCCTATCTTCATTATTCATTACTATAGTGTATTCAATAAATTGTAATTAACGTTCGTATTTCATAAAATTGTCTATAATGCAATGATAAATGTCTATGTTGCAATCATGTTCATAAGACGACTAGTATTTCAAAGATCTTCGATATCGAAAAAGATTTTAACGCTCTAAAATCTTTTAATTATTCTTCTTTCTTGAGGATGACAGAAAATTGGTCAAAGTAATTTACTGAAATAGAATTACTTTAATAAAATGACACGCTGTCTGAATTCAAATCTGCCATAGAAAATCGTTAACTTTACAGTCAAATCGTGACTACAAAAATATGCAAATTACTGAAAGAATCTAAATCATCAGTCTCAACTGATCCAAAATTATTTAAGTATGCCAATGACATAGCAATGTCTCAAAAATCGAAGAAAAAGGCATAAATCATCGAAGTGTACTGAGTACAAAAATATCAATCAAGAAAATGGGGCAAAAGTTAGGACAGAAAATATGGGAAAAATGTTTGCTCAGATATCGCTACAATACTCAAATAATACAAGAAACGTTCACGACTACCTTATCTGCCGATTGAAGTTCCAGAGGAAAATTCCCCAAAGAAGACTGCTGATGGATCCATTTCACCAACTTAAAGATGAGCTCCATCCTCGAAACAGGAATCAGCGTCCTCGGAGAATCGAACTGCTTCCTCCTCCGAAATTGCACTGCTCCGTGGATACGAGAAACATCCTTCCGGCAAAATTCTTCATTGTGCGCCGGGATAACCCTGGCCTCTCTTGAAAGTTCTCTGAATTTCTTGCAGGAATTCGTCATGAAGTTTAATGTAGTTATTTCCGCAGAAATATTCATAGTTGTGGAGTATGAAATTATTTCCACTGTTATCTGGTATAATTCAGCGATGGATTAACGATGCATGAGTGTAGTTGGATGTTCACTACATGCTCGCTTCAGTAGAAAGACGATTAACGAAGTTCCATGCTGTTACTTTACTCCAATAATGTATGTCCCAATTGCATCAAAGCCTTAGCCTTTCATCTCAACTGCAGTTATAATGATCAAAAGCACTGCAATATTATAGTGTTCCATAGTCAAATGTATCGTAATATCAAACTGTTGCACTCCACGTGTCAGCCGTAGTGTATAATGTGGAATATAAAAGTGTTTCTCCTGTGGCGAGAAAATCACTTTTGTTGGCAGCCTAAAAGTTCCAATATCTTTCGAAGTATCACTGTGAAATCGTTCAAATCTTGTATACACCTCAATGTTATACTGCCTAATAGAATTATAATACAGGCTGAAGTTAGCGCTTGATATCTTGACTGGTGGAAACGTTAATGTACGCGTTTCAACTTCACCTAGTTTTGAGCAGCGTGAAATGGAACTACTCCGAGTTCGTTCGATGCGGCAAGGCTTTCACCTCACGCTAAAGACACCTTACTTCACTGAATCACTTGGAAATAACTCTATATCACCAGAAATATATATGCGATCACAAGTATCAGAACTGAGCGTATCAGTATCAGTATCAGTATGAGAGCTCCTCTCTCCTGTGCATGACCTTTTATCAACTTCTTAAGGGGCGTATTCATCCCTTCCATAGCCTGTTGCTGCGTCATTGCTGGAAGTTTTAACTTTGGCTATTCTTGACGGATTTTCAAAATTCAAAAACTCAAAATTAATTTCTTCAAAATTCCAAATCAATGCCATAACTGAAAATAGATTTCCACAAATCTGCATGCCAAAAGTAATCGAATATCGTAGTTTCAGCAATCTCCGTCTTCCTTCCAAACTATCGTTCATTGGTTCACGTCTCTCCTCCAATAGCGTAGCTTCTTCCTTAGCACAATACCTTGTTTCCTGCGACTGCGTCGTAAATCTCGGATCTTTCTCGAATAAAATCATGACGTCACCAAGAATCTCAGCTCAATCAGCCTACTGGCATGAATTCTACGTCATCCGTGCCTACGTCATGAATATCCACGTCATAACTATGACATCCCTAACTTTACTGATATTTTCCAATACAGCCATCGTGGTCTCAATATAATTCAATTTCCGGGGGCAGTACCATCCCGGCATGTGCCCGAAGACGAAGTGGGAAACCACGGAAAACCACTTCGAGGATGGCTGAGGTGGGAATCGAACCCCCTCTACTCATTTGGAACACCCGAGGCTGAGTAGACCCCGTTCCAGCCCTCATACCACTTTTCAAATTTCGTGGCAGAGCCGGGAATCGAACCCAGGACCTCCGGGGCGGCAGCTAACCATGCTGACCGCTACGCTACGGAGGCGACAAGATGTTTAGTAAATAACACAAAGCCTGCTTTTGCCTTTGTGTACGGGTATAATTACAACTCATTGTCCTTATTGTGATGAACGTTAAATGTTGTATCCTACATAAGACTCCCCGTTTACTAAGTATCGTTGTAACTCCGAATTTGCATCCAGAGGAATTGGTTGAAATATTAGAAAAGTATGCTCATCCACCATCTTGAATGTACTGTATAGTATCGTTTATTTCGCGCTTTCTGCAGAGAAACCCTGTTTTGTGAGACAGTATCATTTGCTGTGATTCGTCACTGTAACTGTAATAAATAGTGGATTGTTGATATAAAGTCTTATATACAGTATTAAAGGAAGCAGCTGCGATATCGTATCTGTTTTGCCTCTTTTACAAATGGCAGAATTAGATCCTGAATTATTGCAATTAAAGTTTTAATAGTATTCTCAGCCACCATTTTGAATATTGATAGTGACATCTTGGTATGGTACTCCTCTCTCACTACAATTCTCATTCATTTTGCTATTATAACGTGAGTCATTCATTCATTTCCGTGTCCGATCATTTCCAGAATGTAGCAACTCCGATGGCCTTGTTGTTTGCCTCGATCAGGTCCTGGGTAGTGCAGGGTTGTTCTAGTAGTGGACAAATGAGCAGGTGGGCTGGGTCTTGTGTTGCTCCACACTCGCAGGACGTGTCTCCATCAGCTGGAAGGATACCCCATTTCTGCATGTTGGTCTTGCAACGAGGGACGCCTACCCTGAGACGATTAAGTGATTATATCGTGAGTTAAAGATATTCACGTTAAGATTACGCCCAGCCACCATCATGAACGTATGGAGTCGGTATTCTTCTGATTTGGTCATAGAATGACGCTCACAAGAATGTATATTACTTGCTTATTTTCGTTGTCGTAACTTAAAAACGATTTCAGTTATTCATTATCACAATCTACTAGGGTGAACCCGTTGAAATTCGACGGAATGCTAAGTCCCTGGCTCAGTAAAGTACATTTTTTTGCCACTTAAAACTGTTGTGTGACAGCATTTCCTGCATAATTGTAGTTTGCAGTGGCTAAATTTAGACTCCAGACATTAACTTATAGACTGACGTGTGTGGTAACTATTTGTAGAGAAATTATGGTTCAATGTCACTGAAATGTAGTGGTGTTAGAGTACCTCCTTAAATACAACTTATATTGTCCTATGGTCCGCCGGCAGTATTTGCACTTTCAAACTATCAAATGATCAAACTCGTGACATTGCTACTTACAGCTGGCCATGGATAAATACAGGCTGGGGTAAATAAACACCAACACGGTCTAATGTCTGCACTTGAGCTTTGTTAATTGTCATACTGAATGCAAGGCGAATAGGAAACTGGCGTCTTTTAAATTAAATGGAAGTGTAGTGACGGATGGTGTAAAGTATTCTAGGAAACAGAACTCTTTGTCCAACACTTTATCCTGTAATGATTTCAAGATCTAAACAACTGACATGCATGTTTCTCCCAATTAATCTTGTTCCATTTAGAAGCCCCTGTGTAGTATTTAATTTTCTTAAAAACATTACAATCGCTCCACGTTTTAAGTTAAGCACATAAGGAGGCAAGCCACTTAATTCTAAGCTGTTCATAAACTCTAAGAGAAATTGGAGAGTTTTATCTTCATCTTCAGTAATTAAGTAATTTACACTGATGTACGTTCTAGCCCTTCCAGGTAGAAGATCTATAACTTTAGAATTGATTTGATCACATTGTTTGTTTTTATGGGCAAGACTGGCAATTTTGGAGAAACATGTAGCAACATCTGGTGACTGAAAATTATTCTCGTCAATTTAAGAGAAGATGTCTTGTTTAACGATGACAGAGGGTGATAAATCAATAACAGATTGCTCTGCCGATTCCTGATTCACGGAAAGGTAATCTCCATTACGAATTTTCAGCAAAAAATCAGCAAAGTCTAACTCTTCTGGCCCTGCTCGCATATTTTGAAACAGATGAAATATCTTTAATTGTGACCAAAGAAGAGAAAATTTCATACAGTTCTGAATATCAGCTTGTTTGGAAGCGTACGGAACAGCAGGCAAAACTTGTCTGAAATCTCCACCTGGTACAATTACTTTTCCTCCAAAAGAGATGGAATTACCATGAAGTCTTACAAAAATTAGTTAACGCACATTAGGGCATGAACGTTAGCCATTGGTGCTTCATCCCATATAATCAGTCTTGTTGACTTGATATCATGTGCTCCTTTACTGTTCATTTTTAGCCAATTTTCATTTTATGAAAAAAATAGGCTTATGAAATCACCTTTTGTCCGTGTGTGTGTGTGTGTGTGTGTGTGCGTATGCCTGTGTAATGTGTATGTGTCTAAGTGATGTGTGTGTGTGTCCCCCTAATAACCCCTGAATAGCTGGAGCGATTTAAATGAAACTTGGTAAGGTCTTAGCACCATTTCGGCCGACCCCGACCGTGGCCTTCAAATTTTACTACGTCTCATCTATCCAACATGGCGGCTGTGCGAAATATTTAACAAGCATTCAATATCTCCGAAACTATTACCGATATCACCCTGAAATGTTGTACGGTAATAAAGACTACTACTAGAAGTTCACCTATGGAATTTTCAAAAACCTGTTAACTACTAAACCAACATTGCGGCCAAGCGAAGTTAGTACTTTTAAATAGACTTTACTCGCGATTTAACCATTCAAATGCAATGAAACTTGGTACAGCAAATGTTTATACACATTGTAATGCCCTGGCATTTAATTTAGTTCAATTGTTTATATAACCTCAAGATGGCGGCTGAGCGAAATATTTCACAGGCATTCTAGCCTATGTCTCCGAAACTATTACTGATATCTCCCTGACATTTTGTACGATGATAAGGGGCACTACAGCACGTTTATACAAGTAACATTCAAAAACCTCGAAAGTACAAAACGAACATGGCAGCCAAGCGAATTTGAAACTATTTAATAGATTCTTCTCGCAATATAACCATCTGAGCGCTGTGAAATATGGTACAGTATATGATTATGCATATTGTAATGCACTGGCATCTAATTTTGTTCAATTGTTAACATAAAATCAATATGGCGGCTGTGCGAAATTTTAAAATTCACTTTTATATCTTGTGTCGTAATCATGCGATCAAAGTGAAAGTTTTCAAAATCAAGCTACGCAATAATTTTCCTTTAATGGTGCATAACTCTATGGCCGATACATATAACAATCCAAAATGGCGACCATCCGAAATATTTAGACGGTTCTCAATATCTACGAATCTATTTCAGCAATCAAGCTGAAATTTTGTATGTTGATAGAGGCAATTAACATAAGTAGGATATATGAAAATAGGCTTTAGTTCTTCACGGAACAACTTGTTTAGCCTATGTTCATTTTATGAAAAAACAGGCCTGCAAGATCACCTTTCGTCCGTGTGTATGTGTGTGCGTATGTGTGTGTGATGTGTGTATGTGTGTGTGTGTGTGTCCCTCTAAAAACATCTAAACTGGAACGATTTCATTAAAACTCGGTACCGGGTGAGTTAGCCGAGGTCGTTACGGCATGACTAATGGAAGTCGCTCACATCCGGGAGGCGAGGAGGTTCGAATCCCCCCGCCGGCAACCTTAAAGATGGTCTTCTGTGGTTTCCTATCTTCCTTCCAGGCAAATGCCGGGGTTGGTCCCTAACTATAGGCCACAGCCGCTACCTTCCAACTCCTCGACCTTCCCTTCCAACTTTCCTCCCCAACGGTACTTGTAGCTCACCCATTGGGTGTCCGTCTCGAAGCAGCTACAAAACTGGCGAGCCGAACATGTCCTCGGACACTCCCGGCACTAAAAAAGCCATACGCTAAAAAAAATAAAAAAAAAAATAAAATAAAAAAATTAAACTCGGTAAGGTTATAGCACCATTTTGGCCAACCCCGACCGTGCCCTTCAAATTTCATAACGTCTCACCAATCCAACATGGTGGCTGTGCGAAATATTTAAGCAGCATTCAATATCTCCGAAACTATTACCGATATCACCCTATAATTTTGTACGGTGATAAAGAGCATTACTAGAAGTTCACATATGAGACATTCAAAAACCTGGTAACTACTAAACGAACATGGTGGCCAAGCAAATTTGAGACCTTTAAATAGACTTTACTCAGAAGCCTCCGTGGCTTAGGCGGCAGCACGCCAGCCTCTCACCGCTGAGTCCGTGGTTCAAATCCCGGTCACTCCATGTGAGATCTGTGCTGGACAAAACGGAGGCAGACAGGTTTTTCTCCGGGTACTCCGGTTTTCCCTGTCAACATTTCATTCCAGCAACACTCTCCACTATCATTTCATTTCATCTGTCATTCATTAAATCATTGCCCCAGAGGAGTGCGTCAGGCCTCGGCAGCCGGCACAATTCATATCCTCGCCGCTAGATTGGGGCTTCATTCATTCCATTCCTGACCCGGTCGGAGACTGGAAGCAGGCTGTGGATTTTCATTTCAAATAGACTTTACTCACGATTTAACCATCCAAACGCAATGAAACATGGTACAGAAATATTTATACACATTGTTATACACTGGCATTTAATTTAGTTCAATTGTTTACATAACCTCAAGATGGGGGCTGTGCGAAATATTTCACTGGCATTCTATATCTCCAAAATTATGACGACTGATATCACCATGAAATTTTGCACGATGATAAAGTGCGCTACTGCACGTTTATCTATGTAACTTTTAAAACCTTTTAAGTTCAAAACGAACATGGCTGCCAAGCGAATTTCGAACGTTTTAATAGATTCTTCTCGTGGATTAACCATCTGAGCACAGTGAAATATGGTACAGTATGTGATTATACATATTGTAATGCACTGTCATCTAATTTAGTTCAATGGTTTACATAAACTCAAGATAGCGGCTGTGCGAAATTTTATTACTAAGTATTTACTTCTTGTGTCGTAATCATGCGATTGAAGTGAAAGTTTGAATAATGAAGCTACGCAAAAATTTTCCTTTAATGGTACATAACTCTATGACCTATAGGCCTACATATAACAATCTAAAATGGCGACCATCCGAAATATTTTGACGGTTCTCAATATCTACGAATCTTTTACCTAGGCAAAATACAACATGGCGGTGACGCGATATATATTTAAAAGGACGTTTCTCGCGATTTAACCATCCGAGTACAGTTAAACTTGGTACGGTAAATGCTTATACAAATGTTAATCCACTGGCATCTAATTTATTTCAATTATTTTCATGACCACAAGATGGCAGCTGTGCGAAATTTTAAAATCTGGTTTTTACGTCTTGTGTACTAATCATGCAATTGATGTTTGTATACTACGCGTACACAATAATCTTCATGTAATAACTGATAATTCGTAGACCTACATATGTAAAAATCCAACATGCCGACCATCCGTAATATTAGACGGTTCTCAATATCTACGAATCTATTACAGCAATCAAGCTGAAATTTGGTATGTTGATAGAGGCAATTAACATAAGTAGGATATATTAAAATAGGCTTTTGTTCTTCACGGATCTACTTGTTACATCTTGAAAACAGGTGGCACCTACTACGTTAAGTAACAGCAATTGAAGATGATATTTTTCTGATTCCACTGGGGAAAGGTTAATCATTCTACCAATTATTCCTCCAGACTTTACTATATTTTCCAGACGCGTTTGTTACTTTCCCAAACATAATGAACTGGCGTTTCTGTCACCGGATTCTTATTTAAACTAAATCATGCAATCGGTTCTGTGCTTTTCAACTCCACTCGGACTAGAGCTTCAGTGGCATTGTCATTACAAATACTAGAACGTAAAATCCTCCGAAAAGGTGTTGGACCAGTGAATAAAGAGGGAGTATGGATTAAGAAACCATCATCAGAAATTTATAAAACCATAGAAACTATCGCTGACACTTTCAGCACAGAATTTCAAAACAAATTTTCAACATCACCCTCAACAGTAAACACAAATTGTAAGGAACATATAGCCTTCATTCTCCTAAATGCTTGGGTATAGATATAACTGTCCTTTTCAAGGAGTATAATTTAGTGTTGATTGAGGTAGCTTGCTGAAATACAACGTGCTATACAGATATTATACGTTGATTGATTGAATCCTCACCTTAATTTTATATACACACACTAATATAGCCATCACAATAACACAGCTCATCAGACAAAATTTAAAACTCACCCAAGTACAAAGGGCTAAATTACCATGATGTCCACGCATCTCAAATGAAACAACAACAGCTTCATACCCAAATCCTTCCTTGTATAAAAGTGCACACACTAGTAAGCCTACAGACATCACAGGGACACAGGTTATCAGACAACTTCTACGCACACCCATGTAAACGGGCCTACAAGACGATGATGCCGCAAAACCCCCAAAGATTCAATAACAAAAACAACAATAGACTCTACCGCAGATCAAGGACAACGAATTGTAATCGCTGTAGTTGAGTGTTCAAATATGTGGTGTAATAAGTAGGCTATATATATAATATTTTCGATTGCAAATTCACACTATATGTGCATAACAATATAACGTGTGAGTAGATATAAATCAATAAATTCAAAAATACAAAACAAAAACAAATTAGAATGACTTGAACCTGCTGGGATTTGATCCACGAACCTCCAGACTATGAACCCAGGTCGCTACCACTACGCCACAGCTTCCATACAGTAACATTTGGCTAACAACTGCCTTACTATAACTCCATGATATTTTTCTTTGCCTTGTAATCGTCGATTTCGTTACAGTTTCATGCCGTTTCTATAAACCATTTGACACTATGTATTATTTTGTTCGGTACATTCCTAAAAGGGTATAAACTTACAAAGTTACGGAAATATATGGATTTACGAGCAAAAATAGCAGCCATTTTGACCCAACGGGACGGCATGGACAAGCACGATATGGCACGGTTCATCCCGAACTGTTAGTCACTACTGCGGTTACATATTCTATTATAATATGCTAATATCATACCGGTCACCTCCTTGAGGAGAGTTTAAACCTCCCTATGGATGTATTTGGTAAGGCCAAGCCTTGTTCAATAGTAAGCTACAGTTGGCCTATAATGCATGCATGATTCATACATCCGCCTTCTTGAAACTATTTGGCTGATGACCTTGTAGTGTGGACAAAAGACGCTTCCCACATGAAGGTATATTGTTGCAAAATTTGGTAGAAATCAGTTGATTAGGTTAGTCGTAATTATATGTAAGCTTTGAACAATTGGGTGGCCGCCATTACGTTTCCGTCAAGATGGCGGCGATATAAAGCATGACACTGAGGTGCCCTCTGCTAGTGCTAATTCTGTACCAAATTTCGTACAATTTTGTTTCACCGTGTTTGAATTGATATTGGGGGGACAGACATAACAAATCCCCCCCCACACACACACACACTTACACACAGGCAGACACACAATTTTTGGCCCTGTGTAGATCTCATAAGTCTTTCATTTTTTTGCAAAAATCGAATGTAGGCTAATACACCTGCTGTTCATCTTGTAAATGAGCAGGTTAGCGAACTACAGTATGAGATTGTTCGTGTATGGGATGGGAAAATATTCTATAAGCGGCTTCACTCGGACTTACATATGGGGTGTTCAGAAAGTGGCCAAGTATATCCTCTTCGGTTGTTATTTGTACATTGGCGCAGTCATGTCGTTTTTAAACATATTTGTGGATATCTTTTATACTCTTAACACTTGCACAAATATCTACATTAATATGAGCATGAATGTACAATAAAAGGAAAGCATTATAAGGCACTATGAAACGATTGTCAAGTTTCACGTCATAACCTTGAATCCGCCTTCGATGAAGGATAGCCGATCCTTTCTTTCGGCTACCATACAAATAGATTTGGGATTGAGATTACCGCAAGGACCATGCACCATGTGAGACTTCAGTACTGTACATTGTATAAGCTAGTATCACTGGGATGGGGTATTTCCGCATAAATGAATTTGTCAATATCTGAAATGTCCCTGAGCTTAAAATTTTCTTTTAGGCACAGCAACAAATGGACATGGGGCGAACCGCTCTTTTGAAATTCAACGTATACAAAAAAGTTCGTACTTCACCAAATGTTTGTTTTCAGTTTATTAAGCGTAACAGTTCCTTCATTTCTGCATGGAATACACGAACGATGATATCGGGCCTATTGTTGGGAGTTTCATATAAGTTTATACCGGAAGTGATTTCAGGCCATAATGGATTGCAAGTGACGTTACGAAAATATCTGGCTTTCCAAATTGTCTTACCATTGCCATTGTATCCTGGTAATTTTGCATCATATTCGATGGCTCGTAAAAGAAGAAAGTAGTAGTAGTGGTTTTTGGGGGGTTCAGATGCCTCCGCCTCCACATTCCTCCACACAAGATGGCGGCGGCGCGATATCTCTCGAACGCATGGTCGGATTTTGACGAATGAGGTGTCATTGAACTCAGGCTGACATCCTCTTTCCAATGAACAACATATTTCAACCCTAAAATAAAACCTACCCCTACTAGGGGGTGAAATTGTAATTTCTTTTTGAAAATCTCGCTTTTCAAGTGCAACATGTGAGAGTTTGAATGCCAATATGGAATTAAGCGTTGTTCTACATAAAGTGCATGTGTACGGTGGATAGCCACTATGAATTAGTATGCTTGTTTTTTGTTTTTTACGCATGCCCACTCATGGCTTTTGTAAGAGAGTGGGGGAGCGGATCCCTGTGGACGGGTCATTGTTGACAGGTCATGGTTGGCGGGTTATTGTTGACAGGTCATTGTTGACAGGTCATTGTGGACAGGTCATTGTGGATGAGTCTGTGTGGACAAGTCCTTGTGGACGAGTCCCTTTGGACTGATCCCTTTGGACCGGTCCCTTTGGCCTGGTTCCAACGGACTAGCCCATGAATTTATTTAAATTATGTCAAAGGGCCCAACTACATTTTGCGTGTAAAGCAGTGTGTTGAACTGACGTTGTTCACTAATCCCCCACTACTATAATGTGATAACGATATGAAAGGAAATTGACGAAATACATGTGAACACGTGTGAGATGTCATTATTACCGTCCTCCTTGTGAAACAAGTCACATCCTGTTTTGTGGTTCATACGTGAGAAAATGCGAGTTCATGTGTAATATGACCTAACACACAGGTGTTCACCTGTGCACGTGCACGATAAGAGCTAACAAGTCACAACCTGTTTTGAAAGTGGTGGGAGGTGAAGGGGAGGAGAGGGGGAGAGTTGGTGAAAGAGAGAACACAGGTGAAGAGAGAAAGAAATATGTATTGCTCGTAATACATGTGGAGCTGAGGACTGTACATAGGGCTGTAGGTTAAGTACAACATGAGTGAATAAATAAATACAAGGCACACAGGTTCACACAACATGTCATTTATTAATCCAAGAATTAAAGGCTGAGCTAAATCCCAACCATTTTACATATAGTTTAATTCCTTTTTGTTTCAACACTTTTTCCACAAGATAATGTTTAGGAAACGCTGTCTTTTGGAGTTCTTGAAGATAAAACCTGCCCTTTATGGGTTGATGGTTGAGGTCCTCGAGTAAATAGGTGACTGGACTGTTCAGGTTGACTTGACGAATTTGAAATAGTTCGGTCCCCCAATTTGGTTTGTAGCCCTTGTCGAAGACGGACTTGAATTTGCTCACACGATCATGGTCCCCGATGTTAAGGCGATGACGTTAAGGTCTGCTGTTTTTATGGGGTTAAACAGTTTATCCAGTTGTGGAATATTTTTGGTCACAAGTCGTGGCTTGGTCCCAATGGTTCTGTGTTTGGTGTCATTGTAACGTGACACTAGCTCAGGTAACAAGTCCAACCAGCGAAAAGTGCCCTGAGCGGTAAACGCTTTCCACATATGGGTTTCCAATGTTCGGTTGAACCGCTCGACCACGCTGGCTTTGAGATTGCTGCACGTGGTGTAATGGTGAATATACTTAGATTTGAGAAAACTGGAGAAATACTTGTTGAAAAATTCTTTTCCCTGATCGGTTTGTAGCAGCTGAGGTTGACGTTTGGATTGCTGAATAATATGTTGAAAGGCCTTGGTGACTAGTGGACCAGACTTGCGACGCACAGGTTCAAAAAACGCCATTTTGGAATAAACATCAATGACCGTCAACATATAGCGTACACCAACGTTAACGCTAGCATAGGGAATCATTTCAACCAAGTCTGCTTGCCAAAGTTCATTCACACCCTGTGAAATCACCATGAGTCGCTGATAGTGACGTCTAGCTAGACGATGCAAATCGTGAGCAATACCCATTTTAATGGGTGAGGGCTTAAACAATAATTTTGGCATTTCGAAGTTCTTCCTCAATTTCTTGAATTTCCCAATCGTGACCAGTATGGCCGGCTTGACGTGAAGCATGCAACAGCTGTAGTCGCTGGACGAGTTCATTGGGATTGTGCCAGTAGGTAACATCCACAAGGGGTGTTAATGGCTTAAATGTCACCCCTGAAGCGGACACTTTACGTCGACCACTTTGACTAGTGGGGAACATTTTTGCAATGATGGTTTTATATTTTTGAGATATATTGTCATTCACTTGTTGAGTGGGATCATACTGTCTTTTGTGGGCATGGGTGTCCAATAAAATGGATTTATATTTATCAAGGTCCTCTAGCGTATAATCTTGGGATGAGGGAGTCCGAGAGAATAGTAGCTTTAACAGTCCTGGTGTTAATTTATAGTTGATCTTTTTAATGACAGCTTTAGTACGAATAAATTTAATCGATGAATCACCAATTTTAAAACTATCATCCTCATAGCGAACACCATACGTGGTATCTGTGTTTCCAATAAATAGATTGGTGAAATAGGGTTCCAGTGTTGATCCATAATATTTTATTGAAATGTTTTTCAGTTCAGCTTTATGTTGAGGGGTGGCCAAGAGTTGTGAAAATGGAGACGATCTGGAAGGGCAAGGTGTTTCGACCATGACCAAGGATTTCTTTTTTCTTAAAAACTCTGCAGGGGGTGATGCTTTTTTGAGGCGTAAATACTTGTTCATCATTATCCTCAACTTCGCTAACACTAGTTAAATCTTCCTGTTCCTCTTCCTCTTCCTCAGGGTCCTCGTGGTGCGTCTGAGTGGCTTGTGAAACGGTGAGTAGCGTTTCAGATGGCTTGAAAGAGGGTTTCAACATAGCTTTTAGCGGAGGGGCTAAATGTTGTTGAATAAACAAAGCATGATCCGCACGTGATCGTTTCAATTGACGGAACTTTTGGCGAATAGTATTTTTGCTCTAATAATATGCTTTTTCAATTGACTCTCTGTTAACGCCATGGTGTCGTGGCAAATGACTTGAGAGGGAATGATACAGTGCCTTAAATAGCAATAAAATGATCAAACCCTAAGCGATACCACCCTTGGTTGAGTTCACTTTGTTTGTCAATCACTGAACAGGCATGACGTTGTGTGTTCCAGCACTTGCCACACAATTCTGTAAACATTTGAAAGGTCATATCCGGATTCACATGTTCATTATAAATGTGACGACTGTTCCTCTCATCCTGGCGAAATAAAGCAATGACATTGGCATTGTCACGAATCAACTCTTTGGACATTTTAGAATACTTTTGTCCAAGATAGAAGCAATCGATAAGTTTGTGTCGACCCATGCTGAAATAACTTTGAATGATGCCTTGTCGTTCAGTGGATACATCATCGAAAATCATGAGTGAATCAGGCTTTACCTCATCCGGTGAAATAACATTTTCTTGCGTGGAAAATGTAAAATACCCCATATTCTCATTTTGTAATCCAGACATGACTTGATCCAGAAACACGTAGAGGGGCTGGTAGAGAGATTTTGCGAAAATATAAATATTTTGAAAACACAGACCATTGGGCGCTGTAATAAGTGTCAGCAAAAGATTGGTCTTTCCATAGCCGAAAGGTCCCACAATGATGCAGCGAATGGAAGATGGAAACAGTGAACCATGGCGTTGTTCACGTGATGTGGGGCAGAGATGGGAAACCATGTCCCTCACGGGGAATGACTCTTGCTGCTTAATTGTCTTCATTTCAACTAAGGCTTAGAGAGGCTAGCAGGCTGTCTATATACATCGCACCGAGCCTTGTCATAGAAACAGTAGACTTGTACTACAGGTTGACGATGGATGTCTTTGGACGTGCGTTGATGGTCAAAGCTAGGTTTGTTCCCATACATGATCCTAAACAAGAAACAGATCCTGCTAATAAACACTATGTGGATAGGTCAGTAGTGCCACGCACAAAACAAGGAGATTATGACTTTAAAGGAAAGCGGTTAACCCATGTAAAACTACCTCAAGTGTCTACAGACGTTACTACAAAAATGTATGTGGATAACAAGGTGTATGAGTTTTATGATAAAGTGCCTCAGATTACGGTGGATGGCTATAGCGCTAATCATCACCGCATTATTCACGTGGAAGACCCACAAGAAGATGATGATGTCTGTACCAAGCGATACGTGACCTATGAAATGAAAAGGCTTTATAAATTTATCCCATCTGTATTTTTAGTGTATCTGACAAATGTAAAACCTGTGAATGAGAGAAGCCATATACCGCTAGTTCATGACCAACACTTGACCTATGTGCTTGCTTCGGGTTTAAGCCACTATCGACTACACTATGATGGAACCATTCACATCAAATATGTCATACCTGATGAGAACCATTTACAAATAGAGATAAATGGTCATAGGATGTTGGTCCATAACCAAGGTCTGCGCACACCGGCGCGGGATGCGGGAACGGGAGCGGGAGCGGGAATATCGCGAACATTTGCGCACTTGGCGGGATATGCATCCACTCAGACAGCTGCGTCACAATCCCGCACAGATGGCGGGATTGCTGCGTTACTGCAGGAGTACGCAGCTTGCTGCGTTTTCCCGCGTCCCGCATCCATTTAGCAATGGTGACGGAACTGTTATTAGAGTGTGTCAGGAAATATCCTGCCTTATATCAATGACATGAGTAATGAAGATTAAGAAATATAAGGAATAAAGATAAGCTCAGGGACGAAATAGGAAATAAACTGCAGTACCTGGTTAGCATCAATTTAAATAATATCACTTTTGTTTCTGTGTTCATTTGTCACGTGGTGATTCACCTAAAGAAAACCGAACTGAACTACCCTAAAACTAAATATAAACTGCACTATCGTATCGCAGATAGCTTGGCAAACCTCTCTCACGATAGCTCCAACAGTTGTGAATCCAACACGAAAACTGTGGCCAATTGTCGAGAAAGAATCCCCAGTAGTCAAAAATCTAATAGCAATAGCAAGACTTTCTGCTGTTGAGATAGCTTCCCGATAATTGGTACATATTTTCCTTATGTTGCACTTCATCAAACGAATTCATTTCGGAACTGTTTCCCGCGCTGGTCAGAATACAAAGACGATTTCGCAGCGACTGCGGGTATCGTGTCAATCCCGCTCCCGTTCCCCTTCCCGCATCCCGCGCCGGTGTGCGTAGACCTTAACCATGAAATGGTCAATGAAGGAGACGAATTATCCTTTCATCTCATGTTGACATGGGATGAAAAGCATGCTGGAAAAACGATAAACGATTTCCCACTTTATGTAGAATTGGAATAAACAGCCATGAAATAACAATCTGACGTTAGTTGTGACTTAAACTTTCTTGTGAATGGTTGTTGGTCATCATCATCATCGTGAAACAAAGATATGTGGTGAGAAAGACTAAAAATATGACCCTGTCCTTGGCAAAGCCTGGGCTTAAGACATTCATGGACAAACCCTTGCGAAAGGAAAAAATAAAAAATAATGTGTTGACCATAAGGAAAGCTCTTCGAGCAGCACAGAGACATGTTATTCCAAAACGTCAGCGACAGGGATCAAAACAAGGGCGAGTGATTCCCGTCCCCAAACGAGCGGGATTTTTACCTGCATTATTCGCTGGTCTGGCTGCTCTAGGTTCACTTTTAGGAGGCGCCAGTGCAGTGGCAAAAACTATTAAAGCCGCGCAACAGGGCAAGCAACAACTCAAAGAAAGTCAGCGACACAATGAAACGATGGAAGCCATTGCTATGGGGGCTAGAAATGTCAATTTGAAGCCAGCCTTTTATCAACAAGGATTTGGAATTTCACCTTTTGAAATAAAATAAAAACATCTTTAACCTCAGCCATAGCAAGACATGCCCTGACGCATCAACAAGTGGAAAGCTATGCTAAACAACTGAAGCTTTCTCATGTTCGAGGTGTGTTTATGCGAAAACAATTACCCTCACGACCCTGGAAACATGAATGTGCTGTTGTCGATTTGGATGATCACCGAGGACCTGGAACACATTATGTAGCTTATGTCAAAGAGGGATCCACTGTATGGTACTTTGACAGTTTTGGGGATTTGCCCCCGCCCATGGAACTAGTGGCCTATTTTGGAAACAGGATCAAGATATATTATAATGTGAAACGTGAGCAAACGTTTAACAGCCAACAGTGTGGACGTTTGTGTTTTTTTATATAAGACGCAACATAAGCAAAAACGTCACCAGTATGTCGGTGGAAAGTAAGACGTTTACACTGCATGGACGTGGATCTGAAGTGAGCCTAGACTTTTACCCACCTATCGAATTGAGTGAAAGACCTTATGGTTTAGGACTTGTTTCACTTGAAACGTACAATAGAATATACAACATACGTGAAAATGTGAACGACAAGTTTTACTATGATGATTCTGTGCTCACCCTGAACTCTGGTGAATACACGATAGGTGACATTTATGAACACATTTATGTGGTGTTGATCAATGAATATAGTTTAAAGTCATTTCTCGATGGAACTTGCAAGTTTGAACTTGTAGGAAATACCAACACTCATCGCTGCAGTATTTTTTCTACATTCAAAATTGACTTTAAAACACACCCCGATTCCATTGGTCCATTACTAGGATTTAAACCACGCGTGTTGGAGCCCAACAAAAACATGAATCAGACCATGAAGTGAAATTCATTGAGGACCATCATGTGTCGGTGACGTGTAATATTATTAGCCAAGTGTACACCAATCAAGAACCGTCGCATTCGCTTTATTACTTTATTGTAACATCGCCCAATGGCTATATTATTCGTGAAAACCCTCCAGTGGTGCTTTTTCATTCTGTGGCTGTCGATGGTATTAGTAAAATAACATTAAGACTGATCAATAGAGAGCAACAACTCATTGATCTAGATTCAACCACACCGGTGACTTACAAGTTGGTGCTAAAGCCACTATGAAGTTTGTATATAAAGCAACAGCACCGTCTAGGAATGGTGTTAGTTGTTTACCACGTGAATACACGTTAACATATCAGAACAAGCAGATTTTACAGCATTTGGGTTACCACGTCAACCCCCGCGATGAATTCTATCCTAGAGGTAGCGAACCACATCGAGGAGCAACCAGGAGTGGTAAGAATTGATCTCCATTCTTATCAAGCTCAAACACCTGGACTCAATAACAATGATGAAATTCAATTTGTTATCAACAACCAAGACATTTTCACTCTACCGCATGAAAGTGTTATTCAGATTGAAGGTCGGCTCACCAAAGCCGATGGCTCTATACCCACCACATCCAAGTTAGCCAACCATGCTTTCGCCTTTCTGTTTTCTGAAGTGCGTTACGTGATTAACGATATCGTGGTGGATAGCACTCGAAATGTGGGTATTTCCAGTGACATGAAACTATATCACTCTTATAGTGAGGAAGAAGCTAAAACGCTTTGCATGGCGGGTTGGTGCCCTGACTCGATCAATGACTAGATGGTACACAGCGATGGCACCTTTACTGGATATTTACGTCTTAAACTGATTTTAGGCTTTGCTGAAGATCACCAGCGCATCGTGGACAACGCAAGGCAAGTGCTTTATCTGGTGAGAGACAGGAGTGATAATAATGCACTCAAGGGAGCCGACAATGCCCCCATTGATTCAAAAATTCAACTACAAAGCATGCTATGGAAAGTGCCTCATGTGACCCTTAACGATAGCAAAAAAACTGGACATACTCAAAATGGTAAAGAGAGATATACCTCTACCCATGGAATTTAGAAGCTGGGCACTCCATGAGTACCCGCTATTGCCCACCACCAACACACACAGTTGGTCTATAAAAACAGCCCGCTATACAGAGAGACCTCTCTACATGATCGTGGGTTTTCAAACGAATCGCAAGTATCAACAAACCAAAGATGCCACACAATTTGATCACCTGCAATTGAGAAATGCACGTCTTTTCCTCAACGGTGCTGTGTTTCCCTATAAAGGGCTGGATTTAGATTTTTCAAAAAATAAGTGAACATGTTGCGTATACTAATCATCGACTGTCAAGGGTTTAAAATTGGAGATAACAAATTTATATTTAAAGAAGTGGCCATTATCGATAGTTCCACTTTTTGGATATCGCAAGCTACCCATTGGGTGTTTAACCACCTTATGCGTTTGATTTGTTGTGTGATAATGACCGTAAACAAGCCCAGTGGATTGAAACTCATATGCAAATAGACTGGAAGCAAGGAACCATTTCATATAAGCACCTGGACATGATCATGAAAGCCCACTTGTCTTCTGCCCATGTAGTATTTGTGAAAGGTAGTGAAAAACGTCAATGGCTACAACCATTTTTGGCGTCTTACTGTCAATGTATCGATTTAATGGACATGGGCTGTCCCTCGCTGCAAACACTCATGGACCGCTACCCCTGTGACAACATTACCTATAAAGCTCTGGCACAGGTGTGGCAATTGTTTCATTGGCTAACCACCAATGCCTGCTGGGAGTTGTTAAATAAAATAAAAACTGAAGGATTACCTGTGGATGCCACCAGTGAGATTTCTACAAGCGATGTGTAAACATCAACGTGATACCATGGAAAAAGGGGATGCTACCGATAAAGCGATTGGAAAGTTCTTTGTGTTCAAAAATAAACTAGACAGTTCTCTTGGCTCTTCCAAAATCATTCATTTATTACGTCGCAGCAAATGCCGTGAAAGAAATCTGGCAACATGTACCAAAATCATGGACTCAAGACCCTGTGTTAAGTGAATTGAAACCATGTACGGATTATGATCACCATAAGCAAGTGGCTATGGCAAAAATACCATCTATGTGACAGTGAGCCACTTGCCAGCTGGTCAAACTGTATCACGGTCATAAAAGTCCATGTAAAGACTTTGTTTCTTCGTTCCACGGGTGTGATGGAGTAAAAAAGCAGCAACAACAAACATCATCCACAGAGGAGGAGGAAGATCAAACCTTTTCTCCACCTATGGAAAAGGATATGCCAGACCTGTACTGGCAATGGCGTCATTGACAAAGTAATTCAATACTTGACTTTCGAAATCTACCTACCTGGTTATTATTTGTGTGGTCCTGGAACTTGTCTTGAAGAACCTTTGCAGCGTGGTGATATACCTATTAATCCTTTGGATCGAGCATGCACCTTTCTTACCGCCATAGGCATCCCGCATTAAAACGTGTGGCGAATAAAGTATCGTTGAAAAGCTAAACAACGTTTGACATCCTGTGATGTCTCAGTGGGAGAAAGGTCAGCAACCCTCATTGTGATTATTGCTATAAAAGGAAAGTTAATGATGAGTGGACATGACCATTGAAAAGGATTGAGGAATTGGTATTTCTTTGTATTCTATTTTTGTAAAGCCATATTTGTTGTGAAATAAAAACAAGGTTAACAAGATCACAATGTCTTTTAATTTTAAAAATGGTGATAGCCATTTCTTCATTTTCATTTTTTCACACATGAATATTTACAATTTCCAGTTTTCATTTTTTTACATTCTCCTTGTTTAGTTTACATATTCTGTACATTTTTGTTGTTGTGAAATAAAAACAAGGTTTACCAGATCACAATGTCTTTTAATTTTAAAATGGTGATAGCCATTTTCTTCATTTTCATTTTTTCACACATTAATATTTACAATTTCCACTTTTCATTTTTTTTACATTCTCCTTGTTTAGTTTACACATTCTGTACATTTTTTGTTGTTGTGAAATAAAAACAAGGTTTACCAGATCACAATGTCTTTTAATTTTTAAATGGTGATAGCCATTTCACTTTTTCACACATGGATATTTACAATTTCCACTTTACATTTTTTACATTTCCCTTGTTTAGTTCACACATTCTGTACATTTTTTTAAAATCTTTTTCGTAATATAAAAAAGCAAACATTTTACACTAAAATGTATTACTTATCTTATTTTTACTAAACTACAGTAGCCTAACATTATACATTCTACTTCCAGTTTTTACAAAAAATATTACAATATAAAACACACTACAAATATTACGATATAGTGATCATTAGACTTAAGTAAAGTAATAGTCGTCAATGCGACTGTTTCCCCAATCATAAGTATCAAATGTGTTGGGTATAATGAATCGTTTGTTGTCTTCATTACTTAAAGCAACTTTGTTCAGCAAATTGGTATGTAGCTGTTGATTTTTACTTCTAAACACACACATTTTCTTATATAATACAGGTGGGTTACTAAATATACAGTTTTTATAATCACTTATATCTAACTCTTTACTAACAACATTCTTTTTCACTCCTTTTAATTTTTTTACTACTACATCATCAATTGTCATATAGCTGTATGATTTAGATTTTGTGCCTACAAAGGTGTCTATAATAACACCAGCACATTCATCCTTAAATTTCCCAAGAACCTTTTTGTTTACTAGAGGTAAATGGTAAATATTATCCTCGGGATAGTCACTTGTATCAAACCTATTTAGCTCAGTTTTGATATCCTCATAAAATCATCAGTTTTAAACTCATAAATAAAAGAATCTGTGTCTGTGTAGAGTAATTTAGCATTATCAAGATAGTTTTTCTTTACATAATCATAGTGAAATTCATACATAAGTGTTTTTGACAATTCCAGAATGGTGTAACCCACATATATGGGTTTGTTGTAAGTTACCTTAAGACGATTCATTTGTATTACAACTAAATCCTCATGAATAATTGAACAGCTATGAATGTTAGGCTTGCTTATTAAGTTGCTCGCACCATACCTTTTACCATCATTCTCCCACTTTGTTATCAGCTTTACATCCACTCGTTTATGAACATTCTCCATAGTCTTTCCAAAAACGCTATTATTCATGAGTTTATAAAAATCTTTTTCAAACGCGTTTGTTGACTGTGTTCTTAAATTATTGTTTAGATCAATATACGGGTTGAGCCATGCTGACTGATGAAATTGTAATACGCGATGAATTTTAGTTAATTTCAATCCATGCTGTAGACACTGTTTCAAGTTTTTATAATGTATTACATATTTACATTTATCATTTACATTAGCAATTAACATTTTCGTTCGTGATGTGATGTATGGAGATTTCATATTCTCAGGACAAAATGGTAAATCATTATGATCATCATGTAACTCTTTAGGGTACTCAAGATTTACCTCTAAAATATATCCTTTATCATCGTTATCATTAAGAGTGTTAACATGTAAGACATCAATTTCAGGTTGTGTCAGCCAGCGAAAATCTTTCAGTGGTAGATATTGGCTCATAGCCCAACCATATTGGTTATTTGCATCGAGGTAGACAATATACTTTGACTCTTCACAAGGGTTGTAGCTAGGCATGTATTTATTACTCGCTTTAGAATATCGCCTACTACATTGGCTTAATCCACCTCGAATTGATGATTTTATAAAATTGATCGTGTCTATATCAGTCATTAATTCTAAATTTACTTTCGTTTTTTTCAACATTGAACTGAAACATAACCCAGGAGCATTGAAATACTGACAAGGATCAAGGTCATAAGTTTTCATACAAACATTCCGAAAATTTTCAAAAACATCTGCTAATAATAACACATCTGTCTTCAAATATATGTCTGAAAATTCACCTAAAGTTTGAATGTCAAACTGTGTCCATACACGTTGTGCATGTAAATATTCCTGATCACTAATATGACTTGTGTTTAAGGAACTGTAAAATGCATCTTTCGGTGGTAAAGAACACTCCTCAAGACGTTCCACACAGTTAATATATTCATAAGGGAATATACCATTTGACGAATCAAATTAAAATCATCTTCTTTAGGAAAGACACGTTGAATTTCATGAAAGTGACCTGATTTTAAATTACTAGCCAGCTTATCAAGACTACTTGGCATAAAGTGGAATGAATCTAAAAATCGCAGTTATATAGTTTTTTATTGACGGTTTTGATGTATTCTGTGAACGATATGTATTGTTCCTTATTATTTGCAATCACATCAATTTTCACATCTGAAGCTCCAAATTCTTTAACGATAAAGTTGTTATCGTATTTGCTACCGTTATGTAGAATGACTGGAATGAATTTACTTACTCTATAATTTAAATTACATTCCTGGTGAGCAGCACCACGATATTTTCCTGTTAAATGGTCATGATCGCGAACACTGTCCGTATCTAAACATTCACCACATATAAAACAATTAGTTTCAGTTTCAAAACCCATTTGCTGTGATGATTTTAGTGACTCCATTGGAATGATTGTATTTAAAATAGAGGATATACGGATGGCATCTTTCTCAAGTCTTTCCATAAAAACTTTAGGTGCATCAGGTCCTCTATAGAGCTCAAACTTATTTAACGAGTCATCGTAACTACATTTAATATAATATGCAAAGCTAAAAGGTTCATGAATGCGAGTAGTGTTGGTGAAAGGTTGGGCTGGATTCGATGAACATGTATTAAATGGTTTGGGCAAAGCCTCGAAGTCAGCATATATAACAAATGGTACGCGAAGCTGTTTCTCATAATCCTTAAATTTTAGAATGTTATTTTTAGGAGTCGGTAATACCGTACACACTTGATTACATCCCCATTTTTGATGTTGAATTAGTTGGTCCTCTTTTCTGAAATATAGCAAACAACCATCACACAACCACTTCTTAGATTTATGTTTTGATACTTGACTACCAACAAGTCTACTTAAATGTTTTATCCAACAATAGTGGGCGTTGTCACCTTCAGTTATGTACAGTAAATTTACATGAGCATCCTTTTTTTCCTGAGTAAAATATAGAGGTCCTACTATTCTCTTATTTTCAATTTCATGAACATTAATACTTACATTGTCCAGCTTTTCAAAACGTTGAATGTCTTTTATCGCCATAGGAAATTCCATTTCTTTTAAATCTAACACTGAAGAATAGTGAGGATATGATGATGTTCTCATCGTGTCCCTCACTGCTGGATGGAGAGCTGAGGTTACAGCCCATGCAAAGCATGCGTCATCATTATTCATAACGATTACACAAGAATGCTTACGTTTGATCCATCCTGGCAAATCAATGTAAGATGATGCTCGAAGGGGGTTGTATTTATTCATGTTGGTTTCAAAATAAAGTACTTCAAACAACGCCCCGCCTGACTCCCTTTCCTGGAACTCTTCACTCTTCACAATGATAGCACTTGAAATATTTTGGTATATATCACTAATATTAGTTGATTCGCTAACAATTATGTTTTTTGTATTAAAAGATTTGATATCTGTAATTTCACCTTCACTCCCAGTTTTTACATAGAGTCCAAAAAGTTCAAAATTCATTTTAATTGTTTTATGCTCTACTAAAACAGTTTCTACCAAGCCAAACACAGTAGGTTGAACATTTAAAAATGATTCAATACTTTGAGTTTTTTCTTTACTATAAAGTCTATAACTAGCAATTCGACTTTTAAATGCACTGCCAATTTTCTGAATATTTCCAGAATTTCTTTCATGGCAAGCGTTATTTTTATTATGAATACTGCGTAAATGTCCATGAATGATTGAAGAAGGTATATCAATATAACATACATCAGAATGTGTTATCGAAGGTTCACCATTCTTCTTTCTTTTTGTTGCACAACTATTTTCACTATATTGAGAACGTTTACGCTTTTGAGCATCACATTCGTTTAAAGGTTCCATGCTAGTTGATGGTTTTACAATTTTTAATTCCTGTTGTTCCCCATGCACATCAACCATGTGGGATTGACATCGCTTTACAGCAGAAAAACCAAGATCACAAACTGAACATGAAAAAGGTGCTGAACTGACATGCTTTAAATTTACATGCCGTCCAAGACTATCCTGTCTGTTTAATGTCATAGCACAATGACTGCACACAAACATTTTAATGTCATGTTTAGCATTTGCCTATCGTTGAAGGTTGTCAGGTCTTGAGAACTGTTTCTTACAGTCACCTCACTTGGACATTATGATCATTTTCGAAATTACCTATAAAAGAAAGAAATCATAATTGTTAATAAATGATAAAACAAAGTTTAATAGTTTAATTATATTCCAGTCAATGGTTATAGCAGGGTATTTAAATCGATCATCTGTGAACTCCTAGCAAGTCTAACTTCATGTAATTCTAACTGGGGGTTGCTATATACCACTGTCACTGACACCTAGCGGTGAACATTGGAACTTGATAGAGTGGTAGAAACCAGCGGTCGCCAGTTAAGTGAGCTAGGTGTGACGTCATAGCCAGTCTTAAAACAAGTCTAAACTTGTAGAACATGTCACGTGATAGAAACCAGCGATCGCCAGTTAAGTGAGCTATGTGTGACGTCATAGCCAGTCTTAAAACAAGTCTAAACTTGTAGAACATGTCACGTGATAGAAACCAGCGATCGCCAGTTAAGTGAGCTAAGTGTGACGTCATAGCCAGTCTTAAAACAAGTTTAAACTTGTAGAACATGTCACGTGATAGAAACCAGCGATCGCCAGTTAAGTGAGCTAAGTGTGACGTCATAGCCAGTCTTAAAACAAGTCTAAACTTGTAGAACATGTCACGTGATAGAAACCAGCAGCCACCAGTTATGTGAGCTAAGTGTGACGTCATAGTCAGTCATAAAGCAAGTCTAAACTTGTAAAACATGTCACGTGACAAGGTTAAGTTAGGTAAAGTTAGGTTATGTTAGGTGAACTGAGGTTAAGTCTTTAAATATTCCCTCTGTCACTGACACCTAGCAATGAACATTCAGACTTAATAGAGCGGTAATCAAAATCTAACCTACTAAATTAGCTTTACACACCATGGCCAAGTAGTTCCAACTTTTGACTGCCAAATATACCATTTTCACTGACATGCAGTGGTGAACATTGGAAAATGTCACTCTAACTGTTTAAAAGTTATAAGAGGGGCACTTACCTTTTTATAATTTATCAACTGCTGTCACTGAATGAACAGATTGTAGGAATCTGGTAACCTACAGGTACCCAATTATCTGTAAACAAATCAATCAATCAATCAATCAATAAATACATTCCAATCAATAACTTCAACATCAATTAGTAATAAAAGAATACAATCCATTAATAATAAGTACTTACCTTGCAAAATAATTTAATGATTTTCTACCAAAAAGGCTTTTTTCAACGCTTGAGCAGTAATAGAGCACTGTTCACTCAAAGCGAGTTATAAAGACTGACAGTAGGGAAATATATGACACCTCTCTTATATAAACTCTCATCGCTCGTGTCAGCAGTTTTTTGCAGATATTTGCAATTCCTTTCCCGATACAGCTGAGAGTCCAAAGTACACTAGGGACACCTGTGTGGTATCCAATTACTGCTGACTTTGCATGATCATCACCCATTGTCTTGATCAACACCTGGGGTTTCAAATTACTGCAGCGTCAGTCATAGCAACAGCAGTGTGCGCTCTCTGCCATGTCAGCAACATGACACCGGAAGGAACACCTGTGTAATATCCAATAACTGCTAACTTTGCATGATCATCACCCATTGTCTTCATGAACACTTGCGGTTTCAAATTACTGCAGCGTTAGTCATAGCAACAGATCTACGCGTTCTCTGCCATGTCTGTAATATGACACAGGAAATGACAAGACGTCTTACTGCACGTACCATCTCCTCAGTTTTAACATCTTAAGAACATGTATTATTCTCTTTCAACTACAAATGACTATACCAGGCCCAAAACAACTGTGAACATGAGGGAGGAGCCAGATTCACGAGCTCACCCGCGCCAGCCAATTGCATAGCGCGGCGTTGCCTAGTTAACTGCGACCTCTGGGCTCGCTGTGCCGTATGAAATCTTTATTTCTCTCCGCGCACGAAAATCATTAAATATCCAATTATTTAGATTAACCTATGTTACAGAGCTAAACATTTTGAAGTTAACAGTCCAAACCCCGTGACGGTACGACCAGCCGTCCGGAAGATAGCATATGTCCTTGAACTGAAGGGATAATTAGAGTGAAGAATGGTTAGGTGTCGAAATATTTAGTTTCGCTGGGGAAGATAACGAAAAGTGACAGCATTGCTGTATTAATTCAGTAGTGGAGCCTAAACAAGTTAGTGCTGCGAGCTGAAGTTTTGAACTCATAACAATGTTCCTTAGCAGCCGAGTGGCAGTCGAACAGCCAGGCAAGAAATATAATTTTCAGGGTATATGACCTTTTAAAGAAATTTTCGAATACAGAAGTACGTGAAAACACAAAATCTGATAACCTGTGTTGCAGTGGTGTCGACAAAGATATATTATTTTTTTTGCGTGTAATTGAGTCGAATAAAACTCACCCCTTCACAGTCTTACCTCACGAGGCATAGTGTACCCGGTTCTAACCCTGAGACCAGAATTAAATGTCTTGATTGAGCCGTGAATCGAATCTGGACATCATGGGTGACAGCAAGAGTTGTTGTTGTTGTTGTTGTTGTTGATGATGATAGTTTTAGGGGCTTTGCGACATCGTGATCAAGTAGCCCCGTGTATTTGGGTGTGTGTGGAATTTGTCTGATAATCTGTGACACTGCAATGTCTATACTAGTGTGTATATTTGTAATTAAGGTAGGATTTGCGTAGGAAGCGGCCATGGTCTTACGTTAGGTACCATCCCGGCATTTGCCTGGAATAGAAGTGCGAATCCACAGAAAAACACTTCCATGATGGCTGAGGTAGGAATCCAACCCACATATTCTCAGGTTTGCATCACGAGGCTGAGTGTACCCTGTTCCAGCCCTCAGACCAGAATTACATTTCTTGGGAATCGTACCCGGGACTCCGTGGTGACAGCCAAGAATGGACAGCAATGTGCTAGCCAGTACACCACAAGTTGGTCTCCAATAAACAAAAACTGATCCCAACAAATTGTTTTCTCTATTTCTATTACCGTACCTTATAAAAGGCCAACACGCAATGTTACTCAGAGTGGCTTGGGGTGTAGATTACGTCATGTGATATAATAACGTTGTAATATTGTTGTTTTATTTGAGGGGCTTGGACATATTGGTACTCTAGCCCTGTGTACTTGTCTGAAAATCTGGATTACTGTGGTGTCATTATTAGAGTGTGTGTATTTGTATTCTGGTGAGGACTGGGAAGGAGGTGGCCGTGGCCTTAAGTTAGGAACCATCCCGGCATTTGCCTGGAGTAGAAATGAGAAACCACTTTCAGGATGACTGAGGAAGGAATATACTCCACATCATCCTAGTTTTGCCTCATGAGGTTGAGCGAACCCTGTTCCAGCCCTCAGACTAGAATTAAATAGCTTGGCAGAGCCGGGAATCGAACCCGGACCCCCTGGGCCACAGCCAAGAATGCTGGTCGCTACGCCAGGAGGTGGTCACGTGCACGAATAACGTTTGTGTGGCATCTTATATATGCCTCATATCACATTGTGTCCATAGATATTCGTAGGATTAGGCCCCCCCAGCTCGGACATGCACTTACATTCGGAGCGCCATGTGTTCAGGGGGAAGGTCGTGCGCATACTGCGAGTGTAGAGCTGTGACAACTCCCGCAATTCTCACTGTGGCAACAGTGCTTAACTGGACGCGCGCTACTGGGCGAGCTCATGTTCACAGTTGTTTTGGGTCTGGTATAGTTAGAACACATCCATCCACCAAGTTAGATCCCTTGTATGTTCACATGCATTTCGTCACTTTCCTTTCATATCGTTATCACATTATAGTAGTGGGGGATTAGTGAACAACGTCAGTTCAACACACTGCTTTACACACAAAATGTAGTTAGGCCCTTTGACATAATTTAAATAAATTCATGGGCTAGTCCGTAGCGATCAGGCCAAAGGGACCCGTCAACAAGGACCTGTCAACAAGGACCCGTCAACAATGACCCGTCAACAAGGACCTGTCCACAAGGACCTGTCAACAAGGACTTGTCCACAAGGTCTTGTCCACAAGGACCTGTCAACAATGACCTGTCAACAATGACCCGCCAACAATGACATGTCAGCAATGACCCGTCCACAGGGATCCGCTCCCCCACCCTCTCACAAAAGCCATGAGTGGGCATGCGTAAAAAACAAAAAACAAGCATGTTAATTCATAGTGGCTATCCACCGTACAAATGCACTTTATGTAGAACAACGTTTAATTCCATATTGCATTCAAACTCTCACATGTTGCACTTGAAAAGCGAGATTTTCAAAAATAAATTACAATTTCACCCCCTAGTAGGGGTAAGTTTTATTTTGGGGTTGAAATGTGTTGTTCATTGGTAAGAGGGTGTCAGCTTGAGTTCAATGACACCTCATTCGTCAAAATCCGACCATGCGTTCGAGAGATATCGCGCCAACGCCATCTTGTGTGGAGGAATGTGGAGGAATGTGGAGGTGGAGGCATCTGAACCCCCCAAAAACCACTACTAGTAATATAACCATACGGACAAACCTTAAATTCTCGTTTACAGCTCTTACGTGCTAAACCTGCGTATGTGTCAACTCGCATTCGTGTCTGTTGATTTCTGACAAATTTTAGCCTGTCACCTTCAATGTGACAATAGTAATGAACAATCAATTGTTGAGTAAATTTCCCAGCATTAATAACAGGATTAAAATATTCTGTTGGTGAATGACCCATGACTTGAAGTCCGTATGAAATATATTCTCTCATAGTGATTTTCTGGTGGGTTTTAGTTTTCCGCTCTACTCCAGCTGGCATTGAAATATGCCATCCTGTCTCTCTAGATTGCCAAATAAATATGGTAAACCATAGGATCGCAATGCATACTGTCAAAATCTATATTTGTAAGGCCATTCTGTTTAGCATAAAAGGCAATGTGTCTGTGAGAGGGGGGAGCTCCATCGGATGACTCGAAAATAGCCGCTACCTCAGAACATGTTGGATTGTTATATCTCCGTGGATCCGACTGAGGTTCATGATAGAAGCGCATCACTAAAATTGCAGGTGCACGATTTTGTCCGGAAGCTATTTCCAGTTCCTTACGTATTATTTGATGCATAGTTTTGTAAGACAGAATGTAAGGGTTACAGTGTCTTAAGCTCAGGTGTATTCTTTCAAGAATACCTATGAAGGAGCTATTTGATGAATTCCCAAGACGGAATTCATTACTTTCGGAAAATTCCAAAACATATAACTGCCCATAGGAAGGTTTTTTATTATCATTGTGAGGTTTAGTTTGTTAATTAGTTATTGTTGTTTTAATGGGCGGAACTACGAGATCATCTGCCCCTAAATTGTGAGGGTGTAAGGATGAAATATAATGATGTACTACGCCTCGATTTTTTAAACAATAAGGTCCATGACCCGAAGGTAGTTTTATATTTGCTCGAATACATACGAATGTTATCCCTGAAATTGTTGGACACTTCGTTATTCCCTGTGAATAGATCTTTTAATTCATCAGACATAGACTCTCACGCAATTTCAATTTTGTATTTGAACAGCATGAACCGAAATAGCCACACGAAGTTTTTCAGCTGAGAATTACAGTGCGGAGCAGTATCTGCATTTATTACTACTTAAATACCCCATATTGAAGCAATTTATCTCAGTTGTTGTATTTGAAAAAGCACATTTATATTGAATTTGAAAAGGCTGTCGACTTTGTTGATATATATGCCTAACTTTCCTTTCCCTCCGCCCTGTCAAGGACACTTTTCCCTTTATCTGTTTTTCATAATCACCCTCCACTCCCGTGGGCACTATGTCTTGCGCGGCATTAGCTCTGTGCATTGTGTCACCCTACATTCCCGTGGGCGCTATATCTTCCATATTAATAGACCTGTGCATACCCTCCACTTCTGAGGGTGCACTGTCTTGGGCAGCATTCGACCTGTGCATAGTATCACCCTCCACTCCAGTTGGTGCTATGTCTTGCACAGCATTAGACCTGTGCATAGTTTCGGATGTCTCACTTAAAATAGGAGAATTCTGTCGCCGAATGAAAGACGTCACGCTACACTTTACCAACAGCCAGTCAGTGTACTTCTCCTCTTACGTATTTTTGAACACTATCATTCACTACGATTGGTGGTGAACGATGCAAAATATTGGAATGGAACTCCAAAACACTGTGATGGCCAGCATCAACACTACCAGAAAAAAGAAGGTTGCAAATATTGTTTCCAGTACCATAGTCAAAATTTACGTTACTATCACTTCTGTAAACCCTGAATAAAAAATCAGGGAATAACTGACCAATACAATGTAATTCAACATGGCCAGCATATTCCCCGTCCAGAGATAACAAATTTTAGTAGTCAGTTGAATTACTAACAGCCAGTCTGTAGGATGGGCCACCTACAACAAAATCTTTATAATATTTCCACGAAGTTTCAATTGTCTGAACAACCTGTAAATGTATTTCACTATGCTGTTCCTGAGTATTCTACAAACAGTGTGATATAGACTGACATAAACAGTTTCCATCAGCGACTATTGGCATAATTCAGCGTTCCATGGATAAAACACGACGACGAACTGAAAGTAAAACCTTTTCATGATTATACACATTTGAATACATTAAAAGCACGCCTAGCCGCCATGTAGAAATAATCACAACGAAGGGGAGTGAACAATAATAGCGACAATGTACTAATCCTTTGCCAGGTCAGAGAACAGCAATGGAAATATTTCTCTACACAGCAACACTGAAACCGGGCGCGGACAGAACACGCACTACTTTCTAAAGCCTGGCGATAAGGTTTCATATCTTCACCAATATCTTTGATCACATGCTAGAATGCAGTGGTACTCCTATCTGATTGCAGGTATTGAACTGCTTTGTGAGGCTTCTGAATAATGACAAACTCCTCGACATCACATCATGAGCTACACATTTGAATACCGTACATTAAAAGCACGCCTAGCCAACATATTGAATCTATGGAGTCACTGGTCCTTTTTGTGAGCATACAAAGCAACTTATAATGTTCTGTTTCATTATTACATTTCGTTATTATAACTCTAAGATACCGCGAGTTATATTTTTAAATTTCAAGATGACCGCTATGCGTCTTATTCAGGGAGATAATCTTCTGATTAACGCATGTGAGAGCTTTTATATGATGCTCACCTCTTGGCAAGATTCGTCTAAATTACCCAAATTTAATTTCGAATTGACGATTTTTATAGTCTAATAGTTCGCAGAGTAGCATCGTGCGTGTACGAAAAGTCTGTTCCTTTGCATTGTCAATACAAAGCAACCTATCATCAGATCCGAGATCCACATATCCGGGCTTGTAATAATATTCATTACAGTAGCTGTTTAAGTGTTGAAAGTTATTTATTTTCATACTCTATAATTACAATATGGCGGCTGCGGGTAACATACAGTACAGTCTCATGTAGTTATCACGTTGATGACAGAGGATGCTTAGGTCTATATAATACTATCTGAATGCCAACACTGTGAACATTGGTTCATTGTATCATAAGTTATGGGTTATAATGCTTGCATGATTTACACGACCGCCATCTTGAAAGATTTGGCTGATGACCATGTTGTTTAGGAGCGGGTTGCTTCCTACATAAAGGTACATTTCTCCAATTTTTGCAAGAGATCTGATGATTAGTTAAGTCGTAATTTGATTTAAGTTTTGAACATTTGGATGGCCACCATTTTGTTTTGGTTGTGATGGCAGATATATATAACAGGGAACTAATGTGTCCTCAACTACTGCTACCTCTGTACCAAATTTGGTTGAATTCGGATTCGTCATTTTTGAATTGATACGGGGACTGACATCCACACATACATACACACACACACACACACACACAGACAGACAGACACACGAACATTTGGCCAGTGTAGATTTCATATGTCTCCTTGCATTATTTTTTTTTGTGCAAAAATTGAATGTAGGCTATCAATGTGTTAGGAAACAGTTTAACGTTCTGAGATGTTTCGGACATCTCTATCACAGATCGTCCCACTGTTGGGTGCCAAATGAGAGGTTTTGGGTAGTGCTCTTATGTTGAGGTGACAAATATAATGTGTTGGTTAACCCAATAAACACATACACTCCCCTTACCTCTTTAATAGTTACAATAACAATATCTTGAGTGCGCGCCAGGTCGTAAACTTAAAGTTGACGAACCACATTTATAGATAGATAATATTATAAATAAGAGCAGCGGAGATCTCTCTTTCTCAGATCGTAGTGTAACTTAGTTACCAACCTCTTGGCAATTCGGAGAGAATAGGAAGCCTTATACATATATCTAACTGAACGATAAGAAAAATCTAACATGAAAACATAATATATTTTTATTTAAACAAAACCTGCAAAGAAAATTGCGTTAAAAAGAAAAGGGTTGAAGTTACGTTATATAGCAAGAAGCAGAGGGGTAGATGACCTTGTAGTTCCGCCCCTTAAACCAACAATAACTAACTAACTAACCAGCAAGAAGCAGAATGGAGATATTGAATAAAAATGTGAATTTACTAACAAATCTGGAATTTACGTGCCCAAATAAAGATAGCAGAAGGACTTGTGTTCAGACAATGATTTCGCTCACCTTTGATGTCTTGAAGTGCCAGAAATTAGAGGGATGACATGTTTAGTTCGTCAGATCAGGTTAATCAATTTATATGTGTAATGATACTATTATTTAAGTATTACTCGCCGATGTTGAAATTACAGTATTATTGGCAACCAGCCATGACTTGCCATTACTGGACTATGAATAAATTGTTATTATTACAAGGAGGTGCTTCAGTGAAAAGCGTTCAGAATTAGAACTGAGAACAAAAAAAACGGTTTACAAAATTGTTTTAAAACGCTATGTTAGGATGTGTCACATTTCAGCATCCAGTACAGCATTGAGGAGCAGGTTAGTAGGAATATAAGAGCATTTATGTACGCATGTATTTTAAACCCAATCCACCATCCTCTAGATCCTCCAGCATTCCTACCTGGAAGTGATCCCACACTGAAGTGCCATATTACATAATTGGTTTCCTTAATGTTTCATACCCCATTTGCTTTGCATGACATTCGAGAGTCCTACTCAAAAAATAGTATGATCTGTATGTCCTAGCCGTTGCCTACGTTTAAGAGAGTAGTGAGACAGTGAGAGTACTGCGTTACCCATTTTATTTGTACGCGACTGTACAAATGTATTCAGGTATGTAATAATTTTGTGAAATAATTATTTTGTATGCTGGAGCACCTGCGGCTCTTGTAAGATGGCGTGCATTTTAAATTATTTTGTATGGATTATTTACTCGTTTTACTCGGGATGAAGCGCTCTTTATCGTAGATAAATTAGTTTTTAGTTTCTTTTACAAAAGGAAAGTATTTGGAAAGTATGCTATATTTTTAAAACTAGAAATCGTAGAAAGTTGTATGATGGCATGAACGAAAGGTCTCTATCCCCTTTATCCCCCAGAACAAGTCCAATAACCCTAGGACGAAAAAGAGTAGTGAGTTACTACCAATTTTGCGTCACCCATTTTTTGGAACCTGACTGTACCTTGCGTTTGGTTTCCTCACTATAAATCGCGAACCAATGATCGAAGATGGTCGTGCGAGGTATAGATATAGAATTTCCCTTTCCAAAGGACCACTTACTTTTATAGATTAACCCAAATTTTAACAAACCACCACCAGCAATCCACCTGTTATAATTCGTGAACCCATAAACGTACAGACTTGTTCGAGGTATTGAATTACTCAAGATGAACCGCTTTTAAGGTATGTATTAACGTTGCGAAATAAAATCGACATTTATTAACCAACTCATTTGAGATTTACACCATAAAGCACACACCAGTGGACTAAGATAATCATATATTGAATTCAGTATATTCTGCTTTATCTTCACAATAAAAAAAATAGTTTAATAAAAAAAACATCAATTTTCAAAATATGATAAAATTTCCAAATATGTTATTGCCCGGATTTTTACTTCACTAAGTTGAAGTATACCCTTCATAGAATGATGTGAACTAGGATCATCAAATTTTCACTATTAGAAACGGAGCTAGAAAATAAATTTGAAAAAACCGTTTAAAATTAATTAATTAATTAATTATAATAATTAAAATAAATATAAAAATAGTTTCCTTCAGAACATGAAAATAGTTCTAGTATACAACATTCCCACATTCATTACCTTTAATTTGATGTATTAGAGAATTCCTTACCACAACTCTAAGGTTAGTTTTGTTTATTTGAAGTATAAGAAGTGTGCAAGAATTTAATTTCAAGAAAAACATCACTGAAGTTTTAGGACCAAGTAGTGAACGTAACACACTCACTTGGGCTTCTTAAAACTCGCCTGCTACATAGATTGGTCCATCTATATCAATGGTGACATTGTAATTGTCATTAACACTATTCGGATCAATATTTACAGAAGGCAATTTGGATTGTGAAGCACTAGCCTTTACATTAGGCCTACCTTGTGATTCACTATTTAGCCTACATTGACAGCGCTATTAACACTGATATTCATCTTATTATGGCTGTTCTCTTGATATTTCCGCTTTTTGTTCGCCCCAGATCGGCTTTTAGAACACATATTATACGCACTCACAAAGAGAAAAAGCTCACTAGTCACTGTGAAGGCTTGTTTTACACGGAAAAAAGCCCCTATTACTATGGCCCATAGATTTACCCAAGTAACCCAAAACTAATAGGTTTTTAACGTCCCCTCCCTCCCCTGATATTTCCCGAACCCGTAATTTTAGATAGGCATGTGATAGCCTATTTTAAACGGAATGAAGCCCTTTTTACCGAGGATTATTTATTTTTACACATTTGTCTAAAGGATACAAAATGACTGGATTATTATTAAGTAGGATTTTATTTTCGGCAAACGATGGAACAGTCAAGTTGACAGAGATATTTTTAGTATTTACCGGTAACGTTTTTGTAAAGAAATGTGTTTTATTGTCCGGCCTGCAAGCTGTAAACCAGCCTTTAGGTAACGAGGTAACGATATGGTGTAAACGTGGACACTGTAACTTCGTGATAGCGGAGGTGAACTGAGGTTAGTTTAGCATAAGTTAGGTGATGTTATGTTAGGTTAGGTACGGTGAAGTTAGGTTAGGTTAGGACCGGTTAGATGAAGTTAGGTTAGGTGAGCAGAGATTAAGTTAGGTTAGGTGAGGTTAGCTAGCTCTATCTCACCCCTAGTCAATCATCAACCTTAATTTACTATAGAATTCTCGGAAACATGGTGTGTTGCTTGCTTACAAACATGGCAGTAAGGATTATTCTGCCGTCAAAAGGACTGTGATACTTGTCCAAGACCAATAAAGTAAGCCACTTAATACAACAACAAAAATAACCAGCAAATATGCCAACATCGGAAAGCGACCAAGAAAATAAGCCACTTAATACAACAACAAAAATAACCAGCAAATATGCCAACATCAGAAAGCGACCAAGAAAATAAGCCACTAAATACATCAGCAAAAATAAGCCAACATCAGAAAGCGAGTAAGGAAATATACCGCTAAATATGCCGACATAATATTAATCACTAAATACACCCACATAAAATAATCAGCCAAATAAGCTGACAAAATATAAACTGCTAAATAAGCAGAGATAATATAAACAGCTAAATTAGTTGTCATCAGAACGCGATCATGAAAATAAGCCGCTAAATAAGCTGACGCTCAAAAGAAAGGTCAAAGAGATGCCGAGGTGATCTGAAAACTAACAAGAAGTTCCGTGAAGAACTATACAGCCTACTTTTCATGCCAATGATTATTCTACAGTATATGGACCTATCTAGAATAATGACGAAATTAAGTTGGTAATATCGAAATATCTAATTAGTTCAAAATATACCTGGTATAATGTAGCCTAATAGAGCACTACAGTTGGCAGCCATGGTGACTGAATATATTCTTAGTTCCACCTCTTAAGGTACAGAATAAAAAATTTGGTTGAAGTCCAATGGACACTGGATCTATCAGCACGCGTAAAAGCATGTTGCCAACAATACCATGCGTGTGCTGCTCAGAAATAATCTGAATTATTATGATATCTTGTTGTGCCAATTTTGGATGAAATCCATTTGTTAGTATAGAAGTTACATTTATTTTAAAATTGGACATATCAGCAGGCATAGAATCATGTTGGCAGCACCGCCTTGTATTAATTACTCCAAATTAATCTAGAATGTCAGGTCCTATACGTGTGCAAAGTATAGAGCTGTTGGCTTGCATACTTTCGGATATATTGATATTAGGGTAAAATATATAGACAGCATTTATTAACAGTTGGCAGCCCTGATTGCTCTTAACAATACGTATAGTCATATCTGTTATGGTACACATTGCACATTCGAAATTTGGTTGAAATCCAACTGATAGTATAGAAGTTACATGTATTTAAAAATTGGTACTATCAGCAGGCTTATAATCATGTTGGTAGAACTGACGTATATAAGTTACTCCAAATTAATCTAAAATGTCAGAATATACGAGTGCATAGTTTAAAGCTGTTGGCTTGCATACTTTCTGATATATTGGCATTTGGATTTTAAAAAAATAGAGAGAGCAATTATTAACAGTTGGCAGCCGTGGTGGCTCTTAAGAATACGCTCAGTCATATCTGTTTATGTACAGATATTACATACAAAATTTGGTTGAAATCCAGTTGATAGTGTAGAAGTTATATGCATTTAAACATTGGACCTATCAGAAGGCTTAAAATTATTTTGGCAACACTGTCATGTTTGGCCTCCTGGAAATTAAACTGAAATAGTATTATCTACATGTGTGCCAATTTTGGAATAGCTCCCATGCCTACCTTGCAAGATATCCAATATGGAGCTCAAATTTCTAGTGCGTTTTTTCAGCAGTTGGTAGCACTGACATCATTTTCAAATATGGAGGTGAGCTATTCCGGTGCACATCTTTACTCATACTAAATTTGGTTTTGATTGCTGCAGCCGTTTAGGAGTTGATAGGGGGGGACAGACACACAGCCAAACAGACAGACAGACAGACAGAAGGACAGACAGACACACATTTTCCTGGATCGATCTCATAAGACTACTTTTTCCTCATTTTTGCAAAATGTGAAAAGTAGGCTAAAAATGGTGAGATCTTACGTGTGAGTGAACGTCAATGTAGTGCTCCGAACGAAAAACGGTTGCTGTTGTCAGAAATCAACGAAATGCTAAAAAGCGGAGTCCGAGAAAAATATATTACTGCTCAAGATAGTGCATTCTTTGTTAAAAAGCATTTACCATCTCCTCAAAAAGTCATGTTAGGACAGTTATCAACGTCCGAAATTCCCCCAACACTATCAATGGCAACACAGACTATGCAAGAGGTGGCATTGCAAGAGGTTCAAAAAGGACTAGATTGTAATATTGATAATGGTAATGAAGATGATGATGATGATGAAAAAAATGAGGACGAGGTTTTTACACCTATAAACCATTCAGGCTTCCCCTGTTTTTAGCCTACTTTTAATTTTTGCAAAAATTGAAAGTAGACTTATAAGATCATCACAGGGCGAAAAATTGTGTGTCTGTCTGTGTGTGTGTCGGTGTGCCTGCGAGTGAGCGTACTCTGAATGCCTGTCCCCCCCCATCAGTACGAAAACGGTGAAACCTAATTGAACGAAATTTTGTACCACTAGCAAAGGACACCTCAATGTCATGTTTTATATCACCACCATCTTGACGAAAACGTAATGGCGGCCGCCCAAATGTTAAAAGATTAAATCAAATTCGACCAACCTAATCATCCGATCTCTACCAATTTTTGCAACATTATACCTTTATGTATGAAGAATCATTGGACCAAAATACCAGGTCATCAGGACAATTATTTGCGGATGGTGGCCATGTATGTGTGCAAATCGATTCCCCCTATCTATTAAAACACGGTAAGGCCGAATTGAACGAAATTTGGTACAGAAGTAGCACTAGCATAGGGCACCTCAGTGTTATATTTTATATCACCGCCATCTTGACGAAAACGTAATGGCGGCCACCCAAATGTTAAAAGCTTAAATCAAATTACTACCAACGTAATCATATGATCTCTACTAAAGTTTGCAACAACATACATCTATGTGGTAAGCATTTCTTGACCAAACTACAAGGTCATCAGCCCAATAGTTTGCAGATAGCGGCCATGTATGTGTGCAAATAGATTCCCCCTATCAATTCACACACGGTGAAACTGAATTAAATGTAATTTGGTTAAGAGGTAGCATTCGCAAAAGGCAACTCAGTGTCATGTTCATATTGTCGCCATCTTGACGGAAACGTAATGGCGGTCACCCAAATATTTAAAGCTTAAATCATATTACGACCAATCTAATCATTTGATCTCTACCAAATATTGCAACAACATGCCCTTTTGTGGGAAGCATCTTTTGACTGAACTACAGGGTCATCTGCCCAATAGTATGCAGATAGCGGCATTGCATGTGTGCAAATCGATTCACCTTATCAATTAAAACACGGTGAAAACGAATTGAATGAAATTTTGTACAGTGGTAGCACTAGCAAAGGGCACCTCATATTCATGTTTAATATCCGTATAACACGTTGTATTTAAACAAGCTACTACAACCAACATTCAATTATACTCCTTGAAAAGGACAAAGAGTTATAACAATACCCATGCATTTAGGAGAAAGTAGGCTATATGTTCTTTAATGAACATCTTGTTAAAATCATCTGTCATTGCTTGCCGTGGAAAGAAGAACATCTGCCATTAGCTTTGTGTTTAAAATTCTATACTCAGTAATCGTAAAGAGAAAGAGTTGTCTTCTGTGTAGAAATTAAATTAGTAAAAACATTAAATGTGTATCGTCCGTTTATCTTAATTGCTATCGCTATATTTCCGCTTGGAGAAAAATCTTAAGAAAACGTTAACTGGTTCATCTGTTAGCCCTAGTCACAATCCTGGTCGGGTTATAGGGTTTATAGTAAAAAATAGAAATGTATATTATCCCGGACTCTTTTGGAAAGAGTGTTTACTGCTCTCTCTATACAAAATAATCTGTGTGGTCTATTGGATAGCAACTCACTAATTCACTCTACCTTCGGTTTTCTGTTCTGAGTACCCTAATAATACAATACTGCCGACCAATGTTGAGGTAATAGCTATGCCGGGTGAGGGATTCGAACTCTTGCTTCCTATGAAATTTGAACTTCAGTCAAATCCCTTCCACCACTCGGCAATCCCGACAACTGATACTTTAGACTCTAAAATGAAAAATAGCATTACCTAACATAACGTGACCTGACATTACGTAACCTAACTTCACGTAACTTAACCTAACATAACCTCATCTCACCTAACCTAACCAACAAATCACATCTAACCGAACCTAACATAACATCGGCTCATCTGGTGGAATGTGTTTGTAATCGACATGGTATTAAAAAGGCGACTGCCATGACCTTATGTCAGAAAGTCTTTGTATTATACTGTATTATTGACATTGTTACTGCAGATGTGTCAAAGTATTTCATACCCTCTATTATAAATACAGTTACCACAAATTTCAGAGTATCAAGTCTCCAAAACACATTACCTGGAACTAAAAATGCAATACAGCTAATAAACAAGTACCAATCTCATTTAGGTTAAAGTGAGCTGGATATAAATTATTAGTAAATAATTATCAAAAAGTGTAGTATTTTTAACATTATAATTTTTTATAGATTAACCACTCCCTGTAAAAATGCTCTCTATTTAAGTATGTCATAGCAATAATATTTGTTTCTAGTCAATTGATGGATCAATAATAACAATGGATAACATTATTTTTTATTATTTATCTTATTTATTTATCATGTCATTGTTATTTCCATTTTTCATTTACCTTTTTACAAGTCAACCATAATATAACTACATATGAAACCTAAGACAACACTATAATCATGCCTACTACAAAATGTAAAATATCCTTACTTTGCAGGAAATATAACAGCATTGTAACATCATATATATTCATTTTACCCATAATAATATTTTTCAATAGACAATACTATAAACCAAACCATTATTCTATTATACACAAAGATTTTGTATACCGGTAGTCTATTGTCATCAATTTTTTATATTTTAATTATTACTTTGAATTAGTGTTTTTTATTTCATTGAAACGTGCAATACACCTATTGTTCTTTACACCTTCATAAAATAGGTGTAGAGGATATACACCATGATTCACATCCTCGAAAACACTCTCCGACACATCATTAAGTATTGTAGGAAAAATGTCTCAAAATTCTCACATACACATAGTACACGATCACCTTACGCCGTTTTCAATTTCCGGATCTTGATAATGCGGAATGGAGTATGCGTTGGTAATTCACCCAACTTCTTTCTTTCTAAACCACATGCTTTTCCCATAGCATTGAGATCATTCATTATAGTAGCCTATAAACAAAAAAGAATGTCCATTACACTCTAGCCAATAAGTAATGACAGCCCTATAACATTTCATGCTTATAAAGAGCTTTCCATAATAATAGAAATAGTTTGGCATAATACTAGGGTGTAGGTTTTACTTTTTCACCTTTTATCACTGTTGAATTAATAATTGCTCTCCCACATATGTCTCTTATAATTTAGATAAAATGCAGGTAACCGCCTTCTGCCTGATGTCACCAGGATGAGGAGGAGGATGGTACAGAATCCGGGAAGAGGAGGAGGGCTGTTAGGTTTGGTTAGCCAAACTACTGTAAGTTCATTTAAGTTAGTTTCAGTTTTAGTTTGGTTTTGGTCGCGATTCGGTTTCGGTATAGTTCGGAATGGTTCGGTTTCAGTTCGGCTGAATTTCCAGTTAGGTCCTTTGTGAAATTGAAAAATAATCTACTCTCTGCAAAAGTGGCATTATACCCCGTCGCTTAAGCCCTCACACGACTTGATGCGATTAACCGTTCGAGAGATATATACTATTTTAACTTGAACGCTCAGTGACGTCAGGGTAGTAGTGGGTCAAAAATTTGCAAATATTAATTTGTAGGTAATGATTTTTTCCAAAGCAAGGCCACAGAGTCCTTCTTGCAATTAATCAAATTTAGCAATGAAGGCATACACATCGTGTGTCCCGTATCGCTGTTCCTCACTAAAAATCAGAAAACAAGACACTTAAAATTCCTTGAGGATAATACTTTCACTAATACTAGCCACACGACCCGAGAAAACCCGTGCCAAAAACAACTCTCAATGGGTTCCCACTTTAAAACATTATTGGTAGCGGTAGAATAGGCTATAATTGTAAAATAGTCTTACCTGAGTTTTCAACAGTCGGTTGCACAGCAATGGTTCAAGTAGGGGTTTCAAAACTAACGCCTCTCGGCTTTTCAGCGTCAACAAAGGTAGATATTTTCCAAATATCTAAAAAGATATAAAATAAACCATCATGAATTAATGAATTCAAGTTAATACTTGCATTCCTTAAAACAATATTACCGAAAACAAATTCGAACAGTTTGTAAAAAAGAAATCTCGCCTTGGCTTGTAAGTCTGAACTCTCCCTCCTCGTGGGATGGGGGTAATGGCCTCATTTTTTAATCTCCCTCTTTCTCACTCACAGCAAGAAACCGTATACAGGTTATCTAAAAATAAAATAAACAATCAATCAATAAATCAATTCCAATCAATAACATTAACGTCCATTGTCATTATAAAACTGAAAACCAGTAATAAATTACTTACCTATGAAATATATTGCAAAGTATACCGCCACTGACTGCGGCAGGTTAAGACCTATCTTTGTAAGTCACTCCGCATAAATGCCTACTAGTAGTATGCCTGCTCGTGAAAGTACTTCAGCACACGCGTAATCAGTTCTCACAGAGTTGTTAGTTATGTCCCGCACCGCATTCATTCCCACTGCCCATGCATTTTCAATTCCCACATAGTGGAGTAGGTTGCTGCATGTTCCACTAGGGTCTGCAATTATGACATGCCACGTGTGTTCTCATACGGCTTGACGCATTCCTTTTCGATAAGGTGCTATCACGTTCAGCGCTGTCACAGTGGCCGGCTCCCCAACATCCAGTCTCTGGGGGCTCACTACCTTACAGGGTGGCTTGCAGCTTGCAGGCCGGACAATATATAATTCAATAAAACACATTTCTTTACAAAAACGTTACCGGTAAATACTAAAAATATCTCTGTCAACTTGACTGTTCCACCGTTTCCCAAAAATAAAATCCTACTTAATAATAATCCAGTAATTTTGTATCCTTAAGACAAATGTTTTAAAAAAATCCACGGTAAAAAGGTCTTCATTCCGTTTAAAATAATCTATCACATGCCTTTCTAAAATTACGGGTTCGGGAAATATCAGGGGGGGGGGGTCGAAAACCTATTAGTTTTGGGTTACATGGGTAAATCCATGGGCCGTAGGAATGGGGGATTTATTCCGAGTAAAAAAAGCCGTCACATATCTTTCTCCGATTATTAGTTTACAAAATATCGGGAAAAAAGTCTATTGCCTAGTAGTTACGTTTTTTGGTAAAAATCGGGAACAATAAGTTGTCCACGGAATAATGAGCAAAACGCCCATTAATATGAGCCATCAAACACGTCTGTACTGCGCCCGAATCTCACATTAGCCACCACCCATATCCGCTGAGATGGAAAAGGATTGTTAGGACATCGATACCCAGCCAGATACATAAACACTTCCCTACTGGGTAAATGACTAGGAAACCCTTGACGCACACAGTCATGCAATAACACTACTAATCAGTTACACATTTACTAGCAAATCAACATCCATAACAAGATGGTAGTACGAGAAACTCGAATCTCGAGAGTGAACGGTGAAGTTGAGACTAAGTGAGTTCTAGTAACTAACTGGCAGTATTATCGCAAGTCGATTGCGAAATGAAAAGATGATCAGTTTCTATAAAAATATAAACAGGCAAACCAAATAGTGCCTGAGATTTATTTATTAAAAATTTACAGACATATAACGTTCCCTATCACCAATAAATTGAATATAAAATGAAATTATAAATCTTTAAACTGGTAGATAAACTTTCTATCTTAAAAATGCAATTTCGATAAGAATTGCGTTGCATGAACGTCAAATTCAAAATAAATATAGAATGGATGCACTTAACAGTCACCCTGTGTCTCGTTCAAAATGAGCCGCCTGATCTAAGATCAGCTGTTCTCCAAAGAAATTATTTTTACAATACAAAACCCTACTATATACACGGATCTGTTTCACACGTGAATATAAAATGAATCAAATCTCAACTATAAGGATAATAACATATTTATATAAATGAACTTCCCGTGTCCAGCACGGTGTTCAAAAATCTGTACTAGATCTGACGTGATATGTCAATCTATAAGCGCTTCTGTCTTACAAACAATTCTTTCCAACAATTACTCACAAAAATAATGAATTCTAGTATCACTTGAGTTTCTGTCGAAGTTAGTTGAACTATTTATAACAAACAGTTAAGTTAATTATAGTTCTAGATTGACATAGCAATGAATAATAATAATAATAATAATAATAATAATAACATCAAAGATCGAGACGGCACTACGAAATTACATAATAGAAGTCGTGGATTTGATAATAACGCTGACTGACTTGATAAACACACAAATACAATCCTAATGTCAGTTACTTTTCCAACACACTGTAGTAATACTTTGTTCCAATGGCAATACTCATATTCCTTTCATGTACGTGAACAACACTTCGTATTAGCGACAACTACGCTTCCCAAACAAAACATACTTCCTTTCTCTCCTCTCAACAATGATCATTACATTAATACTGGACGGCATTCCTCAAATACAAAACCCATCTTGCTACATACTTGTAGAAGAATCAGTGGTCCTACTAGGTAAACACTACCTGTGTCATACGGTTCATGACGCACTCCTAACCTCCTCATCTCTAAGTTAATTATCTTCGTGCTCTAAACATCTTCAATATTCTTGTTCACAATTGTACATCTCGTATAACATTCCACGTAAATTTCCTTAATACATTTCGTTTATAAACCTCTTTATCATACTGTATTTCCACGTTTAACGGTAGTCCGCTCGTCTTTCCCAATTAATAACAATAAAACTTGTCTTTCCGCTTCTGGCAAACATTCATATTCAGACCTGTTTCAATACATATCAGACTTCAGGTAGATCTGTAAGTATCCTGGTCTATGATTTCGTTACAGCAAATTGTTGCAAAATAATTGTTGCTAATTATTGGCATCATTTGACTTCCATTGCCAACAATGTAATCCTATCTGACATTTATATCGGTTATAAGAATTATCCATGACTTAATTAACGTCATATAATGTTAATATTCCACAATTGGAATTATTCTTGCACAATATTATTGTTTATAATAATTAAAAATTGTTGCAATTTAGCTCTGTCATCTTAAAATGTTATTAACAGTGATATATCAATTTACATTAGTGCTTTCGTTGAATAACGATGTAACCTAAAAATATTGAGGTAAACAAATTGCTTATCACGCAAGTGTAACGATCGAAGCATTCCCTTGCATAAAACAGTTTTCGTTAAAGTGAGTGTGTTAACCTTTCCTAAATAAATACTAAAACGAATTATCTATGTTCAAATACTAGTAAAATTACGTTAAAAACGACACACGTTGACGTAAATGAAAATTACAAAGAAATCTCTAAAATAGACAGAATAATAGCATGAGTTATGCTAAAGAAAATCTACAAAATAAATTGGTCACCCTTGAAATACCTACAAATACTACAACAATCTACTGAGATAGTGGATCAGTCAATTCTGTACCTCTCCGATGATCTCCTTCTGAAATACCTCGTCCAATAGGTTCGATGTTTCTCCCCTGGGCTGGCGTGCGCTGGTCGCCTGTCTGAGCGAGTAGGTGCTTGGAGTGTGGCGAACAGCTGAGCACTTTCCTCTCCTCCGTGCTGCAATCACCTGTCTCCCTCTTCTCGCTGCATGGTCTTGTTTCTTCTCGGCTTGTGGCCTAGAAACGGGAACCTGGAACATTGGCGTCTTTCGTTCGTCTTCATCAGATAGCATTTTGTCGTCGAAGTAGCTTTGAGCGTCCTTAGTTGACATGTCTAAGTTTATAATGGGCATTTGATGTAGAATTGACGGTATATTCAGGATACTGCGAGTTGGTTGTGCAGTAGCGGTGACATCGATCCCTGGTCTATAAGATCAACTCAGAATTTCCGATTCATAGTGCAGACTAACCTCCTTCCATAGCTTAGTAGTTCATTGTAATCTTCTTATCAGTAGACGAATGCAAAGTTCCCCTCTGACTTGGGAATGTCATCTCGGTGAATATTAGTTAAATAAGTTTCAGAATATATTGTAGTAGTAACGTTGTAGCTGGTTAGTGCAAATTTTCTCGTTCTAGGATGTGTGAATCTTATATGCAATGAAGTCTTCTTGCGATGCGTTGCGTTTCAAAATTGCTTCTCTCAGTAGTCAAATAATATTTTACTGTTTCATTGACGTCCCCATATCTTCCTCGGCAGTCGTGCTGTCCCCTAACAGTCCATTCGGATCTCCCGTCCGCACTTTCTCTTACTATGTAGCTTACTCGGATCACTCTGAATTACAGGTCCGGCCTCTTCAAGCATCTGAGTAGGAGTGAATCTCCCCTTCTGACAATCGTGCGCGTGGCAGTCTAGTCCAAGGTTCGTAGCCTCGCGTCGAGTCCTTTTATACTGAATTTCGCTAATATCTCCTTTCCTGTCCATAAATATATAATTCTGTTTTACCAAATTAATTTCGTTTACTCTTCTTGACTTGTAGAAATGCTAATCTCGCTTTATATAGGCAAATTTGATATAATAGCGATTCCCACAAAAATTATGTGATCCAATCTGATTGGCTGTTGGTTTATCATCAAAAACCAACCTGTCTAGCCTCTTATCAGTGGGTCGTGTGCATAATTTTGTTGTTGTCAACGCGGCCAACCAAAACCGGTCTTGAGCGTCCTAACTTGAAGCCACGGTCATATTCCAGCATCGAATGAACAGAGTCTCCCTTGGTTAATTTATCATTCACTGAAATATTCCCGATTTTGTATATTTCCAAATAATCCAAAATTTTCCAAAAAGTTTTCAAAATACTTTCATTCAATTCCTACAACATATTTGTGAATAAAATAAATTTCTATTTCCAAATTCCACTTCTTAAAATGAGAAGTTCATAAGTCGGTTCGATCCTCGTCTCAGTCAATGGCTGAAGATGGGCTGAATTAGGGTTCAGATCCCTTTCTGACTTGTTAATTAAAGTTTAACATAGACTTTATTTAAACCTTCATTTATCTATAACTGGAACCAAATTCATCCCTCAATGTATTCTGGGATAGAATCTTCTAAGCTTCGTGTGGTTGTACTTCCCGATAGAACGACTATCTTCGATCCTCACGATCTGATAACAGTTGTTTCCATACACTTTTCCCACCTTGAACGAACCTTTAAAGATATTAGAGAACTTGACATATATCTTCTTTAAGACGTCTGCTTTGACGGGCATCCTGACCAAAATTAACTCTCCGAGTTTTAATGGTCTGCTGTGTCTCTTCCCTTGACCTCTTTTCAGTCTCTTCTCAGCTTACTTGTTCAAGTGCTCTCTTGCTGTTTCAATAAGCTGTTCCACCGATGGTTCGTCATCTTCCGGAATTTTGAAGATTCCGTTCCATGGTCGGACTGGTTTTTCATCATAATGAAGCGTAACTGGGACTTCGTTCGTGCTTTCATGCCTCGTGTTGTTTATGCATAACTCCATTAGTGGTACTTCGCTCACCCAATTAGAGTGGTTCTCAGAACTATAAAGGCGTATGTATTTCGAACACTCTAACATCGTTCGTTCAATCGGATTTTTCTGCGGACTTCGGATTGAGGTAAAAATATGACCAATCTCTAGTCGTTCCATCGCTTCATGGAATTCTGCAGAAGTGTACTGGGTTCCATGGTCTGTGAGCAATCTTTCAGGCCTTCCTAACTTGGAAATAATGTTTTTCTCGAGATGATACAACACAGTCTTCGTGGTAGCTTTCTGCATCGGGTTCATCATGACTATTTTCGAGAAAACATCCATAGTGACTAGCAAGTATTTATTTCCCCTAATACCTTTTGGAACTGGGCCGAATTATTATTATTAGCGTATGGCAAGGAAATTATATACATAATATATACAATATATACACAATAACAAAAAACATTGATTCAGTCAGGCATTAGAGTTATCCATTAAAGCTGAATGTCCAACTTTTGAACCCACTGCAGTGCCTCCGCTGTTGGTGATACAAAGTCTTCCAATCTACCTGCATAAGCCCGTAGTTGACACTCGCTTAAAATGTGGGGAATGGTCTGGTGAGGGGCTCCACAATCACATTCTGGAGAAGGTACAAATTTCCACTTATAGAGGGAATCCCTGCACCTTCCATGACCTGTCCTGATCCTGTTCAGTCTTGACCAAGTTGCACGCGGTAGTTGGAATCCGTTAGCAATTTTTTCATCTCTGAAGATGTTATGTAGGGGCAAGTCAGTGGAGTTATTCCAGCAGCCTTTCCATTCCTCCAAAGCATCGAAGTTGGTGGATGTCTTCAGAGGTGCATCACAAAGAGGTGGATGTCGTGATTTCAATCTTTGGAGACTAAGAGCTGGTCTGTCGCCTAGAACAGTTAGCAGAGGATTCTTGCAGATCTTGTTGTACTCTCGAACAAGAGCAATGCATCTTCGTAATTCAGGTGACATTATACCAGACAACAGTGGGAGCCAGTGGACTGGAGTTGGTCTGATGGTGCCAGATATAAGGCGCATGCTGGTATTCAATTGTGGGTCAATATACTTCGTATACGGACTATTAAGCCACACTGGAGCACAATAGTCGGCAGTAGAGAAACCCAGTGCTAAGGATGAAGAGCGCAGGATGTTCGCAGCAGATCCCCAAGTAGTACCAGTTAGCTTCTGAATAATATTGTTTCGGGTTTTCAGTATCTTCGACAAGTTCAAAAGATGTTGCTTGAAGGATAAAGTCCGATCCAAGGTAACACTAAGATATTTCGGAAACCTATTGTGATTAAGTACTCTATTGGAAAAGGTAATATTTAGTTTGAAGTTAGCAAGCCGGTTACTCAAATGGAAGCAAGAGACCTCCGCCTTGGCTGCACTGGGTCTGAGTCTCCAGTTCCTGAAATATTCTGTCAGGGTGGATTAGTCCTTAATCAAAATGTCTTCAGTTTTCTCAATGATCTTGTGTTGTGTGGCCAGGGTCAAGTCATCAGCATAGCAGAACTTTCTGGATATTGTTTCTGGAAGATCAGAGATGTATAGATAAAACAGTAGTGGCGACAAAACTGATCCCTGGGGCAAACCATTATGCAGTTTTCTCACTGAGCTCTTCTTTTCACCTAAACAGACCTGAAATTTTCTGGCACTGAGCATGTTGTTGATAAGCTGTGCAATTGTTCTGCAGGGTATAGCTCTGAGAAATTTATAAATCAATCCTTCCTTCCATACGGTATCAAAGACAGCAGTGAGATCCACAAAGACAGCAGATGTTTTAAGCTTTTGATGGAATCCGGCCTCAATGTAAGATGTTAATGAAAGTACTTGATCACAGCAGTTTCGGTTAGGTTCTGAAGCCTGCCTGATCCACAGGAATGAGTTCTAAAATGGTTGACCCAATTCTGTTGTAGATAAGCCTTTCAAAGAGATTGTAGCAACAGCTAAGGAGGGCTATGGGTCTGTAACTTTCAGGTATATTTGCAGGTTTTCCAGGCTTCAATATGTAAATGATTTTAGCTTTTTTGAAGTCGGGTGGGATTTGTACAGTCTGGAGAATATCTGTGAAGAACTGTGCCATCCATCTTTTTGCATTGTTCCCCATATGTATGAGGAATTCTGGATGAATTCCATCGAAACCAGGTGCCTTGTCAGGTTTTAGTTCTTTGAGGGCCTCTTGAATATCAAAGGCTGTAAAGGGACGTGAATAGCTAGACATGCGAGGTGTTGATGATTTCAGAGCACGAAGCTGGAATCTAACATACTTCGTATGCTTCTTGTCAGATGGAGCTCGGGAAGTTGTTACAATATGGGAAGCTATTTGGTCTGGTGTCACCTGAGGTTGACTCTTGACTACTGGTGTACCTCCTCCTAGCCTTCTAAGAAGACCCCAAGATTTTCTGCTAGAATGATTTCGACTGTTTCAACCCATCTTTGTCTTCGGCAGTTATCCAAGCTAGCCAGAAGTTTGTCAGCCGTTTCTGCATCTCTGTTTTGTTCGAAATTCTTAAACAATTCCTCACTCTCGGTATTCCAGCCAGGAATATATTCCTTCCGATAGCCCCTGGGCATACATTTCTTAGCAGTAGATAAAACTGCGCCAACAAGACGTTGATAGCTTTGGTGATTTGGGGGAATCCAACGAATGCATTTATCAAGCTCCACAGAGAATGCAGACCAATCGGCTTTCTGGAAATTCCACCGGGGACGTGGCGTTGATCGTATAATGGGAACTGTGATACCAAATTCGAGTATTACTGGTCTATGCTGGCTATGAGGGAAATCTCCCATCACTTTGCGTGTAGTGTGCAATGGATTTCCATTTATATTGGAGCTGACAAAGCATAAATCTGGATTCGAATCTCTACCCCATGCAGCTGACCGAAAAGTTCCTTGATATATCCGAATATATCCTGGCTGAACAATTCTAAAGGCTTAGTGGGTATAATGGCCTTTGGTTTCTCCTTCAAAAGCTCCGAATTTTACTTATTTTCTGGAATAGTTCACATGACCTGATTACGACAGCGATAGATTCTCTCATGTTGCTCCAATAGAACCTTTCCTGAGCAGTACTGTAAGTCTTGTCTACCCCTCCGTGTCCAATGCTCTTATGCACCAGCCAAACTACTGGCACTCTCAACCTAGGTGGAATCACAATTCTCACGTTTGAGTGATTAGCATCGACATACTTGCAGACTATTCCTTCTACTAAGACATACTGAGTAGCTTTCTTCCTAGTTTCTTCATACTCTATGTCATCAACCTGCAACTTTCCTGACATGAATCTGAATAAGTTCTTTAGGCTTGCGTCCCTCTTCTGACTGACGGCTACTCTTCTCAATTGCTCCAGCGTTGCCTGATCTTCGTCGTCCATCTCCACTACGTAAAATTTCACACCATTATCTTTTGTTGGATTCCTAAATAGAATATCGGCCAATATGTTATCCTTGCCGGGAACATTCACAATTGTGGCGTTGAATTGCTGTAAGAATAACGTCCACCGAGTCATCCTATCACTCGATAAGTCTGACTTGAGCATAAATTCCAAGGCTTTATGGTATGTTCTAATGATGATCTGGTGTCCAATTAGAATCTTCTTCCAGTGATGCAAGGCGTTAATCACGGCTAAAGCTTCTAATTCCGTGGTGAAGTAATTTATCTCGTGAGACCGTAGCTTTCTACTATTGAACGAAATATAATGGTTATTTCCATTCTGGTGTTTTTGATAAAGGACTGCGCTGATTCCAACTTTAGAAGCGTCCGTCTCCACAATAAACGAACGTACAAAGTCTGGATACTCGAGTTTGATGTTATCTCTGAGCATCTCCTTAGCCAAAATAAATGAATTTTCCGACTTAATGCCCCATTTCCATCGATTTTTCTTTGTCAATAACTCGTACAGTGGTGCCATAATTTCAGAATAGCGAGGACAATGGCCGCTAAAAAACTGTCACAGACCTGCAAAGGCTCGCACATCTCTTATTTTCTTAGGTCTCGGAAACTTCAAGATGGCATTGATTTTATCTTGATTTGGGTGATAACCATATTGATCGATTGTATGCCCTAGAAAATTGATTTTCTGCTGGAAAAGTGGCACTTATTGATCTTAACTTTGATATTCGCCTCTCTCAAGTTCTCTAGTAGATTTCTCAAATGAAGTATATGTTGTTCAGGATTTTCTGACGAAATGATTAAATCATCCACGTAGCAAATGACATGAGGTTTCACCTCATCTGTTAGCTTGCTATCTAACGCTCTTAATAAGGCAGGGCTTGCGTTGATAAGCCCAAACGGAACTCGTTCAAAACATAGCTTGTTTGGTTGAATAGGAAGCCTGTATAGCATTTGTTATTCTCAGTCAAATCAATTTGATAAAACGAAGAAGTCATGTCAATCACAGAGAAGCATGACTTCCCCTTAAACTTTCTAAGAAGCTCCCTGATCTTGGGCGGTCGGTCATTCTCTTTTAGAAGGAGACTATTTAAACCCCTGGCATCTAGGCAAACCCGCAGAGTTCCATTTGCTTTCTTGACTGCAGTGATTGGGTTCAAATACGGCGTTGCTTGCTTACGGATTATACCATCCTTTTCCATGCCTTTTACAGGTTCACCGACTTCCGCTTGATATTTCTCAGGAATGGGATACAGTTTCCTTTGAAATGGTGAGTTGTCCTTCAGCTTAATTTGGTATTTAAATCCTTTAATTAATCCTGGTTTGTCATCGAAAACATCGGAATAGATCTGGATTAACTCTTCTAGTTTTCCTTCATAGGCCTCAAAATTATCAATCTTCAGTCCATAATGACCTAGGTTTTCTAACTCCACTTCCGAAATAATTCTTTCCAAATTCTCCTCCGGAATTTCACTTTCTATGAGGTGCTCATTTTCTTGATCTTCAGCTTTATTGCTCCTCTCGTTGAATTTAATAATGCCATTCCTTAGGTATATCACGGCTCCTGTTCTAGTGATGAAGTCTATACCTAGTGTAGCGTCAAAACTAATTTTGTTCAGAACAATACATTTTTGTTCATAAACATGACCATTAATCGTAAATTTCAACAGTGCTTGGACTCTACACTTCATGGTTTTGTCATTGAACACTTCACGGACCTTAATAGACGATACCGGCATAGATATCATAGACTTTCTATCTTTCAATTTATTATAACAGCTTTCTGAGAGTATGGATGCATTAGCACCTGTGTCTAGCAGTGTTCTTAAACTTACTCCCTCCGTCATTATTTGTAAAATAGGCAACCTAGCTATTTTCCCTTTTTCTGTCTCCTCTCCTTCATAAAGTAGATCGTCGTCTGATACTTGATAGAATTCATTCACGGCGATCTCATGCCTCTCGTTTGTGAACAGTGCTGTCTCCTCTACTTGCGTTTTCCAATCGGAGTTTTTTTGTCCCCCACTCAGGTTTTGTTCTTGACCTAAACCTGAAGTTGAGGGTTGAGGTTCTAATTCCTCACTCCTCTGGTTGTTTCTTACTTCTTTTTGCCTCTGACTATTTCTATACTCTTGACTTTCTCTGTCCTGTTCTTGGTAATAACGTCTTACGTTATCGTTACTTCTCCAGCCTCTGCTTTGTTGTTGTTGTTGTTGTCTAGGCTGTTGTTGTTGTTGTTGCTGCTACTGTTGTCTTTGGGCATAGTTATCATCATTCCAGTTTCTATACTGGCGATAACTTCCTCCAGAACCTCTGTTATTACTGTCATAGTGTAACCTGTTTTTCGAAGGGTATTTACGCCACTGACATAAGTCAGATGGAAGCTATTTAATGTTTGTTTACGCGGCAACTTATTCAGCCAAGATTATTTTCATTTAACTTATTATTATTATTATTATTATTAATGTTGTTTTGGAGCTTTTCCTTTAAATATTATAACTATACAGATAGGTTTTCGACTTTATAGAAAACACTACCAAGCGGATTATTCCGATCGACATTATCACAGTAAATTATTTGATCGCGGAGATTTTTGAATTTTATTCAGTTAAGGGCTTATGGAGAGAGAGATGAGTCATCGGGAATTCGGCTACAGGAATAATCTTGTCGTGAAGCGATGATGCAACCGAGGAACATTTACAACTGGCAGTTTCAAGAAAAGGTGAATTGGAGTGGAACGGAAAATTTACAGTGTGCAAAGAACTTAATGACGGGAGTCTCGCGTGAGGTCACAGCCAATCAGAGGAGACCGGACCACAGGGAGGTGGTACACTGGAGGGGACGGTCGGCGAGTGCATATAATGAGCACGCGCAGTGAAGAGGGGACCATTAACATTGTAAAACTTGTCCGAGGTGGACAGTCGTTTCGTAGGTTCCGTTGTGTTCGGACCGTATCATGAACATTGTATTTTTGCATAGTCTACGGACTTCGTACTCGTGTTCGATGGCGAACATTTCAGTACTGCTACTCTCAACTGACAAATTAGTCATGAGAAATACGCGAGCTCTTGTGAACAGGGAGTCAGCGTAGGTGGCTAACGGATTTTGGATCCACCACTATCAAGCATTTTACTTCATCATTTTAACACCGATCTCCGCAAGAAACAAAGAAGATGGCGACGTCCAAGAGGCTGATGGAAGCTCTCTTGATTCATCACATACGAGGGAAATGCTGCTGCTATTTCCAAAGGTAAGCGCGACTGACGCAGAACTACGTAATCACTCTCTTTCCATTGTCTCAGAATCAGAATTTCAGTAACTTCTTAGGTTGGAAATAATAGTAAATTCAAAAATTCATCCGTCTCCAACGTCACGTAATTTTCCAGTGGTAAAATTAAAATCGTTATGCTCCATTTTAAATTATTATTATCATTATTAAAATTTGCCACTACTTGTTTTTTGTATATAATAAATTCATTTCTTATACTATGCAATCTTTGCTTTCAGTAGGTAGCATTAGATATAGACCTTATTCCTTCTCCGGATACAATTGCTAGTTGGGTTAATGATCCAATCATACCACGGTCTGAGTGTCAAGATTCTTAAATGTGTTCTGCCCGAGCTAGGTGTTTATAAATATAAATTTAGATTTCAATATAGTGTTGAGGTCTTGGCGCCCATTAATACAACTTATCTTAGTCAGAATAAACGTTAATGTGTCACCCAACAGTGGGGACACTATTGAAACAGTTACACTTGCCCGCAAAACGTGGGACTTGTTGTGGTTTAGCATAACTCACCCCAGTGAGAGCGTTACATTTGTGCGCTCAACGTGGAGCGAAAGCATTACAATAGTAATCGTTCCTTCTTCTGTCGTTGCTTCTATGGTAACCTGTCCTTCGTTGGCCATTGTTCCAGTATCTTGCCTGACACGGTCTTCCTTCTCTACCTCGGCGATACGGTGGTTCATAACGGTTTCTCCCATAGTCATTAGTTCGAGTAGGAGCTGGTCTACTTCTATTGTCTTCGATTTGTTGTACCTGATCTACTAACACAGTATGACCATCTCTATGTTCCTGCCTTTGTCTCGAGTTGTTACTGGGCACAACGTTAGGTGTAGAACTTGTGTGGTCAAGTCTGCGTAGGATTTCAGCCATCCCCTCTAACGTTCTGACCTCAGCTGCAATTAAATGTCTTCTGTCATCATTAGGAAGCTGTCGTGAGATAGCATGTATTAATTCGCTCTCTGCTAACGGAGGTTGAAGGTAATGGAGCATTGCGAGCTGTGATGTAAAGAATGTTGCATACCTCGTAGGAGTTGAGTGCGCATACTTCCTTGAATAGATCTCCGCTCTTATATCTCGTTGTAGTTCCTTACTCCAAAACCTTCTTCGGAGTGCATCCGCGAACTCTTCGAAGTTGGCATAGGTGTAACGGAATGCTCGATGCCATATTAAAGCTTCGGACTTCGAAAATTTCTCCAATACCCTAATTTCTCGATCTCGAGGTATCCTATTATCATCTATGTAACATCGCATATCTCGCAAGAACTCTACAGCAGTTATATTACCAACTCCGCTGAAACGTGACGGCTTGTCATCCATGTTCTTTAAAACGATTATATTTTGGTTTGTTCTTAGGCCTCCCTGGTCATAATATCCTCCTAGACCTCCGTATTCCCTATGAATACGTTCAGTGTCCTGCGTTAGGTGTTGTCTTTCCTGTATACGACTGTATATGCTTTCCCTATCCTCTTCTATCCTCTCTTCTTTTCCTTCGAATTTTCCTATCTCTTCTTTAAGCCTTACATCTCGCCTCTGATAGAACTCCGCCAAATCTCGTCTCATCCCTAGACGTACTTCTTCTTTAAGAGCTTCGTGATCGCACGGTTCTGCGATGGAAAGTACTTTAATCCTGTCCCCTATCTCAAGCAGTTCCTTTTCCGGACTCGATTTCACCTTCGCTAATTCTACATTAATCTGATTAACTATGGTTCTTATTGCGTTCAATTCCTCACTTTTACCGGAATCTGCTTTATTTATTATACCCTTTAATTCGGTAATGCTCTAGTTTCCTCAATACGCTTATACAACTCTAGCTTAAGGTTATTTCTATTAGCTTTACCATCGTTTTCAACTCTAGTAACATCCTTTAATATCCTACCATGTAACTCAAACATATATTCTTTGTTAGATTTTATAACTTCCTCTTTCATATCACTCACAGATTTAGATATACAAGTTTCAATATCCACAATTATACCCTTACTGATGAGTTTTTGTTGGTCTTCCAACTTACCTTGCAAGTTGCCAACAATGCTGTTTAAATTGTTGAGCTGTTCAGTGAGCTGCTTCTGGGAACCTGTAATACTGTGGTTGTTTTTTCTCTGTTCTGTGGTGGCAGTGTCAATAATTTTCTGAATCTTCTCCTCTAACTGAATGATGTTTTCACTACATTGAACTTAACTTCTACAACTTTCTTAGTGACATCTTTTCTTAATGTGTTTATCTCTGTTTTGGTAAAGGTCATATCTTCTTTCTCTTGATTGAAAGCAGATTTGGTCTTTTCAAGAGCCTTCCTACTTTCCTCAAATGAAAATCTACTCTCTTCCTCAGCTAACTTACTCTGTTCTTGGGCTAACCTTCCTTCTTCTTTGTCTTTTTCCAAGGCTTTCTTAATTTCTTCTTGAGTTAGTTTAGCCTCTTCTTGTGCTTTCCTCACCTCTTCTTGTGCTTTCCTTACCTCTTCTTGTACTTTCCTGGCCTCTTCTTGGGCTTTCTCCTGTACTATTCTTGCCTCTTCTTGGGCGTTTCTAATCGCTTCTTGCGTTTTTCTCGCTACTTGTCGGACTAGTTTGTCCTCCTCTCGTGCCTTTCTATTCTCATCTTGAACCCCTCTACACTCCTCCTGTACCAGTGTAATGCTAGCTTTAGTTGCAGATTGTGCTACAGCCAATTCTGCCTTCATTTCAGATTTAGATCTAGCGGCTGATTTTTTGATTTCCCTTTCTAATTTCCTACTGTTGTAATGTGTACCTTGGTGGAGGGCATCTACATCTCCTGTCGGCTTCGTTTGGTTCTCCCTAATCATTTCCAAAATTGACCTGATATGGGTCATATCTTCCGGCGACATATTTATACACTTTGAGAAATAAGGAGGTATCATCTACACTATATTACCGGAATTTCAGAGTGACCAACTCATACCGTATATGGTAAAGGAATACTTCGATAATTTAAAACTAATAATAAAAATAGACCGAAGTCTTAAAACTTATCTATCCGTAGTTTAGTAAACTGATCCTCTCTCATTTAACAATCCCTAACTAAATTAAGTTATAACAACGAGAATTTAACTGTCTCATATTCTTAAATGACCAAAATATCATTAGCTGGTTTAACAGACATGCCTCTAAACAATATCGTAGGCTACTCCTCAAATTTATCAGTGTCTATTCATTTAAACAACGTTCCAAAATTTGGGATAGGCATTTCTAAACGATTTCAAAAAACCACAAGTATCTCCGCAAAATTGTCGTTGAACACGCTAGTGTCCCAACACAATCGATGCCTAAACACGTTGGGCGCCAAGTAAAAATACATTATATGCGCCCGAATCTCACATTAGCCACCACCCATATCCGCTGAGTTGGAAAAGGATTGTAAGGACATCGATACCCAGCCAGATACATAAACACTTCCCTACTGGGTAAATGACTAGGAAACCCTTGACGTATACAGTCATGCAATAACACTACTAATTAGTTACACATTTACTAGCAAATCAACATCCATAACAAGATGGTAGTACGAGAATCTCGAATCTCGAGAGTGAACGGTGAAGTTGAGACTAAGTGAGTTCTAGTAACTAACTGGCAGTATTATCGCACGTCGATTGCGAAATGAAAAGATGATCAGTTTCTATAAAAATATAAACAGGCAAACCAAATAGTGCCTGAGATTTATTTAATAAAAATTTACAGACATATAACGTTCCCTATCACCAATAAATTGAATAAAATGAAATTATAAATCTTTAAACTGGTAGATAAACTTTCTATCTTAAAAATGCAATTTCGATAAGAATTGCGTTGCATGAACGTCAAATTCAAAATAAATATAGAATGGATGCACTTAACAGTCACCCTGTGTCTCGTTCAAAATGAGCCGCCTGATCTAAGATCAGCTGTTCTCCAAAGAAATTATTTTTACAATACAAAACCCTACTATATACACGGATCTGTTTCACACGTGAATATAAAATGAATAAAATCTCAACTATAAGGATAATAACATATTTACATAAATGAACTTCCCGTGTCAGTACGGTGTTCAAAAATCTGTACTAGATCTGACGTGATATGTCAATCTATAAGCGCTTCTGTCTTACAAACAATTCTTTCCAACACTTGTTCACAAAAATAATGAATTCTAGTATCACTTGAGTTCTTGTCGAAGTTAGTTGAACTATTTATAATAAACAGTTAAGTTAATTATAGTTCTAGATGACATAGCAATGAATCATAATAATAATAATATTGATAATAACATCAAAGATCGAGACGGCACTATGAAATTACATAATAGAAGTCGTGGATTTGATAATAACGCTGACTGACTTGATAAACACACAAATACAATCCTAATGTCAGTTACTTTTCCAACACACTGTAGTAATACTTTGCTCCAACGGAAATACTCATATTCCTTTCATATACGTGAACAACACTTCCTATTACCGTCAACCACGCTTCCCAAACATGACATACTTCCTTTCTCTCCTCTCAACATTGATCATTACATTAATACTGCACGGCATTCCTCAAATACAAAACCCATCTTGCTACATACTTGTAGAAGAATCAGTGGTCCTACTAGGTAAACACTACCTGTGTCATACGGTTCATGACGCACTCCTAACCTCCTCATCTCTAAGTTAATTATCTTCGTGCTCTAAACATCTTCAATATTCTTGTTCACAATTGTACATCTCGTATAACATTCCACGTAAATTTCCTTAATACATTTCGTTTATAAACCTCTTTATCATACTGTATTTCCACGTTTAACGGTAGTCCGCTCGTCTTTCCCAATTAATAACAATAAAACTTGTCTTTCCGCTTCTGGCAAACATTCATGAATCAAACATTCATATTCAGACCTGTTTCAATACATATCAGACTTCAGGTAGATCTATAAGTCTCCTGGTCTATGATTTCGTTACAGCAAATTATTGCAAAATAATTGTTGCTAATTATAGGCATCATTTGACTTCCATTGTCAAGAATGTAATCCTATCTGACATGTATATCAGTTATAACAATTATCCATGACTTAATTAACGTCATATAATGTTAATATTCCACAATTGGAATTTTTCATGTACAATATTATTGATTATAATAATTATAAATTGTTGCAATTTAGCTCTGTCATCTTAAAATGTTAATAACAGTGTTATATAATTTTACATTAGTTCTTTCGTTGAATAACGATGTAGCCTAGCAATATTGAGGTAAACAAATTGCTTATCACGCAAGTGTAACGATCGAAGCATTCCTTTGCATAAAACAGTTTTCGTTAAAGTGAGTGTGTTAAACGCTCCTAAAGAAATACTAAAACGAATTATCTACGTCCAAATACTAGTAAAATTACGTCTAAAACGACACACGTTGACGTAAATGAAAATTAAAAGGAAATCTCTAAAATAGACAGAATAATAGCATGAGTTATGCTGAAGAAAATCTACAAAATGAATTGGTCACCCTTGACATACCTACAAATACTACGACAATCTACTGAGATAGTCGATCAGTGTACCTTTCCGATGATCTGCTTCTGAAATACCTCGTCCAATAGGTTCGTTGTTTCTCCCCTGGGCTGGCGTGCGCTGGTCTTGGAGTGTGGCAAACAGCTGAGCGCTTTCCTCTCCTCCGTGCTGCAACCACCTGTCTCCCTCGTCTCGCTGCATGGTCTTGTTTCTTCTCGGCTTGTGGCCTAGAAACGGGAACCTGGAACATTGACGTCTTCCGTTCGTCTTCTTCAGATAGCATCTCGTCGTCGAAGTAGCTTTGAGCGTCCTCAGTTGACATCTCTAAGTTTATGATGGACATTTGATGTAGAAATGACGGTATATTCAGGATACTGGGAGTTGGTTGTGCAGTAGCGGTGACATCGATCCCTGGTCTATAAGATCAACTCAGAATTTCCGTTTCATAGTGCAGTAGCTTAGCTTAGTAGTTCATCGTAGTCTTCTTATCAGTAGACGAATGCAAAGTTCCCCCTCTGACTTGGGAATGTCATCTCGATGAATATTAGTTAAATAAGTTTCAGAATATATTGTAGCAGTAACGTTGTAGCAGGTTAGTGCAAAGCTTCTCGTTATAGCGATGTGTGAATCTTATATGCAATGAAGTCTTCTTGCGATGCGTTGCGTTTCAAAATTGCTTCTCTCAGTAGTCAAATAATATTTAACTGTTTCACCGGCGTCTCCATATCTTCCTCGACAGTCGTTCTGTCTCCTAACAGTCCAATCGGATCTCCCGTCCGCACTTTCCCTTACTATGCAGCTTATTCGGTACACTCTGAATTACAGGTCCGGCCTCTTCAAGCATATGAGTAGGAGTGAATCTCCCCTTCTGACAATCGTGCGCGTGGCAGTCTAGTCCAAGTTTCGTAGCCTCGCGTCGAGTCCTTTTAGACTGAATTTCGCTAATATCTCCTCTCCTGTCCATAAATATATAATTCTATTTTACCAAATTTATTTCGTTTACTCTTCTTGACCTGTAGAAATGCTAATCTCGCTTTATATAAGCAAATTTGATATAATAGCGATTCCCACTAAAATTATGTGATCCAATCTGATTGGCTGTTTGTTTATCATCAAAAGCCTACCTGTCAAGCCTTTTATCAGTGGGTCATGTGCATAATTTTGTTGTTGTCAACGCGGCCAACCAAAACCCGTCTTGAGCGTGCTAACTTGAAGCCACGGTCATATTCCAGCATCGAATGATCAGAGTCTCCCTTGGTTAATTTATCATTCACTGAAATATTCCCGATTTTGCATATTTCCAAATAATCCAAAATTCTCCAAAAAGTTTTCAAAATACTTTTATTCACTTCCTACAACATATCTGTGAATAAAATAAATTTCTATTTACAAAGTCCACTTCTTAAAATGAGAAGTTCATAAGTCGGTTCGATGCTCGTCTAATTCAATGGCTGAAGCTGGGCTGAATTAGGGTTCAGTACGTTTACAGGTTTGCGAGATATCTGTTTAAGACAAGTGCCAACATGCAGTCGCGGTGCGTGTTTTAACGCTCACGACTACGGGTGGTATAGGACCAGCCGTATTTAACAGTCAATAACCAATAAATAATAATTTAAGAAGCCCGCCAAAGTCTCACCACTAGTCATGTACACACACACACAACAAGTTACCGTCGCATAGAAACAAAATAGATCCCTCCCATTTGTGAGGCCCTTTGGTAAATATTTTGAAAAATTAATGGTGTATAGTTAAAAGGGGTTCATTTTGAATGATTCAATTCCTCACACAAGTCTGTACATTTACGGGTTCACGAGTTATAATTGGCGGATGGCCTATTAGTATGTTAAAATTTGGGTAAATCTATAAAATAAGTGGTCCATTGGGAAGAGGGCCTCATCTCAAGTAATTCTATACCTCACACGCCCACCTTCGATCGTTAGTTCGCGATATATAGGAAAAAACAAACGCAATGTACAATCAGGTTCCAAAGAAAAATGGGTGACGCAAATTTGGTAGTTACTCACTATTCTTTTTCGCCCTAGGGTTATTGAACCTTTTCTGGGGGATAAAGGAGATAGAGACATTTCGTTTAAGCCATCATACAACTTTCTACGATTTATAGTTTTAAAAATATAGCCTACTCTCGAAATTCTTTCTTTTTTATAAAAGTAACTAAAAACTGAGATATCTACGATAAAGAGAGCTTCATCCCGAGTAAAACGAGTAAATAATCCATAAATAATAATTTAAAATGCCCGCCATCTTACAAGAGCCCATAGTGCTCCTGCATACAAGAAAAATATTTCACTCCCCCCCCCCCCCCTCGGATAAGGGTAGTTTTTAGCATAAGGTGAAAACAAGTTTGCATAAAAGAGGGTGCTTCATCCTGAGTCATTTGGCACCTCGTACAAGCCTCTAGTATTATTGGTTCGGGAGATATCAAAAATATTACATACCTGAGGACATGTACAGTCGCTTAGAAATAAAATGGGTGACGCAGATTTCTCACAGCCTCTCTACTTAAGTGTTTCCCAGATACCTGCGGGATAGTGACGACAACCAATGATTTTAGTGTCTTCAACATCTTAATATTTTTACAAAATATAACGAATACTTAAGGGTCCGTTCTTTGACAACTTTACTATAAAATACCATGATTATTTAGTTAATTTTGTGGTCTTTCATCACATTTCCATTTGTAAAAGTTATTGCCATAACAATTGTATCCGCCCAATATCAATCATTTGGTTCCCGTTCACATGTTGAATGACTGAAGAACTATGTATTCTTATTTAAGTTGAAAATTGACAGAACTGATTTGCTCTTTTTGAGAAATGTTCGAAAATATTGGAAGTATCAGTGTTCATTGATGTCTCATCGATGGTTGATGTTTTTCAGTCGGTCAACATGATTGTACCCAATTGTGATGAATTGTTCCCTAATCCTGAAAAAATTACATATTATTATTGAATTAAAATGATTAAACAACCCATCACAATTAGGTACAATCGTGTTGAACGACTGAAAAACATCACATTTCGATTACTAAAGCAAAACCGAAAAATGGCTATAAAAACATAATTGATGTCCCATATTTGAATGCTAGAGAATAGTCTTTTGAATGAAGAAATTGAATTGGTTTAATATTTAGATCGTGTCTTTCCCTCTTTCACTAAATACCTCTGTCAGTTGATCTAAAATTGACGCATGCAGATGTGATCATTTGGTAATGAAGTTACATCGGGATTAATACACCGGCTGAGTGAAATAACTGTACTGTAATTTGCATGGTACACTGGCCACCACAGAGCGGATGTTAATGCCTTCCTGCGCCAGTCAATTGATGGAGTGCAGTAGAAATTTCATGTTTGTTGCTGCACAAAGCGCTTATTGCATTATGGGTATCCGTTCAGAAATGACCCTCCTGTAAATAAGCAAGTAAAGTGAGAAATTATCTGCATGAGAGCTATACTCGATCACAACTCATGATTATTCAAAGTTTCTTGCTCATACCTTTCTTCAGGGTTGCATTGCAATTCACTGAGGTAATTCTTGTAGTAGGAAATTTCTTCTGACAGATAAGGCTTATATAGTCCCTGCAATACACAATATGTTTTATAACAACCGTCAAATGGAAACAATGAAATAACCGAATAAATAAATAAACAAATAAATAAGTAAAAACAGCCTTACAAATCCCGTAAGGGCTATGGTCTCCCGCATTGTAGGGACAGTGCTCAGTTTTTACTCATCAGGTGAGTGAATCCAGAGGAGCATAATTTGGTCCAAGTCTTCCCGTTGTCCTAGCGTTGGCGCATATGCTACTTCTCGGCGTGGTTTCCCGTAGGAGACTTGTCACTTATATATCAGGTAGTCGCTTCTTCCCCCTTTGGATGTTTGCCTACACTTTAGAATGTCTCTTCGCAATTAAGACATCTATGCAAAGTTCTTCTGGGATGACTGTCCGAATGCCATATGACTTGTCACCTCTATTACACGTATACATATTTTGCACATGTAGGATGTGTATATGGGGTGATGTCATACGAATCGCCTTACTGATTTGTAACACGATTCGCCTCGGTAAGAATAATCACGTTGTAGAGAGGGGCATATAGTATGTAACTACTCTAGTATAATCTGTGTACTTTAATCAATTCTTTCTAAATGAACACTCTATCTAGATGCAGAACTGATAGGGATTTAATGGTCACTGCACGCGAGTTTTCCTAGGCTTTTTTCACTCTTGTCTCACATTTTCTTGTCCTTTACCATTGCTTTCCTCCCGATCTAGCGAACATATCCGCCCATCAGGTTCTTTGTATTCACACGTTTCGTCTTCCTATTCTCGGAACCCACATCGTCATTTTGTAAGCCCATCGGTTTTGATTTAGTCCCGCTACATGTCCTCCCCATTTTCATTTGAGCTAATTTGCTGATGTCCTAGCGTCTTTCATGCCAGTTCTCCTTCTTATATCTCCGCTCCGTATTTATCTCTCAATGAGACATGGTGTATCATACTATCCATTTTACGCTGACATCTCTGGATAGTTTATCTCTGCTTCAATGTTAGTTCCCAGGTTTGGTATCCATATAGCAATATCACGCATATTTTGAGGATTACCAAACAGTAATTCCGTAAGTGAAGAAGGAATATGTTTTGTTCTTAATAGACTATATTTGGTACTGTTACTCAATGCGCTGGATGTCTATGAGAAAACATACTGTATTTCCAAAGATAGTAGAATCCATGAATATGAAAACAAAATCATCAGGATGAAGATCGCCTCAGATTTCAGCGGATATGATGGAACTGATAGGAGTTTGATACACAGGGTAATACAAAATAAGTGAGAAAGCCATTGTGAATTGATAGCCGACTTCAGATCTTATTTAGTTTTCATCTATGCTTACGTGCTCACATGAAACTGCTGATTTTGTCACAATTCATCATTCCCCGCAATGACAAATATTTGCACCCAAAACCACATATTATGCATATAATATTCACTTAAAACCTAAAGGAGATGTAGCCTATGTTTAATTACCACTATAAGAATCTGATACGTATTTATAAATATGATTCTGAATTATTAACATGTTACGTATTGTACCCGTTCGTCCTGGGGATGCGATGACCCATCTGCTATTACATCGCATTCCTGGAGTTCCAGGACAGAGCGGAGTTAAATGAACCTCTAGTCAAATAAGGAATGTGTCGGAAATTCAGCTGAGTTATCGTAAAAGCAGTGGGTAACACGATACAAAGTATCTCTAGGGTCGTTACGGGCTTAATTTTAATAAAAATAATGCAAATATAAATGGGCACCATCAACTTAATTCCTAGCAAACGACATCCTTTCCGGTTAAGCCTTAATCAAGACAAGGAAAGAAAAAGGAAAATCACACCATCATCAGATCACAACTAAGATAAAAACAAATTTATTTCACTTTGATAGTCAGTCAGACATTTTAAATATTCATCCTACCTGAGAGCATGGTCGAATGCCAACGTTAAATTGTCATTGTCCAAAAATCGAACCATCTCTTTTCTAATCAAAAATATTTCATCCACATAAAACGTGAAAAATCTCTAAAGTTCTCTTGGGTTCTCAGGATCACTGTAGCACTATGTCTTTCGTCACTGACATTTGTGATACCTGAGACCTAATTTCTCTTTAATTTAACATCATAAATGTGGATTTGAAAAAGTTATTAATCTGTCTAAACATACACATATTATAATCACATATTTTAAATATCACGCAATTTATGGCTTGCATGGCATAATTCAAATGTTAAATACGTTAGTAAAATGCTCCTAAACATCGAATAATTAATTTACACTATTTACATCATCATTGATAATTGCTTGTTTGTGAATTACAGAAAATCCAATGCTCATTGGTCATCAACATCATCAAAGTTAAATATTTCTCACATTAATTCTCATTTCAAACATATTCCTGTCAGAATCATTAACTCATCACCATTAAACCATTTAAATGAAAATTATTATCATCACTTCATTATACTTTCTAATTATTCACACAATCTTATTTCATTATCTCCTTCAGATTAAATCATCTTAAATCATCAATATAAATTGTTTAATTCCTCAACTCATGTTGCAATTTCTCTAAATTCATATCTCAATTAAATTTATTTAATTCCATACAAATTCATTAATCATCAGCTTCTTTAATTAATTATCACCTTCTAATTCAGATATTCATCATCTATCCAATCATCTGTTAATTTATTTAAATCAGTTTATTTATCCACTCTTTAATTCGTTCATTTATTTAATTCATTGATTTATTCCCAAAATTTAATTTATTAATATATTTAAATTTTATTCTTCTGGTTATTTAAATTTTTATTATTTCATCTAGTCATTCTGATTTTTATTTCATTAGGTCAGATCATTAATATGCTTAACTTTCAGATTATTATTTCATTAATTATTATTCTCAGAAAATCTGGTATTATCAACTTTATTTATTTGTTTAATTTCCTAACAAATTGTTTAATATGGGTTATAGAACGTTGTCTTACAGTTTTATCACTTCCAGGTTATATTTCGTATTTAATTATCATGCCAAAAAATATTATTGCCTTCACGACATCACGTTGGATCTGACTATCCACAACTACATTATATATCCTCAATTCTTCAAATATCACATTTGAATACCACAATTATTCCACAAAACTCCATAAATATTCAGCATACAGCCTGAATCTCAACAATTACGCTAGACTGGGTTCGACAACCTCATGTCTGTCTCAAAATACATTAGCAACATTGCAACTATCACATGGCAACTTCCACAAAATGCCTATCACAAACTTCACTTAACCATGTTGCATGATCTACAAAAAATATATAACTGGTTTCAAATTATCAACGCACACAATCTCCAATAACTGTAATTACTCTGATCACATCTAGACAACTTCTTAAACAATTGGAAAAAATATTACCTTAGTAATTCAAGATCTGCTTTCAAATAGCATAAATTCTCTTACAATTCTCATAATTCACATCACAGAAAAACACCAATGTGCTATAATTTCTCATATCAAAATCTGCAATACTGATCTGCCTTAAAATAAATCTGACCATTAATGATTCATCTTACAAGATTCAATTACTTTAAATCCTTCTCAAAGGTATCAAACACAATTATAAAAATCATCAAAAGCATCAGCTGTACCAGCTGTTAAACTGAAAGTACTCTCAAAAGAGTATACCAATAAAATATTGGATTGGCAAACAAGAATTACAAATGTAACCCTGCTAACATTTATCTGTACTTTATTTAACAAAATTTCGACTAATATGTGACTAGTAGTTCCTTGTTTGATTCACTTACAATCTCATGTACACTCGGATGATAAAAATGAATCCCTCAATGGCAAGTAAGATGAGTAACCACCGTACAATCGTATAAATACGAAAGACCTTGCCCCGTCGACTAACATGATAGTGCCCTGAGCGATGGGTAAGATGAGTAACCACCATACAATCGTATAAATACGAAATACCCTATCTCGTAGACTAAATGAGTGAATGTACCAGATAGGAATCAACAAGTCTCTAGTTGTCATATAAAAGCGATATTCATTCACTAAAGTGAATAACATCTTAATATCTCCAAACAATCCAATGGAAAAAATCCCTACTGATGAATAATACACACTCGCTAGTATGCAATGAACTGACGAAGTAATATAGATAATCAATTGCAGATCACGAGTTCGAAATACTCGTCACAAAAAAAACTATTCATGAAAACTATCCTTGCTGGAAAAATGTCTAAAAGACCAAACATCTGCTTAATAAAGCCAACCAATGGTGAGAATATCGTATAATGATGCCTGCCATATCATATGGTCACGCCATATTCTAGCAAAATTTGAAGCATATAAAGTCAAAGCCATGTCTAAATAATCGTATCACTCCTGTGTGCCCAGTATTCATGAAAATAATCGTATCAGAAAGTTATAACTCTTACAGTACCTTTTCATAATCATCTGTTATTAAAATTCAAAGATCGTCTATTTTCCTTATGTAATGAATTTCTCGAAAGATCGGCGTGAATATCATTCCAACCACGCAATGACGATTGCCTTCGAAATCCCAAGTGAATCAGCTGGTGGACCTCCTTCTCGTCAGGAATCGAATCCATTGCTCTGTGGTGCCATCGCGTCTCTGTCTGCGTTTACTCCGTCATGATGAACTGCTGGTTATCCATAGCGGATATTGTCCAAATCCTCACGAAAAAGTTCATAGAAAGAGCGGACCCCCTATTCCTCTTCTACGTTACGCCACTGTTCCATACAATGTTCGGTTTGAGTGTTGAAAGTTCAATCTCCAATAACTGCCAAGTCTCACTTTCATAAAATAAAATTTTATATGAGAGTGTCTAAGTTTATGAAACACCCTGTAGCTGTGTTCATACTCGGTAATTCATAACACATTATAAGAAAGAATTGCATTAATGCACGAGCTAATGTTCATCAGTGCATATGCTTGTAACATTTAGTTTGCCTACAATCGTTAATGTTATTAGGAACACGCTATGAAATGCATAGTCGTAATATTATTGAAAAACTATGTTCAGTTGAAGTTCCCAGTTTCAGTATCTCGTAACTATTTGCTTGTATAATTCAAATGCTGAATAAACGTTCCAACTCTATGTTGTAATGAAGTTCAGCTTCTGTCATAATGCTTGCGTATAAAATTGGAAATAACCCTACTGCAATGCTAGAATAATCTCAGCCTAAAGCTGGCCTCGCCATGCCGCTCTGCTATGCTGTTCTGCGTTTCCAAATTGCAGCTTGAAATAAGTTCTCCAACTCGTTTTACCGTACTGTTCTAAACCCGGCCTTCTATGCTTGCTCGGCCTGGACAGCTGGTTCTATAACCGGTCTCCACGCTACCTACTGCGGATGTCCGCCCGGCTCAATGACCTACTTTTCGTTCGCCGCTTAGTGAAGTTAAACTTGTCGCTTTCACTTTCCGTGACAAAAGCTGTTCGCTGAGCGACCTTTACCATGCACCCGGCATATGTCCTACTCGGCTCGCTCCCTGAATTCGACTGCGTTGCTCGCTGTACTGGACTCCTCTGCTTGTAGAGCTCAACTGCTTGGCTCACGGAGCTCGACTGACTGTCTCTGGACTGCCTTGACCCGAACCTGCCTGGCGCAGTCACGTGACGTTCTCCCCACCTCAGTGCTCTTGCGTCACAAATATAATCTCGAACCCCCATCATCTCGGCTATTAAGTTATAAAATAACTTAAGGGTTATCTGACTTCCTTCAAATTATTACCACATATAATGCATGTTATATCTCCTCTTCTGAGATGTTTAAAACCATGTTCCATATAGATCTTAATAAAGCTTCATAATTCCATCCATAATTCCATCTGTTTACAGCTGTCAGAGCCTTCTTAACCCTAGACCTCCTACGTCATCCTGACATTCCTCTTGACTCGATCTGAGCGCTATCTTTTCTTAACTCTTCACAAAATCTCAACTACGGCTTAATGTCTGCTGGCGTAGCCGATAGCCTCAACTAGGTATCGGGTACATCTCTCCCGTACATCTCCTTTTTTATCAGGATTGAGAAAAAAATACACTCTCAGGCATTCTATATATAACACATGTACACGATAGCTCTACAATCCACTTATTCAGCATGATGGTACTTTCTAATGCTAGCTGCATTAAAAGTTCCCACAACTTCATCAGTATCCATTCTGACAATTTTGTAGCTATTATTTCGGTACGTTTCTTCAATACGGAATGGACCAGCGTACAATGGCGCAAATTTATGGTAGATCTTCAGTTGAAGATTCGAAGTGACTGGCTTCCTAATCAGCACCTCATCATTTTCTTCAAACGGCTCATGGAACCTCCTTCCTGCTTGTCTTCTGGCTCTCTTTTCCGCCTGTCTTCTGAGTCTCTCTCCTGCCATCTCGACTCTTCTTTCTTGTGTGGGTTGAGGATCTGCTGGTGCCCTCACGACTCGGTCCCATGGTCTATCCGGTTTCAATCCATGATGAAGCATGGACGGAATCTGTCCTGTGCTTTCATGTACTGTGGAATTCAAGCATTGACTAATGATGGGTATCACTTCCATCCATCTATGGTGTTGCCTTGACACATATAAGCGACACATTTTACTGATTTCCGGCATAATTCTTTCGGCTGGATTTCCCTCTGGATACCGCACAGAATTAAACACATGCCTTACTCCTAAACGTTCCATAGCAGTTGAAAATTCCATACTGGTAAATTGTGATCCATGGTCACTCAACAAAACTTCAGGTTTCCCCATACTTGGAATAACTGTTTTCTCTAATCTGTTTATCACGTACTTGGATGTAGCTTTCTGGATAGGGCATAGAGATACGTATTTAGAAAATACGTCTACTGTTACCAAAACAAACTGATTTCCTTTCGTCGAACGAGGAATCGGACCGAAAATGTCCGTAGCGAAAAGTTCTCTTGGCTTGCTGGGTAATATTGATCTAGGAACCTCTTTCATTAACTTAGATGAATATTTACTTCGCTGACAACTGTCACAGGTCTTTATGACGTCGCGAATCGTTTGTCCCATTTGTCTCCAAACGAAGGTTTCTTGAGCGAGAGCCCAAGTCTTGTCTACACCTACATGAGCTGCAGTTCGGTGTATCATCCAAATAACTGGTTTGACAAGCTTGGGTGGGATCACTACTCTAAGTTTAGTATGATCCTGATCAATATATTGGCATATAACACCTCCCATAATATGATATTTTCTAGCCTCTATCTCAGTTCTTCGAAAATCTGGATCAGCGTTGTCCATCCTGCGTGTCAAAAAACGGTAAATTCTTCGCAAAGGTGCATATCTCTTCTGAGTTTGCGCTAACATCTTCAACTTTTCTAGAGTACCATTATCCTCTTGAATCAAATTTATATGGTTGATAATTACTTCCTCACAAGGGTTTCTGCTCAACACATCTGCTAACAGATTTAATTTCCCCGGTCTATGTACAACAGTTGGGTTAAATTGCTGTAAGAACAGAGCCCATCTGGTGATGCGGTCACTCGCTAAGTCTTCATAATAAATTGGAGGGCTTTATGATCTGTGATCACTGTTATGTCATGTCCAAACAACACCTTCTTCCACGTCTTAAGAGCATGAACCACTGCTAATGCCTCTAACTCCGTCGCATAGTAATTCTTCTCACAATTCCTGAGCTTGCGACTGGTGGAAGCTAAATACCTATGTTTCTTGTTATCGTCCAGCTGATATAGGATCCCACTAATACCTATTTTGGATGCGTCTGTCTCCACAAAAAAACTTCTCGCAAAATCTGGGTACTCAAGCTTGATATTCTGGATCAACATGTGCTTAGCCGCTAAAAACGCTTGATTGCATCTATCGTCCCATTTCCATCGATTTCCCTTTCTTAGTAAATCCTGCAGAGGTGCCATCGTTTCAGTATATTCAGGACAATGTGTTGAAAAGAACTGACACATGCCTAAAAACTGCCGTACCTCTTTAATCTTTCGTGGGGTTGGAAACTCTGAAATAGCCATAATCTTCTTTGGATTGGACCTATAACCATCTCCATCGATTCTATGTCCAAGGAATTCAATTTCTTCATGAAAGAACTGACATTTGTTGAAATTCACCTTGAAGTTCGTCCTCCTAAGATCTTCAAAAAGCATTCGAAGGTGCCTGATATGTTCTTCCGCTGTCTCAGACGCTATAATCAGGTCATCAATATAGCTCACCACATGCTCCTTAACTGCGTCTGACAAATTTTCATCTAGTGCTCGGATCATCACCGGACCACTATTTTTCACTCCAAAAGGTAACCTATTGAATACATATATTTTATGGTCAAACAAGAACCCTGTGTATTGTTTGCAGTCTTCTGCTAGCTCAACATGATAATAAGAACTAGTCAGATCGATTGTCGAAAAGAAACTCTTTCCTCTGAATCTGCGCAATAATTCACGAATAACAGGTGGCCTGTCGTGTTCAGGAAGAACTCTTTCATTAAGGGCTCTAGCATCTAGGCATATCCTCAGCTTACCATTAGGTTTCCTGACAACAGCTAAAGGATTCAATTAAGCAGTTGGCATCTTCTTGATTATTCCATCTTTCTCCATGTCGCTTATCATTGTACTAACTTCTTCCTTCCATTTATCCGGAATGGGATATACATTCTTATGGTATGGTTTGTCATCCATCAACTTGATGCTGTAGGTAAAATTTTCTATGAGACCTGGTTTGTCATTGAATATATCCTCATATTCTGAAATTGCTTGATCAATCTGCTCCTTAATTTCTGGATTTATTTTGCTTGTCATGCCAGTTCTGTCTTCTATAGACCTCTCAATGCTGCATACTATCTCATCCAATATATTCTCTCTAAAGAATGTCATTTCCGATTCCTGATTTTCCATGACCCCTTCTTGAAAGTACATGCGCCTACTCTGCATATCTATGATCAGGCCACTCTCACTTAAGAAATCCACTCCTAGGATCATGTCAAAATGTAGTTGTCCACTACTAGGAACATCTGTTCAAAACTTCTGGTTCCAATCCCAACATCTAAAAGTACCTGACTTTTACACTTCATACTTTTGTCTGGGATCACCCCTTGAATCTTGCTAACAACAGTTGGCAACATTGTAATTTCTCCTGATAATTTCAACTCATCCAGGCAACCTATGGGTATCAAGCTCACCATAGCCCCCGTGTCTACAAGTGTCTTTATTTCCTTTCCCATGACTTCCACACTGATAACTGGCAATTCATGTCAATTTCCCCGATGTTCTACGTCATCCTCTTCAATTAAATCCTCGTCCTTGACCTGATACGTTTCCACAATGATGATCGATTCCCAATGATAAGCATCTTGCTCTAAAGTTAATTTGACGTTTTTTTTTTCCTTCGCCACTCGTGCTTGCTCGATTGACATCTCTGACTGTCTCCTCGCGTGGTGCACTAGGCTGTCTACATTCTTGCCTCGATCTCTCATATTCACGATTATCTCGTCTTTCATTTGGATCGTTTCTTCGGCCATCCTGCCTGTCGTTCCGATTATACTGTTGACCTTGGCTCCAGTTATTTCTACCACGATATCTATTGTTGTATCGATTCCTATCTTGATATCTGGACTTCTGATTATAATTTCTGTATCGGCTGTCTCTTGCTTCCTGATCGTATGGCCTCTCATATGGTCCTCTATATCGATCATTTCCACGAACGTTACGGATATTTCCTCGATTTCCTTCGTTCCTTCTGTTTTCCCAGGAATCTCTTCTGTCCGTCTGAGCTGCGTTATCAACGACTACCGCATTCACCTCTTGCGTGTTTCGATTGTCGTTTCTTGCATTTCTAGGCGTAACTTGAGCGCTTGTATAGTCTAATCGCCGTAAAATGTCGTCATAGTGCTCTAGTGTGTTTGCTCCCGACGCTATTAGTGATCGCTGTACCTCAATCGGTAACTGTCTCACTATAGCTTGCAAAAGCTCTTCTTCTGGCAATGGAGGAATCAGAAACTGTAATTTAGCCAACTGTGAAGTGAAATAATTGGCATAATGCGTCGGATGTGACGTAGAATAACGCTTCGAGTACATTTCTGCTCTTACGTTCAGCTGATCCTCTGCACTCCAAAATCTCCTTAAGAATGCCATTGCAAATTGCTCCATATTCGCAAAATTGCTTCTGAATGCTCTAAACCAAGTTAACGCAGACCCGTCTAAGGCGCGTTCGACTATCCTTAGTTCTCTTTCCTTGGCTACCCTATGTTCCGCCATGTAATCTCGAATATCTCGCAGAAATTCGACTGGTGTGACTCCTGTGTTTCCCGAAAACTTCCTCGGCTTGTCATCCAGATTTCTGATAATGGTAACTGGACCTGAGTATCGTTCACTTGTACCCAACGTACTCCCATTCGAACTCGGATTCTCCTGAGGGGTTGAACTCGCCCTTTCGAATGTCACATTCGGTTGAGTTTGACGGTCTTCTCCCATGCTAACTTCTTGATTACCCATACTGCGGTCTATCGCTGTCTGATTTATCGATATTTCCCCTGATGTAATATTTTGACTGGTGAAACTGTTAATCATAGATTCTAGTTTAGTCATCCTATTTTCTGCCAGTTTCTCTACGGTCTTGACTTGAGTCTTCAACTCATCTAACGACGTAACATTCTGCGTTTTGTTACTCTCGTCTAAATCGTTTTTCAACTTGTTTATCTTGTCTTCGCATGTATTCTTTACTGACGCGACTTGTTCCTTTAACAGATCAACATCTGTCCTAAATAGAGTTGAATCTATCTTCATCGCTTCCTTGTTCTCCGTAAATCTCGCTTCTAAGTTCGCCATACCTGCGATTAATTTCTCATCTAATCCTGCACGTTTTTCTTTTGATTCGGCATCGACCTCACTATACCGTTCTTCCACGATTGCACCGACTCTATTTTTGAATAAAGCTAAGTTTTCATTAACCTTTTGCTCTATATCGTCATCCATTTTCCTAATATCTTTCTGCAATTGATTCTCTAATGATTTTAAATTAGAATTAACCTCTCCTAAGACTTCCTCTTTAATGGTTCCAATTACTGACTTTAAATCTTTGATCTCATTACCTAGATTCATTTCTAGACCTTTGATTTTAGTTTCGAAAGATACTTCGGTAGACCACTCTTGAATTTTGCCTACATCTGCCACTAAACCATCGATGTCGAATCTCAACTTCGATACATCCGATTTAATGTCTTTCTGTATAGACATAACGTCTGTTCTTAAAGTAAGAATGTTTTCTTCTCCTCTACTTTCTAATTCAATAATATTCTTTCTTAATATTTGAACATTTTCCTCTCCTTTAATATTTACTGCAATTATATCTAATTGTAAAGTCTTAAGCATTTCATTATTCTTTAAAGTTAATCTATTCTCTAACCTAGTTAACTTGTTTTCTAACTCTGTGTTAGTTTCTTCACTACGAGCTTGTAATTTCTCTTCCAATGATTTGAAACTATCCTTCAAGTTAGCTTCACTATTTGACTGTAATCTTGTCTCCAATAACATCAACTCATCTTTACTATTTGACTGTAATCTTTCTTCTAATGATTTAAAACTGTCATCACTATTTGACTGTAATAATTTTAAATTTTCTTCATCACTAGTCTGTAATCTAGTCTCTAATGACTTTAAACTGTCTTCACTAGTTGACTGTAACCTAGTCTCTAATGACTTTAAACTGTCGTTCAGATTGCCTTCGTTGCTAGCCTGTAATGCTTGCACATTTTCTTTACATCTAGCTTCTAACCTAGCTTCTGAACTATTTATCTGTTCTTTAACTTCCGTTTCCATTTTAGAAATAGTTTCTGCAATGCCAGACATACCACTCTGTAACTCTCCTAACACCTTAGCTAAATCTTCCGGCAACATAATTATATTTTCAATAGACGTTTTATTCAGAGACGTTAGACAACAACACATCACAATGTCTCAATTCCTGCATTCACTTGGGTACAGGAAAAATGACTTATAACTAACATGATATAATACTAATACGATTAACATGAACACTGGAATGGGCACACAAATATATTGTCTGACTAAGTTTAATAAATTTTATAACACAATTAAATGAACTTGAGATCAATCTCTCAGTAATCTAAATCTGATGTGATTCCATAGAATAAACAAAATCGAAGCCCCACAGGTGGGTAAAGCCAATTCTCCCTCTCTCTCTGTACCCGTTCGTCCTGGGGATTCGATGACCCATCTGCTATTACATCGCATTCCTGGAGTTCCAGGACAGAGCGGAGTTAAATGAACCTCTAGTCAAATAAGGAATGTGTCGGAAATTCAGCTGAGTTATCGTAAAAGCAGTGGGTAACACGAGACAAAGTATCTCTAGGGTCGTTACGGGCTTAAGTTTAATAAAAATAATGCAAATATAAATGGGCGCCATCAACTGAATTCCTAGCAAACCACATCCTTTCCGGTTAAGCCTTAATCAAGACAAGGAAAGAAAAAGGAAATTCACACCATCATCAGATCACAACTAAGATAAAAACAAATTTATTTCACTTTGATAGTCAGACAGACATTTTAAATATCCATCCTACCTGAGAGCATGGTCGAATGCCAACGTTAAATTGTCATTGTCCAAAAATCGAACCATCTCTTTTCTAATCAAAAATATTTCATCCACATAAAACGTGAAAAATCTCTAAAGTTCTCTTGGGTTCTCAGGATCACTGTAGCACTATGTCTTTCGTCACTGACATTTGTGATACCTGAGACCTAATTTCTCTTTAATTTAACATCATAAATGTGGATTTGAAAAAGTTATTAATCTGTCTAAACATACACATATTATAATCACATATTTTAAATATCACGCAATTTATGGCTTGCATGGCATAATTCAAATGTTAAATACGTTAGTAAAATGCTCCTAAACATCGAATAATTAATTTACACTATTTACATCATCATTGATAATTGCTTGTTTGTGAATTACAGAAAATCCAATGCTCATTGGTCATCAACATCATCAAAGTTAAATATTTCTCACATTAATTCTCATTTCAAACATATTCCTGTCAGAATCATTAACTCATCACCATTAAACCATTTAAATGAAAATTATTATCATCACTTCATTATACTTTCTAATTATTCACACAATCTTATTTCATTATCTCCTTCAGATTAAATCATCTTAAATCATCAATATAAATTGTTTAATTCCTCAACTCATGTTGCAATTTCTCTAAATTCATATCTCAATTAAATTTATTTAATTCCATATAAATTCAGTAATCATCAGCTTCTTTAATTAATTATCACCTTCTAATTCAGATATTCATCATCTATCCAATCATCTATTAATATATTTAAATCAGTTTATTTATCCACACTTTAATTAATTCATTTATTTAATTCATTGATTTATTCCCAAAATTTAATTTATTAATATATTTAAATTTTATTCTTCTGGTTATTTAATTTTTTATTATTTCATCTAGTCATTCTGATTTTTATTTCATTAGGTCAGATCATTAATATGCTTAAATTTCAGATTATTATTTCATTAATTATTATTCTCAGAAAATCTTGTATTATCAACTTTATTTATTTGTTTAATTTCCTAACAAATTGTTTAATATAGGTTATAGAACGTTGTCTTACAGTTTTATCACTCCCAGGTTATATTTAGTATTTAATTATCATGCCAAAAAATATTATTGCCTTCACGACATCACGTTGGATCTGACTATCCACAACTACATTATATATCCTCAATTCTTCAAATATCACATTTGAATACCACAATTATTCCACAAAACTCCATAAATATTCAGCATACAGCCTGAATCTCAACAATTACGCTAGACTGGGTTCGACAACCTCATGTCTGTCTCAAAATACATTAGCAACATTGCAACTATCACTTGGCAACTTCCACAAAATGCCTATCACAAACTTCACTTAACCATCTTGCATGATCTACAAAAAATATATAACTGGCTTCAAATTATCAACGCACACAATCTCCAATAACTGTAATTACTCTGATCACATCTAGACAACTTCTTAAACAATTGGAAAAAATATTACCTTAGTAATTCAAGATCTGCTTTCAAATAGCATAAATTCTCTTACAATTCTCATAATTCACATCACAGAAAAAACACCAATGTGCTATAATTTCTCATATCAAAATCTGCAATACTGATCTGCCTTAAAATAAATCTGACCATTAATGATTCATCTTACAAGATTCAATTACTTTAAATCCTTCTCAAAGGTATCAAACACAATTATAAAAATCATCAAAAGCATCAGCTGTACCAGCTGTTAAACTGAAAGTACTCTCAAAAGAGTATAGCAATAAAATATTGGATTGGCAAACAAGAATTACAAATGTAATCCTGCTAACATTTATCTGTACTTTATTTAACAAAATTTCGACTAATATGTGACTAGTAGTTCCTTGTTTGATTCACTTACAATCTCATGTACACTCGGATGATAAAAATGAATCCCTCAATGGCAAGTAAGATGAGTAACCACCGTACAATCGTATAAATACGAAAGACCTTGCCCCGTCGACTAACATGATAGTGCCCTGAGCGATGGGTAAGATGAGTAACCACCATACAATCGTATAAATACGAAATACCCTATCTCGTAGACTAAATGAGTGAATGTACCAGATAGGAATCAACAAGTCTCTAGTTGTCATATAAAAGCGATATTCATTCACTAAAGTGAATAACATCTTAATATCTCCAAACAATCCAATGAAAAAAATCCCTACTGATGAATAATACACACTCGCTAGTATGCAATGAACTGACGAAGTAATATAGATAATCAATTGCAGATCACGAGTTCGAAATACTCGTCACAAAAAAAAACTATTCATGAAAACTATCCTTGCTGGAAAAATGTCTAAAAGACCAAACATCTGCTTAATAAAGCCAACCAATGGTGAGAATATCGTATAATGATGCCTGCCATATCATATGGTCACGCCATATTCTAGCAAAATTTGAAGCATATAAAGTCAAAGCCATGTCTAAATAATCGTATCACTCCTATTAGAAAAATATACATGTGTGCCCAGTTTTCATGAAAATAATCGTATCAGAAAGTAATAACTCTTACAGTACCTTCTCATAATCAGCTGTTATTAAAATTCAAAGATCGTCGATTTTCCTTATGTAATGAATTTCTCGAAAGATCGGCGTGAATATCATTCCAACCACGCAATGACGATTGCCTTCGAAATCCCAAGTGAATCAGCTGGTGGACCTCCTTCTCGTCAGGAATCGAATCCATCGCTCTGTGGTGCCATCGCGTCTCTGTCTGCGTTTACTCCGTCATGATGAACTGCTGGTTATCCATAGCGGATATTGTCCAAATCCTCACGAAAAAGTTCATAGAAACAGCGGACCCCCTATTCCTCTTCTACGTTACGCCACTGTTCCATACAATGTTCGGTTTGAGTATTGAAAGTTCAATCTCCAATAACTGCTAAGTCTCACTTTCATAAAATTAAATTTTATATGAGAGTGTCTAAGTTTATGAAACACCCTGTAGCTGTGTTCATACTCGGTAATTCATAACACATTATAAGAAAGAATTGCATTAATGCACGAGCTAATGTTCATCAGTGCATATGCTTGTAACATTTAGTTTGCCTACACTCGTTAATGTTATTAGGAACGCGCTATGAAATGCATAGTCGTAATGTAATTGTAAAACTATGTTCAGTTGAAGTTCCCAGTTGCAGTATCTCGTAACTATTTGCTTGTATAACTCAAATGCTGAATAAACGTTCCAACTCAATGTTGTAATGAAGTTCAGCTTCTGTCATAATGCTTGCGTATAAAATTGGAAATAACCCTACTGCAATGCTAGAATAATCTCAGCCTAAAGCTGGCCTCGCCATGCCGCTCTGCTATGCTGTTCTGCGTTTCCAAATTGCAGCTTGAAATAAGTTCTCCAACTCGTTTTACCGTACTGTTCTAAACCCGGCCTTCTATGCTTGCTCGGCCTGGACAGCTGGTTCTATAACCGGTCTCCACGCTACCTACTGCGGATGTCCGCCCGGCTCAATGACCTACTTTTCGTTCGCTGCTTAGTGAAGTTAAACTTGTCGCTTTCACTTTCCGTGACAAAAGCTGTTCGCTGCGCGACCTTTACCATGCGCTCGGCATATGTCCTACTCGGCTCGCTCCCTGAATTCGACTGCGTTGCTCGCTGTACTGGACTCCTCTGCTTGTAGAGCTCAACTGCTTGGCTCACTGAGCTCGACTGACTGTCTCTGGACTGCCTTGACCCGAACCTGCCTGGCGCAGTCACGTGACGTTCTCCCCACCTCCGTGCTCTTGCGTCACAAATATAATCTCGAACCCCCATCATCTCGGCTATTAAGTTATAAAATAACTTAAGGGTTATCTGACTTCCTTCAAACTATTACCACATATAATGCATGTTATATCTCCTCTTCTGAGATGTTTAAATACCATGTTCCATATAGATCTTAATAAAGCTTCATAATTCCATCCATAATTCCATCTGTTTACAGCTGTCAGATCCTTCTTAATCCTAGACCTCCTACGTCATCCTGACATTCCTCTTGACTCGATCTGAGCGCTATCTTTTCTTAACTCTTCCCAAAATCTCAACTACGGCTTAATGTCTGCTGGCGTAGCCGATAGCCTCAACTAGGTATAGGGTACAGTATATACGTTTGTTAAAACAGAACCATTCTCCGAATATTAATAACAATCATTTCTTGAAAGTTATTTAATTTTAAATTCAGTTTAATTGAACAACACAATGAAGAAAATCAATAATGGGATATGAATGATCTCGTGTCTAATTTCAATTTGTAGACATTCTGATATTGTTATAACTCACTTGGTAAATTGTTATTAAAAGCCATGTCAGGAGATAGATGTTTTTACAGTCATTGATGTATTTGTTAGGTTTTCTAGGCCATTCCCTCCTTACCGTGATAGCTTAGAACTAGTAACCTCACCCACAGGCAACCACATCTCTAATGCAAGGCCCCTCAAACGGGTGAAATACCATGCGTTCAAACTGAGAGCAAGAGTTCTGTGCACCCTGCATCGGTGCGTCTGGTCTAAGCTCGGCCCAACTCGGCTCGGATGGTTTAGTGCAAAGCAGAGCAACGAAGTGTGCGTTCATAGACGGCTTTTTAAAACTGCATTGAAATAGATAATCGCATGACCAAAGATATAATAACGAATTAACCTGCTCCAAAGAAAGCGACGACTCCCGAAAGTTCTATTAAATCAAAGAGGGTACTTTCTTATTTTTTGCCAGTCGTGATGATAATTCCAAATTCTTAATCTGCGGTACAATAATTACATACGTTAAATAAATAGTCGATCGAATGACACAACAAGAGAGTGAATTGAGAACGAGTAGTTCATTCAAGAATTGAACATCCTATTTTCATATTTCCCACTTGCATTTTCTATTATAGCCTCCCCCGTCCATTAAAAGGATTTTCCATGTTATATAATTATGCTAAACTTTTGATACACGACCAATGTCACCATCAACACTATTGCATTGAGAAAGTATGTGCTCGAATATATAATTTTCAGTATCATTGAATTAAACTCCTCCCGCGAGAGGGCATACTTCTGTAACACGTCCGGGGAGTTTAATTTAAGTAAAGTCAAATGCACGGCTTCTCTGATTTACGAAAATTAAGCTACAGACATTAATGCCATTAGATTATGATAATTGTAATAACGAATCATACAAATCTTCTTTTTAATCATTTGAATAGGGCACGTAAATTAAATAAATAAGGGAAGATTAAAAATTTCGAATGCTGTCATCTTGAATTTTTGAAAATAATTGAACATGAGATATCTTTATACTGAGCTCTGAATAAAGATTCGCTGTTCTTTGCATCACTGGTCTCAGGTGATTAGATCGCTAGAAAAATCATTTGAAATATTTGAAAATAACTTGGCCGCCATATTGTGTTTAAGTTACTCAGGATTTGGAAAGTTAAAATTTTGTACTAATTTAATATTCCTCTAACACCATAAAAATATTCAGTTTGATTGCCTGCTTAGTTTAGGAGATATTGCGAACCGGTTAAATATATTGTATGGACGCCATGTTAGTTGTTTTATATATAGGCTATAGAATTATTTGATAGGAAATAAATATTCTAATGATAGTTCATTACACCAAGCTATATTTCTATTACTTTAATGGGACAAAAGAAATAAAAACGGGATTTCAAAGAATTTGCACAGCCGCCATTTTTAAGTTCTCTTAAAATTTAATTACATTAGCCGTCAATATATTAAGGCTTGTATGAAGATATTTTGTGCCTTGTTATACAGCGCTCGAATGAAAAGTCTCGAGAAAATTCCATTTACATTTTTAGATTTTGCGTCATCACCATGTTGGATTTGTGCTTATCAGGTAATTGAAAGTGCCTTAGGTGAACTTATGTTAATAGTCTGTATCAACATCCACAATTTCAGTATGATTGCTGTAATAGATTCTTAGATATTGAGAATCGTCTAAATATTTCGGATGGCCACCATTTTGGAATTTCAAAAATAAAGGCCATAGAGTTATGTACCAGTAGATGAAGATCATTGCGTATTCATTATTCAAACGTTTAATACAATCGCATGATTAGGACACATGGAATAAAAACTAACTCATAAAATTTCTCGCAGCCGCCATCTTGAGGTTGTGGCAACAATTAAATAATGTTTGATGTCAGGGGACTAATCTTTGTATAAGCATTTACCGTACAACGTTTCATTGCGTTTGGATGGTTAAATCACGAGAAAATCCATTTTAATATTTCAACTTCGCTTGCCGGCGATTTACGGTTTTGAACGTTATATAGCTGAACTTCTCGTAGTGCACTATATCACTGTACACAGTTTTAGGGTGATATCGATAGTACTGTTTCGGAGATATAGAATTCCAGTGAAATATTTCGCGCAGCCGCCATGTTAGATTGGTGAAACGTATTAAAATTTGAAGGGCTCGGTCAAGGTCGGACGGGGCATTAGTGTGTGCTTACCATGTTTCATTTAAATCATCTGGGCCGATAACCTAGATGTTAGGCCCCTTAAAACACGAATTATCATCATCATCATCATCATCATTTAAATCACTTTGGCCGTTTAGATTTTGTAGCAGGGATGGGAGGAGGCACACACACATATGCACACACACTCGGACAAAATATGATCTGATAAGCCTATTTCTTTCAAAATTCATAAAGGCTAAAAATAAGGTGAAATCATAGGGGACGCCAGAGAGAAAGAATTAAGGACGTTGGAAAATCATGGAGAAAAGCATTCTGTGGCCAGAAATGAGGTTTGTACCAGTACTTCCGCAATTCTAATTTCGGTTGAGTCCTTCAAAAATAAACTTATTTTGTTTACATTCCCCAGAAATGAGTATTGGTTCCTATTTTTCGCTTTCGTTATTCCAAATACACTTTCGGATTCTAAATTAGGACGTAAAATGTAAGGAATGTTGTGACGCTATACTTAAAGCTAGTTATCAAGTTGCTCCACGTTTTGTTGGTTGGTTCCTCAGTTTAGGGGCTGCGACAACGCAGTCATGTAGCCCCGTGAACTTTGTAGAATCTGTCTGATAACCGGTGTTAATTATGATGGCTGTATTACTGTGTGTTATCTGTAATTCAGGTAAGGACAGCAGACGATCAATTTCAGGTAGCTCTTACTTTTGCTACCAACTGCTCAGTCAACGACGTCTTGCTGTGAACTTGAGTAGGGGAGTGAGAGCGATCTAAACCCACCCGGCGTTGCTCGGGCGCCGTCCATGTTAAATAATTAATATGTGGTGAACCTATGGTCGGAGTTTGACAAATGAGGTGTCGTAGGACTTGGGGTGATGACCGGTTTGCTATGGACCACCTGTTATATATATTTTTTAAATTTGAAAATTTTCGTTTTGGAAAGTAGGCTATATTTTGAAAACGAATAATGATAGACCGTTGTGCCATGTCTTAAATTAAAGGTCTTTATGCCCTTTATTCTTAGAACAAAACTTTTTTCTTTTTTTTAAATTCAATTTTGAAATTCTTATAGTTTGGAAACTAAGAATTGTACAAAAAAGTTTGTTTGACATAAATTGATGGTCATTACCCTGTATACCCTCAAACCAAGTTCCAAGTCTCTAGGACAAAAACAGTGCAGTAGGAGGCAAAGAGAAAGCTAGAACATAGCCTACTTTCTCGCGAACTTTGCCGATATCTCGCGAACGTATGGTCGGATTAGGACGTGTGACGTGTAAAATGGCTTGTCTTAAAGCCTTCTTTATTAGCCTACTTTTCACATTTTGCAAAAATGAGGAAAAAGTAGACTTATGAGATCGGGCAAATGTGTGTCTGTCTGTCTGTCTGTCTGTCAGTCCTTCTGTCTGTCTGTCTGGCTGTGTGTGTGTCCCCCCCTATCAACTCCTAAACGGCTGCAGCAATCGAAACAAAATTTGGTAGGAGTAAAGATCTACACCTGAATATCTCACGGCCATATTTGAAAATGATGTCAGTGCTACCAACTGCTAAAAAATCGCAATTGAAATTTGAGCTCCATGTTGGATATCTTCGAAAGTATGAATGGGAGCTATTTCAAAATTGGCACACGTACAAATCATAATATTTCAGTTTAATTTCCAGGAGGCCAAACATGGCAGTGTTGCCAAAATGATTATAAGCCTCCTGATAGGTCCAATTTCTAAATGCATATAACTTCTACACTATCAATTGGAATTCAACCAAATTTCCTATGTTGTGTGTGCACATAACCAGATATGACTGAGCATATTCTTAAGACCTACCAGGGCTGCCAACTGTTAATAAATGCTCCTAATTTATTTTATCCAAATACCAATATATCAGAAAGTATGCAAGCCGACAGCTTTAAACTATGCACACGTATAGTACCTGACATTCTATATTAATTTGGAGTAACTTATATACGTCAGTGCTACCAACATGATTCTAAGCCTGCTGACAGGTCCAACTTTAAATACATGCAACTTCCATACTATCATTTGGATTTCAACCAAATTTCGTATGTGTTATGTGTACCATAACAGATATGACTATGCGTATTCTAAGGAGCAACCAGGGCTGCCAACTGTTAATATTTGCTGTCCCTATTTTTGTTACCCTAATATCAATATATCAGAAAGTATGCAAGCCAATAGCTCTAAAATTTGCACACGTATAGTACCTGGCATTCTAGACGAATTTGGAGTAACTAATATACGTCAGTGCTGCCAACATGATTCTAAGCCTGCTGATAGGTCCAATTTTAAAATGCATGTAACTTCTATACTAACTAATGGATTTCATTCAAAATTGGCACAACAATAGATCATATTATTTCAGATTATTTCTGACCAATACATGCATGACATTGTTGCCAACATGATTTTACGCGCTCTGTTAGATCCAATGTTTAACTGCATGTAACGTCCATGCGATTCATTGGACTTCAACCAAATTTTGTATTTTGTACCTTAAGAGATGGAACTAAGAATATATTCAGTCATCAGGGCTGCCAACTGTAGTGCTCAATTAGGATACATTATGCCAGGTATACAGTATTTCGAACTAATTGGAAATTTCGATATTAGCAACTTAATTTCGTCATTATTCTAGATAGGTTCATATTCTGTAGAATAATCATTGACATGAAAAGTAGGCTGTATAGTTCTTAACGGAACTTCTTGTTTTTTAATAGGATGAAGCTTTTGTAAATGAGGGAAACAGAAATTTTGGGGTAAAACACCGATTTTAGACTTTTTGTTATATCCTGCAAACCAATAAGGCTAGAGACGTGTACGAGGGGTCGTAGGACTCGGGATGACGCCCCCTGTTTGAATATAGTTATGCAATTTTGACAAAGGGCCTAACTACAGTTTTGTTGAAAAACATTTTAAAATTTTAAAAAAATTACTTGTTTAAAATGTTCATGAAGAGTGGTTGTTGAGAGAGACACTACTGCAGGGTGTGTGTTTCAAGGAGGCTATCACCGGCCATGATGGCCGTGCTTAATAGAACAATCGATATTTTTTCGGGATGGTTTATGACAGGGTTCGTTTTCTGATATTATGTATGGCGAACGGATGGTGGCTAATTTCTTAAAACGTGTCAAGCGTATTAAGATTTTTACCCCCCGAAGGGGGTCTTTAACGTGTAAAAGGTTATGAGTGACATGACAAATTATAGTTCCTTGATCAGATGAAGCTGGCTTTATATATAGGATAACAGAACGTTGTTATATGTTGCTTGAAGCGAGTACAGAAAACAAACTTGGTGTGGCAGACTCTCAGGATATGAATCTTATTGAGCGTTATGGAATGCGCTGACCTGACTTGACAACAGAGCAATGGAAAACTATAGAGACGCAGAGGACTCTTGAAGGTGAAATGCTAAGAATAGAGCTGGCAACAGTGGCGCCCAACCCAACCAAACCAAAACGAATCAAACCGAACTAAACCGAAATAAACCATACCAAACCTAATCGATAACAAGCCAAGGGTTTAAGTGTAAAACTTGTGGGTGGATGTTGTCATTGGTGATGTCAAAAGGGAAAGGGATAACACTCTACCTATTGAGGGTAATGCAAAGCTCGTGCATGGTGCTAATGCACACACCCAAATACATGAACCACACCCAACTATCCTATGCTGTTTTTATGGGTTGACCGTTAAAACGTGCTCAGTGGTTACTCGGACAAGATGGTCGCTACGCACAACAAGCTTTAAATACTTGGGACTAATAATCTATACACACACTCGCTTGTTCTAAACTAAACTGTCTCGTTGGTAGTGCACAGACAGTAGGCAGATGACAAAATGCATCGCTAACAAAAATGCAACTATTTCCGGTTGTCTAATGTTACCAGTTAACCAATTTGTGCTGCAGTGGCGAGCACATGTGCCTCTTGCACTGGAGATCTTAACTCGATTTCCAGCTCCAAGGCCTAGAACGAATCAAACTAAGAAAGAAGGGCATGGTGGCGAAGTGGTTAAGCTCTTAGCCTTTCAGTAAGGAAGACTAGGGTTCGATTTCAGGTTAATATGCATGTCACAGACATATAAAAAAAAGCAGAGATAATGTTTAAAACCGATTACACTTGTCTCTTTTCAAATTATTACTTGTTTTACAAATACAAAGGTGGACTGGATTTGATATAAAGTTATTGCATGTAAGATTGTTTTTGATTTTAGACTTTAGTTTTAGAATTTACATTTTAGATTTTTGATTTTAGATTTTAGATTTCGCAAAAAAGACCAAACCCTAATGTCATGACTACAAATTTTCGGTAACTAATTATTAAAGAAAGACATATAAGGATTTGTATTACTTTAAATAACATTTCCTTTAGTATGAATTATTAATTTTTAGATTTTTAGATTTTAAATTTTTCATTTTAGATGTAATAATTTACATTTTATATATATTTTTTATTTTAGATTTTGTGAAAAGACCAAATCATAATGTCGTTTGACTGAAACTGTTTGGTAACTAATTATTAAAGAAAGACATATAAGGATTTGTATTACGTGAAATTATGTTTTCTGTACTATATTTTTATTTTAGATTTTAGAATTTAGATATTGGATTTTAGATTTTAGGTAAAGACCAAACTAATATTGATTATTTATTAGACACTGGTATGTAGATAGAAAAATGATTAGACTATATTGTTAAGATGAATTTTTGGGTATTGACTGGCTTTACAATAAGAATTGACTAACCAGACATGATTTAGCTAACAACGAAACACTTTGGCGACTATGAATGTTATTGACCAATGAGTAGGGTTTTAGAAAACTGTTTGCTATTTTGAGCTATATACAACAAATGCTTATACCTACTGAGCAACTATGTTTGCTAAACAAGACATTATACCAGAGACGATTAGGATACTTATGTAGCTCAGACAAGGAGAGCATTTCTATAGAAAAGAAATCTGTTGATATTGAATATTAATTTAGGTATTAGAAATTCATTTTTGACGGCCTTTGTCTGGTGCGTGGCACTTTATAAAAGTGAAACTTGGACTATTGGTATAGCAGAAAAGTGGAGAATTGAAGTGTTTGAAATGTGGTGTTACAGGAGAATGATGAAGATTAGATGGGTAAATAGGGTTACAAACAAAGAGGTATTAAGACTAGTGGGAGAGGAGAGATGTTTCTGGCGACTACTAATAAAGACAAGAGATAGGTTGGAAGGACACATACTAACACACCCCGGATTACCAAGCTTAGTTATGGAAGGAAGGGTTGAGAACAAGAACTGTAGGGGAGACTAAGGTTAGAATATGTTAAACAGATAGCCTTGAATGTAGGGTGTGGTAGCTATGTAGAGATGAAATTATTAGCTCAGGACAGGGAGAAATGGAGTGCTGCATCAAACCAGTCAAAAGACTTAAGGCTCAAGCAACAACATGTAGAGCTTACCAAAATAATGTTGTGTAATGGTAAATGTTGGTCAACGAACAGTAATGCATTACTAATACCCATGACACGATACCTAAGAGCTTTTCTAAAATTATTTTAAAATGCCTTTAACCCTATATTAAACACCCAGTTCTCAAGACTCATAACTGTAATGTTATGGAAAAACAAAAATTCTACATTTAAAAAACAAGCAAGTGGTTGAGTCACTGTACATTGAAAAATTTTGTAAACACTCAAGTGCACAGAACAAATTACATTATTAAGTGTCAGGTTGGCCGAGTGGTTAAGGCGTTTGACTTAAGTTGAAATTTCCAGTACAAGGAAGCAAGGGTTCGAACCCCTTACCTGACATAACTATTGCCTGAACATGGCTTGGCGACACTGTTTTATTATGATACTCTGTACACAAACTAGAGATAGAGTGTATTGTTTAAGACCACTCTCTTTTTTTAACATAGCTAGAGACTGTTGACGGTTAACAATGGCATTAATAGTGGGACGTGGGGATAACAAGTAGGAAAAACAGACAATACCCTTACACTATTTTTATTTAATGTAAGTACTTGTACAATAGTTACATACAAAATACAACTCTCTTTTCTCTATTACTATCTAGTCCTTTTTTGATCCTCTTGCATATCAAGGGTAGATGACCTTGTAGTTCAGCCCCATAAAACAACAATACCTTTTTCATAGTCTGTGATGTTGATGACTCTTGGACGTGGAAGATGGATTAAACGTAACTTTTACAACTGGGGTTAAACGTTGCTCAATAAACAATTCACTATTTTGAGTAGACATATCTTTTTCTTGTACTAGCTTTTTAGCATTGTCATGATATTTGCCAACACTGACGGTGTTTCATTTAGAGCACCACATTGATGATCACTAACACTTAAAACCTCACCATTTCAACTTTTTAGATCGGCTCGTCATCTTTTTGACCTCTCTTTTGAACATCACCAAAATATTACTCGTTTTACAATCTGACGATTATAGTTATAATATAAGAATAGCCTTTATAGAGTGCACGTTGTTTACTTTGGTTAGTTGTAGTAAGTCCCATTGTAGCAACTAACCTGTTAGTATGATTTGCTCACTACAAAGGTTATAACTAGGGCCCGGATTTTGATGAAAAGTCATCTTTTTTTTGAGTACACGGAGACGATGCTTAGTGCTAATTAAGTGTATTCTACAATAAATATGTTAGATATATGGGGTTTTCAAGAGTCATCAAAATGCATTTTTCCTACATTTTCCAGAATAAAGTCATTTTCTAACATTTAGGTGCATTTAGGTAATTTTTCATGTGTTATACGTTAATATGGCCTCGGGGAATACAAAATAAGAATGTGCTCCACTTCCTTATAGATGCAGCACCTTACATGGTAAGGGCAGCAAAATCTATCAAAGTATTTTACAATAAGATGGTGCATGTTACTTGTCTGGCCCATGCTTTTCATCGAATTGCGGAAGAGGTCTGATGAACATTTTCAAAAGTTGATATACTAGTTTCCACAGTTAGTCTAGTCATTTGGTAGTTTGGACATGAAAAAAATGCTGAAGAATTTTTCTCGATGGTTCTATATGTTTATTGGGGTGCTGAATCTGAAGATCCAGTTATCGACTAGATTCGGTCATGGCTTCACTATAAAAATGGCGAAAACCCATAAAACTTCGGAAGTTGTTTTAGTTTTTCGCTTAAAACTCCAAACCGACGAACCCTAGGGAAAAATAACTTCTTATCAAACGGAAAGCCGATAAAATGTCCTATGAAATAAGAATAGAACCAGCTCGCTCGCTTTTTTCGTTTGGCCACTAAAGCTCACTAACAATTGACCATAGTTTTCACGTTATCCAAAATCTTCGTATTTAGACTTTCAAAGCCTAGTTTACCCCGCCAGGCTAGTGTGTACCGCCATTTAGCCCCCTGACCCGCACCCCTCTAAACAGGTCACTCCGGTTCTTTCTTTTGGATGGATAGAACGCAAGTCTTTCTTTTGTCAAGGACGCCATGTTGCCTCTCTCTCCCTCTCCGCCATCCTTTGTTTTAGGTCCCATTTCCAAACCCAAACAGTCACACAGTTTTTTTTTTATATACCAAGGGCCCGTCAGCTAAGCTCCGGATGTACTGCAGCCTAAAGGCTTATTGTACTGCCCTGTGTACTCAGCACCAGTCCATTATCCCTGTGTCTTTGATAAGATGGTACAGTCCCATGATGGACTCTGTTTTGATTTCTTTTGGTTCAATTGTCGGTCTCCCAAAAAGATTGAATCTTCTGCGATCTAGAGCTTCGCAAGAGCAGATTATGTGATGGGCTGTCTCCGTTTCCTTCCCACAAAGTCTGCAGTCTAGGTTTCCTTTGATTATGCCCATTTTGTTTAGGTGCTTTTTCACGGGAGCATGGCCCGTGAGAAGAGCCACTATGTATCTTACCTGAATTTTTTTACATTTGAGTAATTTTCCAGCTGTTTTCTTACATGGTTCATTGATGAACATTTTCCCATGTTTCATACCAGGGTTAGTTTTCCATCTATCCCTATGTTCTTTTTTGATCCAGTCTTTAATAGCTTCTCATATGGAGCATTTAGGTACTCCTAGAGCCGGCTCAGGTCCATAAAAGATTGTTGCCGCTCCCTTCCGGGTGAGTTCATCGGCTTTTTCGTTTCCTTCAATGCCCTTGTGTCCTGGGACCCATATCAGTTTGACGCTGTTATGTTCCCCCAGTTTTGTTAGGGCATTAAGACATTCTTCCACCAGTCTTGAGTTCACTTTAGGGCTTTTTAAAGCCTTCAGTGCTGCCTGGCTGTCTGAGTATATAATAATCTTCTTATTTGTATAAGATCTTTTCGTATTTTCATATATGCATTGTAGTATTGCATAAACTTCTGCCTGGAATACCGTGGGATATTTTCCCAGGGGAAAGCTAATGCTTTTTCCTGGTCTCATTCCATATACTCCCGAGCCTGCCCCTGAGTCGTCTCTTGACCCGTCTGTGAACCAGATCAAAGTTTCCTCAGGATGCTCGGGTTTTGTTTTCCAAGAGTCTGTTTCAATTATTACTTCAAATGTTTTATTGAAGTTGTATTGTGTAGGAGTGTAGTCTGATCGCATTTCAAGTATGGAATCTTCTACAATTTTTGTTATTGATGATATTCCTGAATGTGAATCAGGAATATTTCCAGCTTTACCCTGTTTCAGCCTATGTAATGCCATCCTAGCTTCCCCTTTGATCAGAATGTCAAGAGGGGCCAGGTCTAGTAAGGCCTCCATAGCCGCTGTGGGGGTAGTTTTAAATGCTCCGGTAATTGCTAGGCAGACTTGTCTTTGAATTCTTCCCAGCTGTACCAGAGTTGTTTTATTTTGCACCTTGGTCCACCATACCAGTCCACCATATGTTATCGAGGGTCTCAGTACCCTAGTATACAACCAGTGTATCATCTTAGGTTTTAGTCCCCACGTATTTCCATACATCCTCCTCACAGTCATGAAGGAGGTTACAAATTTATTGTATATTTTGTTCAAATGCTGGTTCCAGGTCAACTTGGAGTCAAGAATTACTCCTAAGTATTTAACCTCTCCCTTCATTTTAATTTCTTCACCTTTTAGAAGTAGGGAGTTAATTTCCTTCGGATTTCTTCTTCTGGTGAATGGGACAATGGCTGTTTTGTGAGGGCTTATTTTAAGTCCCTCATTTTCTGTCCAATTATATACAACGTTAAGTGCCATTTGCAATCGTTCCTTAACGGTGTTAGCAAATTTTCCTTGAACTATAATGACGATGTCGTCAGCATAGCCAAAGATATTAAAGTCTAGCTGACTTACCTTTTTAAGCAGTCCATCCACAACGAGGTTCCACAGCAGAGGGGATAAGACCCCTCCCTGAGGACATCCCCCCGTAACCTTTGCGGACAGACTGCTTTCCATACATGTTGTGTGTATCACTCTGCTTTTAAGCATGGCTTCGATCCACCTGCAAGAGGTTTCATCTAGTCCTCGCTCTCGGGCAGCAGTGATCATTGATTTAAAGGAGGTATTGTCGAAGGCTCCTTCTATGTCCAGAAAAGCTTCCAACGCTACCTCCTTTTGTTCCAGAGTTTTTTCCAGTCTTTGTACTACTTGGAAAAGAGCTGTCTCTGTTGACATACCGGCTTGATAAGCATACTGGTTCCGGTGCAGAGGTCTCTCAGCCAATGCATCATCCCTGATGTGTCGGTCAAGCATTTATTCTAGAGTTTTTAGAATAAAAGACATGAGTTTGAGAGGTCTGTAGGACTTAGCCCGGTCTATAACTTTCCCAGGTTTAGGTATGAATACCGCCCTACAGTGTCTCCACCCCATTGGTATATAACCTAGGGCTAAACTAGCTCTAAGTATTTTAATCATAATCCTTGCAAGCATTTGGAAGCCTTCTTGGAGCATGATGGGCATTATTCCATCACTTCCTGGGGGATTTATACGGTTTAAATGAGAAGATTGCCCATTTTAGAGTTTCATAGTTAACCACCTTCCTAGCTGTTTCCCAGTCTCTCCTGTCAGTTTTCCAAGATGGAAACTCCAGTTCCAGGCTGCCCCAGCCTCCGGGAGGTTCTTCTATGATTTCCGACCCTGGGAAGTGTACATGAAATAGTTCTTTCATGGTCTCTTCCGCAGTTCGGGTGTATTCTCCATTATCTCTTTGGAGTGAGTTTATGCTGCTTCGGCTTTCTTTAGAGAGAATTCTTTGAAGTCTGGCACATTCCGGAGTCTCATCTATCTCCGTGCAGTACCTTCTCCAAGACTCTCTCTTTGCCAATCTTAAGGCTTTGTTGTAATCAGTAAGGGATCTCCTATATTCCTCCCATTTTCCTGATTTTTTTGCTGCATTGAACAGTCTTCTTACCTGTTTTCTCTGGTCTGCTAGGTCTTTACTCCACCAGGGGATATTCCTGTTGGACTGCCTGGCTACCAGAGGGCAGGTTTCTTTGTAGGCTGAAATTATTGCATCCTGTAATTGTTCTGCAACAATTTCGACTTCTTCTGTACCTTTGAAGTTTTTATTTATACCCCTGAGATTCTGAGCTAGCTCTCTTTTGAAGCTGCCCCAGTCAGTTCTCCGGGGATTTCTGTAATATTCTGTTTGTCGTTCTAATCCCGCCATGTCGAATATTATATATCTGTGGTCTGAACAACTTACTTCCTCAGATACATGCCATTCACTTACTCTACTCCCTATATAGGGGGTAGAGAAAGTTATGTCGATAACCTCCTTTCTGTTTTTAATAACAAAGGTTGGTTTATTTCCTTTATTCATTGAGTTCAAATTACGTTCCAGAATGAATTCTAACAAGGACTCACCTCTGGGGTTGTTGTTGGTGCTACCCCAGGCCAGGTTGTGTGAGTTGGCGTCGCATCCTATGATTAGGTGTTCACCTTCTTTTTCACACCTTGCTACCAAGTCCATTACTTCCTTGGTAGGTGGTAACTGCTCATCGTCATAGGGAAGGTATGCGGATCCAAGGATGATTTTCCTTGACCCTTCCTTTGAAGATGTCTGGATAGCTACTGTCGTGAGGTCTCTGGAACAGAAATCCATCAGCGGCAGTATCTTGATTCCTTTTTTTTTTGGCAAGTATACAGGTTCTGGGAGTCTGGTTTGTCCGACTGAATATCAGTTCGCCTCCAACTCCTCCCAGTCCCCTTATTTTGCCTTTTACAGCCCAGGGTTACTGAATGAGAGCCAGGTCACAGTCTCTCATCATCACACACAGTGCTGCCGAGGCAGCCCTGCTATGCTGAAGATTTATCTGGACCACTCTCATTCGCGCCCGTGGGTCTGGGTTTACCTTTTAGTGGTTTAAAGGTTACCTGACTTAGGCCGCAGAAGACCTTAAATTGTTTGGCTTCTAGCTTTTCATACGAGTCGAGGTCCACCGAGAATGCCAAAGTTTGGCCTTTCTCGGTCACCTTTCGGCTCATAAGATGCCATTCACCTACCTCAAGTCCTGAATTCTGTGCCTTCAGTCTCTTTTTAATGGTTTCCACATCATTTGTTACTGGTACCCAGACTAGGACCCTTGGCCTCCTTGGAAGGTCTTTGGAGTCTACAACTTGTAACTCCAATCCCTTCCAAGGGCTGCCAAGTCTGCCTATAGCTCCGGATAACCAGTGTTTTGTTTGTTCATTCTCACAGGTCATCCAAAGGATACCCTGTGAGAATTTGTTATCTAGAAATTGTGGTGACACCTGTTCAGGGTTGTCATCCAACATTTCCAGAATTTTCCTTTTCACCAGTTCTGCTTTCTCCTGGTTAAGTTGTTGGTTTTTTGTCATTACGGCTACCTTGATACCTTTAGCAGCGCCCCTGTAGCTCAAAGGTTGAGATAGTTCATTCCTTCGATGCTTAGGTTCTCGCTGCTTTGGGGTGCTTGATTCAGAGCGTGGTCTTTTTTGAGTTGAGGTTGAGGTCTCTTTGCTCCTGAACGGTTTGTTCTCCGTCCAGGTCCCTTCTTTCATCTTCCTTTCCCTCATTAGTTTCTTCCGTTGTGCTCCAGAGAGTTTCTTAGGTTTGATCCCAGTTCCTGACGTACCTGGTATTGCCACCTCTCCTGGAGTTGTTTCAGTCACCTCCATTGTGGAGTCTTCTGATGTTGACAAGTCTATGGACGAGTCCATTCCTTGTAATGTCTTGGTTGAGCTTTCGCTTGAGGTTGTTTCTTGGTTCTCCATTTGGGTCCCACGAGTATCGGAGAAATAAATAGTCCACTCAGACAGAGCTCCGGTTGTCCGAGCAAGGCTGCTTTCTCATGGAGGTCGCCCAGTTTCCCTGAGGCTCCGTTAAGGACACATCACCCATGTGCCATGCACCCCTTCGGCACGGATTAAGGCAAGCCACACTTAACACTTTGGGGTTGGGGAGGTGGTCCGCGATCTCTTATTCAATATATTCAGAGAAACATTTGTCCGGCTCGTCAGTGGTCAACTGTCGCTACCAGACAGGTGTCGGCTATCCGCCACCTACCGACGCGTCACGATACCCGCTCAAGGTCCAGCGTTAGGGTTTGCAGGATGTTACTCCTTGCCAGGCACCCCCCGCTGAGGAAGTCACACAGTTAGTTGACTTTCAATTACCAAGTGAGTTGTTTCAAATGTGTGTTATTTTTTCAAACAACCTTAGCCAAAATAGCTCTGCAATCAATGAAAATTGCCCTGAAGGAAACAATAAAATAATGGAACTGTTGTTTAGTTGTGACATGACTGATGTTCTCTGTGCACCTGAAGAATACATTATAAGAGGATTCTCATTTCAAATTGCTGATAAACTCCAACAGCTGGCTCAGCGGGATTCCACAGTAAAACTGTGGGTTCAATATGTTGAGATAGTTACCCTCATGAAAAGGTTTATCGAGGCAGAGAGATTAGGAGATTGGAATCTTCATCTTCAAACTATTTACAACATACTTCCTTTCTTACATGTCAGTGGACATTTTATATGCTAAAAGCAGTCATCTGTACCTCCAAGACATGAAGGATCTCTACAAAATGTTGACGCCAGAAGTGTATAAAGCTTTTACCACTGATGGAGTCTTCACTGTTCGTGTTGCAGATACGATGTAGTGTGGCACCTGGAGTGATTTGACGATCGGAAGAGCCCTTATGAAATATATCAAAAGTGATGGTGGCTTGAGTCGGCTTAGAGTCTTTAGTCCTGCAGTTTTGTCGAGATGGACTCAGGCAATGCCTGCACTTCGCCACGTGTGTGAGGTGATGGAGAGCTTTTGTGGTGTCAATGTCAGTACCTCAGAACAGCACGTGGACAGTCGAGAATCTGGAGTTGTGCGGGACAAAGCCGATAGGAACGCCATGTTGGAGTTCGTAGAAAATCCTCCTCTCCCAGCAACTTCTGATTTAGTGTCCCTCGGTTCAGGGATTGTGAGACATGACAAAACCGACTGGCACTTAGCAAGAGAAGTAGGTAGTGAAGGAATGAAGCAGTTGGCGAACAAAAACTCTAAATGTAATGACAGAGTGCGATCATGTAGCCTTGAAGAACAGTGCACGATCAACCAGTTGTCATTAACCCAACTATCATATTCCACAGAATGGCAGTTGTTAAAGAATCGGACGAAGAACTGAAAGATTTCCTATGTCCTTCTTTGATGAGGGAGGCATGAGGAAAGGAACCAAATCCCCGTCGTATAAATCCTTCAAACCTGTCGAGGGAATACAGTTCCAGGAAGGGTATGCCTTTGTTATCGATGGGGGCTTCTTGCTTCATCGCGTGGTTTGGCAGAAAGATGTAACCTTCGGAGAAATTTGCTCTCGGTATGTGGATTTTGTAAAAGCCCATTAATCATCATCAACCACTGCAGTGGTATTCGATGGGTATCCTGATCCAAAACAGAGCACCAAAGTGGTGTAGGGCTGAGAAGAGAAACCAAGAAAATTTCGAGAGACATCATCAATGAGACCATGACTATAACACTATCTCAAGAAAATTTCTTGTCAAATTCTGAAGAACAAGGTCCGGGTGATTGAGAGGTTGATGAAGATATTTGAACAAGTTGACAAGGAAATCAAGTGTGAGTAGATGGCAGCAGATGCAGACTACCTCATAGTTACTACTGCCAACAATATCTCGTCTAAATTTGACTTGTAGGCGAGGACGTTGACTTGTTGGTTATCATGATTGGGCTCCCTACAGACTCAAATGTCTATTTCCTGAAACCTGGGAGAAAGAATCTGCAACCGACGTGATACCACCCACCCAGCGCTGTCACACCGCTTGTAGCAGAACATATTCTGTTTCTCCATGCTATGAGTGGTTGAGACACGACATCTGTGCTATATAACAAGGGGAAAAGTAAATTCGTCAAGGCTCTCTTTAACATCCCTGCTCATGGAACCACCCTCAAGGCTTCAAGGACTCTGTCAGGGATCCTGAGACTATTGAACATTCAGAAAAACAGTACCTCGTCGCTCTCTACGGTGCTACAAGGTCCGAAGAGTCACTTAATGCTGAGCGGTGCAAGCATTATACGGGTATAAGGTCCGCATTCAAGACGAGGTTCAATATTGCTACACTACCTTCAACAGTGTCCGCTGCATACCAGCACTGTCCCAGGGTATATCACCAAGTTCAGGCATTGTTTGCCAACACCAAAAGTCCCTTTGCTCTGGGGTTGCTACTTGACCAACAACAGACTGATGCTGAAAATAACCGTGCAACCGTGTGCACCGGACAAGCTGTTGCGTGTTGTTGCCTGCGAGTGCACACAGGATTGCAAACAAAACTGCGGCTGCAAAAAAGCCGGGTTGCTCTGCTCTAAAATGTGCGAAAGACTTTAAGGGCCACTGCAGCAACGCTCAGATGTACACTTCCGACAATGATGACGACCTGATTTCCATTGATTGTAAAACTATTTTGACTAAGGTTGTATGTAAAAATAACACACATTTGAAGCAGCTTACTTGGTAATTGGAAGGCAAATCACTGGGTGACTGTTTGGGTTTGGGAATGGGACCTAAAACAAAGAAAGGCGTAGAGGGGGAGAGAGACAACATGGCGTCCTTGACAAAAGAACGACCTACGTTCTATCCATACAAAAGAAAGAACCGGAGTGACTGTTTTGGGGGGGGGGGGGATCGTCCAGGCAGGGGCTAAATGGCGGGACTCACTAGCCCTAAGCTTTGAAAGGCGGCTTCGGTGGCGTAGATGGTAGCATGCTGAGCTTCTATGCCCAAGATCGCTGGTTCAAACACGGCCGAAGTCGTCGGATTTGTTAACAGCGTTAAAATCCCTCAGTATGTCTTCATTCGGAGGGGCAGTAAAGCCGGTGGTCCCATGTTATAGATTTATGGCATATAAAAGAACCTTTCCAATAACTACACTTGTGTGAAGCTAAATTTGAGGTTAGAATTGATAACGCTCTATTAGTTCCAACGTTCGCCGCCAGGTGCTGACTGCGATACCATCTGGTAAGCATGTCCGCAAGCTAGGTGTCGTGGACGGAAGCATTTGGTAGCAAAAGTAGGAACTACTTGAAATTACTGAATGCAGACCTTACTTGAATTAAAAACGGATAACACACACTAATACAATCATCACAATTAACACCGTTTATCAGACAGATTCTACACACACCCAAAGTACACGGGGATACGTGACCGCGTTGTCGCAGCCCCTAAACTAAGGAACCAACCAACCATAGGCTTTGAAATTCTGAAATAAAAAGATTTTGGATAACCTGAAAACTAGGGTCAATTTTAGCGAGCTCTATCGGCCAAAGGAAAAAAGCTTGCGAGCTGCTTCTAGTCTCATTTCATAGGAAATGTTATCAGCTCTACTTTTGATACAAACAGTTTTTCTCTAGGATTCGTCGTTTTGGAGTTATAAGTGAAAAACTAAAACAACTTCCGAAATTTTATGGGTTTTCGCCATTTTTATAGTGAAGCCATATCCGAATCTAGTCGATAACTAGATTTTCAGATTCAGCACCCCATAAAACATATAGAACCGTCGAGAAAAGAAATCGTCAAAACACCATCCCGCACTAAATATTTCAAAGACAAGGCCCCTGATGTAGCTTTGCCCCCTGCACCAGTTTTAACACGCTGGGGTACCTGGTTGATCGCATGCATATCCTATTGTGAAAAATTTCAGATAGTGAGAGAAGTAGTGAATGGCTTTGATAGGACAGATGCTAAGGCTATTGGGAGTGCACAGGACCTGTTTTCTGATCCTCAAATGGAAGGTACATTGGCTTGCATAAAATCAAATTTTTCATTTTTGCCAGAAACCATAACCTGCCTAGAAGAAAGTGGCATGGTATTGGCCAAGTCAATAGAGTTAGTCAGGAATCCTGAAGGTTGCATAAAACATGTAAAATGTGAGATTGGGGACACAGTCAGACAGAAAATAAAATGTGTATTGGACAAGAATAAAGGGTATCAGACAGAGTGTCAAATAGAGAGTATTTTGTCGGGAGAAAAGTTCAGAATTGACATTTTTGAAGAGGATTTAACAGCCAGGGGCATAGTGTTTTTCAAATATGCTCCTGTTATATCAGTGGAAGGGGAGAGAAGTTTCTCGAAATATAAAACGGTATTAGCTGACAACCGCCGTTCCTTCACCTTTGATAACTTGAAGATGACGATGGTGGTGTATTGCAACGCTAACTAAGGTATGTTTAGTTAGCATTATACTTTTTCACTTTGTAGTAGAAATGAAAATTACGTATTTTAAATCTATTGAATAATAGTTTAGTAGTAATACACTAATTCTACTTAGAATGCTTGTTATTTGAACCATTATTTGTACAAGACAATCATGCAATTGGTCATTTATAGGTAATGTTTTTAAACATAATATTTTGGTCATTTTATTTAAAAATGAGGTTATTTTACGAGAATTTTAGGGGCATTTTATGGGTCATTTTTCGATAATTTTAAGGTCATGAACATCCGGGCCCTAGTTATAACTGTTCTGGTAATAGAATCATTTAGCGTTAGCTTTTATATTTAATATGTACAGTTTAAAGTGATAGCAAAGGTGGTCGCAAAGTGGTAGCAAATTGGTAGCAAAGTGGTAGAAAGGTGGTAGCAAAATGGTAGCAAAGTGGTAGAAAATGGTAGCAAAGTGGTAGAAAATATTACATGTATTGTTAAGAAATAGTTTAAGCGGTTACGTTGATCCATTACACAATAATTTTGGCACGACGAAGCTCATTTTCTAAATCCTATATTTCTTCCTCATATTCAGTATGACCAGCCTGTTTACGGGCATGCAAGTGCTGAAGTCGCTGGATTAGCTAACTGGGATTGTTCCAGTAAAAAAAATTAACAAATGAATTTTAGGGGTAAACAGAGCATTACGATCATCATCATCATCATCATCATCATCATGATTATCATAATCACTATTACTATCTAATCCTTTTTGTTCCTCTTGCAATGCAACAACCTTTTGCATAGTTTGTGATGTCCTTGATAGTGTTAGGGGATTCTTAGACGTTAACGACTGTCATAACACGTCTTTTTCAGGAGATAATAAATGCTTTTTAACAAACAATGCACTATCTTGAGCCACAGTATTTTTTCTTGGACTTGCTTTTTTTACCTTGTTTAGAGTGTTTTGTCCATTTAAATGAGTATTATTTTGATATTAACAATGATGATTGTTTGAAATAAGTATGTTGGAGCCTTTTGTCTTAAGCCTTCCTCGACACTGTTTTGAACGTTGTTTTGAACAGTCCCAAATAACAGTTCCATTTTTATTACCGTAGTTCTTTTTATAATATGTGAATATTCTTTATAGTAAGCACATGGCTTACCATAGTTAGTCGTTGATACTTCCATGTCAACTTTTAAGTTCAAATCTGTAAACTCGGTAATAAAAATGATAGTTTGTAGTATGTGCAGTTTAGAGTAAGAGCAAAAGTGAGAGCAAAATGGTTGAAAAGTGGTAGCATAGTGGTAGCAAAGTGGTAGAAAAGTGATAGCAAAATGGTAGAAAAGTGGTAGCAAAGTGGTAGAAAGGTGGTAGCAAAGTGTTGGAAGAGTAGCAGCAAATTGGTATAAAAGTGGTAGCAAAGTGGTAACATTAGACTCTTTAAACCAATGTATAAATAACACAAGTCAACAAACAAAACATTTTGTGTTGAGTCCATTATTTAATGCATACATTCTGTCCACATCGAACAGTAACATGGAGGCTGGACATGACTTTTCATTAAACCAAAACATTTTCCTTTTTCCAGCCTCCCACCCCATTCATCTATGACGTCATAGCCAGTCTTAAAAACAAGTCAAAACTTGTAGAACATGTCACGTGACAAGGTTACGTTAGGTAAAGTTAGGTTATGTTAGGTGAGCTGAGTTTAAGTCTTTAAATATTCCCTCTCTTGCGTATTCAAAGCCGTTACCTCTTGAACAGTCTGCCAAAACTTTAAATATGTATTTACCATTACATAAAGTATGAAAGCAAACGTAATTAATTATGAATGGCGTTTTTGGTTACTGTTCGATATAGACAGAATACATGCATTAAATAATAGACTCAACACAAAATGTTTTGTTTATTGACTTGTGTTATTGATAAAATGTCTAATGTTAGGGACGGTGCACACTTTCCAAGTCGATAATTTATATAGGCTAGAAGGATGGTGTTGCAAACTTCTGATGTGGATTTCCAAATTTCCTGCATAGCCTATTTCATAGTATTTTCCTGTTACCTTAAACGTTCATGCTGATTTTGTCCTTGTGTTTAACATTGTAACTACAATGATTGATTGGATATCCTTTGTCAATTTTCAAATCATGTAATTCTGGTCAGACGTTGGATATTTTTGTTCATGTGTGAAACTATCAAGTTTGCCGATAGCAAATTGGTTACACAACTGTTTCATAATGAAAATCTTGAGCTCTGATTCGTTGGAGAATTGTTTACGCTTGTCTGAACCAACACTAACTGACTACTCACTCCTAAGGTTTAGAAATTGCATTTACTCGAATCACATTCTAGTAAAAAATCATGACTACTATAAACATTATATGTGATGATGGCCTCCTCCCTTGTGAAATTCCAATTCGGAGGTAAACTAGTCCCCTGTCGGATCTCCAGGTGGGGACTACTCGAGAGGGGGTTAACATCACAGAAGTGACAAAGAGGAAATCTGACATTCTACGGATCGGAGCGTGTAATGTTAGAAGTCTGCTGGAAAGTGGATGGTTAGAAAACTTAGAAAGGGAAATGGATAGGTTGAGGTTGGATTTGGTTGGGAATAGTGAAATGCGCTGGCATGAAGAACAGGACTTTTGGTCAGGAGACTATAGGTTCATTAGCAATAAATCAAACAATGGGTATGCAGGGATTGATCTCATACTGAGTAGGAAACTTGGACAGCAGGTGGATTATTATGAGCAATATAGTGAACGGATTATTGTAGCAAAAAATCAATACAAAACCTATGTGCACCACAGTGGCACAAGTCTATATGCCTACCAGTCAAGCTGATGATGATGATGTTGAAAAGGTTACGAAGAAATAGACGAAATTCTGAGGTATATCAAGGGTGATGAAAATGTTATAGTAATGGGAGATTGGAATGCTGTGGTAGGAAAAGGAAGAGAAGGGAGGAATAACAGGAGATTTCGGATTAAGTGAAGGGAATGATCGAGGAGCCAGGCTGATGGAATTCTGCACCGAGCATGAGTTGGCCATAGCTAATACCTTATTCAAAAACCACAATAGAAGAATATACACATGGATTAGACCAGGAGATACAGGGCGTTACCAAATCGACTTCATTATGGTCAAGCAGAGGTTTCGAAACCAGATTTTGGATTGTAAAACATATCTCGGACCACAATCTGGTTGTTATGAAGTGCAGATTAAAGTTGAAGAAACTGATGAAAAGTCAAAAGTTAAAGAAGGTGGGCGATAGCCAGACTGAAAGAGAAGGATGTAAAAGAAAGATTCAAGAAGAGTATAAAGGAAGAAATAATGAAAAACCCTAAACAAACTTCAATTGCAGACGGATGGGCACTTTTGAAGAATGGAATAACAAAATCCGCAGAAGAAAACATTAGTAGGAAAGAAAGATTAGGTAAAAAACCGTGGATCACTCAGGATATACTAGAATTGATGGATGAAAGGCGGAAACACAAGAATGTAAGAGATGAACAGGGGAAAACAGAATACAGACGTCTGAGAAATGAGGTTAACAAGAAGTGCAAGGAAGCGAAAGAAGAATGGCTGAAAGAGAAATGTGCAGGTATAGAAAATTGTCTGAAATTAGGAAAAGTAGACACAGCTTATCGAAGGATTAAGAATAATTTTGGGGAAAAGAAGACTAAGTGCTGTAATATTAAGGACACAAATGGAAAGCCTCTAACAGATAGGGAAGAAAAGGTTGAGAAATGGAAAGCTTACATACAGTGTTTGTATAAGGGAAAAGAGATCGAGAATCATGTAATGAAAAGGGAGGAGGAAATTGATGAGGATGCAAAAGGAGATTTAATATTGAGATCAGAATTTGACAGAGCATTGAAAGACTTAATCAGGAACAAAGCACCAGGCATAGCTGATATACCGATTGAGTTGCTACGCTGCATAGGAGATGATGGTCTGATCAGGTTATTTCACTTGGTGTGTAGGATTTATGAGACTGGTGAGGTACCTTCTGATTTCAAGAAGAATGTGATCATCCCTATACCGAATAAAGTGGGAGCTGACAGATATGAAGATTACCGTACAATCAGCTTGATTACTCACGCTTCAAAGATCCTGTACAGAATAATTTACAAGAGGATGGAAAGCCAGGTAGAAATGGAGTTGGGTGAAGACCAGTTTGGTTTCAGGAGAAATGTAGGAACAAGGGAAGCTGTACTAAGTCTTAGGCTGATTTAGGAAGGTAGAATAACGAAAGATAAGAGAATGTTCATGGCATTTGTAGACTTAGAAAAGGCTTTTGATAACAATGATTGGACTTAATTGTTTGACATTTTGAAAACGATTGGAATAAAGTACAGGGATAGGAGGGTGATCTACAATCTATACAGAAACCAGACAGCAGTCATTCGAGCTGAACGATATGACAGAGAAGCTGTTATTCAGAAAGGTGTAAGGCAAGGCAGCAACTTATCACTTTTCAATCTTTACATTGAGCAAGCAATGCAGGAAATTGTAGAAAAATGTAAAGTGGGAGTGAAGATTCAAGGATAAATAATTTCAACTCTGAGATTTGCCGATGACATTGTCATCTTGGCCGACACGCCTGAGGATTTGAATTAGTTTTTGAATGGTATGGACTCCGTCTTGAGGAAAGGATTCGTGATGAAAATTAATAAACGTAAAACAAAAATATTGGAATGCAGCCGAAATAAATCAGAATCCTCTATGGACATCAAATTGGCAGGTGAGAAACTAAAGTAGCCCAGGCATTTAAGTCAAAATATCACCTTAACCTCAAAACAAAATGTTATAAAGCTATTATTTTCAGAATCCATTAATTTGACCCTAGGGAACAACATATCAAAATACTCGGCAGTACATGTGCCGGCTTCCTTGATTTCCAGGCCTGGAAACCAGGGATTCCAGGAATTTTATTTTGCTGCCCTGGAACGCCCGTAAACCCGAACGACTCGGTCTAGGTAAACAAAAGTGGTGTCAAATGAAAGAAAAAAGCATGCAGACCCCATATATAAGGCTTTCGGCAATGTGTTTTTCATTTCGGGGTAGATTGTAACCAAAAATTCACGCGAAATTCAAAACTTTTTGTAAGTTTGAATTCATTTGCACGTTTATTAGAGACTAAGACGGCAGCTCATGCTAAAATTCACTTGAAATAAGAAAGAGCATCGTTTTAGATTTTCAGATACGGTCTTATTTTTGTTTTAGGTCTAATAATTCAACCGTTACAGACGAAACAAATTTAACCCGAAGGTAAGTTGGTATTACCGGACGGGAGTAAACACCAAACAACTCTGCGTAGGTAAACAAAAGTGGTATCAAATGAACGATAAAAGCATGCAGATTCCATGAATAGTACGATAAGCAATGTTTTCTCTGCTTTCGGGGTACATTGTAACCAAAAACTCGAGTCTGCTATTTATGAGAATAGTGTGTGTTTTAAAAATCGAAACTGAAAAGCGGAGTACTTTCATTATGAGCTGGCGCCAACTCCACGCTCTCTTTTTGACGGATGTTGAATGCGCAAAACGGACAAGCCAGCGTTCGCGTCTCTCTTTAAGCACTCAGAAATTGGCGATCAACTTTGTCCAGAGACCACGTATGTCATTGACGGAGGCTATCTCATGTACGCTGTTAGTTGGTCTCGACTGGCAACATACGGATAAATTTGCGACCATTACGTCAGACACGTTATGACTTGATACCCATCTGCAGTTGTTGTTTTCGACGGATACAATGGCCAGCCAAAGCGGAGCAAAGGCGACGCGCTGCAAGAAGGACCTGTTTTGATATCGAATTTACCGAACATTCGACATCGACAGTATCACAGGCGGACTTTCTGACGAAGAGAGAGACAAATCTCGACTTATTGATGTACTTGTTTCAAGATTTGAGGCTGTAAAAGTTCGAGTATACCTGGCAACTGGGGAATTTGAATTTGAATTTGAATTTATTGTTTCTCTCATACAGGCCACTGAGGCTACAAAGCCTCTTTATGCAGCTCTCTTCATTCAGAGGGCGGTTAAATACAATAGAATAAATGAAGAAAGAAAAAACTTAACCTATACATACAGTTGACAATAGAAGTTCTTGTTATTACATCCGTTCACCTTGAACATGATAATTGTATAGCTTATAGATTACAATGAAGGGAGTGTTTTATCGCTCTGATAGGAAGTCCTGAATACTGGTGCAATTTATATTTATTCCAGAGAATACTAGCTGAAATACGGAATGAGCCTTTGCATTTTTCGGTTCTGTGATGAGGTATCTGGAGCATTTGTGCAGTGTGTCTATTCGCACGTTTATGCACTGATTGCATGGGAGTTAGTGTGCAGTAAATATAAGACGGAATTTTGAATTTTAGAATTTTTATCACAGGCAGAGCCATGGCATACTGTCTTCGTTCCTTTAACTTTAGCCATCCAATCTGGACGTAAAATGGAGTTATATGAGACTCTCTTGGTACATTGAGAACAAACCGCAAACAAGCATTTTGCATTCTTTGCAATTTTGTATTGAGGACCTCTCCCATATCATGGTAAATTATAGATCCATAGTCAAATATTGGTAATATCAAATTCTGTATCAGTATCTTTCGTACATTTTGAGGCAAATAGAAGCAAGTGCGCCTAATTTGATATAATGACGATGCAACCCTTTTCAGAATCATGTTTGTGTGATCCTGCCACGATAATCGAGAGTCAAAATTAACTCCCAGATTTCTTACTGCTGACTGGTACGGAACTGTTTGGGATGCAAACTGTAAAGGTGGTACTGGGTCAGGTAGGGAACTGAGTAATTTGGTATAGCCGATGATGATCGGTTGCGTTTTTTCGAAGTTAAGTATTAGATTATGATCGAGTGCGTACTGAGATAGGCTTTGAATGTCACTGTTAATTAGAGCTACGTTCAAATGAATGGATTTCAGATCCATGTGTAGATATAGCTGAAGGTCATCTGCGTACATATGATGTTGACAGAATTTAAGGACAGATGGAAGGTCATTTATATACACGGAGAACAGGAGTGGACCAAGGACCGAACCCTGCGGCACACCTGTTGTTACTTCACACCATTCTGAAACATTGTCATCTGCTAGGACTACTCTCTGACATCTGCCTGTTAGGTAAGACCTAAACCAGTTCGTTACTGACTTTGAAAGGCCTAGATTTCTTAATTTAACTAGTAGGATCTCATGGTGAACTCTGTCAAAGGCTTTGCTGAAATCGAATAGAGATAATATAGTAATTTCCTTCCGGTCCATTGCTAGACGAATGTCGTCTGTGACTTTGATAAGGGCTGTCAGAGTACTATGTTTTGATTTAAATCCAGATTGGTTCGGGTTTAGGATATTGTTGGAATTTATATATTCATAAAACTGATCAAAAACAATCCGTTCTAACGCTTTCCCAATTGCACACAATATACTTATTGGTCTAAAGTCACTACAGTTTAAGGCGTTCGTGAATTTTGGTATTGCTTTGATGTTGGCTTTTTTCCATTGTGTCGGATAAATACCCATTTGCAGGCTATAGTTAAATATATGCAATAAAACTGGCATGAGGAGGTCCATATTCCTTTTCAATAGCGTAATAGATATATGATCTGGTCCTATGGCTTTTGAAGTTATCCTAAATATGGCTAAATAAATGTCCTCTGGATATATATAGCCAAAATGAAATTCTTCCCGTCGGTCAGTAAATTTTTCCCTGTAGTAAGCAACAGTTGACAAAACTCTATTGCTGTCTACAACGGTTGATACGTTTAAATAATGCTTATTAAGCTCATCAGCGCTCATTGTTGGGTTATTGCTTTTGTGTCTGGATTTTCCAACACCGAGAGTTTTTATAGCTCTCCACAAAGCCGAAGAGTTTTTAGCTGAATTAATTAGCGAATAAGTGTAACGTATCTTTGTATTACGAATAACTTGCTGGGTTCTGTTGCGTAAGCTTTTGTATTCTATAATGTCCTCGGGTTTCTGTGTTCTGTTGCACTTCTTTCTGGCTCTATTTCGAGATCTTATTAGATCTTTTATTTCTGTGTTGATCCAGGCAGCTGGTGCGTGCCTCACGTTAGCTGAGCGCACTGGGGCATGGCGATCATATAAATCAATTAAAAATGTGTTGAATGTTTCGACCTTCTCATCTATAGTTTGCTGCTCGAGAACAGTGTGCCATGGAACTGAGATGGCATCCGCCTTAAACCTTTCATAATTAAACCGGCTGAAGTCTCGAAAAGTTCGAATACTGGGCTTATATTTTGGAGTTGACAGGGTATATACTGCGTATAAGAGATCATGTGCTGAGAAGCCAGAAGCAGCTGTTTGGCCAAACTCAATCACGTGCTCATTGCAGTTGGATGCTATTAGATCCAGAGTAGAAGAGGAGGTTGCAGTGTGATGTGTATCTTGATACGGGAGCCACGACAGATCGCAAGTATTTAGAGTTTCTACTATGTTTTTCGTTTCAAATGTAGCCGACCCAAAATGGGCATTGAAATCACCGGCTAATATTACATATTTATAACTAAAAATGTGTCAAAGCATGTCATTTAATAGTAGTTCCATAAAACCGACTTTGGGTGCTCTATAAACACAAATAAATAATACTTTAGTATCTTTCAGGCAAATCTCTACGAATAGGTACTCAGGTCTGAAATTCTCATTATTTGGGGATTTGCAGATAACCCGGCACTTAATGTGCTGTCGAACATACACTGCTACTCCACCCCCTTCTCTACGTTGTCTGTCATTGCGGTAGATATTATATCCTGGCAAGGTTACAGATGAATCAGTAATGGACTTATTGAACCATGTTTCACTAACAGCGATTACATCAATACCGGAGTTAACAAATGTGTATTCAAATTCTGCGAAATGTTCTAGCATTTTAAGTGACTGCGTATTCAGGTGAGTTACTTTCAAATCATTGGGTAATCTATCAGCTATATCACAAAGATAGGCATGCGTATCATACTCATTGGTACTAATATCCATGCAAAAGATAATTGAAAGTTATTGTAAAATTGTTAAACAAGAAATATCATAAATTACAAAATCTAAAACTTAAGCTATTTTCTAAATATTAATCAATAATATCGGCTTGTATTTTGGCTAGACACTGTAGTTAAAGTTCCACCAGTAACCATATTACATGTTTGTGCTTACACTTGTAACTTTGATCAGTTGAGCCCCCTCACACTGACACGTATGAGGGTCCTTTACGTACGAGGAGCGGGAAACTTTTTCATCAAAAAGTCCAATTCTCGGAGTGTTTTCACACGATGCCTCGTGTCATCAATGCGGATCAGAACAACGCCATCTGCAGTCCAGACACCGTGTAACCCAAAGTGGCTTACTGCTTGTTTTACAATATCAGTCCGGGTTTTCGTCAGAACTTCTCTTACAGTTATGCCGGTATTCCTTAAGTATTTCTTCGAGCTGAAGAGTGCTGCTCGATCTGCATAGGACACGAACCGCACTATTATTGGCCGCTTCTTTCCAGCATCCCGGAGTCCTACACGATGAGATCGGTCTATTCTCTGGGGATCGATTGTCACATTCAACTTGGCAGCAACATCCATTACACACCTGTTGGTGTCCTCGCCTGGAGTTTCTGGAATACCAAAAATTCTCAAGTTATTTCGACGCTGGTACTGCTCAAGTTCATCAGTGCGGTCATTCAGTTGCAGCTCAAGTTGATTTATAGTGTCGTCTCGCCTGGCAAGTTCCCGTCTGAGTTCATTGATGACCTGGGTGTTAAAATCTATTGTTTCTTTTAGTTTATCAATCACCTTATTAGCAACTCGATCCACGAGCTCCTCGATTAGGTTCGTATTACTCAGCAGGCTTAAAATGTCAGCTGAGTCTCGGCGCACATCCTGCGTAGCTTGGTTGTGGTCCGCTGAAGAAAAAGTAGTGCCACTGTCCTTCCAGTTTCTTTTGGAGCCGTCAGCTTCGCTAGCATTGCGACAACCCCCACCCTGAATGCGATCCACGGTCTTCAATTGTTCTCCCGAGCTGCTACCTGCTCCGTTCCTCTCTAGGGCGCTAGGGTCGTCTGCTTTCACTTGCTTGCGCTGTCCACCCTTCGTTTGTTCACGAACTCCGCACTCCCCACTGCGGTTAACTACCTTCTTTTGTTTGTCTTTGCCCGTCATTTTGCAGTTTTCAACTCTAACCTCTCACACACTTTAATACTTGTTTATCAAAATAACAGCAATATTTCAACTTACTGCGTTTATCACCGAACGTTCTGCTGTTGATTTACTTCTCACTGATCACTCTTGCAATGCACTGCTTCTACTTTGTCACCTTCTAAAAGCAATTCTGGCTAGGAACTATCACTCGCGTTTATACCGCCATATGGTTGCGCGGGACGATCCTCTCATCGTGCACACTGCTTTGGAGATATAGAGCTTGGGGAAGTCTGTAATTGAAGTCGGCAACGATACCGATCTTCTGGCAATGCTGATTGCTAGGCGTCAGACGAGAGATGTCTTCATGCTGCCCCCAGGGACTTCCTAGTGCTCCGGAAAGCTGTACGATATTGGTGCTTTTCAAGATGGAGTAGGTGACATGAAGAACTGCGTGCTGTACTCCCATGCTGTCTCTGGAGGTGATAAAACATCTGTAATCTACGGGAAGGGGGAAGAAGAAGGCTTACAAATTGCTTCAAAAAAAGTGTGGATCTTCGGGAAGATTTTGTCAAAACATACACAAATCCATCTGCGAGTCGTGAAGAAGTTTGCACTGTTGGAGAAAAGTTCATTAGGGCACTGTATCCTGGAGGAAAGGAATTGGAGATAATTGATTATCTTCGACATCGTCTGTACCAGATGACCATTGCGCGCTGACTTCTCAGTTTGAACTTGCGACTCTTCCTCCAACAAGGGAATCTCTACGGCAGCACTCAATGCGGACTTACATGCAGGAAACTTTCATTGTTTTCCTTTACACTACTCGTATACAATATGTTTCTAGTATCTCTCAGGGGAGTTAAATATGCTGAGTTTGATTTTAGGTTAAAGAATGGCTGAGAAGAAACCTCAATTCAACAGAGTGGGGCTGGCAAGCCAATGACAACTCTCTTTTGCCCGTTCCCACAACCCTGCCACCAGCTCCTGACTCTTCCCTTCCTAATTGCCTGCGATTGCAAGACGGACCGCGGAGTGCGTTGTGGGTGTAGACGATCCGGCCAAGAGTGCTCAGAGATGTGCTTTCAATGTCACGGACAAAATTGTGATAACGCAGTACATCTGTATGAAATAGATTGGAATCTACTGTAGATACACCCGATGTCACTTAAACTACCAGTTTCCTGTATTACACATTTTCATCCAATGCCTTTTTCCTATGATTTAGAAGTTTTAACTCATACATAATTATTATGTGTGTAAATAAAAATTTCATCTTGTGTTGCTTCCGTAGAAAAAAAAATCATTAGCTCAACCTTTACTTTCCAGGTGCTATCCGAATAGGCTAAACCCCCGACGACAAACGCAATCTTGCACTGTCAACCGACAGCTACTACACGTTTAATTTTAGCTATAACTTTTCAATAATAAACGTAAAACAAACAAGACAGATGGTCTGAAAAGCTAAAAGTGTGGTCTTTTTTATATCACGCATAATTTTTGGTATAGACTTCATTTTCAGTCGTTGATGTACCTGCAGGGAAAATCAAACCTCAAACATTTTGAATTTCGCGCGTTCTTTTTTGTTACAATCTACCCCGAAAAGAGAAAAATATTGCCTAAAGTCTTATATATGGAATCTGCATGCATTTCTCTTTCATTTGATACTACTTTTGTCTACCTAGGCCGAGTCGTTCGGTTTTTACGGGCGTTCCAGCACGGCAATGAAAAATTCCTGGAATTCCAGGTTTCCAGGCCTGGAAATCAAGGGAGCCGGCACATGTACGCCCGAGTATTTTGATTTGTTGTTCCCTAGGGTCGAATTAATGGGTTCTGAAAAAATTAGCTTTATACCATTTTTTGGACCTAAATAACTTAATTTCCTGGGCTAAATGAGGTGGGAGACTTCTCTTACTTAGGAAGCAAAATAACCAGTGATGGACGAAGCAAAGAGGATATAAAAAGTAGGTTAGCTCAGGCAAAGAAAGCATTTCTACAGAAAAGGAATCTGTTGACATCGAATATAGATTTAGGTGTTAGGAAGTCATTTTTGAAGGCCTTTGTCTGGAGCTTGGCACTCTATGGAAGTGAAACATGGACTATTGGTGCAGCAGAAAGGAGGAGAATTGAAGCGTTTGATATATGGAGCTACAGGAGAATGATGAAGATCAAATGGGTAGATAGGGTTACAAACGAAGTGGTATTAAGACTAATGGGAGAGGAGAGATGTTTCTGGCGACTGCTAATGAAGAGATATAACAAAAAGTCTAAAATCTGGGTTTTACCCCAAAAATTCTGTTTCCCTCATTCTCAATAACTACAGCCTATTAAAAAAATAAAGAGGGATTTATGACAAGCCATCTGGCATGTCACACGTCCAAATCCAACAATGCGTTCGCGAGATATCGGCAAAGTTTGCAAGAAAGTAGGCTATGGTCTAGCTTTCTCCTTGCCCCCCTACTAACTTGCTTACTAGATGCCATCGCAACCAGCACCTGGCGGCTGACGATGGAACATAATAGAGCAAAAATCAATTATAACCTAGAAATTTAATTTCACACAATTGTATTTAGTGGAAGGTTGTTTTACATGCCATAAATCTAAGGCATGGGCCCGCCGGTTTTACTTCCCCTCCGAAGGAAGGCATACAGAGGGATTGTTAACGCTCTGAAAATAAATCCGGCAACTTCGGCCGGGTTTGAACCCACGATCTTGGGCATAGAAGCCCAGCATGCTACCAACTACACCACTGAAGCCGCCGCTCCACGTTTAGCAAGAGCTGAGAAGCTGTTTATGGAAAGGCCATTAATAATGAATATTATGCTGAACGTAGTAGAGACGATGATTCCTAAATTAGTTCCAGAATACAGTTGAATGCTACTGTCAATTATGACACTGCCCAGCATACTGTATATAAACATTTCGCAATGAGTAACAAGCAGCGGGGAAAGTGCGGAAAAGGGGGAATGGCAGAGCAGGCGAGATAAGCGTTGGGAGTGGGAGTTTGCACAGTGGTCAACGTGGTGAAGTCATCTTTCGCACCAGCACATCCACCTTGAGAGGCCCTTCTCCATTGCGTTATATAATTTCTCAACTCCCCTGATTCAAACTGTGTTCTCCCCCAGTAACAGTATGTTGCAGCACAGACTAACTTTTTCTCAGATGTGAGAAGGGAAATATTGTAAAGCACAGGGAAGGAATCTGGTTGTTATTTTATTTCCCACTACCGTTTGATTACCAAATGCGGGTTTTCTGCAACTAGGTTGTGTTTTGTACTTTAAATACAAGCCATCAAGGTGTTCACAGATTTGAAATGTCTGTTGCGACCAGGATTCGAGCCTGGGACCTTCGGATTTCTGGCCTGATGCTCATACGAACTGAGCTATCGCGAGCAGACAAGGGCAATTACAATTTTAAAATATACATTATTAATACGGTAAAACAATTCACAACTAATCCGTATATGACAAATTGATGTATGAGAATGGCATGCGCAGATCCATTACATACGACACTGTTTGTAGAAAGTGAAACACCAAGAACATGAGTTGTGACCACATTGCACTTTACACCACAGATTAGGGACATGACAATACATTACTGATTAGAAGGACAGTCCGGTATATGCTTGTTGACGGTCGATCTTCAGTATCCACCAGCTCCTGACTCTTCCCTTCCTAATTGCCTGCGATTGCAAGACGGACCGCGGAGTGCGTTGTGGGTGTAGACGATCCGGCCAAGAGTGCTCAGAGATGTGCTCTCAATGTCACGGACAAAATTGTGATAACGTAGTACATCTGTATGAAATAAATTGGAATCTACTGTAGATACACCCGATGTCACTTAAACTACCAGTTTCCTGTATTACACATTTTCATCCAATGCCTTTTTCCTATGATTTAGAAGTTTTAACTCATACATAATTATTATGTGTGTAAATAAAAATTTCATCTTGTGTTGCTTCCGTAGAAAAAAAATCATTAGCTCAACCTTTACTTTCCAGGTGCTATCCGAATAGGCTAAACCCCCGACGACAAACGCAATCTTGCACTGTCAACCGACAGCTACTACACGTTTAATTTTAGCTATAACTTTTCAATAATAAACGTAAAACAAACAAGACAGATGGTCTGAAAAGCTAAAAGTGTGGTCTTTTTTATATCACGCATAATTTTTGGTATAGACTTCATTTTCAGTCGTTGATGTACCTGCAGGTAAAATCAAACCTCAAACATTTTGAATTTCGCGCGTTCTTTTTTGTTACAATCTACCCCGAAAAGAGAAAAATATTGCCTAAAGTCTTATATATGGAATCTGCATGCATTTCTCTTTCATTTGATACTACTTTTGTCTACCTAGGCCGAGTCGTTCGGTTTTTACGGGCGTTCCAGCACGGCGATGAAAAATTCCTGGAATTCCAGGTTTCCAGGCCTGGAAATCAAGGGAGCCGGCACATGTACGCCTGAGTATTTTGATTTGTTGTTCCCTAGGGTCGAATTAATGGGTTCTGAAAAAATTAGCTTTATAACATTTTTTGGACCTAAATAACTTAATTTCCTGGGCTAAATGAGGTGGGAGACTTCTCTTACTTAGGAAGCAAAATAACCAGTGATGGACGAAGCAAAGAGGATATAAAAAGTAGGTTAGCTCAGGCAAGGAAAGCATTTCTACAGAAAAGGAATCTGTTGACATCGAATATAGATTTAGGTGTTAAGAAGTCATTTTTGAAGGCCTTTGTCTGGAGCTTGGCACTCTATGGAAGTGAAACATGGACTATTGGTGCAGCAGAAAGGAGGAGAATTGAAGCGTTTGATATATGGAGCTACAGGAGAATGATGAAGATCAAATGGGTAGATAGGGTTACAAACGAAGTGGTATTAAGACTAATGGGAGAGGAGAGATGTTTCTGGCGACTGCTAATGAAGAGATATAACAAAAAGTCTAAAATCTGGGTTTTACCCCAAAAATTCTGTTTCCCTCATTCTCAATAACTACAGCCTATTAAAAAAATAAAGAGGGATTTATGACAAGCCATCTGGCATGTCACACGTCCAAATCCAACAATGCGTTCGCGAGATATCGGCAAAGTTTGCAAGAAAGTAGGCTATGGTCTAGCTTTCTCCTTGCCCCCCTACTAACTTGCTTACTAGATGCCATCGCAACCAGCACCTGGCGGCTGACGATGGAACATAATAGAGCAAAAATCAATTATAACCTAGAAATTTAATTTCACACAATTGTATTTAGTGGAAGGTTGTTTTACATGCCATAAATCTAAGGCATGGGCCCGCCGGTTTTACTTCCCCTCCGAAGGAAGGCATACAGAGGGATTGTTAACGCTCTGAAAATAAATCCGGCAACTTCGGCCGGGTTTGAACCCACGATCTTGGGCATAGAAGCCCAGCATGCTACCAACTACACCACTGAAGCCGCCGCTCCACGTTTAGCAAGAGCTGAGAAGCTGTTTATGGAAAGGCCATTAATAATGAATATTATGCTGAACGTAGTAGAGACGATGATTCCTAAATTAGTTCCAGAATACAGTTGAATGCTACTGTCAATTATGACACTGCCCAGCATACTGTATATAAACATTTCGCAATGAGTAACAAGCAGCGGGGAAAGTGCGGAAAAGGGGGAATGGCAGAGCAGGCGAGATAAGCGTTGGGAGTGGGAGTTTGCACAGTGGTCAACGTGGTGAAGTCATCTTTCGCACCAGCACATCCACCTTGAGAGGCCCTTCTCCATTGCGTTATATAATTTCTCAACTCCCCTGATTCAAACTGTGTTCTCCCCCAGTAACAGTATGTTGCAGCACAGACTAACTTTTTCTCAGATGTGAGAAGGGAAATATTGTAAAGCACAGGGAAGGAATCTGGTTGTTATTTTATTTCCCACTACCGTTTGATTACCAAATGCGGGTTTTCTGCAACTAGGTTGTGTTTTGTACTTTAAATACAAGCCATCAAGGTGTTCACAGATTTGAAATGTCTGTTGCGACCAGGATTCGAGCCTGGGACCTTCGGATTTCTGGCCTGATGCTCATACGAACTGAGCTATCGCGAGCAGACAAGGGCAATTACAATTTTAAAATATACATTATTAATACGGTAAAACAATTCACAACTAATCCGTATATGACAAATTGATGTATGAGAATGGCATGCGCAGATCCATTACATACGACACTGTTTGTAGAAAGTGAAACACCAAGAACATGAGTTGTGACCACATTGCACTTTACACCACAGATTAGGGACATGACAATACATTACTGATTAGAAGGACAGTCCGGTATATGCTTGTTGACCGTCGATCTTCAGTATGGCGTCGCGCCACGACGTGCTACACTCAGAGCCGCTAGACGCCGTGGCATGGAATCATACAACGCTTGAATACGCTGCTGGGGAATACCGTCCCACGCGGTTTGTAGGCGCGTCCACAAAGTATCAACAGTGGTGGCAGGTGGATCTGAACGAACAAGTAGCCGACCGACCATATCCCAGACATGTTCGATGGGCGACATGTCAGGCGAACGGGCAGGCCAGGGAAGCAGAGATATCCGTCGTTCTGCGAAGAAGGCTTGCTCATTCTTCGCCACATGCGGGCGGGCATTGTCCTGCTGAAATATGGCCTGTGGAACGGCCTGCAAGAGGGGCAGTGCCACGGGATGTAAAACCTCCCTGATGTAGCGGTCACTGTTCAGATTGCCCAAAAGACGTACGAGGCGCGATCGCCTGTTATAGTCAATTTCGCCCCAAACCATTACACCTGGTGTTTGTCCGCTATGCCACTCAAAAATACAGTCTGCCCGATTGCATTCTCCACGGTGGCGTCGACCGCGTATGCGGCCATCACTGTAGGACAGGTTGAAGCGGAACTCGTCCGAAAACACTACATTTCGCCACTCAGCCTGCCAGTGTCAGCGTGTACGTGCCCATTGTAGTCGGAGGCGTCGGTGGTTCCCAGCCAATGGAAGCCGACACAGTGGCATATGTGCTACCAGTCCAGGCCTCAATAGACGGCGCCGCACCCTCGACGGAGACATGTCCACCCCTGTTGCAGTGCTCTAACGTCGAGCCAACACCGAGGACGACGCTCTTCTGTCCGATACGGCCATGCGGAAAAGATGGCGGTCGTCTCGCGCTGTGGTCACATTGCGTCGCCCTGTACCCTGTCGTCACTGTGTACGGCCCTCCTCTCTCCACTGGATCCACATACGGCTTACTGTTGACGTAGCGTATCCTGTACGAGCCGCAATGTCCCGGAATTACAGACCCGTCTCTCGGAGCCTAAGCATTCTGCCCTGTTCAACCGCACTCACATGATGATAGTCCACCCTGCGATGTCGGCAAGGCATCGTTGTACTTGCTTACACGTTTCCACTTGTTATGACGGCCCCACGCCGACAGAGCTGTGCGGAACACTGACCTGTCCGGTCCCACGACAGAGGGCACTGGTGGGCCAATGTGCACGCCACCTCACTGCGATTTCAATAACTTAGTATGGTGCCACAGGCCTACATGACCCCTGTTATGGGAGTGTCTCCAACCATTTCTTCTGGGTGTTTCGCTTTCTATAAACAGTACTGTATATAAATAGAGGTAAGAAAACTAATGAATTACAACAAATGGAAGGAATGATCGTTAATAACATTAATTGATGACGAAGAATCTATATGGCTAACGCGTACGTCACAGAAAACCCCCACTCTGATTTATGTCATGTTGTACGATGGGGATGAACCATGCAACTCACACGTAATTTGATATGAATGAAAACTTGTTAAGTAACATGATATTGAAAAATATTGAAAAATGTTGCATAATAGTTTAAAAAATTACTTTTGGGCAGGGCTTTATTTATATGTGAGGACCGTCACCCAAGAGCTGTGGCATGGGATGACCGCGTGGAAAGCGAATCAGCTATCAGACGAGTGGTCATCATTGAACTATATAGGTACTACTGGAACAACTCCTCCCATGGTAACCCTCGCTGAAAACAGCTTCCTGGTCATCGCCTCCTTGACGTGCACCACCAGGCGTAAATAGTCGCATCAAAACCCGTCATACCATTGAACTCTAGGTTGCAAGTCAGCTGATATGTCGTGATTCTTTTCTTATATTTGATCGCACGTCCATTATTTTATAGAGAGAACATAGTGTGTTTGGAGTTAATATTCTATTATTATTTTTATTGTAAATGTTTGCTGCAATAAATGTATTATTATGCTATAAAATCAAGATGTCCATTGCTTGTGTAGCATTCGGATACTCTAATAGGCAGGAGAAAAGCTCACAAAAGCTTCATTTCCACAGGTAATCCCTACTATACCACTGTGCAACGTTATATATAATGGTATTTTCCAAAAATACGGTAGGCTTACGGTCTACTTTATTTTCGAATCGAGATTTGTAATGACGTAGCCTAGGCTATTCTGTGTTTATGGATAACCTTGTATCAAATTTTGACATAATAGTCCTAAAGAGCATAATGACAAATACACTTAGGCCCTATTATAGGTCATAAGTTATTAGTCACAGAATTATAACCTGGCTCATATTACAGATTTCCATGGAAACGTCCGGATGTGTTAAAGGAATGGGTTATAGCTGTGTGGAGGAAGGACTGTTTCGAGCCACGTCTCAAAACGTATTCGGACTCGAATGTAACACTTGGGGCAAATAAATTGCCGGAACAAGATTCGTGTGCGCACAAACAATTAATCAGAATATGCATTTAAATTATACACATTTATTACTATATACACAGCTATATACACAACATATTGATATTATTTCATTATTGCGAGGAGCTGCGGCTTGGTGCGTCCTGTCAGTAAGGCACGGCTTAACAGAATGTCGCCCAAAAGCCAGGTAGAGGGCTGAGGGTCGCCAATAGAATGACACAGAGTTGCCAAGCATCTCGAACCACGTTGTCACGTCTTGTTTCCTCCCAAAACACAGTTCACTTACTGTCTCCAACATACCGCGCACCTAAATGTACTACATTTAATTACAAACATGAATGATGGACAAACCAAATGTTCACTGAGAAAACAACACTAACACAATAGAAAATTACACAACATAAATATATACAGTCACAAGAGCACACGTCACGGTGCAGGTAGGGGGAACAGTTTCTGGATTGGTCTCTTCAGAGTTCCGTTGCTGGTACGGACGATGGCTACTCTGACCAATCCATCCTTGCCGGATATCACGTCTTGGACCACTGCAAGCCTCCATGCTGTGGGTGGGAGATTGTCCTCCTTTACAAGGACGATGGTTCCGGGCTGAATGTTCACCTCCTTGTTAATCCATTTGGATCTTTGTTGTAGACTGTTGAGGTAGTCTTTTGACCACCTGCACCAAAAGTCCTGCTGCATTTTCTGCAGTTGCTGCCACCTGGATAGACAGTTGGAAGCTACCTCTGTCAGATTTGGCTCAGGGATGGACATCAATGGGGAACCGATTAGGAAATAACGGGGACCGAGATAAGAGGGATCATAGGGATTGTCAGAAAGACGAGAGATAGGCCTAGAATTAAGACAAGCTTCTATTTGGCAAGCTAGCGTCTGTAGTTCGTCGTATGTCAAGCAGGTGTTGTCAACTACCCTTCTCATATGATGCTTCATTGACTTAACCCCAGCTTCCCAGAGGCCACCGATATGAGGGGCATCCGGAGGAATGAAATGCCACGTGAATCCTTCTTTTCTACCAAACTCTTGAAGTTCTTCCACGCAGTGTTCGGATTTGAAGAAGCGGTGAAATTCGTTCAATTCATTTCGGCGCTCCCACAAAGTTTGTTGCATTGTCGGAGTAGAGGTTAAGACACTTTCCTCTCCTCGCGGTAAAGCGTCGCAGAGCTGCAATGAAGGCTTCTGAGGTGAGATCTTGATCAACTTCCAGATGTATTACCTTAGTGCAGAGGCATACGAATACTGCAATGTAACACTTCACCTTCACCTTGCTTCTTGTTGATCCTTGCTTTATAAACATTGGCCCAGCAAAATCCAGTTCAGAGTTCATAAACCGGCGCGCTGCTGTCACCCGAGTAGCTGGTAGTTGATCCATTAGTTGCTTCGAAGCAGATGCTTTCAACCTAAAGCAACGTAAACAATTGTGGATAAGTGGCCGTACCGTTCGCCTGGCGTTTAAAATCCAATATTTTTGCCGTAGAGAGGCGATCAGCAATTGTTCACCAGCATGTAGTAAACGTAGGTGTTCAGATTCTATGATCAATTTTGTCAAGTTGTGTTTAGGGGGAATAATGATCTGATGACGTTCACCGAAAGGCATTGGAGAGTTTTCTAATCTAACCCTGAGGAGGTCTTCTCCGTCGAGGAATGGGTTGAGACTTCTCAACGTACTTTTGGTCGCTACACTTGATATACCTTTAAGCTCTTCCACATCCGCTATGTATCTGAACCGCTGCGCTTGTTTGATGCACACTTTCAAGGCTCCTTCAAGTTCCATAGCCGTCAATGGACCAGTTCGCTTGGTGCTTGGATTCCTTGTATTGTGGGCAAACCTAATGCAGTAGGCGATGACCTTCTGCATTCGGCGAATTGACGAGAAGCTGCGGGAAATGTCTTCTTGCTCCTCATAAGTCACCATGCATTGCGTCTCTCGTTTCTCAGGAATTCCATCAATTTCCAGAGAGTTGTAGGTTGAACAAGACCAAGAAGATTGTTGTTTGTGTAACCAAGATGGCCCATGCCACCAAACTGCATGCGTTTTCAGAACTAAGGGGAGCGTTCCTCGGGATAGAAAATTTGCTGGATTTCCCTCGGAGGTCACATGATGCCAGTGAGCTTTCTCCGTCAATTCTTGTATTTCTGACACACGATTGGCAACCAAAGTTTTCCACCTCGTAGGTTCCGCTACAATCCAGGCGAGTACGATGGTAGAGTCCGTCCACAGATGAAGATCATTTATTTTCCTTTCCAGAATCGGAATAGTTTTGCTAACTAAGCGGTCTAGCAGTAAAGCGTCGCACAGTTCAAGAAGGGGTAAGGATTGCTGCTTGAGGGGTGAAACCCTTGAATTGGAGCACAACAGATGCACGGATATATTTCCATTATCGTCAACACTGCGCACGTACAAACAAGCTGCACAGGCTGCTTCTGATGCATCACAGAATCCATGCAATTCAATTCTGGATACATTCCCCTTGATCACGACATATCGATGAACGCGTATGTCATTCAGACTTGGAAGTTGACTATAGAGGTCTACCCAAGCAACTCGTAGTGCATCAGGAATGTTGTCATCCCAGTTCAAGCTCTCTTTCCATAATCTCTGCATGGAAATTTTACAAGGCATGGGTCAAATATGGACGAAATTATTCCTAACACAATCCGCTTCGATAATTTATCAGTGCTTCGTTTTACGTTGATTTCAAACTGAAATTTGTCCAGTGCAGGATGCCAAAGAAGACCCAGAGTTTTGACGCTGTTATTCTCATCGAATTTCAGCGGTACCTGTGTCTCTCTGAGCTGTTGTGGTATGCTCTCCAAGACTGTTGAATGATTGGAGCACCATTTTCTTAATTGGAAGCCACCAAGTTGTAGTAGATGCTGGAAATCCTCTTGCAGTTTTACGGCTTGTTCCACTGAGTCCGCTCCAGTGATACAGTCATCGACGTAGAAATCGAGTCTGAGGATCTGTGAAGCTGTAGGATACTGAACTTCTTCATCATCAGCAAGCTGCCTCAGACACCTTGTTGCCAGGGAGGACGCCGGTGAGGTTCCATACGTCACGGTCTTTAACTAGAACTCCAGGATGGGTTCAAAAGGGTTCTTCCTCCATAGTATCCCCTGCATGTTGTAATCCATGGGATCTATCTTCGCTTGCCTGTACATTTTGGTGCTGTGATGGCTATTTGATGGGTTCTAAATCTTGTCACGATTGAATAAAGATCCTGTTGTACTGTAGCTCCAACAGTAGCACGTCATTCAATGAGACATTGTTATCCGATTTGCAATATGCGTCGAAAACGACTCGCGTCCTGGTTGTGGTGCTACTTTCCTTTTCAACCGCATGGTGTGGAAGATAGAAAGAAGGCTCGTTCCTGGGAGGTCGGTCCACCGCAAGCTGCATATGATCCAGGCGTTCGTACTCGTCCATGAAATCGACGTATTCTTGCTGTAATTCATGGTTCTTCTGTAACCTTCGCTCGATCTGAAGTAACCTTTTCTCTGCATTGTTACGCGTTCTACCAAGTGGTTTGCACTGCTGACGGAGAGGCAACCTTACAATGAATCTTCCAGACTTATCACGTATTGTGTTGTGCTGAAAATGGTCTTCACAATATCGTTCTTCTTTGGTGAGTGGCATAATCGTTGGAAGCTCTTCTATTTCCCAGAATTTCTCGATTTGTCGGAGTAGATCGTCACCATCCCTCAGGAAGAATGATGAACTTGATTGAAGCTGACTCCTCTGGGACTCGGAGTATATAGAGCCAGAGAAAATCCAGCCTAGCTGTGTGTTCTTCATCACAGGCAGGTCGCTGTGTAACTTGAACGTTCCCTCGGCCAGGAGTTCCATGAAGAGTTCCGCGTCAATTAACATATCGATGTTGCCTGGTATGTTGAATTGCGGGTCGGCTAGTTGTATACCGGTCGGTATGCTCCAACTTCTGCAATTGATATAGGCTCCAGGCATTCCTCCTGTGATCCTAGGAAGTACTGAGCATGTAATAGTAGCCTTGAAATTGGGAACGTTTGAATAGAATTCAACATCGACGCAGTGATCCGAATTTACAGTCGTATTGCTTATCCCTCTAAAAGGCATTGGATTTCTACGTCGTTTCAGTCTTAAGCGTTGCGCCATCGCCTCCGCTATGAAGTTAGACTGCGATCCACTGTCAAGTAGAACTCGGCATTGTTGTAGTTCACCATTGTTGTCCCTCACTTTCACCAAGGCAGTGGACGGCAGTACCTGTGCTTGTGAGCGAAATTTTAAAGAAGAGTAAGAGCCTGATTGTTGCAGTTCATTGTTGTCGTCAGTTCTTCTATTGGGTGATTCTTGTGATCCAGACCCCGATTCACGCCTCGCGTCTCTTCCGCTATTCCTTGCGACGTTCGGATTGGTTGCTATGTCAGAGTTCAACAGGGTATGATGTTTCCTGCCACAACTCTTACAATAGCCTGCAATGCATTATTGGACATTGTGTGACCGAAAACAATTGGAGCACAATCGTTGCTCAACGCTGCGATTAATGAATGGCTGACATTTATGAAGGGCACGCTGGGATTCAAAAATGGACAAGCACTGATGCTAGATACAGACACATTCGAATAGGGTGACTTGGATGAGGTGGTCTTAGAATGGCTTGCCTTTTGAACTGTAGTGGTCAATTTTGCGTCACGACTGGGTGTAGCTAATTCTAATGCCTGACATCTGCCTTTTAGGAAAGATTGCAATTCGGATAGTTCTTGGAAGTCCTGTCCTTTAGCATTAATCTCGTATTCCTTTCTAGTTAAAGATCTAGTTTATCCAGTACTAGCTGCGATAGGAGAATCTCTTCTAGCGGTGTTTTTAACTTCAGAGCCTTAATGGCATTCAGATTAGATATTAACTGGTTAGTTTGGTGCCTAATATCGGCTGCCGAGTCCTTGCTGCAAGATGGTAAAGATAATAGCTGCCTGATATGCTTAGTGGCTATTAAGCGGTTATTAGCATATCTACTATAAATCAGTTCCCAAGCTACGTCAAAGATTTCATTTGATATCGGCAGGTTGCTTATCAATTCTAAAGGCTCCCTCTTTAAGGCTGATAACTGATAATGCAATTTCTGTACATTAGGAATGTCTGAATTTTGTGTTATTAACCCATTAAAGGTGTCTCTGAATGCTATCCATGAGCTATAATCTCCAGTGAAAGTAGGGATGTTGATCACTGGAAGTCTGACGTTACTTGTTAGGCCCTCGGTGCTATTGTCACTAAGGGTTCGGGTGTTTCCAGTGCCTCTCTCAACTAATTTAGTCAATGCTGCTTCTAAGTCAAAGTATTGTGTTTCAAACTCTTCACGATCTGCTGCGTGACTATCATCATCGTCATGAAGCTCTAATTTGCTTTGCGGTTCCTCGTACCTATTTCTAATTGCACTAAGCTCATTTAATCGAAGCCGTACGGTAGTTACATCAGTTCCTTGGCGTGCTTGACATTTCTCAAGAAACTTACTTGTACGAGTTAAGCTTGCCTTAACTATCGCTCTCTGTTTAACTAGTAATTTCTTTTCATTGGGTTCCATGGTGGGGAAAGGTCGAGTGAGAATGGAAATACAGAAAGGAATTATGACCTATTTGAAATAGCATCACCTGTATTGTGTCCGATGCTGCCTGTGACTCGTCTCCCGCTGGGCTGGGCTTCCGGCGAAAGGATTGCCATGCTGTCGCTACCTGGGTCCCCTCCTGTGTCACCGATGGGACAGCCTTGCTGCTGATCTTGCCTGTTTAGATGCCGTAATAGCATTCACGAATCCGTAGAAGTTATATTCACACACGTGATAACCATGTATGCGCGTAAACTTAATACAGTATATCATCCGGCCCGGAGGACCAATGTTTCGAACCACGTCTCAAAACGTATTCGGACTCGAATGTAACACTTGGGGCGAATAAATTGCCGGAACAAGATTCGCGTGCGCACAAACAATTAATCAGCGTATGCATTTAAATTATACACATTTATTACTATATATACAACTATATACACAACATATTGATATTATTTCCGTATTGCGCTGCGAGGAGCTGTGGCTTGAAGCGTCCTGTCAGTAAGGCACGGCTTGACAGAATGTCGCCCAAAAGCCAGGTAGGGGGCTGAGGGTCGACAATAGACTGACACAGAGTTGCCAAGCATCACCAACCACGTTGTCACGTCTTGTATTCTCCCAAAACACTGTTCACTTACTGTCTCCAACAGACTGGGCCCCCACAAAATACAGTTATATCTGTAGTGAACATTTTTCAGAATCATGTTACTTGTTTGGTTCAAATAGAAACAAACCACTGCTTAAAGATGATGCAGTACCTGCAATTTTCAATTTCCCTCAGCATCTGCTTCAGCCACCCAAGAAGAGACGGAGAGTTATTGAACGACAAGTACAAGTTGAGGTATGTAGACCTAATATTTACTGTTACTTTTATTTCTGTAGTAATTTCAAATCTACCAGGCTATAATATCATGTAATTTATTGCAGCCAATGGCCATTCATGATACATTGAATTACAACTCCATAAGGGAGAATTTCCTTGGTTTTCACCACATGATGATGTACCTATCATGCTTGTCACTACATAGCATGCACATGCACTGGTTGGTTGTTAGGGCAGATGACCTCGTTGTTCCACCCCTTAAAACAACTATAACTTACTTACCAACTTACACTAGTGGTCCAGCTGATGGTATTTCTTATTTGCACACACTTTGCGGTGAAAGACGTGTACAGACAGTCTTGTCACTAAGTGTCGTATCCAGCTCTTGAAAGTCGCTCCATATTTCGTTCCTCTTCCTTGTCATTGTACGTAACAGTTCCTCGTATCCGGGTATGGATGGCAGTAACATTCGTAAACTTATCTCCTCGACCGATGGGAGTTGTCCGGTTGTCAGATAGACCAGGCACGACGGTGTAAACTCTGATAAGCACAAGACCCCTTTTAGTTAGCTACCTTTGATCCGATCAAGGTAAGTCAGGTTCCTATATCTGAGGTGTTGCCATAAATGTTTTCCAGGGCATATGTCACTACTGGTGAGATTTTAAACCTGAACAGTCCCATCGCAGTTTTAGCAAAAGATTACTAAGGTGGCTTACGTCGCTCATGGCTTTCATAGCAGCATCAGATCTCTCACATGGATTGTAAACACATTGCCCAAAGTCTGCAATGTCACTCCTAAATATCTGAAGTGTTTCACTGAAGTAAGGGACCTTTACAATATATAGTCTCTTGTTTCCCCACCTTTCCTTAAGAGCATTATTACCGTCTTTGCTGCATTTACCTGTACTGTAACACTTTTTTTTTCAGCCCACTCTAACTTCCTGGTCATAGTTGCACGTCAATGCCATGTCATCAGCATAGGCATTAAATTTCTCCTTGTAAGACTGGGCATATAGTTTTCTTCTCCCCCATCATCTCCCTCACTGATATAGTCAAGTAAACACATCACATCCCACTTCTTCCTGTGTTGGTCTCGTGTAAGGTACGTGAGTCTCTATGTCCGGGCTATCATCTTGCTCGAACTCTTCCTTCTGTATTTCTATGTTTGTTAGTTAGTTATTGTTGTTTTAAGGGGCGGAACTACGAGGTCATCTGCCCCTCTTTCTATGTTGCCACCGATCAAATCTGATATATGTGATAGGCCTACAGTAACATTGCATTTTATTGTAAACATAACTCTGCACGTGGTAATAAAGACAAATTGTTGCCGTGTTCTTATATGAGGGGCCCTATTGGTCAAGAGCATTATAGACTCCAAATATCACCCTCACCTCCCAACACATTGTATTCATGTTGAACGCTGAAAGTTCCATTTGCGAAGTGATGAATACTCATAGGAAATTGTACACATTATTTTATTATTACATTTCCAGACTGATGGATTTAATGTCAGTGAAGGAGAATGTTCCAAAAAGATAGTAAAATGTTCATGTTTTGATGCAAACATATTTTACTTTACGGGATGAAAAGCAGGTCACCAGCTCAGTGTCCAACGTCTCTGATGAAAACATTCAAGATACATGTCGACCAAAACTTCCAGATTCACCTCAAAAGAAAGCTCTGAAGAAGAAAATTAAGCTATTACAAAAAACTTAGGCGAAGAAATAAGAAGATCACCAATATGAAGCAGCTCCTCAAAGAATTGAAATCGCCAAATTCATCACATGGTGTAATTTCTGTGCTTGAGTCAAGATTTGAAGGTTTCCCCCTTGAGGTTCTTATGAATACCTTCAAGAATGAAGGTAATTCTAAAAACAGGTTGCATTACACAAGTCTGATGAAGCAGTTTGCCTCAACCTTGTACTTCTATTCACCAAAGGCATACAGGTTTGTTCATTCGAAGTTCCATAACATGTTTCATTTGCCACACCCGTCAACATTAAGGGCTTGGACGTCCAAATTGAATTGTGAACCAGGCTATTTGGAAGAGGTATTTTTATATCTTAAGGAGAATATTGCTGAGAATCCTTGGTTGACGGACTGTAACCTTCTTATCGATGCAATGTCTCTACGCAAACAAACTGTATGGGACCGAGCTGAGGGAAAATATTCTGGCTATGTGGACTGTGGTGAAATTCTGGGTTTTGAGGATGAACTGGCATCTGAAGCTCTTGTGCTAATGGTAGTATCACTTACACACAACTTCAAGTGTCCGGTGGGTTACTTTCTGATCAATAAAACATCAGCAGAAATACAGTGCCAGATGATCAATGTATGTCTTACGAAGTTACATGAGGTAGGTGTTAAAGTGTGGGGCCTAACCTGTGATGGAACTTCTACTAATGTTCAAACGATGAAACAGCTTGGTTGTGCAATAGATTCGGCAGCAAGTAGTTGTAGTTTTGAGCATGTGAAAATGGGAACTGTGTTCGTTATTCTTGACCCTTGACATATGGTGACATTGGCGAGGAATTCCCTCTCTGATAAGAATATTTTGTCTTCTCCGAAGGGTGATATAAAATGGGAGTACATCACTAAACTAAATGAATTCAGGAGAATGAGGGGCTAAATTTTGTCAATAATCTGAGTGGTGCACACATTAGGTGGGGAAACAAAAAAATGAATGTTCAACTTGCTGTGCAGACATTGAGTTCTGGTGTTGCAGATGCAATTTCATTTTTAAGGAAACAGGGTCATCCTTTCTTTGCTGACAGTGAAGCAACGGAAGAATTCATATACATGTTCGAGATACTGTTTGATTTGCTTAATTCCATAAACCTATTTCTGAAGGGTTACAAGCAACCATTGTTCATTCAGGGAGAACAGTACTGGTTAAAATGTGTCACAGAAACTTGTGATTGCATGAGGTCCTTAAAGATTGAAGGAATACCACTTGTATGCCATGCTAGGAAAATGTTCTGTGTTGGACTTATTATAGCTGCGACTTCTATTAGAGAATTTGCTAGAATATTGCTCACCAGAACTGAGAATCCATTTAAATATGTGTTGCCATACAAGTTTTCACAGGATCACATTGCGTTGCTTCTTTCTTGCATTCGAGCTCGTGGGGGATGGAATAATAATTCCAATACTTTGCAGTTCAAATGGGCATTTTTTTATTATTATTATTATGAATAATCAATATTACATCCAGCAATACAAGAAAATATATACACACATAGCTTTTTAAGTATTAGGACATACGTCCGTACATTGTTCAAGAAATCGCGTGTGCTATATACGCATTGTCCTTTGCACTACAACAGTGTATAATTCACTTGTTCTCTTGATCACTGGAGTCCCGTTATATTAAACATGTACAATCTTCATCATATCATAACTTTAGTCTATTTTTGATTATTATCTAAGTAAACGTATTAGTCTAAAAATGTACATTCTGAGATCTATGTGATGAATATCAAATTCAGCCGAGTTAGGGAAGAATACATGTAAGCTATACCACGTAAGGCAAGGCCTTGTGGGTGGCATATTAGTTCTACTTACCTAATTATAACGTTAAGTGTTCATGTTAGAAAATATATTACATATACTGTATTTATTAAAATAGGCGTTGTGAAATAGCTAGGTAGCAATGGTAATGCTAATTTATAGAATAAGCTACTTTAATATATCTTTAATTACATTTTTATTTTTTCGAACGAATGTCTTTGCGTTTCGTATAAACCTTGTAGATTTATGTAACTGCTCTTTTATGGCTTTAGGAAGGATATTATAAAATTTAGGAATAAAGTATTGAAAATTACGCTTTGCAATAGATAGATTTGGTTTGAAGAGGACAGACATATTTCCTGTTCTACCTCTTTTTTGGTAGGTGTGGCTCATGTTTATGACTGAATTTTTATTTTTATAGATATATTTATAGACTTCCGTCGCGTAAAGTTGTCCTATATTCATGACGTTTGCTTCCACATACAATTCATTCGTAGGATATAACCTTTCCTTTTTATACATGATACGCAACACCAAGTTTTGCATTACTTGAGCTTTTTTTTTAATAGTTCGATAAGCTCCTCCCCATGTAATTATTCCATACATGAGAGTAGACTGAATAAGTGCAAAGTAGATATCTCTCAGTAGTTTAATATTGACAATGTGTTTCAGACAATGAAATACATAAACTGTCCTCCTTATTTTCTTTGTGAGGAAATTGATGTGCGATCTCCACTTCATGTCTTCATCAAAATAAATTCCTAGGTATTTTATATTTTGTGTGCGGTTGATTTTTATGCAGTTGCAGTTTGTATTACAGTTTTCTCGATGTACTGTAAGCTCGTTGAAGCAATTTTGATTGTTTTTTAATGTGAAAATAATAAATTTTGATTTATTTACATTCAGAAACAATTCATTATTATCCAGCCATAATTTAATCCCTTTTAAAGCTTCGGTTGCTTCTTGCCTGACTATTTCCCATGTATTCCCTTCAACAAATATAGCGGTGTCATCTGCATAAGTGATGATTGAACTATTTTTTTTATTATTTATTGATTTTTCTATGTCATTAATGTATATAATAAAAATAGTGTTCCTAAGACTGTTCCTTGTGGTATGCCCCTTTTTACTTGCATCGGTGCACTCAATGTGTCATTTATTTTTACATATTGGATTCTGTCAGTAAGGTAACTTCCGATGAGATTAAGAGCTGTGCCTCGAACACCATATTTTTCCATTTTTTGGAGAAGAATATCATGTGCTATGGTGTCGAAAGCTTTAGTAAGATCTAAAAATATTCCTAGTGATGGTGTGGAGCAATTTAATTTTTCTTGTATTTGTTTAGTTAGTGTTGCAATTGCATCCACAGTACTTCGACTTTTTATAAATCCATATTGCCTTGCTGATAGAATGTCATGCTTCAGTAAAAACTGGAAAATATTGTTCTTGATACATTTTTCAAATATTTTTGCTATTATTGTAATCAGAGATATCGGTCTATAATTTTCCATATCTATAGTATTGCCTGATTTTAAGATTGGTTTAACTATTGTTGACTTCAGTTGCTTTGGAAAATATCCTTCTGTAAAAGATTGATTTATGAGATTTAAAAGCGGTTTCTCTAATGATACTATATTTTGTTTTATAACCTTTGCTGAAATATTGTCTATTCCCATAGCTTTACTGTCACTTATGTCACCTAGGATTTTTTTCAAATCAGTGGAATTTACCGGGGCCATGAAGCATGAGCTCTTATTGCTAGTTATATTAAGTGTGGGGTTTCCACTTTTCTTTATACATTTGGACATCTCGGTAGTCTTATTTATGAAATATTCATTAAATTTATTCGCAATTTGCGTGTCACTTTTGTAAATTTCATTCTGATACCTTATTTCACTAATTTGCTCTTTTTGATTAATTCTCTGAGCTACCTCATTAACTATACCCCAAATCTTTTTAGGATTTCCTGAACTAGCATTTACTAAATGTCTGTAGTAATCTGTTTTTGCCCAGTTTATTAGCTCATTTAATTTGTTTCTGTATTTTTTATATTTCTCTCTTAATTCTTCATTATTTTTATTTGCCATATAATCGCGGTATAATTTATCTCTAGTATTAATGGACTCTACCAATTCAAGGGTTATCCACTCTTTTCTTTTGACTCGCTTTGAGTTTAACTGTTTAGTAGATTCATGGATGCAGCTTTGTATTGTTTCAATAAATATATTTACTTTAGTATCCAAATGTCCTTCTGCAAGTTTATTATCCCAGTTGATGTTGTTTAACTTCTGTTTTAGTTCCACATAATCTAATTTATGTCTTTGATAATTCCTAATGTTTGGTTTATTTTTCTGACAACTAACTTGATTAAATTTTAGGCTAATTATTGTTGTATTGTGATCAGTTATTTTGCTTTCCGAGATTAAAGAGAGAATGTTTTCATTCGAAAGCCTACTTTTAAGAAATGCGTGGTCAATGCATGATTTACTAGTTTCAGTTTCCCTAGTTGTACCATTGATTATAGATCTGAAATCAAATTCATTAAGAAGGTTTAAATAATCATCTGAATCTTGATTTTCGAATAAATTAATATTCATGTCACCAATTATTAATTCATTTTCTAGCTGACAATTTGTTTTTATATAGTTATTTAAATTCTCCAGAAATAATGTTTTGTTGTATTTTGGTGGTTTGTACACCCCTGTTATTGCTATTTTGTTGTCGCTTTTATTAACAACTACTCGAATAAATTTGAAATCTTTATATGCTACACACTTAACTTCATGCTGTAATCCATCTTTTATCATGATGACTACTCCATCATTCTGATCATTAAGAAGACTATTGTTCAGAAACAGTGTAAATGCTGCTGGGAACTGTGTGAATATTGATTCAGTTTCAGGGGGTTCTGTTTTTGAATTTCGTTCGCAGAAAAGAACAGCTTCTAATGCATGTGATGCTAACTATGGCACAGAAATGGAAGAGCAATATTCAGATTTGCTTGAAATGCATTTGTCTGAATTTCAGGACAACATTTTGTGTTATATAGTAGGGTATATTGTGATGAGGCTTTTGAAGTCTCTAACTTGCTCACATTGTAGAACAATGCTAATAAGACAATCTGAACGTCTTCTTGACCACTCTTACGTTGCTCCCTTCAAAACCTGTTACAATTTTGTGCAACATCTTTCGAGAAGTAAGCTGATTGAACCATCTCCAGATGTTAAAATCGTTCAATGTACAGAGAAGGAATTTAGGTTTAGAGTTGTGTAAGGCCAGCTGATGAATATGCGCAATGTAGATAACATTATTGCCCAGTCCGTCGTTATGAAGTTTAGTTCTGGAGGTAACTTGCCTTTCAATTTTTCACCCCCAATAGAGAGTGAATTCCTTTGTGAAGAGCTGCACGAGTTGCAAATCCTAAGAAAGGTTGCTGAAATTTATGTATACATTAGACTAGTGAGTTATGGTAAAAAGCAGTCCTTGAATAAAGCTCATGGCAACTCTTCTAGTGTTAGGGCAAAATTGAACGAACTAATCATTTTTAGCCATGTGTAAATACCAACGAGTACAGAGAATCATTAGTGACGCCAAAGGCGACCCGCGGCTGAAGCAAGCTACCGCCATTCCATTGTTACCTCCAAGTCAAGTCTGGCCATTTTCCGCAATGTAAACTCACTGTGTTTTCTGCAATTCGCAGTAATGATCATCAAATCCTGTGTGGCCTGTGTTGAGTGGTGTATATTAATGTGCAAGCTCTGCATAGACTATACGCTATTCAAGCAGGGGAAGTACTCAGGTTTAATAACTAAACAGAACGGAGTGAACCAAGTGATCAACTCGTATGTGGACCGGAGAAATCTCTTCAATCATGATCATTTTCTTTAACTTGACCTCGTCAAAAACCATTTTAATTGGTTAATCAGAGCTATGGCTGAGAAATAACTCGAAATTAGGTTATATCATAATTCGAGATGCGGTGATAGTGCATTGCTTTGAAAATATGTTCGTCGTCTGTGTAACAAGCTCCTACTCTTTAAGGGTTAGTAAACGATCAGAAGGGACAGTTCATGGTCACGTGTGATGTATTTACACTCGATGTTTTTAAGATGACTTACATATGATAAGAACCATCCAGAATATGTTTAAAACGCAATTTCTGTGTTTCACAAAAATTATTTCATTTATGTCGATTTTGCCAAGTATTTTGGGATATTAGGGTAATTTGTCAAATTGGAAATAATTCATGAACATGAGAAGCCTCCGTGGCTCAGGCGGCAGCACGCCGGCCTCTCACCGCTGGGTCCGTGGTTCAAATCCCGGTCACTCCATGTGAGATCTGTGCTGGACAGAACGGAGGCAGACAGGTTTTTCTCCGGGTACTCCGGTTTTCCCTGTCAACATTTCATTCCAGCAACACTCTCCACTATCATTTCATTTCATCTGTCATTCATTTAATCATTGCCCCAGAGGAGTGCGTCAGGCCTCGGCAGCCGGCACAGTTCATATCCTCGCCGCTAGATGGGGGCTTCATTCATTCCATTCCTGACCCGGTCGGAGACTGGAAGCAGGCTGTGGATTTTTTTCATGAACATGAGGACAAATAGAAAAGGTACATTAAATATATGCTGAGTTTTTGTAAGAAATAAACAAAACCCCCAAAGCATTTCGGTTTAACTATAGAAAGTGTTAGAGGCAAGTGCCTGAGGAAACAACCATCAAAGTAGTTGTTTAAAACAGTATACCTATTATTTAAAGGTGAAATAATGTAGACAGTTGCGTAATTTATATTCATTACATTTCATTTCTATATACATACAGTATTACTGTACTCCCTTAAATCCATGGAATGTTAAGTTAGAGATTACTACATGGAAAATACATCACTTAGAACTTCATGCTTTATTTTAATGTACCGTTCTCTCTCTTCAAACCCAATGGCTTGAGCTTTACATATGAAGCAGTTAGTGTTGGCAATAAAGTTAACATATAACAGCAATCTTAGCAGTAATACAGCGGCTTGCACTTATCTGCTTCACGCGCCGCACAGGAACTCGCTACACGTTGTCCTCTGTCCTCGTTAGTAAATACGAGCTGCACCGTGTTCACCACCTGTATCTAGTGATCAACTTGTATATTTTAAGTACATATAACAGGACCTATATCTAGCCTATTGATGCCAGGGCTGTACTACACTTTAAGAATCATCCCTCTCCCCCTGTTCACCCACACATGCACCTGCCCCCATCCCTGTCCTTAACAAATATGTATGTACATTTTGAACTTTTAGGTCTTTGGCAGAATTAATATTTTTCACTGCTTCAAAGAATGCTGAAAGTGTTGTTTTGTAAATTAAGTATATTGTTTTAGAACCACGCGTTAAAAGATATCCCTCTTCCTCCTGCTCACACACATACCTCTCCCCCACCCCTGTAACATATTCATTCAGAACGAGTTACATTTATATGAAATGAAAATTAATACTTTACTGTATGTTCTTGACACCGGATCCTAAGGCTGCCCTTAACTCCTTAACTCCTGTTTTTACCATTTGCAACTCAACAATGATAACATTTAAAGGGTAACTTCACGGAGAAACTAGTGTGAAGAATTCGTTTTCATTCATTACCAGTACTAACTTGTTAGGCTTAAATTGCCTATTCACACCCACACCCCATGGCACTTCAGCCAATGAAGGGCCTAGGCCTAGCAAGCGACCGCTGCCCAGCCATTTGGCGTGGTCAACTCATCAAGTCCCTACGCAGGGCCCCAGGCGTGCTACCTCAACACCACGGTGCCGGCAAATTCTATTTTACTTCAATCAATACCAGATTGTGAATTTAATTACAAATTATGCACTTGAATTTTACTTGGGCAATAATAATGTCGCAGGCTGGCTGCGTGGCTCAGCGGTGACGTCCTCGCCTGCTGTACCCAAGGTTGCAGGCTCGAATCTTGGCGCAGTCAGCTGGCATTTGAGGGTGCGCAAATGTGAGGGAGCCGTGTCAGTAGATTTACTGGCATGTAAAGATCCCCTCCGGGACAAAATTCCGGCACCCCGGCGTTTTTAAATGCCGCATAAAACAAATAGCATTATTATTATTATTATTATTATTATTAATAATAATAATGTTACAGCAGATAAAGCATACATTTATTACCCATAGAACAATGTGGGCTGTGATTGGGCCAGAATGAGTCAGCTGACAGAGAATTGACAATTAAGAAACATTTGATAATGCTGAACGAACTCTTTCCTTATTGGCATCTGATGAGGTAACTATGCTAGTCACATCTTTCGCAACAGCAAATACGTTTTGTTGATTTATTGAGGGTCTTTGAGACATCGTGGTCATGTAACCCCGTGTACTTGGTTGTGTGTGGAATTTGTCTGATAGTCTGTATTATTGTGAGTAGTGTGTGTATTTGTAATTCAGATGAGGATTGGGAAGGAGGCGGCTGTTGCCTTAAGTTAGGAACCATCCTGGCATTTGCCTGGAGTAGAAGTGGGAAACCACAGAGAACCACTTTCAGGATGGTTGAGGCTGAGTCTACCAGAATTAAATTTATTGTCATAGCCGGGAATCGAACCCGGATCTCCAGAATGACAGCTGAGAGTGGTAGTCACTACGCAATGAGGTGGACGACAGCAAATACTGTAGTACCTCCATCCTGAAACATTGATCCACTGAACTGCACCCTGAAATTAATTTACCTAAGTGTGTGATATTGCCGAACGACTATTCCTTATTGACAGAGCTATAGTTTTACATGTAATTTTCTTAGAATTATTAGAGTCCAATTTTTTACTAAAATATCGAGAGAAACGAAAAAACACTTTTCGTTCTGTATGAAGGACACCATCCAGGAATCCTTATGGGCAACCGCTACTGGTCGTTTTGCAATTTTTTAAACAACAGGTTAAGAATTATTTTGCTTCCCCCTGCTTTTGCTCATACCTCCACCACCACCCCTGTTTATTAAAGAAATCTTTCCAGTCCGTGAACACAAATATTTGCTACATGTTGGGCTGAAGAATGCCACGTTTTTCTTTGTTCATCACCTGTATAACATGGTGAATATGAATATCTTACTGTGTACAATTGGGTTTACCAAGATCCTGGTGATTGCAATGCTACTGTACACATGAAGAAATATTCTGCTTCCCCCTGGTCACATAAATACCACCCAGCTCCACCCAAGTCTCGACCTGCTTTGAAGAATATTGAACTTGCGGTTGTTTTGTATAAATAAAGTGTGTATTTTTGTTCACTAAGCATCTATGTAATTGTTTAGATGTAGGCTTATGCATATTCACACACATATGAATGCTGATTTTCAGTTAATAAAAATGTTGATTACCAATTGCCATATTTTTTGTTCTTTATTCTTAGTCATTCCCTGTCTAACCTTATTTTTATTTTAATGTACGTACGGCTTGTATTTTTTGCCAGTAGGCCTATAGTTATTGTGTACGCTGCCTTTGATGTAAGGATAAAAATTATGAACCATCAGGCTGCAATATAATATTTTATGTTGGCGTATATTCCAAGCCATTTTAAGTATCATATTACTATGATATTTTGAAAGATGTATTTCTGCGTAATTTCCGTTTAGTTTACCTTTCGCCTAAATGTTCAAAAGTACCTTTTTTACTTGTATCTCGCCGTACGTACATCGTCCTTGCGTTCGTATACGTCAAACTCACCTCCTTGACGTGCACTACCAGGCGAAACTAGTCGCACCAAAAGCCGCACTTTGCTCCCATACAGTCGGCGTTCCAGTATTACCTAGAGTTCAATGGTGGTCACAGAGATGACAAAGCGAGTTACTGCAGTGGCGTGGCCGGACGGTGCTGGGCCAATGCACACGTAACAGCCGAGTGGAAAATACTCGCGTGACGGTCCTATCCTATAAAGAAAAACCTGTTGTTTCCTCACATGGGAATAATCACGGCACTGCAACACTCCACATGTACACATGCATTATTTCTGAAGTTAATTGTGTCCATTGACCTTCCCTCTCAGCATTACATTTTACGTGAATTTCATGATTATGTGGATTGCACTCTTGCATTTGATCACTTGATATACCATATTGCCAGTATTCAAAATTGTCTGCAAATTATTATGAAAATTTAAGAAAAACATACAGTTATAGCGCGATCTTATATGTTATAGCATCTTACGTTTCTAATATTTGAAGTTAACGAAACTATTCACAACAGTGAAAGGACTCTTAAATACATGAAAAACATTTGTCTAGACTTATCCCGCTGCAAGCACTTCGGAGCAAAACGCCAGCAAGTGTCATCGTGACATTCCGTGCTACGAAGCCATTAACAAATTTGAATGCAAACTTATTTCTTATCTTTCTTATCTCTGAGCTCAGAAACGTACTCAAACTTCTCACCATCTCTCTGTGTTGTTCAGCTAAGAGGTTCCTTTATCGATTGTGTTCACCGGGACACTTGTCAAACTTGCCAGCATACACAAGAATACATTGCCTTATTTCCACGACAGGTTTACATGCAACCTTGCAATTATAATTTATTAAGATATTTCAAGAAAGCCACTTCGTGCTCTACTCAGTGTGATAACCCTTTGATCACGCAAGTGAGAACCCTTATATGATACTCATCTGTGGCCAAGATTCGTCTTAATTAAGCAATTAAATTCTGAGTTGTCGATTTTTATGTTCCATTAGTTCGCACAGCCACCAACGTGAATTTTTAAGTGTCTGTTCTTTTGCCTAATACATACAAGGCCACATAGACGGCAGCACTGTTGTATATCGGTTACTCAGTACATATCCACAATTTTAAGTACTAAATGTGTGCAAAGTTTGAAACTGTTGACCAGCATACTTTCTGATATATTGAGATTAGGATAATTGTAATCGAGATAATTTATCAGCAGTTGGCAGCCCTAGTTGCTCTACAGGGTGCGTATTGTCGTATCTCTTACAGTTTCACAGAGCGTATACGAAATTTCGTTAAAATCTAATTGATAGTATGGAATGTACATGCTCTTCAAAGTTAAACCTATCTGTAGACGTAGATCCGTGTTGGCAACACTCTCATGTGTACGCTCCTGAAATATAATCTGAAGTATTATCATCTATATGTGTACAAATTTCGGAACAGTTTCCATGCATGCCCTCTGAGACATTCAACAGAGAGCTCAAATTTCAAACGTGATTTTATCATTTCAAATGATCTTGTCGACTTCATCGTTATGCTTAGGTCTACCGTTATGCGTCACGGTTACGGCGTGTATGACGTCATCATGTTGTTCAGTGCATATGCACCGAGTCTGAGTTTACTCCTGGGGTCTGGCGTTATGCGAACGGAGACGGCGAGTGCGTGACGTCATGCAGCCCCCACGCGGGAAGCCTAAGTTAAAGGGTAATGGAGTCTGTTGAGTTTGAGTTTACTCCTGGGGTCTGGCGTTATGCGATACGGAGACGGCGAGTGCGTGACGTCATGCAGCAGAGTGCAAAGAGTCCTGGGGCTTCGAGCCAAGCGAGAAGCCCTCCTGAGCCTTTTTAACATGTGTAGCATTTGTAGCATGCGTCATTTGAAATGATATCAAGTGTAGTCTCTCAGACTGACTGTATCTTTTTAGCAGCTGGGTGCACTTACAACATTTTCAAATATGGCTGTGAGATATTCTGGTATAGATCTTTACTCATACCAAATTTGTTTTCTATAGCTGCAGCTGTTTAAGAATTGTTAGGTTGGAACCCGCACACAGACAGACAGAAGAACAGACAGACACACACACACTCATCTGCCTGGGTAATCACATAAGTCCACTTTTTCATCATTATTTAAAAATGTTCAAAGGAAGCTAGCATAAAATGGTTTGATAATTTATTTCTAACTAATGCCGTCTACAATTATTGAAAACAATTGAACATCATTAGATATATCTATAATAAGCTTGGAATAACGATTCGCTGTGCCAAGTTTCATTGCACTTGGGTGATAGACTGCCAACTAATTATTTATATTTGAAAATGACTTGGCCGTGTTGTTTTTGTGATTTTTAGGATATTGGAAGTCACATAAATGTCCTAACGTGACAGTCCTCTAACACCATACATAATTATAGTTTAATGGCTTATATAATTAATGAGACACTGAGAATCGATGCAATATATGGAGTGGATGGAATGATGGATTGTTTTATGTACCTAGGTATATGCTAGAGAATTACATGACAGGAGATGAATAATATCATCGTTGTTCATTATACCAACCTACATTTCTATCGCTTGCTTAAGACACGAGAAATATAAATTTGACTTTGAAATGTTTGCAGAGCAGATATATTTAAGTTCACGTAAAAATAAATTAAATTAGACGCCAATATATTAAGCTTTGATTGAAGATTGACCTTGGGAAGTATTATTGCGGTCGGATAATTAAGTCGCGAGAAAAATCCGTATAAATATTCAAATTTTGCGTCAGCGCTATGTAGATTTTGTGCTATTCAGGATTTTGAAAGTTCTATGGGTTAACGTATTTTATAGCCTCTAGCAACATACGAAATTTCAGTTTGATTGCTCTAATAAACTTGCAGATATTGAGAACTGTCGAAATATTTCAGACGATTGCCATGTTGGATTATTGTATAGGCTATCTAAGCCATGGAGATATGCACCATTAAATTAAGATTATACCTACGTTCATTATTCAAACTTTTGCTTCAAACGCATGGTTAGGACACAAAAAATAATAAAAAAAAAAAAAAAATTCGCACGGCCGCCATCTTGAGTTTATGAGAACAATTGAATTAAATTTAATTAGATGCTAGTAGAATAAATTATGTATAGATATGTAGGGAGATGAGTCTAACAGTGCTTGGGTGATTGAATTTCGACAAAAATCTATTTAACTATTTTAAATTCATTGTGAGGTTTGAAGCCATTTTTCAGTGTTGCCAAAGTAAACAAAAGTTTGGTGCTTTTCAGTCGGTCAACACGAATGTACCCAAAAAGAGCTGGGTTATGTCCTAATCCTGAAATAAATTACATGAGATTAATAAATACACCAGGATGACCAGTTTCGATCGTCAAGCGATCATCATCAGATCCATTACACTTAGGCTATAACATCTATGTTTGAGAATACAGGTGAAAAATATTTACAATATGTACTATTATTTAGTTGCAGTATTGGTAATGCAACTGCCGGTGAATGCTAAATGTAGTATATCTAATGTTAGGTGAAATGCTAAAATGGTGATAAAAATCCGGAGTTTGTATGTTTGGGGTGAATATATGGTTATACTGTAATAATACAGGCTGATACTTATCCGGTTGTCTTCCTGACTGCAACTTCGAGTAATTTCGTGTTCACTCTAGCACCAGTTTTGGTCGACTAACCCGGGTGTTAACTGGACGAAACTGGTTTTTTCCTTTCTCCTCCCTTTTGTTCCTGTGTGCTTTCTGCGGTCAGTGCTATGTTTATTTGTGTGACGTTGCCAATCTAGATAAGAATGTATGTTATTGAATACAGGAAGATCTACAACTATTAAAGACCGTGGAACTGTCTTCGCCATGCGAGGACTAAAAAGGCATTCAACTAAGCGCTGCCCGGTTAATAGAAATATAGGTAAATGTTATCTGGATCAGGTGCACTATGTACTTTTTTCTGCAATAAACCTAGGCTAGTATGCGCGGCAGTATTAAAGGTGCCGGGACGTCTTCAATAGACCGGGCAGCGCTTAGTTGAATGGCTTTTTAGTCCTCACGTGACGAAGACAGTTCCACGGTCTTTAATAGTTGTAGATCTTCCTGTATTCAATAACATACATTCTTATCTAGGTTTGGCAACGTCACACAAATAAACATAGCAATGACCTCAGGAAGCACACAGGAACAAAAGGGGAGAGAAAGGAAAAACCAGTTTCGTCCAGTTATCACCCGGGTTAATCGACCAAAACTGGTGCTATAGTGAACACGAAACTACTCGAAGTTCCAGTCAGGAAGACATCCGGATAAGTATCAGCCTGTATTATTAGAGTATAACCATATAATCACCCCAAACAGACAAACTCCGGATTTTTATCACCATTTTAGCATTTCACCTAACATTAGATATACTACATTTAGCATACACCGACAGTTGCATTACCAATACTGCAACTAAATAATTGTACATATTGTAAATATTTTTCACCTGTATTCTCAAACATAGATGTTACAGCCTAGGTGTAATGGATCTGATGATGATCGCTTGACGATCGAAACTGGTTATCCTAGTGTATTTATTAATCTCAAGTAATTTATTTCAGGATTAGGATATAACCCAGCTCATTTTGGGTACATTCGTGTTGACCGACTGAAAAGCACCAAACTTTTCTTTTATTTTAAATCCGCTTGGCATCCATTTTGGTTTTGTACTTTACAGGTATTTAAGCACCACATGGCTGAATGTACCTTAGTATCTATTTTTAGGATCACCATATAATATTTCAGGGTTATATTGGCAACAGTTTCTGTCCTTCCTAGCTGGTTCTTATTGTACTGCTCGACCGACGTCAGAAAGATGTATGGTACGTCACTCAGCTGGCTCATTAGTGGGAGCTATTATAATTTTCAATAACTCGTACTATATCCAATATTTCTCAATGATTTTTACTTTTACGTGTCACATATATTAAGAACAATTTTATAGAAGGTTAATCGGCCTTCAATCTACCTGTAGAACCAGCAATACAAGTCCTTCCAGCACATTCCCACCGACAGCAGTGGCTACGCTGGCTAAAGCGCAGAGTTAGGTCATGGGGCCAAGCTCTCTGCTAACTCGGTAGACGCGTGGGTTCGAGCCCCACCGTCGGCCGTCCTTGAAATGGTTTCCCGTGGTTTCCCATTTTCAACACCAGGCAAATGCTGGGACGGTACCTTCTGATAGGCCACGGCCGCTTCCTTCCACATCCTTGCCCAAATTCATTCATCTTCATCCATTCCATCTCTCATCCCGACGCGCAGGTCGCCCACGGGCGTCGACTAGAAAGACCTGCACTCGGCCTCTCAGGAGGCCACACGACAACAACAAAAAAAGCACATTCCACGCGAGTAGTATAATTCGCTAGACTTTGAATATTGCGTAATCCTGACCACGTGGTCCAGGAGCGGGGCATGTGCACTGCACGTGTTAGCGTGGGAAGGGGTTGACCTTGTGGCTTGTTTATGTGATTGTGATAAAAAGTTAGCACTGCATGTGTTAGCGTGGGAAGGGGTTGACCTTTTGGCTTGTTTATGTGATTGTGATAAAAAGTTAATGGGTGTTGACTGCATGGGCGTTGTTTATTAGGATGGTAACTCGAAATTCAGACTCCTCTTCCACTCCTACAGGGGAGTTTCTTGGTTCGATTCCGTGTTTTGTTATTTAATTCCCGTGGGGGGGGGTAGCCTGTGTATCATGGTTATTAAGTATTGATTGATTATTGAATTATATTTTGGTAATTTCCCAAGGAAGTGTAGAGAGTCTTGGGTGTCATAACTTTTGAATGAGAGTGTACGGTGAGGCACTCGACATAGCCGGATCGCTACCAGACATGTGGTGTGCGGCTGTTCCGTTTTTGCTCGCGCCGTGCGGCAAGCAATGAGAGCACTTAGCGTATGTAGTGCATGGTTGTCGTTAAAGTTTTTGCTCGCGCAAGCTAAATAAGTAATCATATGTTGTAATGCGACACTCTGTTTAAGTACGACATATATTACCACAGCGTGGGAGTGGAGTGGTGTTACTCCTTCTCGCTATGATATGTCTGTTTAATTTAAATGATGTTAACATTTTTTGTGTTCTGGCTTGCTTCATGATCTCAATCTGGTTAAAGTGTTTTATATGCCATGTATAACTTTGAGTGTGTGAAATGAATTTCGATCTGTTTGTTTTTAGATTCACAGATGTCATTAGTCAAGTCTGCAATTTTTAATGCGAGAACGAGATTGGATGTCGGTTCCCAGAGCTTCATGTGAAATGTTTTAAAGAGGTTTTTTGGCGCTCTAACTTCTTAATATATATATAAGAGGAGATTGCTATGGAGCAGTAGTTAGCTATCTTTATCTGCAATATCATGAGTCTGTGCGAGGGGTTGATAGAAAAGTTAGTAAAATTGCAACGCATTATGATGTTTGCGGAAAGTGCCCTGAATCAAGGGTTGCATTTCATCGTCAGTGCAACGAAAATAGAGGAGGAGGTGTGGTATAACACCTTAACACCGGGAGAAAAGGAGGTTTTAAGCGCCGAAATATTCGAGCTGATGAGGGATCAACACCACTGCCGTGAAATTATTTTCAACGGCATGACATTTCACATTGTCAATATTATTATTGACAAGTTGAGATCCATCGGCTCGATGAATTTCAACGTGTTTGAACCTACATTGGCGGAAGAGCTAATGGCCGTGTTTGAACGGCCATTAGAGGAACAGCATATGGAAGAGCATATGGAAGAAGTGCAAGAAGAAGCAGAAGAAGAAGAAGAAGACCATCGAATGGAAGAAGAAGAAGAAGAACATCGAGCGGAAGGAGAAGAAGAAGAAGACCGACAAGAAGAAGAAGAAGAAGAAGAAGAAGATGATGATGATGATGATGATGATGATGATGATGATGATGATGATGATGTTCAAATCTTAAATTAAATTCAATGGACAGTGGACAGTGGATTAATATTGTGCAGTGTAAATTTTATTTTTTAAATATATTTATTTGATCATTTGTGGTTTACATTAATTATATAATATGAATTAGTGAAAAATGATATGATCTTCGTTCTTAAAGTGGTAAGTAGTTCCTTTTCCAACAAGCTGCAGAGAGAATTGAAGATGCTGTGTTGTTTGCAGAGTGGAATATGCTGGTCTTGTGCACGGGGTAAGTAGAATCATTCTTTTCTTTCTTGCGTGTGTTGGTTTTAGCGAGCTGAAAAATATATATATAGAGACACATTAATAATAATAATAATAATAATAATAATAATAATAATAATAATAATAATAATAATAATAATAATAATAATAATAATAATAATAATAATATTAATAATAATAATAATAATAATAATAATATCTTTGTGAGGAATAAAAAATAAAAATAAAAAAAAAACTTACACTGTTCTAATTATAAGATATTTTTGTTGGGGATCCAAGAGTTGTGAGTTGAATCGAATCCAAGCCAAGATACGAAGGCTCGGGTTCCTTTTCTACGTAGTACTTTGTTGACTAAGTAAATATTAGGATGTTTTGTTCGTTGTAACTCTGCTTCGTAGAACGCACCAAATATTGGAGTATTTTTATTATCTTTTAAAAGATATGTTCGTGGATTAGTATTTTGAACTTTATAAATTGTAAATAATTCTGTTGTCCAATTACCTTCGTACCCTTTACTGAAGTGTTTCTTGATTTTTGATATCCTTACAATATCGCCGATTTTATATTTTGGTTTTCTTAAAGTTTCATTATATTGTGTTGGCAAGCGGGGTGGATTGTTTCTTTTCACATCATTAGGTTTCATGCCAATGCTGCGATGTATTTTGTGATTATACTTTACTAGTAACTCAGGCAAAATATGTACCCATCGGTAAGAACCTCGTGTTGTGAATTCTTTCCACATCGATTCCTTAAGAGTTCGATTGAATCTTTCTATCACACTCGCTTTAATGGAGCTGCCAGTGGAATAATGCTTTAGATTTTGTTTCTGAGACCATGTTTTGAATTCACTGTTATAAAATTCCGTTCCTCGATCGGTGTGAAAATAATTGGGCAATCTTTTACTTTGAGAATAAACAAATTTTAAGCTGTTCGCAATCTCACTTCCTTTTTTGGTTTTAAGAGGAATTGCCCATGCATATTTCGAGTAAACGTCAATAATGGTTAATAAATATTTAAATCCATTATTCCATTTTGCAAGTTTGCACATGTCCACAAGGTCAGCTTCATGGAGGTCATCGATTCCTTTGCTAATAACACGTCGTCTTTTAAACTTTTTTCTAAGCGGTGCGTGAAGTTCTTTTGCAATTTCTCGTCTGATTTCGTTCATAGTTATTTTCCAAACAATGTTTTATAACATACTGTGCATTGTTTTACAAACGTTGGAATTTTTATTCAATATATCCAGCATTTCTTAGTTCTTCTTCTATTGCAAAGATTTCGCTGTCTAGTCCTGTGTGACCTGCAGCTTTCGATGCAATTAATTTTTTAAGTCTTGATACTAATTTGTTTGGTTCATTCCAGTGAACGAATTCAATATTGTTTCCGCCTTCAAATTTCCAAATGGCTTGTGGCGCGATGTGTTTTTTTTGACCATATCCAGTATGCATTGTAGTATTTGCTTCTTCATTTTCATCTGCTGTTTTTATAATTCCATCTATGTCTTCAGTGAGAAGGGGTTCAATTATATGTCTATACTTATAAGATTGCCTTCCTCTTGGAGCTGCATTGCTTGTATAATTTCTTTTGTGCACGTTTGAAACATTTAATAATTTCAAATATGAACTTAAATCACTCCTATCTATTAGAGTGGGGTCTGGTACTTTCCTTTGAATCAATTCAAGTAGACCTTCTGTAATAGGAAATTTTTCACCGCCAACTTTTATCCACTTTTTATCGAAGAAAACTCGTTCGCGTCCCAAGTATTGTTTATCCCTTCTTATCGTTATACCAAATGTTCTATCCACGTTTTGTTTAATGAATGGATCAAAGTAGCGGTTAAGTAGTGAAATTATTTTGATGCTATCTCCATCTTCTTCGTCTGAAGTAGCAGTGGATTCAGAATCGTTATATTTTCCTTTTCTTTTTCGATTTTCTTTATTTTGAGTCGACGTATTAGCAATAGCTACAAGTTGATTTAATGAACTTGTTACTGGTTTAAAGTTAGTCTCTATATCTAATTCTTTTCGTCTAACATCATCTTGAAGTGAAAGATACTAGTCTTTAACATCTTTTTTTAAGCGAGAAAGTTTATCCTTTACACGACTTTCAGCTTTAATCTTTGAGCTCTTCTCCATGACTAAACGGAAATTGTGGTTGTTTTACTTATTTATAGTATATTCAAAATCGATTTGAAGAGGAAGATCATCAGTTTTATGTTTTTTCGGGTCTCTAAGTCGAAACTGAATTTCATCTTGCTCTTCAACGACAATATCACTACCATCCAGTTCAATCTCTTGACGTATATTTAAAATTGCATACACAATTGGAGATCTTGGTGAAACAAAAATTGGTTTTAATACGCCTTTGTAGGGAAGTTGGTACTGTATGTTATGATTATGAAGCGTGTATACTGGTGAATGGATTGATGGTGTGTTGGAGAATTTCAGAATAAATTTCGATAAGTTCTTTTTCTTTACTTCATCTTTTAATATACCATATTCTTCTTTGGATGCAGTAAAACTTTCGAGTGGTTCTTTGTTAACCATTTGCTCAATTTTTCCCAGTTCAGTTTTTAACTTGTTATATTCTTCTTTGGATTCAGCAGCATAACTTTCAAGATCTTCTTTTTTAACAATATTGAGATTGTTAGCAACACCCTCAATACGAGTTTGTAAATTGCTTAAAATTTCTTTTAGTTGATTAACTTCAGTTCGTGACGCAGCATAGTGTTCTACAAACCGTTTATTTGTCACGTCTTGGTCGTTAACAGGGAACTCAACATTTGTTTGTTTTTGATGTTGTAGATTGTTTACAGTTTGTTTCAATTGATCAAATTCACGTTGGGAAGCGGCATATTGCTCAACAAACGTCTTATTTGCAACATCGTTATCGTATATGGGGTTGTTTACGTGAGTAATTCGTCCACTCATCATATTTAAAGTTCCACCATCGTCTACGTTTAAAACGTTTTGTTTATTAAATTTAGCGATTAAGTCTTCTAGATCTTTTCGAGAGGCAGCAAAGTTTTCTAAGTAATATTTGTTTATTGCATCTAACGAATCGATTGGTTGAGATATGTTTGTTATTCTTCTATTTAACATATCTACAGTTTCATCATCTCTGTTTATATTCAAAAGAGATTTTTTAATTTCATCGAGTTCATTTGTTACATGAGTTTTAAGAAAAGAATACGTTACCGCATCTTGATTTTGAATTGGATCTTTAACATTTCTTATTCTTTTGTTACCCAAGTCGAGAGTATCTTGATCATACGGAAAGTGATCTTCTGAAAATTCTCGCACTAAACCATGAATGAATTCTACTCGTTGTAACACTTCGGTTATTCGGGTCTCAAGATATTTTTTTATATTCGATGTATGTTGCTGCATTGCAATAAGGTTTACTGCATCATTTGCAGATGATGGTAAAGCTAAGCCCGCGAGACGTTTGTTTTGAAAGTCAAGTTCTTTTTTCTCTATTTTACAAATTGAAAAAATTAAACCTTTAAGCTCGTTAAAGTTTCGTTGTATGTCTTCTTTAGACTCGATTTTATTTAGCTCATTTAATAACTTCACTACATAACCTTTGTTGCATGCATCTTCAACATGTATTGGCATTCCAACATTTTTTAACCGTTTGCCGTTAATACTTAGATGTCCGTCGCTTGTTGTTGTTGTTAGTTGATTTTCATATTGCACTAGCTTATCATCAACATATGATTTAGTTGCAATATCATGTCGTGAAGTCGGTCGTCCGATAGACACATTATTGGTTTTGTTAAACGATGTCATAGTTAAGTTGTTAACCACGCAAAAGCTATAACACGAATGGCCATTTACCTCTTTTTGAAGTCATATTTATAACTGAAAATAAACATCAAAACCATTGCGATATCGACCATTTTGTAAATCGCTATCTTTATCGATAACCAAAAAACCAAACTTAGAGTTTTGCCAACAATACGAACAAATATCAAAGAACTGTTCATAGCTCATATCTGTATTTACATGATCGTTATATACGTGACGCAAGTTTGTTCCGTCTTGTTTAAAAAGAATTAAAAAATTAGCGTTATCTCTAATTAGATGTTTAGGTATACAAGAATATGTTTGACAAAGATAAAATACGTCAACGTCGTGATGACGACCTCTACTGAAATAATCTTTCATGTGTTGTTGTTTATTGCTGGCTACATCATCAAAAACAAATATAGAGTTTTTTCTAGCCATTTCTGGAGGCATTACTTCATCATTATCGGAAAAAAAATCACTTTTTATTTCTTTTATGGAGTCCAAAAACTTTTTTAATTCAACATATTTACTTTGAGCAAGTGATTTAGAATAAATATAAACGTTTTCAAAACGAACTCCATTTTTGTGGCATAATAAATTTAGCATTACGTTTGTTTTGCCACAGTTCGATGGACCGCAAATGATACATCGAATTGTGTTCGGTAGTAAAACACCATGCTTTCTTTTTTCACTTTTACTCTGGTTTTCAGCATTAGTAAATGAAATTACTGGTAGAGTGTTTGACTGCTTAACAAACTTCAACATGTCTACGTTTACGTCTGAGAATGCACACTGCACAAAAAATCACATCACATCAACATATATTGCTTCCACATGTATCATAACTTGTATTATGTGGAATAATAGTAGGATTTTCAGGATTTAAATCAACGTTGCCGACGTAAAACCCTCTTATATATGGACAATATGGCGCCCATTTTTCATGATCATTTAAAGGATTATCGTTTTCCCTCCAATTTTCAATTTCAATCTTACAGAATATACATTTCACCTTATCACCATGTCCAGTATAATAAAACCCTGCTGGTGCTAAACAAAATTCGTTTGGACAGGGAAGAGGCCAATTTTGAAAAGTTTTAAGTCTTTCATATTCGCATTTCAATTCTATGCTAGGAGAAATATTGTTTACGTAGGGGCAAGAAAAAGCCCATTTCTTATGTTCTTCAAACGGATCATCATCTTCTTCCCAATAACTAAGTTGCAGATTACAGAAAGCACACCTAACCATATCCTTATATCCAAAATAGAAAAATCCTGCGGCTGCTAACCATGCAGTGTTCGTAAAACTGTCTGAAGACCAGGTCTTAAATGTTTTTAGCCGATCTCTTTCAGATTTTAAATTCATTTCTTTTTGACTCAATATCATTTGCATTAACTGTTTTTTGGAATACTTTACACAATTAAAATACTTCATGATGCTGGTTTACTTCACAAAGAAAAGATGTTCACCACACAAAGCTAAATGCGAACTGACATGAATCAACAAAACACGTTGGCTAATATGCACGTGTTGGGTTGGCCGAGCGGTCTAAGGCGTTAGACTTAAGATCTAATTTTCAGAAATTGAAAGCGAGGGTTCGAATCCCTCACCTGACAATATTATTATTATTATTATTATTATTATTATTATTATTATTATTTTATTTACATGTAGAGTGAGGAGGTAATTGATCATTAATAAGAACTTTCATATGAAATGGTACAAAAGACATTTTTTTTTTCTTCTTTATTCATTTAGAATTACAATTAATACAATTTTATTTCTCTTGAAGTAATCTCATTCTTTTTTTAGTTGTCCAGATGAGTGTGGCTGTGTTGAGATGATCTTCTTCTTTTTAGTTGTCCAGATGATTATTTTCTGTAGACAAAAAAAAAAAGATACACTGTGTTAAAAAGCGAACTAAAAACAAAATATGTATAGCTGTCAACTACAGTAGTAGATCTAAATTATTCACCTTTTATAGATAGCGATTACAGTTGTCACATTTGCAGCGAAGATGAAACAGTTGAAATTTCCTCTTTAGATGATCTGGTAGATGTTCCCACTCTAGACGAATTCGTTGTGGTTCATATATAGTCAGCACGTTTATAGGAAAGTAGTTCCAATCAAACTTATTAAAACCTCGAAGTCCACTGTTTCGAAACTTGTTTATTATCGAACACACGATTTTCATGATGCCATCAGAAGAATTTAACCAATGTTGAACAGCATTGACGTTGAATTTAGCACAACTATTGCTTCCCATTGCTAGAGATGGTAAATGTTTTGGACAATCTGTAGGTAAACGATGGCTATGCCTCAACATTAGGTCTGACATTCCATCAATCGTATTAAGATCGAATAATGAGTCTGGGGAAAGTGCTTTTAGTGCAAACAAAGAAAATTCCTGTGGCAAATTATATACAACTAAATAATCATATTTATTCTTAATAGACTCAAAAAAAGAAGAAAGAGTTTTTTCACAATATGCTGCAACCCATGTGATCACGGGGCTGAATGAAGGTATATTGCCGTTATTTAACATACAGTAAGCAAGTTCCAAACTGCCGTTTGGTAGCTTGCGAATGTCTGCAACTATTGGTTGCTTCTTATTCCACGTGCCAGCATCAGTAGAAGGAGAGTTTGTTGTTGTCAATTCCATGATTGCAACTAAAGTGAGAATACTTGTTTACTTGCTTGCTTATAACTTAGCAAATATTGGTTTAGATAATTACTTCATTCGTTAATGGTCTGTAAGATATTTGACGATCATGAATAAGAACACAATAAAGAGTTGTATCTTCAGGTATATTCTCACTTGTCTCGATTTCAATTCGCACATCGACTGAAGATGTCTTCACTGCTTCCACTTGTTCGAGAAAATTAATTACAATAATCGGACAAAGAGACTTAAATTCATCTCGTGAAACCAGAGTCTCTGAACGAACATCATCGATCTGATAATATACATTACGAAATTTAACAAACATGTCATACAACTCGCTGTAGTCATTTATGGCAATTTCAGAAGTTGGCATTTCATAGGGATAAAAAATTGAATTTAAAAAAACTCTTATAGATTTAATGTTACAATGGTCGAAATAGGAAGAGCATGTGTTTAGTAAATTTCTTCTAGTTTGAAAACCTAATAAAAATTGACGTGGTTTTTGAGTTTCAGAAGTTGTCATTACAGTCCAACTATATTTAGTTGTTCTAGGAAGAGAAGGCAAGACGTGAACATCCCACGATCGATAACCAACCTGAATGGGAATATTTTTCTGCATTAGTTTTAATCTTTTAATTTGTTCTTCGTCCGATAATAATAAAACGGGAATTTTTAGATAAACTTTAAATAACCTGACCTTAGAAAGATCGTTTTCGGTTGTCGATTGCAACGCACGTGCGTCACTTGACGATCGGAGAAGTATTACCTCATGCTTGCAGTTTAAAATCGGCTTTCTGTAATCCTCTGCTATTCCTAACAGGTTGCTTAAAGGAAGTATTATATGAAAACGTTTTGTGTTACTATCAACAATATTTGCTTCACTTGCTGGCGTTGTTAAAGAGGGAAAATAACCGGCATTTTGTAAAGCTGTATATTCGTTTTTTGAATATGATGCAAAGGTTTTTATAGAACTTGTTATACCTAGATGGCGTGTACGATCAATTTCTTTACCATTTAACGTGATGCGAATTTCGCTAAAAAGATTAGCCCCAAAATTTTGGTCAGGATGCGCTGTAGTAGAAGCAGCTGGATTTATGTTAGAAGTAATAATTTGACCTTCTAAGTGAAGAACACCTTCTGATAATAAAACTATGTTTTCTTCATTTTAAATCGGTATTCGAATTTCATCATTATTTTCGAATTTATTAGCTGAATAAGGTTGATAAACTCTTTCTTCTCGTCGCACAACTCTGTTGTCAACCTCTCTTTTATCTGTTATGTTAAACATGTTAACAGCTTCAACTATAGATAGAAACTGAATAAGATTAACAATTGCATATATATTTATATTGAAATTAAAGTACGCGATAGCCTAAAGACTGTAAGAATTGTTTGTTGTTACTCGATAACTGTTTCTTAGATTTCAAGGTGCGATGTCGTTGTTTGTTTTTTTTTTTACAAATTTTAGCTGATTGATTTATATTATTTTTTCGAATCAGAGTCGACTTCTTTTTTTTCAAACTTTGAGTATTATATAGTATAGCCATATTTGTGATTGTTTTCTAGTATGCTTACTCAAGTAGAATGAAAACATAACAGTATTTCATTACTTTATATAGCAAGATATCGTGCTGGACGAATAATTAATTCTACAGTTAAATCTTCATCTTGCAAATCAATGAGCTGTTGAAGATGATCTTCAAGTTGCACAGATACATGTTGAATAAGCTTGGTGTTCATGGGCAAAAAATTAATCGTTGTTGGTTGTACAACAATCGGGTAACCAGCAGGAACATGAGCTTTAAAATTATATAAAGAGTGTGTTGGTTTATGGTTCAAATAAGAACTCGTACCAAGCACAAGGTTGCAACATACTCGAATACTATTAACAGTGTTAATTTTAATCATATATTCAGAATGATGAGTTGTGTTTGCCTTGAACTTTCTATGAGAAAAGCCTAACAAATCTGCAATAGAATCTGCAACACCAAAATCTATAGCAAACACTTTCGAATGTAGTTTACAATGATAAAAGACTTTATCATAATTAATATAAAATGATGGGAATTTGTCTTTGTCGCCTAATAAATGTTCAACTAATAAATCATCAATCTTTTCACTTAATTGTTTTAACGTATAGCTAGCATTGGGTATTATTAAAATCGCTCTATCCGCTTCGTTCAACTTTATAGCCAAAATGTTATTATTCTCGTTAATTGCAAACTTCATTATCGATTCTATTTTTCGATGAATTTCAATTTCTCTTTTATTCTCTTTAGGGTAAACTTTCTTTTCAATACCTAAAGGCCCTGCTACACTGTTGGCTACAGTGAAATCAATATTAAACGGGGAAGACAAAACGAGACGGTTGTCTCTTTTTCCATCTATATCCTCTTCCACATACAATTTTGTTTTTTCTAAATGTTCTGGTATAAGTTTCGACAATGAGTGATAACTAAGTAAATCATCAAAAGCCGAGGCTAGATCTTCAAATTCATAAATACCCGGTGGTACCACTAAATCAATTGATAAAAAATTAGTAAAATGAATGCGAAATTTATTATTTCTGTTGGTAACATTTCGAATAGAATTAGATGTATACAATCCTGCAAGTCCTATTTCAAAAAACTCTGCTCCTACAAGATGAATCGGGTTCTCCAATGTAACATCAATCTTCGAGCCTTTACCTTCAAGAGTTATCCGTCTTTCGAAAGCCATCTTTGAAATGTTTAAAGACGGTCTGTGTTTCCCTTATTTATACAATACAAGAAGACTAAACATAAATGTCCACAAATCGAAGAAGTAATCGATTGATATGAATGAAAATTATATTGTAGATAGCAATTTTTAAGATATGTTAAAATTTCAAATGGTGGTCTTAAATTACCAATACTATCAAAATAATGCACATATTTACCATGTTTACTGAAAGCTACCCAATGTGAACCAGATTTATCCATCGGTTCAAGGTTGACAATACAGTTTTCATTTTTTCGAGGATATCTTGGTAACGTATCTCGCATAAAGACTCCTCTAAAATTTGGAATCTTTAATTGATGTGCGTATTTAGCTAAATCGAAATTACTTAATGCTTTATTTGGTATTTGGTTAATTATCTTTTGTATGCAGGAGGATTTAAATAAATGCCTTGACCTCCTTTTCCTCGCATTGCTTCTATCATTCGATTGTGTCTTTTCATTTCTTTTAGTTCTTCTTGAGCAGCTTTCGCCTTGTTTATAGCAGACGCCACCCCTGCTGCTCCGCCTGCTAGACCCCCCAAGCCCGACAAGGCTGCAAATATCGGAAGTAGGGGTAAAATACCACCTTGCTTTTTCGATGTTCTTCTTCTTCTTTTTTTTAATCTTTTCTTGTTTTTTTTTTATTATTTAAGTTTCGCTTACCTCCTCCAATCTTAGACTTAGCTTTCATGATGCCACCCACTGTTAGTGCAGCCGCTCTCTCTCCAAATGATGCGTCACGGGATTTTACACGAGACCAAGCTTTTGAAGCTAAAATTTCATCAGCCTCTCTTCTTTTGTTTGAATCTTTATGCTTTGCGTAAGCAATGTCGTGCTCTTTGCACGCTTTATCTAATATATTTATTCCTGGATCACCACGGCTCAATCGCTTTTCTAATTTTGTTCCTGGTCCGCAATATTCATATCCCGGGATGTGTAATTCCACGGGTAAATTATCAATAGTTTTATTAAGTACACGACTGATTAATGATCCACTTCCTGTTCGTTTATATTGAGTGGTAGAGTTGCTCCTCTTACAACGCACCATTACTAAATGATATGTAATATAAAGTAATTATACATATATATTTCTGGAAAATGGGAATGGTGGGGGGAGGTGTTTTTTTTTTAAATAATACACACAAAATTTGGGGTTATTATTTATTCTTTTTTTTCATAAGCAAAGGAACACACAAAAAATTAGTATTATTATTAACAGCATAAAAGTGTGTGTGTGAAAGAAATAAAGTAAGTGAGATGAAGTGCTTTAATCTCAAATTTGTTTCTAATCATTTTTTCAGAGAAAAATGACCAAACGGTAAAGTATCAATTCCGTTTTCAGTTATGTGTCTTTTATCTTCGTTTGATGAAATTGCCAACTTATTTTGCCGAACAGTAAATACAGAATGAGATTTTGAAATTATACAAACTTGAACTTTGTTGACTTTTTCTCTGTTATAAAGACACTTTCGATACTCATCAATATTCATACTTTTACTCACACTCTTCTTAATGCCTTTAGCCTTACACAAGCTATTCATTTCATCACACAATTTTATTGCATACATTTTGGGTCGTAACCCCACAAATTCTTCAACAATCCTTCCAGCATTTTCATCTTTCATTAAACCAATTTCACCTTTATTTTGTCTCACAATGCCAAAAGGATTGTTTGTTTCATAGTTTCCAGTATCAAACAAATTTGAATGCTGTTTCATGAACTCATAAATATCATCATAGAATATATACATAAAACTATCGGTGTCTGTGTATAACAACCTCACATTTGATTCAGGATTTGCTAAAATAACATTGTAATGAAAGTCATTCATTTTACATTTAGACAAATCTAATATAGATGCACCAACATATACTGGTTGATTGTGAAAAATCTTTAGTCTACTCATCTCGATGACCATACATTGTTCATCGAATATAATTCTATGTTTAAAATTAGCCTTAGCTATTAAAGACCTAGCACCACAAGCTCCATGCCATTTGGTGACCCATTTGATGTCCCTTAACTTCCTCACATTCATCAGTGAACGACCAAAAATTGCATTATTCATCAATTTATAAAAATTCTTTTCAAAATCATTTTTGGCATGTTTTCGTTTCTCGGTGTTCACATCAATATATGGTTTTAGCCATTGGCTCTGATTGAATTCAATTATTCTGTGAATACGATCTAATTTCATTCCTAGTTGAATACATTGCTTTAACAATCTATAATGCAAAACATAACGTTCTTTATTATCTAGGGTAGCCATTAGCTTTGTCAACTTTTCGGGACATAGAGGGTAATCTGAATGTTTGTCATGTAACTCTTGAGGATAAGTCAAATCTACTTCCAAAATATATCCAATTTCTGAAGTATCATCAATAGTTAAAACATCAAAGCCTTCAACATTTGCAACCCATTTAAACCCGCCCGTTGGAAGATATTCCATCATCGCATATCCATATAAATTATTAACGTCAAAGTACATTATGTAGGACTCTTGCTTTTTCTCATCATAAGTTTTCATATACTTATTATTAGCAATCGCATGTCGTGTTATACACTGAACATTTCCTCCTCGAATAGATCGTTCAAAAAAGTGTAACATATCAATATCTTGAAGCAATTCAAGTTGAACGTTGGTTATCTTTTTCATAGCACACCAAGACATAGATGGAGCAGTGTAAAAATGAGCTGCATCAATGCCATAAGTTTCCATGCCATTCGATCTAAAATTTTCAAAGACATCCGCCAAAAGAAGTGTGTCAACTTTTAAATACAAATCGGCGTATTCTCCTAATGTTTGACATGAAAACGTTTCCCACACCGATTGAGCAAACTCATACTCTTCATTCGATATTGTTTGATCATTAAGACTGCTATAAAACTTGGATATTTCAGGTAATTTAGTTTCGTTAAGTACATCCATACTCGTGACGTATTCATAGGGAAACACGCCTTTTCTCGCAGTAAGTCGAAACTGTGCATCATCATCATTAAAATAACGTCGAGTTATTTGCTTTGAATCTTCACTTAACGAAGATGAACATTGATCTAGTGAACAGGACAAGAAATTATATGTATCGAAAAATCTTAACTGAATGAATCCATTCTTAACCCGTACATACTTTGTAAACCCTTTATAACGTTCCATATTCACCGCCAACAAACTTATATTACCAGGATTATGTAACACCTCTCCATCACGTTTCTCACAAATTTCTTTAATTATAAAATGTCCATCATAGGCCGTTAGATTATGAAATGCTATAGGCAAAACCTTTGTTACTTTGTAATTTAAATTACAACTATTGTGTGCGCTTCCTCTATATTTTCCAGTTAAGTGACAATGATCGCGTACTTTGAGTTCATTAACTGCAATCGGTTTCTCGCAAATGTGACACATTTTACTTGACAAAAATAATCTTTCTTCATTTTCGGTCATCTTTAACATTGGCTTAACCGATAAGTAATATGTTTGAAGTTTATCCACAATACTATAAAGTTCCTTTACAAACAATTCAATGCAATTATTTCCCCTAAAGAGTTTGAAACTGCACAATTCACTATCGAAATTACAATGAAGGTATAAAGAAATGCTGTAAGGAATATGTTTATGTGTTAAAGTAGAGTTAGGAATGTCACTATTTGGAAAACAGGAGGAAATTGGAGACAAGACGCATTCAGTGTCTGCATATATTATAAATGGAACTGTATCTTTAACTCGGAATTCTGTAAAATTAACAAATCTATGTTCATCAGTCGGCATTATGCTTTTTGCAACAGGAAACTGTTTACAGTCTGCAAAGTGAACATTTAACTCATCCTCAAGAAAATAATATGACAAACAACGTCTGCATATATAAATCCTTCTCTGAGTGCTAGTGACGCTTGAACGCACAAGGCGAGCAAGATTTCTAATTAAACAAAAGTGATAACTTTCACTGTTTCCAATCTGCAACATCAATAAGTCTACACTCCTTTCATATACTTTATCTGATACATACAAAGGTACAATAGTAAAAGTTTTTTTTCCTTTTACTTCGTTTGTTCCCATACATACCCAATTGTTTTCATCATATTGTGCTCCATACACATTTACAGAAATATTGTTTTGGTTTTCAAACTAGTTTAAATATTTCATTTCCATCGGAATTGGAATTCCATCTAAATTTAAAACATCTCTGTAATTAGGATAGGAAGAAAGATGATTCACGTTTCGAGTTTTTGGATACAAACCAGCAACCACACTCCACGCAAAACAAGCTTCCTTTGTATCATACAAATTTAGCACTGCATGTTTATTGACTATTACATCAGGCAATCTACTAGTATTGGACATTCCTACTCGAAATCCAACATATTTATTTATATTAATTCTCAAACTATGAATTTTTTCTAAAGCCCACCCGGAACCATTTACTTCAAATTCGCTCATTTTTGTCAATGTACCTTCAATGATATTCTTATTATAAAATTCATTTAAATCAGTATACTCGAAAACTACCTCATTTTTGATAGCAAAATATTTTGTTTCTGATATGTCGCGAAGCACGTATTGTGCACACAAAACTGAATTCACCTTTAAAGCTTGTACAGTTAACGCTTTCTTAACATACTTTGTAAACCAAATATTAGCATTCGCTAAAAATTCGCGAGGATCCAAAAACTCATTCTTAACATTTGATAATGCAAGTGTGTACACTCTAGAATTGAATGCCGTTTCAATTAACTCACAGCTCAAGAAAGATTCATCCTTTATTTGAATTGTAATTTCTTTGAAATTCACAGCTTGTTGCAATATGTGCTCACTAATAACTCTCCAACATTCAATCAACTCATCACTGTTCTCAATCAACTCGGTTTGAGTGTTTTCCCCGATTTGGTATGATACTGAAATAGCACCGTTTAGTTCACTTCGAAAATTAGAAACACTTTCAAATGCATTGTCCAATTGGTTTCTTATATTTTCACTGTTATTATGTAATACAATATCGACCTTTCTACGTTTGCTAGGAGGCGAGGTCATTGTTGCTGTTGTCTAAGCAAATGTCCAATTTGCACTAAAGTTAATACACCACCAACAGTTGGTGTACCATCACTGATGTCTAAGCATACGTCCAATTTGCACTATTGTTAATACACCACCAGCAGTTGCTGTAACATCGGTTTACCATAAACCTATAATCTTTTAAAGTATATTCAAGCCATTGTGATAAATTACTGCCTGTAATCTCCAATGAACAATGAACAGCCTCAAAAGGAAATTCATCCTGAAGTTTACCAAGCAAATTGTTTCTATACACATTCAATTTTATTACATCGTAACACGTCATGGAAAATTCTATTTTGAAAACTTCATCAAATGTATTGTATCCGAAGAAACAAATAAAATGTTCATCTTCACATAATTCTTTCAATAGATATCTTAGAACTGTTTCTGTCACCTCTCGCTGACTATCCTCTGATTTGCTAACATTGGTAACGTAGACTGAAAATGTTGAAATTCCACTCGAAGATGTCCATTTGTTAAAACAAGCTTCTTTCTCATTACGACTCACCTCGTTATCATCTTCTTCCTCTTCTTCCGGTTGTTGAAAGCATACACGATGATACTCTATTAGCGGGTGCGATCGATGTTCAGTTCCACTCAGGAAATTAACAGTTTTCCACTTCATTATGCTGGTTGTTTTATTAGTTTATTTAGATAATCTGAAAAATTAAACAAATTAAGAAATAATTAGCAACTAAATATATCAATCGTTATATCAATCAATACATAATATATAATCCAATACTCACCAAAACATGTCGATGTGAGCGGTTCTTCAACCCAAAATACACCGTCATCAGTTTGCCCTCGAGTACTGTTTCAAAATGACTTGATGTGAGCGGTTCTTCACCCCCAAATACACCAGCATCAGTGTGCCTCCCATTGAGTTTAGTTCATCGATCTCTGATGCGCTTAATTTCGAAAATACTGCTGGTAGAAATACACTTGTTACTTCATCTTCAATGTTAATGTCCACCACTATTTTTCTTCCAAACCTCGTCTGTACGGGGCGAATAATTTGCACCACATATGGTAAATCAATGACTAGTTCTGCTAGTTTCTTATTAGAATACTCAGTACAAGATGATAAGTTATTGAACTTCGTTAGAGCTTCCATCACACAATTTGTTCCTCGTCGTTGACTTTCTTTATTTCTTTCACACACACACTCTTCGCGCAAAAGTAGAAGTTAAACTCTTCCATGCACTCGTCCATTTATATATCCTTCACCCCCACCCACACTCCAGAAACCATATGCTGCAAACATTTCTTTTTTTCCACTATTGCTTAAAGAAGTCAAAGATTACATTCTTAGCCAATGACGTTAAAGGTCAACTCTGTCTCACGCGAACACAGCAGACGAGATCAATCACACTGCTGCACATGGTCAAACTTGCACGGGTGTCAAATGACGGTTAGCATCCTAAGCAAAAACAATAACAGCTGCACACCACATGTGTGGATTGTTGATAGTGGCACACATGCTCACACTCGCATGAGTGTCAGATGACGGTTAACATCCTAATAAACAACCACATGACGTCAACACCCATTAACTTTTTATCACCATCACATAAACAAGCCAAAAGGTCAACCTCTTCCCACGCTAACACGTGCACTGCACATGCTCGCTCCTGGACCACGTGCTCGCTCTAAGGACCCATGACGTCATCCCATGACGTCATCAGGATTACGCAATATTCAAAGTCTAGCGAATTATACTACTCACGCGACTACATTGGTGAAGGCTCCACGCGCTCGCCGACCATTGACGTGACGTAATCCGGCGCTAGAAAATTATTGTATCAAATATTCTTGTCAGTCGGAAACAGAACAGTGCAATTGCATGAATGATGAAGGAAGCGTTGCGGTCATGTCGGAATTGATGACTAGTCAGACGTGTGCTCAGCTGTTTACGAAGGCGGCCTAGCAAAGCAAACATATGGGAAGCGATAAACGTGAGCGTATTGAAAGGCTGTTTTGTGACAGTGTTACAAATAAATACTACTAGAAAATGTTACGATAAAACTGTCGCACAAGCATTCACGTGCTCTGACTCTTGTAACGAAAAATGGAGGGCGTATTGTACACGAAAGGAGATGCATAAAATAACGTGGTGCAATTCAGAACTTGATAGACCTGGGGACATGCATTTTTCAATGGCGCATTCTATAACCAACACCAAGTGGAACTTAACACTGAAAGACGGGAGTAGACGACCGTCTGGACATGGGGAACGAGCCTCTGGAACCGGGAGAACGCTGGGATGAGTCACCAGAAGGAGGAACGAGGCGAATGTGAAGATGTGGCATTCGACACCTACACAGCCGTGGATATGCCAAGATGGGACATAAATCATCATTAGTCATCACCGTCAGCTGGTGAAGCGAATGCTGGGGTGAGCAGTCAAACAACTCGTTTTATTTGGAGACTGGAACCACTGGATGGAGTGCAGCTACACAAACAGCTATAAGCTACCTCATGTATCAGTACTGTAGACTGTTTTGTGAGCCATGAGAACTTGATTCCTCGTTTTCATACATTTCTCTACGACATCATAGATGCACATAGAACTGACCTGCATTATTGTTTTGTACTTATTCCGATCGCTATAAGTTTTTGGAAGTAGTCTTCAATAGTAAATTGAAATGTTCGATCACCCAATTTTCAAGCTATTGACTATTTTTGGATAAGGATGTTTCTAAATGAATTTAAGATTTGGCAACAGAGGATGGCATGAGAAGATAATATTCCGCTTGCCAAAATAAAATAACTACTGTAGTTATGACAGGAAAATAGTGAAATCTAGGCTTGATTTTATTGATTATGGATACAAATTACCCTCAAGGTTATATTTCACTGAGAGAAAGAGAGAGTGTAGCTAATTAGATATCGTGATTGAAATGAAAATCCACAGCCTGCTTCCAGTCTCCGACCGGGTCAGGAATGGAATGAATGAAGCCCCCATCTAGCGGCGAGGATATGAACTGTGCCGGCTTCCGAGGCCTGACGCACTCCCCTGGGGCAATGATTAAATGAATGACAGATGAAATGAAATGATAGTGGAGAGTGTTGCTGGAATGAAATGTTGACAGGGAAAACCGGAGTACCCGGGGAAAAACCTGTCTGCCTCCGTTTTGTCCAGCACTGATCTCACATGGAGTGACCGGGATTTGAACCACGGACCCAGCGGTAAGAGGCCGGCGTGCTGCCGCCTTAGCCATGGAGGCTTCAGATATCGTGATTATGGTATGATAATAATAGTTACACTTGTGGATATTTTTGACGATATGGTATAGAACAAGTTTGTGTCCTGAATGACAAAGACATTATAGGAGTAAATCTATGTGACGTCATACTTAAAGTGATTTTATAGAAATGTTTTGGAGCACTTTTAAATTAATGAATTTGAGGTCCTTGGTGACAGGTGACCTTAAAAGGTTAGACTCAGTAGGTTGTTGTATAGTTGTTGTTAATACCATAGAAGCAAAGATTGCGGTAATAAATATAATGAAATGGGATTTAAATTGGTGAAATTGGTCACCCTGTCACAGTGACGTCGTTGGTATAATTCTAATTTGGCACCTTCCTTGAATTAAGAATTGCAATGTCATCGTGAATTGTAAGTTGAATTTCAAAAGAAATCTTTAAAAAATTAAAGCTACAGTTTTATATGTGCGGAATCATGTGACATGTCATGATTGTAATACATTATCGAAATTACTGTAGGTACAATAATCTAGTTGTGGCATGCATTTAAAATAGCAAGTCAAGTCTTATTGTATCAGTGAAATTACAGAGGGGATCTTGTTATGAAATGAGTAGTGAATCAGCGAATGAATCGGAGGAGTCGGTTGATGAATACTGAGGTAACATGGCAAAATGAAAGGAAATAATGCTTGGGAACATTTAAATGAAGTATAGAACAGTATTTGAGTACCCGTAGGTGATAATAAGCAAACCATTGTCATTGGTATTCTTGAAAATTCAAGGCCTGTCATAAGTAAGATTAAAACAAGTTCAGTGCAGCATTTTGAAGTTGAAATACTGTATTTGTGTGCATTCAGGCGTGGTGTCAGGGCATCTACAGGTATTGTTTATCAAGTGTTAGTTCGACTTTTGTCATTATTGGTTCGATAGGACATCCTGAGGGACACGTTAGGGTGTATTTTGTTCTAGGAATGTGTTTGTAGTTCATATTTCTTATCCCGAAGGTGTTAGGGGTTGGTTAATTTGATTCTATGTGCTCCATTTATGAAACAAATTGAGTGTTTTTAGCAAAGGTATTGTTAATGTGCATATTATCTGTTCCAATGTAAGTATGCAACTAGAGTACAGCTCATTTTACTTTCCACCCAGTACGCCCCTGAGTGTTTGAATCTCGGGTGGATCTCTTCTCGAGGGTCATGCATATATGGTACGTGGTCCTCTTGATTTACGAGCACGATACATAAATACATACGTACACACACACATATATAATTTCACCCGTGTAGATCTCATAAGTCTACTTTAATGCTTTACAAAATTCAAATATAGGCTAACAGACTAAGAACTAGGTCATCTGCTGGCCCGTTATGGCTTTACTAAGTCGTATATGTCTGTTAGGTAGTCAGCCTGGAGGCTGGTTGGATCTTCATAAAGTGCCACTGTCGGTTATGTGGGCTGAAACCCAAAAAAAACAAAGGGAGTACTATAATGAGGTGTACTAAGCACTCACTGAGTCTGTACAGCAATACCAACCCTACGAGTAGAACCTTTCACAGAATCCACAGACCCTGAAGGTCATTACTCAGCACCACTCATACCTCAGTAGCTTCCATGTAATGACAGCCATGAATATGACTGAGATATCGGTGAAATGCCATATTTTCCTCTAGCCTGTGCCAACAGACAAATGCAAAAATACTGCATCCATCAAGAGCTGGTAAACAGGCGTAAGTATTCGTAGTGCACAAACTATGCAGTCCACTATGTAGTGTAGAAATTCCAATTTGTGGGGTACAGTTTTGAGAACATCGGCAAGGATACGGTGAAGAGCGATTGATTGATATATTTGCTACCCGAAGTTTTGGGACATCGAATAAATTCGGAAATTTCTTTATTAGACAGTTTGAAGATGATCGCTAAAATTATATATTTCCTTAATACGAATGTTGTCATAGTCACATCAAGTGCACAGGTTGTATAATCTTGGATTATGAATGATCTGAAATATTAGAACAATATCCATTTTGCATTATTTTCAATAGTGGTCATTTCGTTAGTTGTTTTTGCTCCCTGGATTATTTCCCTCCTTCTGTAATTAATCCTCTCAATGCCATTGCATTAATGTAATATAATTTAGAAGTGATAATAGGTTTAACTGTTTGCACATTCACAGTCTGACAGTGGTTGACGGTTGATAGCGAGGTACGTCATTTGGCTGATAGTATCATTAATTCACATGTTCTGGCCTTTTCCGGAAATACATTTTGGCGATAGAAAACACGGGAAGTGGAACTCGCTTTTAACAGTAGTTCCATCTTTCGTTCTTTAACTTGTGTGTTTTGGATAGTATTTAGAATTCTCCTCGTGTTATTCAATTTGCCTGTCCGCTTGTTGATGTAATTCAATGAACTTCCGTCCGCTAGACAGAGTTGTTAATATTTGATTAACTTGAAATTAAACAATGTTTGAGCCACACATCCAGCACCCGTATGACCTTTGAATGCACTATGTTGTTAAAAGCGGGACACGCGAAATAAACCGAACCTCCAACTAGAAACTCATTATCACGTAATACTAGCATTTGCTATCCGCAAATTTTCATTGCAAAATCTAATTTCCACTCAGCCTGGAATGCCCAACTAAATTATGCACATGCATTTTGATCTAAACCATTGTCTGTCATACCAGAACTAGAATTGTCTTTAAATTATTCATTTCAGTACCGCCAATGTGCAGCAACATGACAAAAATTACTGCCATAGCAGTTGAATATTTGAAGTTTTTTGTTTGTAGAATAATTCTATAGGCTTTTAACATACTGTATGACGTCAGAATATCCTTACACAGCAGCCATGAATGTGGCAAAGGAATTAAATGTATGGTGGCAGTCGATAAAATGAAATTTCAATAGCGAATGTATGCATGTACAGCACAGAAATTAAATTTCCATTGAAGGAATACAACTCATTGCAATGGTCAACTTCGATAGTAGTGTGTTTTGGCCGCTTCTAGCACCACCTCCACCTCCCCACCTCACAAGATGGCGGCGGTGCGATATCTCTCGAACTTATGGTCGGATTTTGATGAATGTGGTGTCATTGAACTCGGGCTGACACTCCCTTTCCAATGGACAACATATTTCAACCCCAAAAATAAAACCTACTCTACTAGGGGGTGAAATTGAATTTTTTAGAGAATCTCTCTTTCCAATTGCAACATGTGAGAGTTTGAATGTCGATATGGAATGTAACGTTGTTCTGCAAACCAATAATCAAAGAGGGGCATGTTAGGCCTTGAGGTGAGAGCCCCTGTTATTGTTGACGAGCCCCCTGCTGTCGGGCCCGTGTTGATGGGTTATTGTGGACGAGACCTTGTGGACAAGTCCTTGTTGACAGGTCCTTGTGGACGGGTCCTTGTTGACAGGTCATTGTGGACGAGTCCTTGTGGACAAGTCCTTGTGGACGAGTCCTTATCCCTTTGGACTGATCCCTTTGGACGGGTCCCTTTGGCCTGGTTCCTACGGACTAGCCCATGGTCCCTAATGCTATGATGAAATTAAACGTTGTTCTACATGAAACGCATGTGAAGAGCCGATTGCTACTATGAATTAACATGTTTGTTTTTTGTTTTTACGCATGCGCACTTGTTTTTTTTTTGTAAGCGGGCGGGCTTTTTGAATAATGATTTATAGATGAGTTATTTTTAAAAAAATTACCAAAAGATCCAAAACTAATATCTCATGAATCAATAAGGCTAGGGACCTGTATGAGAGGTCGTTGGACTTGAGGCGACATTTTGTTTTTGAATATATTATTTATTTATGTCAAAAGGACCTAACTGCACTTTTGTTAATATCTCGCTAACTAATAATCAGAGAGGGTCAAGTGTGGTGTCATAGGACTCAGGACGGTCAACCCTTTTCCATGACCAACGAATTTAACCAAAAGATCTAAGGTCATTAGATTTTTAATATCTCATGAATCAATAAGGCTAGGGACCTGTATGAGAGGTCGTTGGACTTGAGGTGACATTCTGTTTTTGAATATATTATTTATTTATGTCAAAAGGGTCTAACTACACTTTTGTTGGTATGTCGCTAACTAATAATCAGAGAGGGTCAAGTGAGGTGTCATAGGACTCAGGATGGTCAACCCTTTTCCATGATCAACGAATTTACCCAAAAGATTCAAAACAGCAAGGTCATTGACCTATGATTTTATGAACTAATAATCAGAGAGGCTCAAGTGAGGTGTCATGGGACTCAGGATGGTCAACCCTTTTCCATGACCAACGAATTTACCCAAAAGATTCAAAAAACAGCAAGGTCATTGACCTAATATTTTATAAACTAATAATCGAATATCTACATGTGAGGTGTTATAGGACTTAGAATGGTCAACCCTTTCCCATGGCCAATGAATTTACCCAAAATACCCAATACATCAAGGTCATCGACCTGAGATTTTATAAACTAATAATCGGATACGAACATGTGAGATGTTTACCATGTGTGTGATGAAACATAGCTAGGTAGAGAAAGAATTAGTGTAGGCTACATGTATGGTGATTGACAAGTCTTTTACCATTGAAACTTGTTTTTCAGATCAAACTGCAGTATAGAGAGAGTATAGGTTGTAGGTATGGGTTAATAAATGACGAACGGTGTACACACAAACTCTGATTTATCGATTCAAGAATTAAGAGTAGACTATATTTAAATGATTGGTTAAAGAGGATAGCTAAAACACAAAAATGCTCAGTGGTTACTGGGGCAAGATGGTCGCTACACACACACACACAACAAGCTTTAAATACTTGAGGCTAATAATCTATACACACACACTCGCTTGTTCTAAACTAAACTGTGTTGCTGTCAGTGCTCAGACAGTAGGCTGATGACAAAAAATGCACTGCTAACAGAAATATAATCATTTCCGGTTGTATAATGTTACCAGCTATCCATTTTGTGTTGCAGTGTTAAGCACTTTTAGCTCTTGTACTGGTGGTCTTAACTCAATTTCCAGGTCTGATGCCTAGAACGAGTCAAACTAAGAAACAAGGGCAAGGTGGTGTAGTGGTTAAGCTGTTAGCCTTTTCACCAGGGTTCGATTTCAGGTTAATATGCATGTCATAAACATATTAAACAAAACAAAACAGAGATAACGTTCAAAACTGATTACATTTGTGTCTTTCCAAATTATTACTTGGATTACAAATACAAAGGTGAACTGGGTTTGATATACATTAATGCTGTCTATCACACACTAGACTGTAAGAAAGCCAAAAGAGCAAAAGCGTAGGTAGAGCACTGGTAAAATTGCTATATGTAGAGAACTACCTAGCGGTTTTATGAACTGGCAAAAGCTAAATATCGCATAAACAGTGTAGGATACTATCCAGCAATCAAATTTGTATCTTGTGGAACAGAAAAAATGCACTTTTACCTTGATGGATAGCAAATGAGTGCAGATGAATGACCTATGCATTAGCCTACCATAGGGTTATAACCACGAGGTGGAGGTGTGACTTCTATATTTTATTGTTTAGAGACATGGCTTTTTTGTAACCAGTAGATTTAGTATTTTGTAAATATTCATTTTTGTAATTGTAAAAATAGTGGAAACATTTTTTTGTAATAGTAAATGTTAAATGTATAACTAAAAGTTATTTGGGATAAGTGTGCATGTCAAGGATAAATAGCGTGCTTGTATTTGTTTTTCAAAGACAGGTATGGTTGTGTGAATGTATGACTATAGATAGAATGATAGAGAGAGAGAGAGAGAAAGTGTGTGTGTGTGTGTGTGTGTGGGTAGCATTGATTGTTCAACCAAAGCAAACACGGCAAGGTAGGATGGTGGGGTAATTAATGTATATAGCAAATGATAAATAGTATACTGTAGTTTTTTTTAACACTTGTGTTTCTTTTAAATGCAGCCGTAGATAGGTGTTATTTTGTAAAACAGTCTTACCTACAGTAGTAGTATTAGTAGTAGTAGTAGTAGTAGTAGTCCTATACGTTTTTGGAAACAAACAGAAAAAGAATGCACTATTGCCATGGCCAAGCACTTCCATTAAAATAATTTCAAGAAAATTTTAATCAGCAAATGTGTGTTTTACAAAACTAAACTTTCAGCATGGACTAAATCATAAACGTGTCGTCTGTGATATGGAAAAAATAGGAAATCCATGTTTCCATATCAACACAATTTAAAAACTTAAAACTGACCTTTAAAAAATGTAAATGGGAAATTGACAAATGTGTAAACAACAACAAAATGGAAAATTCTTGTTTTCGTATCATGAAATCCAAAAACTTTAAACTGACATTTTCAAATCGTGTACATGGAAAATTGACAAATGGCAATGTGTGAAATGTGAAAATGAAAAACAAATGAACAAATGGCTATCATTATTTTAAAAAAATAAAAAAACCGTCGTGTTCTATCGTTAAAGTGTGAATCAAACCACATCTACTTATTTGAATCACCCGAGACTGAGTAGACCTGTTTTAGTTCTAATATACTTTTAAAATTTTATGTTAAAGCTCGAATCGAACTCAAGAGCTTTAGAGTGCCAGCTAACTATTATAACCGTTACGTCACAAAGACAACTTTACACTACTCTTAATGAACCATAATAATAAAAAGAATAATAAATATTGTTTTTTTTTTAAGAATGAACATGGTGACACTGTTTCTGTTGCACTGTCTGCTAGCTACTAGCCACCAGCTGGGGTCTTAGAAAACGATACAGTTGACATTTTGCAATGAGATGTGACATGTTTCAAAGTATAGTATTATGGGTTGCTGTTGAGTAAAAACTAATCCTGTACAAGGAAGCAAGGGTTCGAACCCCTTACCTAACATTACTATTGCCTGAACATGGCTTGACGACACTGTATTATTATGATACTCGGTACACAAACCATAGATAGAGTATATTGTTTAAGATCACTTCCTTTCTGAACATAGGTGGAGATTGTCGATGGTTAACAATGACATTAATATAGTAGGACGTGGGTATAGCAATTAAGAAAAAACAGACAATACCCATACAATATTTTTATTCATTTAATATAAGTACTTGTACAATAGTTACATTCAAAATACATTTCTTTTTTCTCTATTACTATTTAGTCCTTTTTGATTCTCTTGCATATGAAGGGTAGATAACCTTGTAGTTCAGCCCCTTAAAACAACAACAACAACAACAACAACACAACCTTTTTGCATAGTTTGTGATGTTGATAACTCTTGAGATGTGGAAGATGGATTAAACATAACTTTTACAGCAGGGGTTAAATGTTGCTCAATAAACACTGCACTATTTTGAGTAGCAACATTTTTTTCTTGTACTAGCTTTTTAGCATTGTCATGATTAGTTGTTGACACCAACAGTGTTTCATTTGGTGCACTACATAGATGATCACTCACACTTAAAACCTTACCATTTCTACTTTTTAGATTGCCTCGACATCTTTTTGACCTCTCTTTTGAGCATCGCCAAAATATTATTCCTTTTACATTTTGACGATTATAGTTATAAGAGTAGCCTTTATAGAGTACACGTTGTTTACCTTTGTTAGTTGTAGTAAGTTCCATAGTAGCAACTAACCTGTTAGTATGATTTGCTCACTACAAAGGTTATAACTGTTCTGATAATAAAATGATTTAGCTTTGGCTTTTATATTTAATATGTACAGTTTGAAGTGATAGCAAAAGTGAGAGCAAAATGGTAGCATAGTGGTAGAAAATATAACATGTATTGTTAAGAAATAGTTTAAGCGGTTATGTGGATCCATTACATAATAATTTTAGCACGACGAAGCTCATTTTCTATATCCAATAGTTCTTCCTCATATTCAGTATAACCAGCCTGTTTATAGACATGCAGTTGCTGAAGCCGCCGGATTAGCTTACTTGGATTGTTCCAGTAGACAAATTTAACAAATGATTTTTTAGGTGTAAACAAAGCATTGCCATTATCATTATTATCATCAACATCATCATCATAACCATTATCATTATCATCATCATTATCATCATCATCATGATCATTATAATCCTCATCACTATTACTGTATAGTCCTTTTTGATCCTTTTGCAATACCACATTTTGCACAGTTTGTGTTGCCTTTGATAATGTTGGGAGTTTTTCAGACATTGAAAACTGTCCTAACACGACTTTCTGAGGAGATGATACATGCTTCTTAACAAACAATGCACTATCTTGAGCTGCAATATCTTTTTCTGGGACAAGTGTTTTAGCATTTTGAAGAGTTTTTTTAAACAGCAACGATGTTTTATCTGGTACACTACATTGATGATCACTCACACTTAAGACATCACTATTTTTACTTTTCAGCTCACCTCGACACTGTTTTGAACGATGTTTTGAACAACGCCAAATAACAGTTCCATTTTTATTGGTTCGTTTTACAATATAGGTATATCCTTTATAGAATGCGTATGGCATACCATTGCTATTTGTTGATACTTCCATGTCAATTGTCAAGCATGAACTAATCTCTAGCAAAGTTCACTCGATAATATAAATAATAGTTTAAAGTGAGAGGAAAAGTGGGTGCAAAAGTGGGTGCAAGAGTGGGTGCAAGAGTGGGTGCAAGAGTGGGTGCAAGAGTGGGTGCAAGAGTGGGTGAAAGAGTGGGTGCAAGAGTTGGTGCAAGAGTGGGTGCAAGAGCGGGTGTAAAAGTGGGTGCCGCTTATAGTAGGCATGAATTTTACTAGAATGTGATTTGAGTAAATGTAATTTCTAAACCCAAGTAGTGAATAGTCAGTTGGTTTTGGTCAATGCAAGCGTAAACATGTCACATACACTGGTGATGGATACTCAAGGCTTTAAGGTCAACGAAAACAAGTACAGTATATATTTAAAGAGGTGGCTATCATTGATTGCACAACACGCGGGTTACCATATCTTTTTTTCGGACTAGTGTTTTAACATTTGATGTATTTTTTTAAACAGCAACGATGTTTTATCTGGTACACTACATTGATGATCACTCACACTTAAGACATTACTATTTTTACTTTTTAGTTCACTTTGACACTGTTTTGAACGATGTTTTGAACAACGCCAAATAACAGTTCCATTTTTATTGGTTCGTTTTGCAATATACGTATAACCTTTATAGAATGCGTATGGCATACCATTGCTATTTGTTGATACTTCCATGTCAATTGTCAAGCATGAACTACTCTCTAGCAAAGTTCACTCGATAATATAAATAATAGTTTAAAGTGAGAGGAAAAGTGGGTGCAAAAGTGGGTGCAAAAGTGGGTGCAAAAGTGGGTGCAAGAGTGGGTGTAAGAGTGGGAGCAAGAGTGGGTGCAAGAGTGGGTGAAAGAGTGGGTGCAAGAGTGGGTGTAAAAGGGAGTGCAAGAGTGGGTGCAAAAGTGGGTGCCGCTTATAGTAGGCATGAATTTTACTAGAATGTGATTTGAGTAAATGTAATTTCTAAACCCAAGTAGTGAATAGTCAGTTGGTTTTGATCTATGCATGCGTAAACATGTCACATACACTGGTGATGGATACTCAAGGCTTTAAGGTCAACGAAAACAAGTACAGTATATATTTAAAGAGGTGGCTATCATTGATTGCACAACACGCGGGTTACCATATCTTTTTTTCGGACTAGTGTTTTAACATTTGAAGTATTTTTTTTAAACAGCAACGATGTCTTATCTGTCACACTACATTGATGATCACTCACACTTAAGACCTCACTATTTTTACTTTTTAGTTCACTTTGACACTGTTTTGAACGATGTTTTGAACAACGTCAAATAACAGTTCCATTTTATTGGTTCGTTTTGCAATATACGTATAACCTTTATAGTATGCATATGGCTTACCATAACTATTCGTTGATACTTCCATATCAATTTTCAAGCATGAAATAATCTCCAATAAATTTCGCTCGATAATAGAAATAATAGTTTAAAGTGAGTGCAAATGTGTGTGCAAAAGTGAGTGCAAAAGTGAATAGCCTAACCTAACCTAACCTACAACGTGTGTTCAAAAAGTTTCAAAATGGCGGCCGTAGCTTCACTTAACCTAACCTAACCTAACTTAACTTAAACCTACGAGGAGTGATCAAAAATTTTTCTAAATAGTGGTCATAGCTTAACTGAACCTTGCCTAACCTAACCTAAACCTACGAAGTGTGATCATAAAGTTCCAAGATGGCGGTCGTAGCTTAACTCAACCTAACCTAACCCTACGAGGTGTGATCAAAACGTTCCAAAAATGGCTGCCGTACCTTAAATTAACCTTTGAGTCATTTTTTTACGGGTCCCGGAGGACGGGTCCTTGTTGACGGGTCCCTGTGGCGGGTCCCTTTGACATAATTTGGAAAAAATGCAAGGGCCAGTCCATAGGGATTAGTCCAAAGGACCCGCCACAGGGACCCGTCAACAAGGACCCGTCCTCCGGGACCCGTAAAAAAATGACTCAAAGGTTAAGTTAAGCTACGGCAGCCATTTTTGGAACGTTTTGATCTCACCTCGTAGGGTTAGGTTAGGTTGAGTTAAGCTACGATCGCCATCTTGGAACTTTATGATCACACTTCGTAGGTTTAGGTTAGGTTAGGCAAGGTTCAGTTAAGCTATGACCACTATTTAGAAAAAATTTTGATCACTCCTAGTAGGTTTAAGTTATGTTAGGTTAGGTTAGGTTAGGTTAAGTGAAGCTACGGCCGCCATTTTGAAACTTTTTGAACACACGTTGTAGGTTAGGTTAGGTTAGGCTATTCACTTTTGCACTCACTTTTGCACCCACATTTGCACTCACTTTAAACTATTATTTCTATTATCGAGCGAAATTTATTGGAGATTATTTCATGCTTGAAAATTGATATGAAAGTATCAACGAATAGTTATGGTAAGCCATATGCATACTATAAAGGTTATACGTATATTGCAAAACGAACCAATAAAATGGAACTGTTATTTGACGTTGTTCAAAACATCGTTCAAAACAGTGTCAAAGTGAACTAAAAAGTAAAAATAGTGAGGTCTTAAGTGTGAGTGATCATCAATGTAGTGTGACAGATAAGACATCGTTGCTGTTAAAAAAAAATACTTCAAATGTTAAAACACTAGTCCGAAAAAAAGATATGGTAACCCGCGTGTTGTGCAATCAATGATAGCCACCTCTTTAAATATATACTGTACTTGTTTTCGTTGACCTTAAAGCCTTGAGTATCCATCACCAGTGTATGTGACATGTTTACGCATGCATAGATCAAAACCAACTGACTATTCACTACTTGGGTTTAGAAATTACATTTACTCAAATCACATTCTAGTAAAATTCATGCCTACTATAAGCGGCACCCACTTTTGCACCCACTCTTGCACTCCCTTTTACACCCACTCTTGCACCCACTCTTGCACCCACTCTTGCACCCACTCTTGCACCCACTCATACACCCAATCTTGCACCCACTCTTGCACCCACTTTTGCACCCACTTTTGCACCCACTTTTCCTCTCACTTTAAACTATTATTTATATTATCGAGTGAACTTTGCTAGAGAGTAGTTCATGCTTGACAATTGACATGGAAGTATCAACAAATAGCAATGGTATGCCATACGCTTTCTATAAAGGTTATACGTATATTGCAAAACGAACCAATAAAAATGGAACTGTTATTTGGCGTTGTTCAAAACATCGTTCAAAACAGTGTTTAAGTGAACTAAAAAGTAA